>OZ014520.1:87950857-89150857 GCA_963966055.1 Lathyrus aphaca
AGGGTTTGCTTCTGTTTTTGGTTTTGGTTTGATGTTTGATCCATAAACCCTAATTTGGGCTTTCTCTTGCATTCTTCTTGCATTCTCTTGCATAACATGACTTGTCTTTGCATTTTGTGCATGCTTATGATTCATTTGACATCTTAAGACATATAGAAAGCATATTTTATCATTGCATTACATATTTGCCATGCCATTTGTCTTGTATGCTTCATAACATTTCATGCTTGTTCATGCTCCTTAACTTGCATCATTTGCATTCATAATCTTGTATGAACATTTCCATATGCTTGCCTCATGTTTGCAACACCTCATAACATCATCATCATCATCAACATGCTTCTGGTTTTGCTTAGCATCATATCATTTCATCTCATCTTGCATTGCATTGCATTCCTTTCTAACATTTCAGGTGGTAAGTAAACTTGAGAGGTGAATTTGCCTTCACTTCTCATAACTTTTCTTTTCATCTCTCTTGCATCCATTGCTGCATTTTATTTGTGTTTGAGTTTGAGCTTGCTCATTCTTCTTCCCCCCACTTTCTTTCTTCAAGTGACTTGACTTCTTGAATGAAGCAAGTCACTTTGCTTCTCTTGATCTTATTCATCTGCTTCCTGGTGGTTCTTCTGAAGACTTCTCTTGAAAACCTCACAAACCTTAGGATCAACCAAGAATGACAATGAATTAGGGTTTTGATTAGTCTCCCCCTCATAGTTTTACCTTTGTGTCTCTCTTTTGAGTCTTCTCTTCTCATCTCATAATCAGGGACTAAACCCTAAAGGCTTTAAGGCTTTGTGATTAAGCTTATGCCTGCATCCTTCTCTTAGGATGGAGTGTATAACTTTAATCCTAAGTGTTAAACCCTTAATGTGTTTAAATCTCTTAATTAATCCATCTAATAATCATCAAGACATCACACTTGTAACTTGGGCCTTGCATTAGGGTTCTAATTCTTCCTTAAGTGGTTAAGAAGGACTAACCCTAGTGTTAATGGACAAGTCCCCCTCAAGTTGTCTTACAAATCATAAAAAACACTTCATCATCATACCATTAAATAAAATCCACTTAATCAAAGGCTTGTTTTGTCATGAGTTTAATCTCTAATCATGGATTAAGTTGAGGAGCTTTCCTCAGCTTAAACATTCTCATCTATTATCCTTCTATTAGGATGGTGTAATGAGTCTGTTTAATCCTTGATTATGGCTTAACCTCATTACTTAACACTAAACAAAAACACCAAAAACATCTAATTAATCACAAGTAGGTTAATGATCTTAATCCTACATCAAAGGTGATTAAGTGTGAGAATCTGACTTCACACTTAAGGTATTCTCATTACCCCTAATCAGAGGGAAGATGTGATGAGTTTACTAGATCCATTGGTTTAGGTTTAAGCTCATTAACTTATGACAAACTTTCAAAAGCAATAAAAGACTGAAAACACAAAAAACAAACAATAATCGTCTCCTCCGGGATTCTTTTCTCATCACACTCACTCACAAACGAGAACTTGCTTCTTCCGTCTAATGCAAGACAGTTTGCATCTGTGCCAGACAGATCATACACTTGAGCATAGACAAGCAAGCAGTTCACAAGTCAATTCATCTTTCAGTCTCTTTGGGTCGAACTACGGTGTTCTGACTTCCTCATTGCACGAGAGGATACGTAGGCATAACTTAACAGTTATCGAACAAAAGTCTCTGTACATTCCCCCTCTTTCTAGCTTTATTCTTTAGCCTCATGATCTTGAGCATTTCATTCTTATTCCTTACACTGACACTTTCATACTTCACATCACTTATACACTTTACACTGACACCTGTACATTTTCTTCCAGCCTTCTTCATACACAGATTGCACTGACACTACCCCTTTAAAACACAAATCTTTTAAGCGTGGATCCCGTCGAGTACGACGGACAATCTGGGTGCTAATACCTTCCCAGGTTGTAACCAACCCCCTTTCTCAGTCTCTCTGGTTCGCAACCGTCTTATCCATCTTTTTCTAGGCCTATGCAGCATTGCCTTTCCTCCGGGATAAAAATGCCTAGCTGGCGACTCTATTCAATCTCCAGTGAGTTCACGGCCGTGTGTTCTCATTGTTCCTTTCGCCGACCGTTCGCGCTTGTACCGGGATGCAAATCTTTGGGAGCGACAATAGGCAAGCAAGCAGTTCACAAGTCAATTCATCTCAGTCTCTTTGGGTCGAACTACGGTGTTCTGACTTCCTCATTGCACGAGAGGATACGTAGGCATAACTTAACAGTTATCGAACAAAAGTCTCTGTATATTCCCCCTCTTTCTAGCCTCATTCTTTTAGCCTCATGATCTTGAGCATTTCACTCCTGTTCTTACACTGACACTTTCATACTTCATATCACTTATACACTTTACACTGACACCTGTACAGCTTTTCCAGCTATTTTATACACAGATTGCACTGACACTACCCCTTTAAAACACAAATCTTTCAAGCGTGGATCCCGTCGAGTACGGCGGACAATCTGGGTGCTAATACCTTCCCAGGTTGTAACCAACCCCCTTTCTCAGTCTCTCTGGTTCGCAACCGTCTTATCCATGTTTTTTCTAGGTCTATGCAGCATTGCCTTTCCTCCGGGATAAAAATGCCTAGCTGGCGACTCTATTCATCTCCAGTGAGTTCACGGCTGTGTGTTCTCATTGTCCCTCTCGCCGACCGTTCGCGTCTGTACCCCTTTTGACCCAGTGTCATTTGGTGGGAGCGACAATGTGGGATGAGCTTGAATCGTATCGTCCAATTACTGTATGTTCTTGTACCATTCCTTGTTCATGTGGAGCTATTGATTCCATAAGGAAATACAGAGAACAAGACTATGCCATAAGATTTCTCAAAGGATTGAATGAGAAGTTCAATCAATCCAAAACTCAGATTATGCTCATGAATCCATTGCCAGACATTAATAAAACCTTCTCTCTGGTTATCCAACAAGAAAGAGAGATTAATGGTTCTCAATTGGTGATTTCAAATAGCACTACTGAAGAATCAACAGCTTTGCATCTGAACACAAATTCTGGCAACAATCATCAGAAATTCAGTAACAATTCATACAAGGGAAATAGTAATGGATATGGAGGAGCAAGAGGGCCTAATCGAGTTTGCACTCATTGTGGAAGAAATAATCATACAGTAGAGACTTGTTTCACAAAACATGGTTATCCACCTGGATTCAGAGATAAAGGAAAATCCACAAATTCTAATTTCCACTCTCAATCTGTTGCTTCTGTTGAAACAGGTCAAGCATCTCCAAAACAGGATCTCACACATTCCATCAGTGGCTTCACTCAAGAGCAATATCAAAGCATCTTGGACTTAATTCAACAGTCAAAGACCAACCCCACAGCCAATTCCATCACAACCTCCCCATTTGTCCTGAATTCTCACTCAAGTCATGATAATGGTAAGAATTCCCATTTATGGATTCTTGACACTGGTGCCACTGATCATATAACCTTTGATTTTTCTTGCTTTAGTTCATATAAAACTATAGTTCCTGTTCATGTTAGTTGGCCAAATAATTCCACTATCACTGCCTCCATTTCTGGCAGCATTGTCCTCTCTCCTACCTTGGTCCTGCATAATGTTTTACATATTCCTAGTTTTCATGTCAATTTACTCTCTATTGCCAAGCTTGTTCAAAACAGTGGTTGTGTTGTTACCTTCACTGATAATTCATGCCACATTCTGCAGAATCATTCCAAGGAAATGATTGGTACATCTAAACTCCAAAGAGGTCTCTATGTGCTTGATTCCTCTCAACATGATCATGCTTGTAATTCTTCCATCATAGATAATTCATACCTTTGGCATTTAAGACTAGGCCACATTTCTAATATAGGACTGCAAAATGTATAAAAAACATTTCCCTTTATTCCTTCAAAATGTAACACTCATTTCCCTTGTGATCCTTGTCACTTTAGCAAACAAAAGAGATTATCTTTTCCTCATAGTATTACTGGGTCTAAGGCTCCCTTTGAATTGTTACATGTTGACTTATGGGGACCTTTTTCTACCATTTCAATGCTAGGCCATAGATATTTCATTACTCTTGTTGATGACTATAGTAGATATACTTGGGTTATTTTCATCAAAACCAAAGATCAAACCAAAAATAGTATCATTCAATTTCTAGCCTTTATTGAAAATCAGTTTCATACAACCTTAAAACAATTCAGATCAGATAATGGTACTGAGTTCACTGCCTTATCTGAAATTTTCTTATCTAAGGGTATTCTTCACCAAAAATCATGCCCTTACACACCTCAATAGAATGGTGTGGTGGAAAGAAAACACCAACATATCTTGAATGTAGCTAGATCCCTCTATTTTCATTCTAAAATTCCCATTAATATGTGGAGTTTTTGTGTTCAACATTCCATTCACATTATAAACAGATTGCCTACCCCTCTTTTAAAACTCAAATGCCCATATGAACTCTTACATGGACATCCACCTTCTCTCATTCATCTAAAAGTGTTTGGTTGTTTAAGCTATGCCATTTCCAATCAAAGTCATAAAACTAAGTTTGACCAAAGGGTAAGGAAAACTGTGTTCTTAGGATTCAAGGATGGAACCAAAGGTTATATTTTGTATGATCTCCAAACAAACAATATCTTTGTGTCCAGGCATGTGACATTTTATGAAAATATATTTCCCTTTGATAGTACACATCAAAATTCTACTCAGTCATCACATCCTAGCAATATTACTCAAACTGTCCCACACATTTATACTGATGTTGACTTATCCCACCAGTCCCCTACCTCTACTGAACACCTGTCTACTGCTCCTAACCTGGCCAACTATGACATTTCCCAACCCTCATCACCTTTACAGCAGGTCAGCCGTACTGCTACTGCTGTTGTCCCTTCTGCTACAAATAGTCCTTTTAATCTTTTACCCACTGAACATATTGTCCCTAAACCAGTGCTTAATTCTAAACCCCTCACCAGTCAGTCTAATATCCTTGACAACTCTGAAAATCTTACCACCACATATCAACCTAATCTTAGGCACTCTAATCGTGTTTCACATCCACCTAGGTATTTAGCAGAATACCATTGCTACCACACTACTGATAATCCCTCTACCTCAATTCTCATTCAAATAACTCTGCTACTCCTTATCCTCTTTCTTCAGTCATCTCATATGAACAATGTTCTCCCTCATATAAAAATTTCTGTTGTGCTATTTCCTCCATTTATGAACCTACCACATATAAACAAGCCATTAAACATGACTGTTGGGTTAATGCCATGGATGTGGAGCTTAAAGATCTTGCAGAGAATCATACATGGACTGTGGTGGATCTTCCTTCTGGTAAGATGCCTATTGGTTGTCGTTGGGTGTATAAAGTTAAACATAAAGCAGATGGATCCATTGAAAGATACAAGGCCAGGTTAGTAGCAAAAGGCTACACTCAAATGGAAGGTATAGATTACTTTGATACATTTTCACCTGTAGCCAAGCTTACTACTGTCAGAGTCCTCCTTTCTCTTGCAGCTATCAAAGGATGGTTTCTTGAACAGCTAGATATAAATAATGCTTTTCTCCATGGAGATTTGCATGAAGAAGTCTATATGAATCTTCCTCCTGGCTTATCTGGTTATGATTCATCCAAAGTTTGCAAGCTACAAAAATCACTGTATGGCTTAAAACAAGCAAGTAGACAATGGTATTCCAAACTATCTGCATTTCTCATCTCTCTTGGATATACTCAGTCACAGGCTGATTATTCTCTCTATGTCAAAAATGATGCACCCCATTTTACTGCTCTACTGGTCTATGTTGATGATGTTGTCCTAGCAGGCAACTCCTTAGCTGAGATTAAACTTGTGAAGAGTTTGCTACATGAAAAGTTCAAAATTAAAGACCTAGGACAACTTAGATATTTTTTGGGGTTTGAGATTTCCAGATCTAAAGATGGCATATTTTTGAATCAGAGGAAGTATACTCTTGATTTATTACAAGATGCTGGAGTCCTTGCAGCAAAACCTTCTTCAGTTCCCTTTGATCCAAATATCAAACTATCTGCCAATGAAGGTGAAAACATAGAAGATCCCCTCAACTTATAGAAGGTTGATTGGAAGACTCATTTACCTCACTAATTCAAGGCCAGACATCTCATATTCTGTTCATCATCTCAGTCAGTATATGGCTCATCCTAAAGTTCCTCATTTTCAGGCTGCTATCAGAATTTTGAGGTATTTAAAATCAGTTCCAGCCACTGGTATTCTGTTTTCTGTTTCTAGTGACTTAAAGTTACTTGGATTTGCTGATTCAGATTGGGCTAGATGCCCTGATACTAGGAAGTCTATAACAGGATATTGTGTAATGTTGGGATCCTCCTTATTGTGTTGGAAGTCTAAGAAACAACACACTGCTTCCAGATCTTCCACTGAAGCTGAATATAGGGCTTTGGCTTCTATAACCCGTGAAATACAGTGGTTGCAGTACTTGTTTCATGATCTTCTTATTAATTTCCATCATCCCGCCTCCATTTATTGTGATAGCAAGTCAGTAGTGTATTTGGCTCATAATCCAACATTCCATGAAATAAGCAAACATATTGAATTGGATTGTCATGTGGTTAGAGAGAAAATACAATCCAAACTTATTCATTTTCTTCCCATTTCAACTCATGCTTAGTTGGCTGACATGCTAACCAAGCCATTACATTCTCCAGCTCTAAAGAAGACTTTGGCCAAGTT
The DNA here is from genome assembly GCA_963966055.1 of Lathyrus aphaca. Taxonomy (NCBI): domain Eukaryota; kingdom Viridiplantae; phylum Streptophyta; class Magnoliopsida; order Fabales; family Fabaceae; genus Lathyrus; species Lathyrus aphaca. The sequence goes on from OZ014520.1 coordinate 87,957,604, forward strand.
GGGACTTTGTTCTATCCACATTCCAACTTGAGGGGGGCTGTTAGTCTAGATAGTATATTTTATATATACTTTGTATTTTGTACATGTATTCTATACAGCTGCCACATCAGCTTTGTACATAGGCTAGACTAGAGTGTACAGATATATATACACCATTGTAAACACTTTATCAATCAATGAAGATAATACAATTTCTGTAACAACTTTCTGTTATCTTCATCTTCTTGCTTTCTTGCTGCAACTTTATTCTCATTCAGCATGAAGGTTCATGGTGAGTTCACCACCATTAATAATGATAGATGGTTTTCTGTTATAAAACAATGGACCCTTGAGACTGTGGATAAACAGAGGTTTGTCTGGGTGAGGTGCATCGTCCTTCCATGCTTTGCATGGACTAAGGACGTCTTTTGTTGTTTGTCCAAGAAATTTGGTACTTTCATTAATGGTGATGAAGACACTAGGAAGAATTCTAGATTTGATGAGGCCAATCTACTCATACAATCTAACTGGAAATATATCTATAATGAATAGGTCATTTTAGAGATCAACGATTTATCATTCACTATCAATGTAACTGAAATCTTTAAAACCTTTTCGGACCCTGGTGATGATACTTTGGTTTGGAAATCTGATGGAGATGACTCCTCAGTTTCTTTGGAGTCTGATTATGGACAGCCGAAACCGATTTAGAGGATGAAAGGGATAAACTATTGGATATTATCGAGTCTCCTATCTATAAGGGTGTGGATGGTTGTTCATAAGATCTGGGAAGCTGTGCGGGTAGTACACCTTCCATATGATGTGATTGTTGGATGATGTAACATGAAGGGAGGTTATCGAGGATGGTTTGGTGGCTGACTCTATTGATAGAGTCAAATCTGCTCTGGAGGTTGTTGCAGTGGATGTGACCTCTCACTTTCTAGTTCCGTTAGTTAAGGTTCGTCCAACTACTCAAAACCATATAGTTGGTTCGGTTGCTGTGGGCCAGAGTTTGCACAATGGTTTAGGGTTTGGGCCGGTTACATTAAGTGAGCATGGATCAGACTCTATTTCCTCTCATTCTCTTGGACTTAAGGGATATTCTGTTGGCCTAAAACTAAGAAGAAAAAACACCTTGCATATCTTCTTGACATCCAAATACCATTTTACCCTTCTTTTTACTCATCTCTTCTTAATGCCTCTTCATCTACTTTACTGAAAAACAAACCTCATAAAATCAAATGTCACCCAAAATATTTTCCTCACAAAAGTCCTTTGCTCCCTCCTATTGGCGAATACGACATAGTTTTGGACAAAAATTATAGTTCTTATTCCATAGACGAATATGACATTTGTATAAGCAATATTAGATGCAAGGCGGTTCTGGATAATGTTTCTCATAAGGTGTTGGAATCTATTAAACTTTTGGGAATTGAAGCTGATGAAGACGAAGAAGTCTTTGAAGGTATAATTAGGGGTCTTGAAGTTCGAGACAGAGATCTATTTTCTCAAAGGAAGGTTGTAGATAATCGCGGACAATGATCATTGTGTCTTACAATGTGTGTGGGTGTAACTTACCTTTAAAATGGAGGATAATTTACCTCTGTATCTCTAAAGGTAAGGATATTATTTGTTTATTTCATGAAACAAAAATTCCTCTCATGAAAGGCTCTTTGGTTAAAAGTATCTAGGGAAAAGAGGGTTGCAATTGGTCTGCTAGTGGATCTGAGGGTGCCTCTGGTGGCCTTTTGACAATATGGAGAAAAGGAGTCTTCAATCATGTTTCTAATGTCAAAGGAAAATGGTTTATTTCCTCTATTTTTGATTGGAGGAATACTAGATTATTTGTTGTTAACGTTTATTACCCTTGTGGGTTAAGAGAAAAACGTATTTTGTAGGCTGATATTATTGAGTTTAAAAATCGTAATACGGGCGGCAGGTGGATTATAGTGGGAGACTTCAAATATGTTAAAACTTGTGATGAAAGAAAAAGGAACCATACTTCATCCAATATGAATTGTGTGGAATTTAATGCGTTTATTGTTGTTATGGAATTGCTAGACCTTCCCTTTGTTGGTAACCGTTTTACTTGGTTTGATCCCAATGGAGGTAGTTGTAGCAAGTTGGATATGATTCTCCTAGATGAATACCTTGTTGATTGATGGGATATAAAGGCTCAATGTGTTGGTAAGCGGGACATTTCCGATCATCGCCCAGTTTGGATTAAGTCTAGTCGTTCTAATTCGGGACCAAAACCTTTCCATTTTTCAATTGCTGGCTGGATCATAAGGAGTTTATGCCGTTTTTGTGTGATACTTGGAATTCTCTTTCTTTTGAAGGTTCCCCCTCTTTTGTTTTTAAGGAAAAACTTTGTGCTCTTAAAGTCCGTTTGAAATGGTGGAATGTTCATGTCTTTGGATGGCTTGCGCTAAAGATTAAAAATAATGTGGAAGACTTAAACGAAATAGATGAGGCTATGTAGGGGAACATATAGGGTCTGACCGAAGAGGATATTAGAAAGAAAGCTCCTGTTCAGAAGGAGTTTTAGAACAATCTTTGTTTTTGGGAGAGCATGATTTGTAAAAAAATCTAGGTCTAAATGGTTGAAGGAAGGTGATACTAATAACCATTATTTCCATGCTGCCTTGAATCATAGGAACTGACTAAACCATATTGCAGTTGTCTTTATTGATGACACTTTGGTGGAAGATCCTTATATTATCAAAGAGGAAGCTTTAAATTTATTTAAACCCAAATACATGAAAGAAGACTTTGTTATACCTGTTTTTGAATCTTCGTAGCATTCAGAAATTGAGTTTGGAGGATAAAATGCGCTTGGAGGAGCCTTTCACTCTTGAGGAAATCCGCGCAGCTGTTTTTGACTGTGAGGGTGGCAAATTACCGGGACCAGACAATTTTTCTTTCATATTCTTCAAAGATTGTTGGGATCTTATTGGTTTAGATTTCACTAATTGTGTTATACACTTATCCTTAACCAGATCACGAAAGTTTTCCTCTCTTCGTTCATTGCTTTAATTCCTAAAGTTGGCAGCCCGCAAAACTTTAGGGAGTTCAGGTCGATTATCCTTGTTGGATGTGTTTCCAAAGTTATTTCTAAGATTCTTTCTGCCATGATTTCCACTGTTATTTCCAGCTTCGTGTCTCCTGTTCAAATGAGATTCATTCTAGGGAGAAAATTATTAGACGGAGTCCTTCTCGCCAATGATATTATCGATTCAGCTAGAAGAGACAATAAATTGTGCCTCCTCTTGAAGGTGAATTTCACCCAAGCCTACAATTTCATAGACTGGACCTTCTTGTTTCATGTTCTTACTTCTATGAATTTTGGCATGAACTAGATAAATTAGATAAAAGGGTCGGTGTGTTATAGTTATGTTTCAGTATTGATCAACGAAAGTCAGGCAGGAGATTTTGTGGCCTTGAGAGGCTTAAAATAAGGCGACCCGCTTGCAGCTTTCCTCTTTTCTCTTGTTGCTGAAACTTTGGCTTTCTTGGTTAGGAGTGCATCCAATCTTAATGCTCTTACATGTTATGGTTATAAAGATGAAGTATCCATTGAAATTCTTCAATTTGCCGATGACACCCTCCTATTTTGTGATGGAGGTTATCCTAATTTATGGGCTTTGAAGTCTATTCTTAGAGGTTTTGAATCGATCTCCGGTCTAAAAATAAACTTTCTAAAAAACTGTATTTACGGTGTTAGGTTTGATTTTGGTTTTGTTAAAGCTGCATAAATTTTCTTCCATTGCAAAACTAGCGTCTTTCCGTTCAAATTTCTTGGCATAAGCATAGGAGGAAATCATAGGAGAGATGCGTTTTGGAATCCAGTGATGGAAACACTTAAAGCTCGGTTAAATTCGTGGGCTGACAGAAACTTATCAGTCGGTGGTAAGGTCACATTAATTAACTCAGTTTTAGTTAACTTGCCAATACATTATTTCTCCCTCTACTAGGCTCATGCGAAAGTTATCAGAGACATTATTTCTATCCAACGAAGATTCTTATAGTCTGGCTCGACGGTTAGAAAAATCATCGCATGGATTAAGTGGAATATGTTTTGCAAACCTATTAAGAAAGGTGGTATTGGAATCAAGCATATAAAGATGTTCAAGAAAGCCCTCTTGGTTACGTGACTATGGAAATTCCTTGTAGGCGGCAAAGAGATTTGGAGGGATTTCTTGACTAGGCGATATGGTAACCTTCAAGGATAGGTTTTAGATAGTGATTCTAACCAAAACTCATCATGTATGTCTCTCTGGATGCATGATGTAATGAGGCTTAAATCCTTAGGAATTTTTTTAATTTCCAAACAAATGCCGGTCAGGTTTTAGGCGATGGTACTTGCATACCATTATGGTCTTCTTATTGGTGTGGAGATTGTCTTCTTAAAGATAACTTCCCTTGTTTATTTTCTGCTGCAACTAATAAGAATATCATGATTGCTGATCTCGATTTCTGGAGTAACGATTCTTGGAACTGGACATTTGAGAACTGCTGGAATTCTGGTTTTTCTGTAGATGCTGCAACTGTTTCGGTTGTGCAGAATTTGGTTTGCACCAAGCAGATTTTGCGAGATACGATGGATATGTGGGATTGGCGTTTGGATCCTACCAAGATGTTTTCGGTCCGTTCTTGGTGTTGTTTCTTAAGGTTATTTGGAAGACTCGCGTCCCGTTGAAGATTAAAGTCTTTTGCTAGAGATTGATATGTGATCGGTTACCAAATCGTCTTAATTTAGCGCATAAAGGTATCATTGCCTCCTCTCACGATAAGGTATGTGCTTTTTGTTTCCATCAAGAAGAGTTGAATTGTCCAAAAGTTCAACTTCTTTGGACTAAAATTGCCGATTGGTTAGGTTATCCTCCGGTGCATGCCAATTCTATTAGTCATCATGGTTTGCTTTGGTTCCTAGCTTTGTTCGATATGGGTAAAGAGGATATGAGTTGTTTCGTGTGGACCATTACTTCTTGGTGTATTTGGAACACCCGAAATAATATCATTTTTAACGCTGTTGTTTGTAACATCGAGGACAACTTCTTTTGTGTAGTTACCTTCTCTTGGAGGTGGTTGGAGTTAGGTCATAGAAGATGTAATTTTTACGACTAGTTCAAATATCCTTTAGATTTATTTGTAAATTTAGGATGTTTTTCTTTGTTGCTTCTCCTGTTTGATTGGTTTTTTGTAAATGATTGGAGAATCTCTTTTTCTCCCTATTAATACAAATTACTTATAAAAAAAATGTGAGTTGTGAATCAATTCATAAAAATATTGTAATGACTAACAGTATAAATTAAATTGTTTATGTTAAAATATTTTTGTATATTATTTTAATATTTCAATCAATTTATATATATATATATATATATATATATATATATATATATATATATATATATATATATATATATATATATATATATATTATATTTTATTAAATTAAATGTTTTAAACAAGTAAATAACTAAGTAAAGTTAAAAGACAAATTAAATTTTATTTAAAAATTAATTAATTGAATACGACTTCAGTGGATGTCAGGAATAATCCATTTTTAAATAATGAGAATTTTAATTGACAATCACTGTATAAATAGACTATGATTCTTAATATACCATATATAAGTCGTATATTTATTCTCTCTATCAGAAGAGTATTTAAGGTATTAGGAATATCAGTTGAAGAATGACTCAAACTATATCTAAATAATTTTACAAAAGTGGTAAAAGATATTAGTATTGATGAGAATGATGTAACCTTTAAGGTTAGTTTGAAGATTGTGAGAAAAAAAAACCTTATTCCTAACACTGACATGGGTAGTATACATGATTCAATTTCAATGTTGCAAACATAGGATATAAGCATGGTGTTTCCTTCTCATAGAGGCTTTTTCTAAGGGATGGAGTCAGAGATCTCAATTTGTGGGACAATTTTTTTTAAATTTGTTATATAATATATCTATCATTTATATTTTTATTGCAAAAATATATATCATATTTATCAATTATCATATATATCATATTTTTTTAAATTTGTAATATAATATATTTTAATTCTTAATTTGTGTAATTTTATCAATTTTATTATTATTTTTTAATCTATTTATCTTTCTAAATAATTAATGATGATACAAATAACTATTTATAATGTTTGATAAAGACAATTCAGTGTTAAAATAAAGAGAAAAAAAGAAGATGTACTATTTTACACTTACACTGACAACCAATCACAATTATATATCAGAATAAAATATATTTTTATTTAAAAATACTGATATTACATGACAATTATAGGTATTTTGATTGATTGTATGTATAAAACTGTTTTACACATTGCACTATCTTTAAATACTAAAATAAAATCCTAAAAAACTATTTATTTGTTGAAATTTGAGTAAAAAATATTTTGTATAGAAACCAAAACAATTATCAGATGATTTTACATTAATTTCTATTCATATATCTATAAAGAAAACTCTTTCAATTATTAATCAATGAATTACAATATTGTAGTTAACTATTTTTTATTAGTTAATAAAAATATATAATAGTACTAATGTTCAAATAATTGTTAAAAAAAATTATGGGGACACATGCCCCTATACTCTTACACATAACTCCATATATATATATATATATATATATATATATATATATATATATATATATATATATATATATATATATATATATATATATATATATATATATATATATATATATATATATATATATATATATATATATATATATATATATATATATATATATATATATATATATATATATATATATATATATATATATATATATATTTGTAGCATTAATTTACTTAGAAGGAGAGTTGTTGACTTTCAAATCACACATTCTAAAAGGTTAGATTTATTGACCAAAAACAGACATGTTGTAAATGTGTTCGAGTCTGGAATTTATAGCTTCTCTACATTTAATGTATGAGAGAACTTAATTAAAAGGGTAAAGAAGAAATATTAGAGAGAAAGTCTACCCTCTCTCTAACTTCTTTCTTTTATGAAGTTCTTATCAAGTTATGGCGTGGAACACAGTGGGCAAGATTAAACCTTTCTCTTCCTTATCGAGGTGGGATGTGTTCCTTTACGACAAAGGATTATATGGTAGGGATCTATAAGATTTTGTTTCATACTTCATTAATGATTTCCCTGATCATATAAGAGCTAGGGACTTATTTGTTCTTTTCGGATGCATCGAAAATGTCAAGAAAGTTGTGATCTCACCGAGGAAGAACAAGCAAGGGAAACGTTTCGGTTTTGTAGGAAGTAGAGGATGTCAAAATGTTAGGGATCAGGATGGATAATATGATGATAGAAGGGAATAAAATATACGCCAATCCTCCGTGACTTGAGAGAGGTGTTTTCAGAGGCAAGGCTCTTAAAATGCAGAAAACAAAGGTGATGCAAGATTCAGATGGTAAGCAGATAACTCAGGAGAATGCAGGGAGGGTGTGGAGGGAATTTCATGGGACTAAGTCTTATGATGACATTCTGGGAAGGAGTTTCAAAAGGTCCTAAAGTGATAGCAGGATGTGTTATGTTTCGGACAACGAGGATCTCTCTAGAATGCATAAGGCTTATGGGGGGATAACTCACAGTCCAGACATGCCTTATAAATTACAACATTGTTTCTATATGGAAGGTATTTTCTTTATCAAGGTAACTCCATTGGGGTCGATATTTTGTCTTCGGGAAGAAACTGAATCAGTAGCGATCAATGATTTGGTGGTTGAGGGTTATACTTGGTGGATGGAAGGTTCAGTGAGATAAAACCATGGACAAAAGAAGTAGTTGATGAAGAAAGGGTCACCTGGGTTCGGGTTTACGATGTGCCATGCCATGCCTGGAATGTGGAGTTCTTTGAGACACTCGCGAACTCTTTCGGTACATATTTATGCTCAGATGACAACACTTTAAGGGGCATCAATATGGACTTGCCAAGGATAATGGTACGAGTGTCTTCTTCCTTTAATCTAGAAGATAATATGAAGGTGGACATTGATGGCAGATAGTTTAGTATTTGTTTACGCGAAGATTCTCATGAAGGTGGACATTGGTTGGGGTTTTCTTAGATTTACGACGAGAAGGATGGAGTTTTGTGATCTTTGGATGAGGTGGATGGAAGCTACTATTTTTTCTAGCAAGATGTTGGTGTTGGTCAATGGTAGTCCAACGAAAGAATTCACGGCAGAGAAAGGTTTAAGGTAAGGAGATCCTCTCTCTCCTTTTCTATTCGTAATGGTGACAGAAGGTCTCACGGGTTTGGTTAAGAGGTTAGTGTCTCTTGGCGAGTTCTCGGGTATTAATGTTAACAGAAGGTGTTTCATTGATATCCTTTAATTTGTGGACAATACTTTGTTGGTTGAAAATGGTAGTTGGAAGCACATGTAGGCTATAAAATCGGTGCTTAAAGCCTTCGAGCTTGTTTCGGGTCTTGGTATTAATTTCCACAAAAGTAAACTCATCGGAATTACTACTACAAATTTTTTTCTCGAAGTCGCAACTTTGTTTCTTTCATGTAGAACGGAGGGGAAATAATTTATTTTTCTTGGAGAAAAAGTTGTATAGTTGGCATAATAGATTCTTGAGCTTTGGTGGAAGAATCACCCTCCTTAAATCGGTCTTTAGTAGTTTATCCATTTTTCAATTATCTTTTTATTTGGCCCCGACTAAAATTCGCAAAAAAATCACCAATCTTCAAAGTGAATTTCTTTGGGATAGTTCGAAGGTTAAGAGAAGGATCTATTGGATTAATTGGGATACTCTTTGTCTTTCGATTGAAAAGGGAGGGTTGAATTTGAAAAGGATTGAGGATTTTAATTTGCCTTTTCTCTATAAGTGGTGGTGGAAAATTCTTTTTGGGTCGGAGGAATTATGGTATCAAATTAATTTTGAAAGCGAGATATGGAGATGTTTGTCTTTCTTTGACGGGAAGTGTTCCTATGAGCGATTGTATGAAATCCTCTTCAGTGTTGTGGAAGGATTTGCTTTCTGTTTCGGGGAAGTATCGGGAGGATCCTTTTCTTAATAATTGTACGTTTCAAGTTGGAAATGGCTTTAACACATCCTTTCGACATGTTGATTGGTTGAGAGTAGACATTCTAAAGCATCGATATCCGAAGGCTTATTCTTTGTCGTACCTTCAAGAAGTATCGGTGGAGGGAATGAGGGGGTGAGTCAATGAGGAATGGTTTTGGGGGGATTTCGGGATTCCTTGAACTTTTTTTACTAACATTTTTCATGCAGGTCTGTCTGAGGCGAGTAGTTTCGAGGAGAATGATGCTACTAATGAGAATTTGGTTCAGACTGTGAACAACTGTCTTGAGGAAACAACTTCTTCCTTGTTGTTTTCACAGATCGTATCAATTCGGCGGCTAGTAGCAGTGTATCTGAGAAAGTTTTTTCTGGTATGGTTTTGCACCAGGTTTGAAATATTATGGCGAACAACAGTAGAGGGAGTATACCTGGTTTGGCAGACACTGTACATTAGCAAAGGTTGTTTTCTAGGACTTCCTCACGCCAGAACTGAGACACTTTCAACAGTGCCAGCCGAGGTTTCATTGCTGAAGCAGAGGCAGATTTGGCCGGTCTGCGCTCCCATCTTAATGGCGTTTTGTTAGTCGATTCAGAGAAGGATGAGGTGGAATGGAAGCTAAAGGGTGAAAAGGTATATTCAGTCAAATAATTTTATAGTTTGGCTAATTCTTTTCATATCCCTTATGGCCCTCCCAATCGGTATGATTTTGTATTTGGTTTGGTTTGGAAATCTATTGCGCCATTAAAAATAAGAGCTTTTGGTTGGAGATGCCTCATGAACAAATTACCTTAGCGAGATCAATTAGCCTTTAGAGAGATTCTTTCTTTCCATGGAGATCTCTCTTGCGTGTTGTGCAATAATCATCTTGAATCTTCTCGTCATTCCTTTATGGATTGCTCAGTTGCTAAGTTGATTTGGAAAGAAATTGTCGGTTGGATGGGCAAACAAGATAATGGAGATAATAGTTTATCGAGAAATTTTGAGGATTGGTTCTTGTTTTGCAAAGCGAAGCGGGTCAAGTTCGGAAGGGAAAGGAGCATTTGGTTGGCGATGACTTGGAATATTTGGAATTTGAGAAACAATATTATTTTCAAAAATACCGGTTGGAATGTGATCGACACTGTTTGGTCGGGAAGTTCACGATTTGGAAATGGTCTTTTTATAGGAGATATTATCCATACCAAATGTAATTTATATGATTTTGACAAAGATTCTCTATTCTATTTGTCTTAGGTTATGATTGATGGATAATCTCTTTGGTCGAGATTAGGTTCGCATCTTTTGTATCAGTTTTGAATACTTTTTGCACTCTTAATAATGAAATTATAGTTTTTTTTCTCTAAAAATTGTTGTTGAGGAGTTATAGTTTTTATTACACTATTTTCAAATGCATCAAGTATAATAGAATATATATTTGTGAACTGGTAGATTGCTTTGACATTTATTTTAAGAGTGTCAGAAATTTATTGTAAAAATTAAACCATATTTTTGAAGAACTGGTAGATTGCTTGGGTGAACTTTAACAGTACATACACATATATAATCTTATGATTGATAGATAACATAAATTTTATCTTTATAAACCATAAATTACACGCAAATGTATAAACTAATCATTTGAATAGAAAAAAACTACACTTTCAAAATAATTGATAACATAAATATATATTTTGCAAAAGATTATAATTAAACCAATTCAATAAGGACTATTCCTTGGTGTGTTCTTTGGTGGCTCAGAAAGTTGATTCCCTTCACTATCATAATAAATTGCACCTGAAAATTCCAATGGTTGACACTTCTCTCCCATCAATATGGTCTTCTTCCACAAGCATTCATCATCCTCTTGCTTCATCACTTCCTTGACAATATTCTTTGACCTATTTGATAACTCCTTTTGCGTCTTTGTTTTGAAGCAAATAGTAAAGGGAATAATTGCCTTAAAGATCTTATTTATAATCTTCTTTGGGGTATCAAAAAGTGATGACATTTGAATAACTATTTGATTTGATGAAGATTGGTTATGGTGATTGGATGTGTTCCTCCAATCATGATTTGGAGAAAGACAAGTAATGTGAATGGAAATTGATGGGATGGCTTGATGGTTTCTGAAACCACTCAAAATATCTATCTATTTCAAATGCTATGATATATTTATTGTTTGAGTTTATATGATTGGGTTGGTCAAAAGAAAGTGAGAAAGAAGGGTATTTATGCATATTGAAAAATGATTTAAAAATGATAAAATTTATATAAAAACTTACTCTACTCATCTTATATATAAAAGCCACATTTGAAAATTATTTTACTATTTTAATTATTATGATTAATATAAATATTTTACTAATAAATACTAATTTTGTAGTTATATTTACCTTAAACTTTTAAAGTCAAAGTCAAATTGTTTGACTAATGTAAAATTCTGAATTTAAATGTTTATTGGAGTAGTTGTTGACCAGTAAATCAATATTAAATTTTTTTATCATTTAAAAAACATATTATTTTAAAAATTATTTATATATAGTTTTTTTTAATAGGTAAGAGATTCTATTAAAAAAGAGTACAAATGGTACTCCACCAATACAAAAAGGAGGCCGAGAAAAAAGCTCTCCAAACAAAGAAATTACAAGTTAAATTGCACCTAAGACATATAGAACAAAGGAAACTTGTCAAAATCATACAAGTTGCAATTGGGATGAGTAATTTCCCACATCATGTTCCACTTCCAAATTGATATCTTGATCCTCCAAACAATGTTCATAGTATTCCACTCCGAGTTATCGTTTACTATATCATTCCTTATCAACCAAATATTTCAACAAACCGCCATCCAAATGATGCCTTCTTTACCTTTCTTGATTTGTATTGAATTACAAAAAGTGATTCAATCCACACAATTGCTCTTTAAATTCGAACTCGTGGAAACTTTACAATCCACCCATTCCGAAATCTCCTTCCAAACTACCCTAGCAACTTTACATAACAAAAGCAAATGATTCAAAGTTTCTCTTCTCCTTTAAATATTATAATAATAATAATAATAATAATAATAATAATAATAATAATAATAATAATAATAATTATTCAATGTGTGCATAATAACTCTAAATAAATGAAACGGTGAATTGAAAAAAAATTATGTTATCTACTATCAATCCATTAAAAATCAATTGCATTAACTTCTTAAATTGTACTTTCAATATAAATTATTTACACTAACAAAAAGACATTTATGTAATCAAGTAATGTATACATTTTTCATTCATATCCTATTATATTGTGACACTTGAATAGTTAAAGTTAAAGTTGATTGAAGCCAATTCAAGTGTCACAATATAATAGGATATGAATGAAAAATATATACATTACTTGTTATATAAATGCCATTTTGTTAGTGTAAATAATTTATAGTGAAATGACAATTTAGGAAGTTAATGCAATTGATTTTTAATGGATTGATAGTAGATTTCAAATTTCCCCCACTTTCTCACTTTTATTTTAAAATTCTCTCTCTCTCTCTCTCTCTCTCTCTCTCTCTCTCTCTATATATATATATATATATATATATATATATATATTGCCATATTATTTTAAAACATTTTCTCCAAGGGACAATCTGTTGTGCATCCTTAAGCGCCTGATAAACCATTTTGGTTTGAAACATTGTACTAATCTGTAATGTACTTCATATTTACATCTGTTGTACCACATCGTTCTGCCTAAGTATAACCTTCAACATCCAAGAGTAAACTTATTCATGGGTATATTCATTAAATCATCATCCTTTATATAATAATGAATACATTTGATCCATATGCTATCATAATTCCCACTCAAAATCCATAATAATTTGATGATCATGTTGGCTTGATTTCACTCAATTAAAGAAATCAAGTTTAGACCACCTTTTTTTTTGGAGGAGAAACTTGTTTACACGATACATGAGATTTTCCAGTGACTTCGTCTCCTCCAGTCCTCATGGAGGATCTGCAAATGGCTTATATTTTTTGTATCACCTTTTTAGGAAAAGGAAAACATTGCACCCAATAGTTAGTGACTGCAAAAATCACACTCCTAATTAACTATAATCTTCCAACAAAACTTAATAACCTATAACTCTAATATTCAATCCTCAACACAATCTTATCAACCAAAATCATACAAATTTGTACATATATTTTCTTACTGGTTAGAGGAACCCCTATGTATCTGAATGGTGTAAGGCCCTTAGTAAAAGAAGTTAAATTTAGTATCTCAGCCTTGATACTATCTTCAACGCCACCATAGTAGGTTTTGAATTTTGTTGGGTTCACTATGAGCCTTGTAGATCTTGAAAATCAGATAACACTTTCATAACCAATTCAACCGACTTAATATCACCTCTAGTAAATAGTAACATGTCATCTGCAAAGTTAAGATTGACAATGTGCAACTTTTCACACTTGGAATGAAAGTTAAAATCTGGAATCCCATTGAGTTTTTACATGGAACTATGAAGGTATTCCATTACAATCACAAATAATAGAAGAGACAATGGATCTCTCTATTTCAAACCCCTCTTATCCTTCAAAAACCGGGTATGTTGATCATTTATTATGAATTTGTATAACACATTAGTAAAAGAAACCATCACCCAACTAGTGAACCTTCTAGGTAAGCCATGTTCTTTAAATATTGTTTCCAAAGTAAGTCTTTCAACAATATCATAGGCCTGTTGGAGGTCCATTTGTAACATACACCTTAATACTCCCCCTTTCCTATAATAGCCTATGGGAAGCTCATAAGCAAGTAATATATGATCATGTATGTGTTGTCCAGGTACAAAAGCTTCCTGACTTTGATGCACAATACTACTTAACACTATCCCTAAGCTTATAGTCAACACCTTGGAAATGACTTTATAGATAGTAGTACATCATGATATAGGTTTGTAATCTTTTATAGTTTTAGCTGCAAGTGTTTTTGGTATTAGTGTAACCAATGTGCTATTTATTTTGTTAAACATTCACAAAAAATCCATTACAACAACAATCAAGTCTTTTTTCACAATACTCAAAGTAGATTTGAAGATTTTTTTTCCATAACCATCCATTCCATGAGCCTTCAAGTCTCCTATATCTATTAGGGATTTCCATATTTCCCTTTTACTCATAGGATTTATTAGAGAAGAACCTCTAAAGTTAATTGTTTCTCATAGCCACAACATCAATCCCCTCAATCCTACTAGCTACAATTCCCATCAAACTACCATAAAAATCCAAAAATCTCCTTCTCAACATCCACATCTTTTGTCAGAATAGTTCCATCAGTTGTGGATAGAGAATTAATACTAGTATGTTTATGCTTAACTTTAAGGGAAACATGAAAGTAAGCAGTTCCCATCCTCAATTCTAAACCACTAAATTTTAGACTTCTGCATAAGGGCCTGCTCTTCCAATGTATTCAATTTCATTACCTCTTATCTATTGGTATTCACTATTTCAATCTTTTGAACATTAATTCTTTCTTACAATAATAAATTTTGTGCCTCCAAAATATCAATCATCACCTTTTTAAGATGAATTTTCCTTTGAAGTATTAGTAGGTATCATATTTGGAGTAACAACTACAACAATTTTTCTATGGGCACTTGTATTTTTACTTTCACACTTTATTTTTATGATTTCCCTTATTCTCTTGTAACTCTTTTTTAGAAACCTTATTTTTTTTTTACCATATTCTCTTTTATGCATTTTAAAAGTTGATATCACCCAACAAATCAAAGAATCTATAACAATCAAGGATTATGAAGGTAACAATCTGATTCAAGTGGTTGAATATGAGTGGAAACCAATGTATTGCGAGAAATGCCAAAATGTTGGACATAATTGCTCTAATGACAAGTCAACATCCTTTAAGAAATTGAAGCCCAAAGAGATTGAAGTCAAAGAGGTAGTGCAAAGAAATGGACCAAGTGATCAAGATAAGAGTAGTGAGCATACTCCTAAGAAGAAGGAGAATGTAGTTAGTACTTCATGGACCCAAGTATCTACAAGCAGGAGGAATAAAGGTAAGGTTGTTGTCACTAATTCTAATACTGATGTTAATTTCCCTAATGAGTTTGAGTCTCTTGGGGTTTTGAATAACCCAAGTGCTCTTGAAGGGGTACCATGATCATATTTTGGAATGTTAGAGGAATAAACAACACAAGTAAGAGTAGAGAGGTGTTCTCTAGGATCAATAATCTTAATCTTGTGTTAGTTGTCTTAGTTGAAACTAGAATTAACTTCCACAAGGCTCCAACAATCATAAATAAACTGGGTACCAACTGGAGTTATTTGGATAATTATGATAAGCATAGTAATGGTAGGATCTGGGTGCTCTGGGATAATAATAGGGTGAAAGTGAAGTTGATCTTTAGCACTGACCAGCTTGTTCATATAGAGTTAGAAAATATGCATAATGGATGTAAAACTTGGTATATAACATATATGCTCATAATACATTGGAGTAAAGAAGAAAACTTTGGAGGGACATTGAGAAACTCCCATAAAATGGAGCATGGTTCCTTTTGGGAGATTTTAATAATGTTTGTAGTGACAAGGACAAAATTGGGGGTAAGGATGTAAAGCCCTGGATAATATATACCTAGAATAATATCATATAAGTGTTTGTTTGGTACTGGAACCATCATAAGTGCCTAATAGTATAATTCACATTGTTGACCAATACTAAAAACATAATACAAAACTTTGGTACAAGACATGAAAATCGTACTAAAATAAAAATAATAAGATCAATACAATATCCGTACAAAAGATAAATACACAGCAGAAAACTAAATATATGCTTCACTTGAAACATCCCGAGCATAGCTTCACTTGTAAATCAAACCTGCAATTAAACACTGAAAAAGCAACAACAATAGTAGGGTGAGATATCAACATCTCAGTAAGTTTTCTATAAAGTTCTACAAGACCTTGAGTTCACAATCTCACACTCATATGGAAACATGTCTTGACTTACTAACTCGAAAAGTATCACTAAGCTGGAAACCACGAAAGTATCCCTTATTCTCGTCCTCTTCTATGTCTAGAAGTCGGCCCGGGTCATGGATTATTATAATTTACTTGACATGGGAAATGGATTCGGAAAGAAGGGCTACTAACCTTACAATCGTCACTTCACATGGGCCATAAACTACCACAAGTATCTACATATAAATATGTTTCATTCGTACTACACGTGGGAATCAAACCTATCATGTAATGCATGTGTACATTCTAGAGGAACCCCAAGCTCATGAAAAGACATCTCAGGGAAACGGTTCCGATTACGTGATTTGCATGCAACATTCCTAAGGTCTGTTAACCTTTCCCACAAAATAAACACCCAACGGGTTCACACACATGTTCCATATAATGTTCCTCACCACTAGACCATTACTCAACTAAGATACAAATCTGTGTATCGAATGTCTGAATATCGCCATCTAGTTCCTATCAAATTCCTAGTCACAACTAGGTTCTACTATTGATATGTGGTAAGATTTCCTCCCTCTGCTTAACTCATCTTAATTAGAATTTATTCATCCTTTACAAATGGCAACATAAGTGTATGAAAGGTATAACACAATTAACATGAGTAAAGCGTGTAAAACATGTGAAATAACATTACACATACGTGTATCAATATAAAGAACGCTTCAATTGGACACCCGAGTCAAAATTTACGATATTTTTTTTAAGAAAATAAATTATTTGAAAACTACCAGGAGCGCCCGACGGTCAAGGCTTCGCCCGATGGAACCCTCTGCGCCTTCCGCTTTGCCCGACGAAGACAGCGTCGTAAGATTCAAACTCAAAACAAAAAAACACAGGGAAATTTCCCATGTCTCCTCTTACTTCCGCACGAAGGTCAAGGTTTCATCGCTCGACGCTCGAAGTGCCGCCCGACGGTTCACACCAGAACCATAATTATCATTCCGCGTTTTTAGGGTTTAAAATCACACTCAAATCTCATATTCATCACTAAAACTCCAAAGATAAGAAAAACACATATAGATTTGATACATGTGTTACCCGATATTTCTAACCGATTAATTTCACATTTTAACCGTTAGATTCAAGGATTAGCAAGATTAATCATTTTCTCACAATATTATCCCTAACTCTAGAACTTGAGAAATTCTACAACTAAAGTCTCTAACTAGAACCCACCTTGCAAGTGAAGAAGATTTTAATGAAGAAGATTGATGAATCCAAGCTTTTCTCTTCTTCCTCTTTTCTTCTCTTCTTTCTTTCTTTTCTCTTCTTTTCTCTTTTTCCTCTTCTTTTCTTACCAACTTTCTCCTTTCTCTCTCTTTCCAAAATATTTCTCTATCTCTCTCTCTCTCTCTCTCTCTCTCTCTCTCTCTATATATATATATATATATATATATATATATATATATATATATATATATATATATTATACATAATATAATCCAATGATATAAAATATCTCCAATTGATAATTTTATTGTTCAACACCAAGTGATCAAATATTAGAGTTACCAAAAATATCTCTAATGTACCAATTAATAAAAACACAAGATCGAATACTATTAACCAAATTAAGTATGAGCTCAACAGTTTCTCTAATTATCTGAATAGATAACTCTCAAAGCACACCAAAATTCAATTGAATCCACTTAAAATTATCCAGAGCACTTAAATAAAAATACGGGGTATTACATCCTCCCCTCCTTAAATTGAAATTCGTCCTCGAATTTCCTTTAGTCAAATCTAACCACAACTCACAACTTCTACTTAGATTCCCTATGCACCATTAATTATGTTACGATCTCTGATGTGCTAAAATCCCACTTGACTTTACGGATCAAAATCCTTGCTCCATAATTTATCACTCTACATCCTTACTAATACACTTGTTCCAATATTGGGTTAGCTTCTAACTTGCCTTTCCGAAATTTATCTATTGTTCCATATTGAGTTACTTAGCCACAACTTACCTTCGGAGAAACATACCATTCAAGTTCCTTCCATTGAGTCATAAAACAAATTGTAACACTTCATATTGATTCGAGATAACAAAAGTCATAAAATTTTCTCGTGGTAGTTCAAGAACTTTCTTATCTTCATACTAATTGCTGACGACTATTGTTACCATAAATCATTCCATCATTCGAAACCACTACATAATACGTCAAACGACTCCTTTACTAATTCCACTATGTCGCTCCCGACAAATGAAACGGGGTCATATGAAGGTACAGACGCGAACGGTCGGCGAAGGGAACAGTGAGAACACACAGCCGTGAACTCACTGGAGATGAATAGAGTCGCCAGCTAGGCATTTTTATCCCGGAGGAAAGGCAATGCTGCATAGGCCTAGAAAGAGATGGACAAGACGGTTTGCGAACCAGAGAGACTGAGAAAGGGGGTTGGTTACAACCTGGGAAGGTATTAGCACCCAGATTGTCCGTCGTACTCGACGGGATCCACGCTTAAAAGATTTGTGTTTTAAAGGGGTAGTGTCAGTGCAATCTGTGTATAAAAGAGCTGGAAAAGGATGTACAGGTGTCAGTGTAAGAGAAGTGAAATGTATAATGATGTGTCAGTGTAAGAATGAGAATGAATTGCTCATGATAATGAGGCTAAAAGAATGATAATGGAAGGAGAGGGAATGTACAGAGACTTTTGTTCGATAACCGTTAAGTTATGCCTACGTATCCTCTCGTGCAATGAGGAAGTCAGAACACCGTAGTTCGACCCAAAGAGACTGAAAGATGAATTGACTTTTTAAACTGCTTACTTGTCAATGCTCAAGTGTATGACCTGTCTGGCCCAGGTGCTTACTGTCTTGTATTAGACGGAAGAAGCAAGTTCTCGCTTGTGAGTGAAGATGATGAGAAAAGAATCCCGGAGGAGACGATTATTGTTTGTTTTTGAGTTTTCAGTCTTTTATTTCTTTTTGGAGTTTGTCATAAGATAATGAGCTTAAGCCTAAACCAAAGGGTTAGTGAACTCATCACATCTTCCCTCTGATTAGGGGTAATGAGAATTACCTTAAGTGTGAAGTCAGATTCTCACACTTAATCACCTTTGGTGTAGGGTTAAGATCATTAACCTACTTGTGATTAATTAGATGTTTTTGTGGTTTTTATTTAGTGTTAAGTAATGAGGTTAAGCCATAATCAAGGATTAAACAAACCCATTACACCATCCTAATAGAAGGATAATAGATGAGAATGTTTAAGCTGAGGAAGACTCCTCAACTTAATCCATGATTAGGGATTAAACCCATGACAGAACAAACCTTTGATTAAGTGGATTTTATTAATGATATGATGATGAAATGTTTTTTATGATTTGTAAGACAACTTGAGGGGGACTTGTCCATTAACTTTAGGGTTAGTCCTTCTTAACCAATTAAGGAAGAATTAGAACCCTAATGCAAGGCCCAAGTTACAAGTGTACTGTCTTGATGTTTATTAAGTGAATTGATTAAGAGAGTTCAACACCTTAAGGGTCCAAGACTTAGGATTAAAGTTATACACTCCATCCTAAAAGAAGGATGCAGGCATGATCTTAATCACAAAGTCTTAAAGCCTTGAGGGTTTAGTCCCTGATTATGAGGTGAGGAGAGATGACTCAAGGAGAGACACAAAGGTAAAAACTATGGGGGAGACTAATCAAAACCCTAATTCATTATCATGCTTGGTTGGTCCTAATGTTTGTGAGGTTTTCAAGAACAATCTTCAGAAGAACCACCAGGAAGCAGATGAACAGGATCAAGAGAAGCAAAGTGACTTGCTTCAATCAAGAAGTCAAGTCACTTGAAGAAAGAAAGTGGGAAGAAGGGAGAATGAGCAAGCTCAAACTCAAACACACATAAGAATGCAGCAAGGTATGCAAGAGAGATGAAAAGAAAAGTTGTGAGAAGTGAAGGCAAATTCACTTCCTAAATTTACTTACCACCTGAAATGTTAGAAGCAAATGCAATACAATGCTAAATGAAATGAAATGATATGATAAGCAAAAACCAGAAGCATGTTGATGATGATGATGATGCTATGGAGTGCTATGAACATGAGACAAGACAATGAGATGTTCATACAAAGCCATGGATGCAAATGATGCAAGTTGAGGAGCATGGACAAACATGAGATGTTATGAAACATACAAGACAAATGACATGGCAAACATGCAATGCAATGATCAATGATGCTTCATACATGTCTTAAGATGTCAAATGAAACATAGGAATGCACAAAATGCAATGACAAGTCAAGTCATGCAAGGAAATGCAAGAATGATGCAAAGGGAAAGCCCAAATTAGGGTTCATGAAACAAACATCAAACACAAACCAAAAACAGAAGCAAACCCTAATATAAAAAATGGAAAATGGCACTCAAAGAAACCCTAGACCTATAACAAACCACTGCCCAAAGGGGAGCTCTCAACTCTCAACCAAACTCAAGTTATGATTTTTACAAGTTATTAGGGTTTTTTAGGGTTTGTAACAAAAGAAATGCCAATCAATTGGAAAATGTAAGATCAAATCTTGGCCTTTTTATCCTTGAAGGTACATGTCAAATGGAAAACAATGCAAAAAGAATCAATGTCTCAACCTTCACCAATAGGCAGAAATGAATTTTCAAACTTGTGATCAAAATAATGCATAAAATGTGATTTAATTCAATGAAAAATTCTTAAAATGCATCAAGATCAAAAAAGAAATTTGGTTTGAAGGTTGGACAATGTTTCTAAATGTCTTAGAACATTTCATGAATTTTTTTGTAATTTTTAAATACCTAAAAGTATTTTTAATTAATTAATTCTCATTAATCAATTAAAAATAATCTTTTAAATATTTAAAAATACTTTTTTGATGATAAAAATAAAATAAAAAATATTTTTGTGTCATAAAAATTAATGAAACCTTAAAGAAAAAGTTTCATAATTTTTATGATTTTTTAGCTATTTTAAAATAATTGTGCAAAATAAAAGAAATAAAATGAATTAAAAATTGAATAAAAAGAGAAGTAATCAGATTGGACGCGTGAGATTGATTCTGGGGATAAATTCATTGACCACGCGCCACATCCAATGGTCCACGTTTGAACTGACTAAAATAAATAAATTAAGATTAATTAACCCTAACACGTGGATTAGGGTTAATCAAACACATCTGGGCCACTCAATCTGGAGGGAAGTCAACAAGTCAGCGCATATCAACGGACCAAATTCAAACTAACATAATTAATGACAATTAGGGCAAATCACTTTCAGGTGGCCGGAGAAGACCTCCGGTCGTCTTCTCCGGCCAGAGGGTCACCTGAAAAAACTCCAATCCTCTCAAAACGCAATATAAATGAAAACTAAAACATGGGAAAGGATCCCCAACACCTCACGAATTAAAACCCTCTCTCAAAACAAATTTATCTAACCTAAACAAGCTGAATCGAAGAAAACAAAATCTAGGGTTCGTGAGCTTCAAACAGCAATTAAACTCTCAAAACGCAACCATTTTCAAAACCAATGGTGCCAGAATGATCAGCAAGGCATGTAGAGCAAGTTTGTAACAATCAAATTGATTTCTGGAAAAATTAATTTGGAGTTACCTGAGATTTGCAACCTTTGATTTTGGAACTTTCAGGCCTCTTCTCCTTGCTCAATCTGCTCCTCTTGGTCCCCCAAAGTTGCTTGAATGCTCAAATGGAGTTTATATTTGTTGGATGATGAGTTTCGAAGAGAACTGCTTCAGTTCAGTCAATAATGGTGGATGAGTTCTTGGCACTTTCAGGCTGTGAAGAGGGGTTGTTTATGACTTATGAGGTGTGTTGAGAAGGTTTATGGTGTTGGTTGATGTGTTTGTGGCTTGTGGGGAGAGATTCGATAGAATCTGCAGAATGAAGGTGAGCAATGGCAGTGAGGGTTTCTGGCTGTTTTTGGCTTTTTTTCTTGATGCTTTGTGTTCTATAGATCAAGGTGAGATGAATGGAGGCAAAGGTTTGGGTGTTTGCAGGCTGTGTAATGAAATTCGAATGAACTTGCAAGTTGGGAGGTTTTTTTGTGTAAGTTATGAATGGTAATGCTTCAGCCTTGGTCTCTATGTGATATGGCCAGCAAAATGAATGAATAAACAATTCTGATTGGTCTCTTGATGTGACTTGTGCAGCTGTGATAGGTAGTTCACTTTTTGCTCAAAAACCACTTTTGTGTAAGATAGGGCATGGCATGATAATAGGCAAGGACAACTTGGGTTCTGGTGCAGCAAAAGGTGAGGGAGAGGCTAGCCCAAAGTCAGCTTCCAATGCTGCAACTTGTAGGAAGTGAATCATGAGTTTTTGCAACTTGGCTAGTTTATGTTTCACATGTGATCTTTGCATAACCAAACATGAAACCAAGGGCAAACTTAGTTCAAATCTGATTTTTAGGACTTAGAGGATGTTTACATGCTGGTTTGACATGAATTAGAGGCTGTATTTTGACTTGATTCAAGACTTTGCAAAATTTCCACTTAGTGCATGACATGAAAAACAATGATTTTTTGTAACTTTAACACACCATAACTTTTGATTCAAGAAGAGTTAGATCATGTTCTTGTACTTTTTGAAAAGGGAAAGATGAGATCTACAACTTTCATGACCAAAGTTTTTCCATTTGAAGCCTTTTTGGATCATAAATCAAAGCTTGAAAATTGACCTAAAAGGATGCATTCTTGAAAAGTCAACAAAACCCAAAAAGTCAACTCTTGCAAAAACCCTAAATTCTTGAATTTTGTGAACTTCAAACCTCTTCCATGATCAAATAAAGATCATACACACTCAAAATGATGAAGATCACCCATTGGTTGGGTCATTGGGGGCCTCAGATGCCCTGATTTTACACTGACTTGTCTGAAAAGTCAACTCTTGATCAGATGACTTCCCCATGGAATTTCTTCATGAAAATTGATATGCATACTCCCTATACCATATAGAGACCAATGGAAACAAGAATGACCAAAAAAATTGGAGTTATGGCCTCTGAAACCAAAACCCTAATTTTCAGTCAACTGTGCAGTTCATCCTGGCTCTGCATCCACTCAAACCCTAGTTCTTGTGATCCCTCTGCAATTTTGACTTTGTGGGGATGTAACATGATATAAGAACACACATGGACCCCTTTGAATTGATTGGTGGCCTTTGGAATGGCTCAAGATGCTTTGGGATTGCTCAGATCACAAGCCCTAGGTGCAGATGCCTTAGAAGCTATGCAGTGAATCAAAATGAGATGTGAGATGATATGTTTTGTGTATATGGATATGAGATGATCACAAGCCATGGTGTGAATGGGTGAGGGCAAATTTGGGGTGTTTACAGCTGCCCCTATTCAAACATGAGTTAGCTGTGCAGGATGTAAGCGACGGCTTAACAGGCAAACAAGATAACTTGTGGTTGAATACCAAAGACAGTCCAAAATTTGCACTCACAAAATGAAGAGGAAAAGGGATATAGATTGTAAAAGCAAATAAAGCATATTATAAAGTGTGTGCGACGGAGGACGACCGTCGAGCAGAGGACGACTGCTGGGTAAATAGCAATGACGGGGACGGCCGACATGCTGGGAAAAGTGTGCAAACTAAAGCAATGACGGGGACGGCCGACATGCTGGGGATAGAAGGTAAAGCTAAGACGGGGACGGCCGACTAGCTGGGGAAAATAGGATATCATGATGGGGACGGCCATCAAGATAAAGCTGTAACATTCTCTGGGGATTGGTGAAACATGACGGGGACGGCCATCAAGTTCACAAAGGTAAAGTAACCAACGATGGGGACGGCCATCGGGTTAAAAAAAGAAAAGGGACCACGACGGGGACGGCCATCGGGTTAAAGAATAAATGAAATAAACAGATGATGGGGTACGGCCATCAAAGGTGAAGGACGATCACCTAGCAGGGGACGGCTGCTCTGTTGGGGATAAAAGAAATATGATGGGGACGGCCATCGGACGAGCATGATGGAGGACGACCATCAAGAAGTGGAGGACGACCACTCAGCAGGGGACGGCTGCTCTCAAAGTTTATCATAACACAGGATGAGTGTTAGACAACTAAAATCAACAATGGGGACGGCCATTGGATAAAGTGATGAAGGACGATCATCAAAAGGTGGAGGACGACCACCTAGCAGGGGACGGCTGCTAAAATATCAACGATGGGGACGGCCATCGGATAGAAAAGGTCAACGATGGGGACGGCCATCGGACGAGCATGATGGAGGACGACCATCAAGAAGTGGAGGACGACCACTCAGCAGGGGACGGCTGCTCTCAAAGTTTATCATAACACAGGATGAGTGTTAGACAACTAAAATCAACAATGGGGACGGCCATTGGATAAAGTGATGAAGGACGATCATCAAAAGGTGGAGGACGACCACCTAGCAGGGGACGGCTGCTAAAATCAACGATGGGGACGGCCATCGGATGAGCATGATGGAGGACGACCATCAAGAAGTGGAGGACGACCACTCAGCAGGGTACGGCTGCTCTCAGAGGTATCATAACACAGGACGAGTGTTAGATAAAAAGAAAATTTGTTGGCAATCTACTGGGGAGATAGTAAACACGGACGAGCGTTTACATCCAAGAAACAAAAGGTATAAGTGTTTGGTATTGTGTATAGATTAAAGGTGCGGACGAGCATCCTTAAGACTATGATACGGACGAGTATCATGTAGAAACAAACTGACACGTGCTCAGAGCTGATGATACGGACGAGTATCAACTGGTTAACAAGGAACACGGACGAGTGTTGCATCTGAAAGTATCCTTCTGGGGAATAGTAGACACAGACGAGCATCTATATTCACGAAGACATAAATGTTTGACACGGTGTATGGATTAAAGATGCGGACGAGCATCCTTAAGACTATGATACGGACGAGTATCATGTAGAAACAAACATTAGACGCAATGTTCTGAGATGATGGTACGGACGAGTACCAACTGGTTAACAAAGAACAAGGACTACTGTCGAATCTGCGGGGATATAAATGATGTATACAAAATACGGACGAGTATTTGCATAAGTGTACCAATGGGTAGTGGATATGTATAGATGAGCATTATCTGCTGGGGAGAGTGACACGGACGAGTGTCAAGAAAGAAGAGTATAATATTAACAAGTATATGGGTGATGAAAGTGTAAGTGAACTTGCTGGGGATGCGACACGGACGGGTGTCAAGAAAGTGTATACAGGCATAGGCGACCATGCTGGGGATATGACACGGACGGGTGTCAAGGATGAGTATATATGGGTATATGTGAGTGCAAAGAGGGTGTCTTTGGCTTTCTGCTGGTGATTTGACACGGACGGGTGTCAGGAAATATCTGCAATACTGGTGATCTTGTTTGTAAAGTATATTCAGGCAACCCGCTGGGGAAAGATGACACGGACGGGTGTCAAAAGGGGTTATGCACTGGTGTTTGTGATTTGAAAGGCAGCTGCTTTTGCTGGGACTCTGATGGGGATGTTTCTGTATATATTCTGTACGCTGACAGGTTATCAATACTTACAAGTGTTCGATTCACATCATGACTTATGATTATGCTATGCATTTGATTTTTGCCGTAATGCTCCGTATTAGACGGAATGCTACGCTCTGAGGGTATAATATGATGCGAATGCTATGATTATGCAAAGAGGCACAGATCCGGGATTCGGATCCCGTTGCTGCAAAGATCTCTGGTTGATCTGCTTGAAGTGAACATCCCAGCTGGGGATGAGATCATTGGTAGATCTAATGATGTATCCGTTTGGGGATATAAGCCACTGATTGACATATCTTTATAATACGGGACCCAGCTGGGGTTTGTAGAAGCGTTCCTCCCCTCTGTTGTGACTTCTTCGTGCGTTGCTCTTCTGAATAGAGGCTTGAAGCTCCGCGGGGAGATGATTTCCTGATTCTGCATCCTGCTGAGGAGGGATAGTTGGTATTTTAGTCGGGGAAATGCTATTGGTAAATCAACTGGGGAGAGCAATGGGAAACAACTCAGCTGGGGATAGAGCATTTCGGATGCTGATATCTTTCGTTGATTTGCCAGCTTGCTGAGATATACCTTGCATGCCCCAAGTTGCGTTCTGGATACCTGCAATCCTGCAAAGATAAGGAAACGCACAAATGGTCCCGAGGTATCCTTTACTGGATTCCGTCATAGGAGATAAGTACTTTCGAGAGTAAGTATATTCCCTGTAAGCATGTGCTTTATTTTTAGAGAAAGGCATCTGTACTTATGCAATTGTGTTTTTAGAGATATCAGACAATTCTTTGCAAAACATAAAAATGTAAAAAACGAGGCATGACTGAAAATCTGATTTTATTAATTCATGTGCCCTGAATTGGCAAGATACAGTCAAAGAGACATATCTCCTGAAATGAGGAGAATGTTACAAATTGAGAAACAAAGTGCTGGCAGTGTTGATGACGCTTTGAGGAGCCTCCTCTCCCGCTATGACTCGTATGACAATGACGTTCTTCTCGTCTTGCTTTCTGGAGAGAGTTGATTCTGATCGGAGCTTGATTCTGTCAAAGCTTTCCAAGTTGTAAGTGATACAGACGAATTCAGAGTGCAGTTGTTCGCTTATTCCCTTATTTTGCATGGATCGCCCTTTCGGGTTTTCAATCCATCGGGATACCCATTTTTGCCTGAGTTGTCCAATGCGGCTTTTCAACTCAGCGGGTGTACATTTTTTTGTTTATTTCCCTTATTTTTGCCCGAGTCTTTTATTCTGTTTTTGACTCGCCGGGATGCCCTATTTTTGCCTGGACTTACATTCTGTTTTTATGTCCAGCGGGTCATTTTATGCGAAGTATTTTTTAACCGCATCTGAATTCACAGGGGATGGAAAATCTTCACCATCCATGGTGCTGAGCATCAGTGCTCCGCCAGAGAAAACTTTCTTTACAACGAATGGTCCTTCATAATTTGGAGTCCATTTGCCCCTGTGGTCTGTATGAGGAGGGAGTATTCTTTTCAGCACAAGATCTCCTACTTGGTACTCTCGGTGCCTGACTTTCTGATCGAAGGCTCTCTTCATTCTCTTCTGATATAACTGCCCGTGGCAGATTGCAGCCAATCTCTTCTCTTCGATCAGACTCAGTTGCTCGTATCGGGACCTAACCCATTCTGCTTCACTCAGTTTGACATCCATCAATACCCGTAGCGAGGGTAATTCAACTTCAACTGGTAGGACTGCTTCCATACCATACACAAGCTGATACGGTGTTGCCCCAGTGGATGTCCTGATTGATGTGCGATACCCATGCAAGGCAAATGGTAGCATTTCATGCCAGTCTCTGTAGGTGACTACCATCTTTTGCACAATCTTCTTGATGTTCTTATTTGCTGCCTCAACAGCGCCGTTCATCTTTGGCCTGTAAGGAGAAGAATTGTGATGTTGGATCCTGAAGTCCCGGCATAATTCAGCCATCATTTTGTTGTTGAGATTAGAACCATTATCAGTAATGATTCGCTCGGGCACTCCATATCTACAGATGATATCTCTTTTCAGGAATCGAGCTACCACTTGCCTGGTGACGTTTGCATATGAGGCTGCTTCAACCCACTTGGTAAAATAGTCGATGGCGACCAGGATGAATCTGTGGCCGTTTGAAGTAGTTGGCTCAATCTTGCCAATCATGTCAATGCCCCACATGGCAAAAGGCCATGGTGAAGACATTATGTTCAAAGGGTTTGGAGGCACATGTACTTTGTCTGCATAGATCTGACATTTGTGACATTTCCTGGCATAGGCACAACAGTCTGCGTCCATTGTGATCCAGTAATAGCCTGATCTTAACAACTTCTTAGCCATGGCATGCCCTCCTGCATGGGTACCAAAGGATCCTTCGTGCACTTCATGCATCAGCAAATCTGCTTCCGTCTTGTCAACACATCTGAGGAGTACCATGTCAAAGTTCCTTTTGTATAAAGACCCATCAGTGTTCAGAAAGAAACTTCCAGCAAGCCTTCTTAAAGTCTTCTTATCATTGGAAGATGCCCCAGGTGGGTATGTCTGATCCTCCAAGAAGCACTTAATGTCATGGAACCAAGGCTTATTGTCCTTGACAATATCTGTTGCAAATACGTATGCTGGTCTATCGAGTCTGGATACTGAAATCTGAGGTACAAAGTTGGCAGTTTGAACTTTGATCATGGACGAAATGGTAGCCAAGGCATCTGCAAACTGATTCTCGTCCCGAGGGATATACTCAAGTTTGACTGTTGTGAAGAAAGTCAGTAACCTTCTTGTATAATCCCTGTAAGGTATCAGATGATCTTGGTGGGTGTACCATTTTCCGTTGGTCTGATTGACTACCAAAGCTGAATCTCCGAATACGGTCAATGTCTTGATCCTGAGGTCAATGGCTTCCTCAAGACCCATAATACAAGCTTCGTATTCAGCTTCGTTGTTAGTGCAGTTGAAAGTGAGTTTTGCCGAGAAAGGCATGTGAACCCCTTTAGGTGTAATGAGTACTGCACCAACACCACGGCCATTCATATTAACAGCCCCGTCGAACATCATAGTCCATTCTTCTTCTGGGTCAGGCCCTTCAATGTGAATAGGCTCTTCATGATCTTTTGCTTTAATGAACATGATGTCTTCATCGGGGAAGTCGAACCTCATAGGCTGGTAATCATCAATGGGTTGCTCAGCAAGATATTCAGATAGTACACTGCCCTTGATGGCTTTCTGAGATGTGTACTGTATGTCGTATTCTGTAAGAATCATCTGCCATCTTGCAACCCGTCCGGTAAGAGCTGGCTTCTCGAAAATGTATTTGACTGGGTCCATTTTTGAGATTAACAAGGTAGTGTGGGTCAACATATACTGTCTCAGTCGGCGAGCAGCCCACGCTAAAGCACAGCAAGTTTTCTCGAGCAGTGAATAACGCTGTTCACAGTCGGTAAACTTTTTGCTTAGGTAGTATATTGCATACTCTTTTCGACCAGACTCGTCATGCTGGCCCAGCACACACCCCATTGATTCTTCCAATACTGTCAAATACATAATCAGAGGTCTTCCTTCAACTGGCGGCATAAGGATTGGAGGTTCTTGCAGATACTCTTTGATCTTGTCAAAAGCCCTTTGGCAATCTTCGTTCCACCTGACTGTTTGTTCCTTTCTTAACAGCTTGAACAAGGGCTCACAGGTTGCTGTGAGGTGAGATATGAACCTTGAAATGTAGTTCAATCTACCTAAGAAACCTCGAACCTCTTTCTCAGTTTTCGGTGCAGGCATCTCTTGGATGGCTTTGACTTTATCAGGGTCAACCTCGATCCCTTTCTCGCTTACAATAAAGCCCAGCAGCTTACCGGATCGCACCCCAAATGTGCATTTGTTGGGGTTTAGCTTCAGCTGATACTTCCTCAGACGCTTGAATAATTTGAGCAGATTCACCAGATGGTCTTCCTCTGTAAGGGACTTGGCAATCATATCATCCACATAGCATTCTATTTCCTTATGAATCATATCGTGGAATAATGTTACCATAGCCCGTTGATAGGTGGCACCAGCATTCTTCAGTCCGAATGGCATCACCTTATAACAGAACGTGCCCCAAGGTGTAATGAATGTTGTCTTCTCCATGTCTTCAGGTGACATTTTGATCTGGTTGTATCCTGAAAATCCATCCATGAAGGAGAATACCGAGAACTGAGCCGTATTATCAACCAATACATCGATGTGAGGTAAAGGGAAATCATCTTTCGGGCTGGCTCTGTTCAGGTCCCGGTAATCAACACACATTCTTACTTTGCCGTCCTTCTTAGGCACAGGTACTATATTAGCAACCCACGGTGGATAGCTAGTTACAGCAAGGAACCCGGCGTCCCATTGCTTTTGTACCTCTTCCTTGATTTTCATAGCCATGTCTGGGCGGGTTCGGCGCAACTTCTGTTTGACTGGTGGGCATTCTTCCCTCAAAGGCAGCTTATGCACAACAATATCGGTATCCAACCCTGGCATATCTTGGTAGGACCAAGCAAACACATCAACATACTCTTGAAGCAGATCTATCAGTTGTCTCTTCACTGAGTCTTGCAGGCAGGCCCCGATCTTGACTTCTTTCACATTTTCCTCTGTACCAAGATTAATCACTTCAACCTCCTCCTGATGAGGGGTAATAACCTTTTCCTCTTGTCTTAACAACCTGGCTAGCTCTTCAGGAAGCTCGTATTCTTCTTCAACCCCTTCGTCAGCTTGATTGATCGGATTGTCAAAGTCATACGATGTCATAGCCGTGCTGTTGTCGGTGCGGTCAGGATGGCACTCTCTGCAAGGGTTAGGTTGTTTATTTTAGTGATCTGATTTTAGTCTTGCTTTAGAAAAAAAAGTGAAATGAAGTTATCATTTTGAAAACACCGCCATTTATTTTTGTACAAAAAGAAAAATGGAAAAACAGTGAGCAGAAAAGAAAAAGACTCGTTTGCAAAAAGATTGTCTGATATTTCATTAATTTAATCTTGTTTGCACAAAAGTACAGATGGCCCTGATTACAAAATGAGTCTTGTCATCTTGGGCAAGATGCAAGACTTTGATGCATGCTATAAAAGATACAGGAAATAATAATTACTCTGCTCGAGTAACACTTATAATTCCCTGGGAAGACCAGTTCGAGACACTGCTCCCCGGGACCTTTGGACGAATCCAATTCTCCAGGTTGCGCTCCTCTTCCAGCTCGTCTTCCAGGCAGTTGATAGCATCGGGGGTAAGCATTCCCCCACTGACAAAACCAGGCTCTCCAGCAGCCTTCACTTGATGTTGAGTTGGTTTGTAACCCAACCCAAACTTGTCCTTCTTTTCCTCCACAGCTAAGACCTTGCCCCAGCCTAGGGCAGTTCCTTCCTCAACAACCTTCCGGGCTTGTTGGTATGACGACATGGAGATCCCTGAAACAGCAGATGCTTCATTCACGTTCAAGGCCTCAAAACCTTGGCTCATGGTTTCAACGATCTCTCCATCCATTTCAATATACTTGTAAGTAGCCAGATGGCTAACAAATATATCCTCCTCCCCGCAGATTGTGACAACTTGGCCTTCCCACTCATATTTTAACTTTTGGTGAAGGGTAGACGTTATTGCGCCAGCGGCGTGAATCCAGGGTCTACCCAACAAACAGCTGTAGGCGGGCTGAATGTCCATCACATAAAAGATAGTTTTAAAGGTCTGCGGGCCAATTGTCACGGGCAGCTCTACTTCTCCCAGAACCGATCTCTTCGAGCCATCAAAAGCTCTAACCACCAGGTTGCTGGGTCTCAATGCCAGTCCATCATATTCAAGCTTCACCAGAGCCTTCTTTGGTAAGACATTCAGGGATGATCCTGTGTCCACCAGCACATGTGAAAGGACAGCTCCTTTGCATTCCATGGTTATGTGCAAGGCTTTGTTGTGATTGCGGCCATCCACTGTCAGGTCAGAATTGGTAAACCCTAGCCCATTGCTAGCAGTAACATTACCAACCACGGTTTCCAATTGGTTGACAGTAATCTCCTCGGGCACGTAAGCTGCGTGCAGTACTTTCAGTAGTGCATTCCGATGGGCTTCGGAGCACATGAGCAGTGAGAGGATGGAGATTTTGGACGGCGTCTGATGAAGCTGATCCACAACTTTATAGTCACTCTTCTTGATGATCCGCATAAACTCATCAACTTCCTGATCAAACGGAGTCTTCAGGGCTTCTTTGACAGCTGGATCTTCCTGCACCGGGCCTTTCCCCTTTGCCTTGGCAGCAGCTTCTGCTTCGGCATTAGGTCTTTGGACTTGTGAAGCAAAGAGACGTCCGCTTCGGGTGAAGCCTCCGCCTCCGCCCACATTATCAATTTGTGGTGCAGGTGCTGATGTTTCCAGAGTGATTCTTTTCCCTTCACAGTACACGTCAGAGCCATAGTGCCAAGGGATGGCCCTATTGCTTTCATACGGTACAGGTCCAGGTACTGTGACGGTAACCGGACTGATTGATGCTGCTGAAGGGACTGCAATTGTTTGTGGATCATAAAAGATAGTAACTGGTGCTCTAGTGGGAGCAGCACCCTCTGAATGGTAGGCGGAGTTATTTTCTGGATCGTAGAAGATGGTAACAGTAGAGACATCTTCATGATCGTTTGCTGGAGTTGTAGGAGGTCCTGATGGAAGGACTGTTGTTGTTGTAGATGGAGAGTCGAAATGGAATGAAGCTGATGTTGTAGCAGGAGAAACTGTTGAAAACTGGTCATTTGGAAGGACAGATGAAGTACTTGCTGATGTGGTTGTTGAATTATTGGGAACAATAGTTGTTGCATTTGTAGGAGGGTCTGAAACCGTTGTTGAGGAAGCTGCCGGATGTGCCGGAAATGATGTAGTGATTTGTAAGAGGCCACTCTTGATAAGGCTGTCAATGCCATTCCTCAAGTCTTCACACCCATTCCATGAAATATTGCAATAAGGGCACCCCAGCTCACACCCTGGAAATATTTGATTTTCACGGAGTTGAGCTTTGATTTCCACCAATGGTGTCCTGATCTGATCCACACTAGTTATCAAATAAGACTGTTGGTCTTCTTCAATAGCATTAATCCGGGGACCACCATGGTGTGGCATTGGGTTTTTGTTGACGTTGGGCGGAGGTGCAAAATTCAAAGCCTTGGAGTCTACCAAGTCTTGTACCTTCATATGCAGAGCCCTGCATTTTTCTGTACTGTGACCAGGTGCGTTGGAATGAAAAGCACACCTAGCGTTGGAGTCATAGTTTCTTGGTAGACTGTTTGGATCCGGAGGTGCCAACGTTCTTAGCTCAACTAGGTTGAGTTTCAGAAGTTGTGGCAATAAGGCAGTATATGGCATTGGAATCGGGTCTATCACCCTGTTAGCTTGAGAGGGCCTCTGTTGGAATGGCCTCTGTTGATTGTTGTTGTTGGAGTTGTTGTTGTAGTTGTTTCTTGGAGGATATTGATTTTGCTGGTACTGGGGTTGTTGTTGGAAATTTTGTTGAGGAGGTTGATAAACGGGCTGAGGATGAGCTGGAGCAGGGATTGTGACTGCTGCTATTGTTCTTGGAACATACTGGGGCCTGCCCCTGTTGGTGTGAATGGCATTGGTCTCGCCAGATCTTCTCGGGCCTGCAAAAGGCTTTCTTGTACCACTGGACGAGCTTGCACCATTATCAGATATCTTACCCATTTTCAACAGGCTTTCGATTCTCTCCCCAGCTATGACAACATCGGCGAAGCTGGTGGAAGAGAAAGCAGCCAACCTGTCAATATACGTTCCCTGGAGAGTGTTCATAAACATGTCTGCCATTTCTCTCTCAGACATTGGTGGTTGAACAGCAGCAGCCAATTGCCTCCATCTCTGGGCATATTCTCGGAAACTTTCCCTTGACGATTGTGACATTCCCATTAGGAGAGTCCTGTTGGGTGCCATGTCTAAGTTGTATTGATACTGTCGGATGAAGGCCTCTGCCAGGTCCTTCCAGCATCTTACAGTTGCCCTTGTCAAGTGGGAATACCATTCCCTTGATGCTCCAGTCAAACTGTCTTCGAAGTAAAACATCCAGAGCTTCTCATCCATTGTATAGGCCTTCAGCCTTCCCAGAAACGATTGCAAATGAGTCCGGGGGCATGAAGTCCCATTATATCTTTCGAAACAAGGAGGCTTGAACTTATGAGGGATCCTGACCCCCTCTACTAAACCCATGTCCATGACGTCGAAGCCCAGAGAATTTTGAGACTCCAGTGATCTCAATTTTTCAGCTATCTCATCCAAACGCCTATCATAGGCCTCTTCTCCAGCACCCATGACTGTGAATTGGTCCTCCTGAGGATCCTCTTGAAGCACTCTGGCTGCAGTAGCCGTTCCCTGAACGTTTGCGGGGATGTGGATCTCAGGATGTAAATGTGGGCCAAACACTGGGGGATTAACATGTGGTTGCACCCTTTCGTTGTTGCTTGTGCCAGCAGTTCCTACATGGGGGTCCTCTTGAGTTCTTCCCTCTACCAAAACTCTAAGCCTCTCCTGACTCTGAGCTAAGTTATTCATCACTTCCATGAATTGAGTGATCTGGGTTCTCATCTCCACCCTTTCGTTAGCCATCTGGGTTCTGGCCTCGTTGAGATCTTGCTGCAACTGGTCCATTTGGATGCCCGGAAGGTTGCTTCTAGTTGGGTACCTGTGTGGCCTGTTGAGAGGAAACACCCGGCGACGAGCAATACTGCCTGAGATTCACAACAGAGGTTAGTAACAATAAATCAAAACCTACAAAACAAACAAAAGGGTTAGTATGCAATGCAGTTGTGCTTATTTGCTATCAAGGGTATCCGGTTTGGTCTTCAGTTTTGACCCTTCCAGACCCTTGGAGATGATACTGCTTGAGGTTGTTTCTGAAATGAGCTCAGATGGAAACCAACAAATATATTACATAAGATGAAACAAATACAACTTGTTCATTCTTACAACACCAGCCCTCTAGGGGTCAAAATACATAATCAAAAAGCAAAAGTACATGAAAAGAAATAGCAACAAGCAAATGATCAAACTCCGAGGCCAAACTCATCCTCACGAACTTCCTTAAGAAGTGCTTCGGTCACAGGATCAGTCGGACGCTCCGTGAGACTTCTGATGAGAAGGTTCCTTGTTGCAACAGCTGCAGTCAACCTCTTGTTCTGACTTTGATCTTTGGATTTCTTCACTCCAGCTTTGATTCTTAGCTCTGAATTTTCCTCCTGGGCTGCTGCCAGGGCTTTTTCCATCTGCTCCATCTTATCTTGAACTCTCTTGTCTTCTAGAGTACGGGCCTCAGTGATCCGGACCCACCTGGCCTGACTTTCCTTCAAGTACAAGTCTGTTCTTGCTCTTTGGAACTGGGCTTCTTTACAAGCATTCTTCAGAATCTGCTCACCAGCTTTAGACTTGTTGATATAATCCCCAGACTTCTCAATCTTGGTCAAATGCTCCACTCTCAACTTTTCCAATCTTTCAATCTCCCTCACACCTTCACTCCTCTCCCTGAGGGTCTTCTGCAAGGCTTGGGATAACTTCTCATTTCTGTCCTTCAAGCTTTCAAACTCTTCCAGGCTGACTATTGCTGGAGGTGGTGCTGAAGATGACTCAGGCATGTATTTGATGGTGAAGGGCAATCCTGAGATTTGGGCCCTAGCATAGGACCACTCATGATATTGGGCTGATGCCACATTATTGCACTTCCCCAGAATGGTGATTCCCTTGGTTTGAACATGATCCCAGGCCCAGGCAGCCTGTCTAACAGTTGCCAGACTAACCTTGTTCTCACAGTAGAGGGTCTCAGCCAAGTCCTTTTCCCTAGGAGCATGAACCAGTGCATAACCCAATTGCCTCTTGAACAGCAGGGGGTTGTAATTGATACTTCCCTTGACTCCTACCAAAGGCACATTAGGAAAATGCCCACAGCTAGTGATTATGTCTCTGCCCTTGGTACTTTGATTGCACCACCTGATATCTGCTGTAGTTAGGACAGAAAGTCTCCTTGCCCAGTTGCTTTGCTGGTGAGGGTTTAGGAATGCATCTGTCTTAGGTAGATGCTTGAGAAGCCAGGCATGGAATAGTGGAGCACAAATCCTCACTAACTTCCCTCTCTGTTTCTCATTCCTCTGATGTACTGAGTAATAGAGATCACCCAACAAGGTAGGCACTGGGTTCTTCAAGATGAACAAATGGATTGCACTCTTGCTGATGAATCTGGGCTCATCTGCAAATAACACAATTCCATACACACTTAAAGCCAACAGAGCACAAACAGCTTTCCACTCCCCCAGGGAGGCCTTCAGACTAGCTTGAGAGATTAGGAAGTCCAGCTGTAATCCAGGGACACTAGATTTAGAGGTCATGTGTTGTTCAATCAAAGCAGGTTCCAGGTGCAAAGCTTTGGCTATCTCCCCACTGCTGGGAAAATCCATTTCAGGATTGAATGGGATCTCCCTCTTGATAGGCAAACCAGTCAAAGATGAGTATTCTTCCAAAAGAGGACCCAACTGGAAGTCTTGAAATGTAAAGCATCTCAAAGGGGGGTCATAGAACTGAATGCAGGTATGAATCAGGCTCCTCTGAGACGGGTCCATGTCCATAACTAGGTCAAGTATGTCCCCATAATGTTCCCTGAACAAAGGGATGTAATCTGGTGTAATCAGGGTTCGGATCCTCCTGAGGTCTGACAAATCTGGTTGGAAGAAATGATAGGTGATGTTGTTCTTCTTTGGAGCCATGATGTTGAAGACTGAGCAGAATGCTGAAGCAGGGAGAGCCACTGATTGGCTGGTGCTGAAGCAGACAGATAAAACTGAAACAGATGCTGATGAAGATGGGTCAAAGCTGCAGATGGGGTCAAAACCAAAACCTGATGAACAATGGATACCCTGAAAAACAAATAAGCACATGTTAATATGATGCAATGAGTATGCATGCAAATGAAATGCAAGGGTCTGTGACAGAGCTGGATCTGAATAAATGCCTTGGTATAGATCCATGTGTGTCTAAGAATTCCAGATGGAGGTCTAAGAAATCCAGTAACCAAGGTAGGGGACTCAAATAAAGAGCCACATGTCCAGGGTTTTAGAATCACAAGAACTATCCAACAT
The DNA here is from genome assembly GCA_963966055.1 of Lathyrus aphaca. Taxonomy (NCBI): domain Eukaryota; kingdom Viridiplantae; phylum Streptophyta; class Magnoliopsida; order Fabales; family Fabaceae; genus Lathyrus; species Lathyrus aphaca. The sequence goes on from OZ014520.1 coordinate 87,994,281, forward strand.
GAAGCATTCTTAACAAAGTCAAAGTAACAGGGTATTCTGAGGTCAAGGTACCTGCAAACCTGTAAACAGCCCAACCCCCTCACAGGTAGTGATCTAGAACAAGGATCCTCAGACTTGGATCAGTTATGAGAAGTGTAAACACTTCTAACCCGGAGGTACAATGTTTACAATAACCATAACAATTCCTCCTCTAATTCACCTCAAATTCTGAAGGTCAATACTAAAAGGTCATCCAGACTTAGCAGGCTTCCCAGATCCCCCTAGCATTGCAGGAAATCTGCAACATAGAGTTCTCAAGAAGAAACCCATATCTGAACCGTGTTTCATATTCCCGCACCAGACTGAAAATTGACTGGGAAAGAATATGATTCACTCTAGCCTAGGTGTCACTCAGGTCCCAGGTATAGGACCTAAACTCTCAATGGGACCCCAACCCACCAAAACAATCCAGATCCAACACAGACAGCATGACAGTATGATATATATGAAAACTGTAAAGAAAGCAATAAATAAAGTTGTACAGAAAGCAGTAAATAAAGCAAATATACAAACACAAATAACACCTAACACCCCAGTAAACACAAATCAAACAAGCGCTAGGAGGAACCCACAAAAAGGAACCAGAAGCCCTGGTTGCAGAAGTTTTCCCCAGCAGAGTCGCCAAGCTGTCGCTCCCGACAAATGAAACGGGGTCATATGAAGGTACAGACGCGAACGGTCGGCGAAGGGAACAGTGAGAACACACAGCCGTGAACTCACTGGAGATGAATAGAGTCGCCAGCTAGGCATTTTTATCCCGGAGGAAAGGCAATGCTGCATAGGCCTAGAAAGAGATGGACAAGACGGTTTGCGAACCAGAGAGACTGAGAAAGGGGGTTGGTTACAACCTGGGAAGGTATTAGCACCCAGATTGTCCGTCGTACTCGACGGGATCCACGCTTAAAAGATTTGTGTTTTAAAGGGGTAGTGTCAGTGCAATCTGTGTATAAAAGAGCTGGAAAAGGATGTACAGGTGTCAGTGTAAGAGAAGTGAAATGTATAATGATGTGTCAGTGTAAGAATGAGAATGAATTGCTCATGATAATGAGGCTAAAAGAATGATAATGGAAGGAGAGGGAATGTACAGAGACTTTTGTTCGATAACCGTTAAGTTATGCCTACGTATCCTCTCGTGCAATGAGGAAGTCAGAACACCGTAGTTCGACCCAAAGAGACTGAAAGATGAATTGACTTTTTAAACTGCTTACTTGTCAATGCTCAAGTGTATGACCTGTCTGGCCCAGGTGCTTACTGTCTTGTATTAGACGGAAGAAGCAAGTTCTCGCTTGTGAGTGAAGATGATGAGAAAAGAATCCCGGAGGAGACGATTATTGTTTGTTTTTGAGTTTTCAGTCTTTTATTTCTTTTTGGAGTTTGTCATAAGATAATGAGCTTAAGCCTAAACCAAAGGGTTAGTGAACTCATCACATCTTCCCTCTGATTAGGGGTAATGAGAATTACCTTAAGTGTGAAGTCAGATTCTCACACTTAATCACCTTTGGTGTAGGGTTAAGATCATTAACCTACTTGTGATTAATTAGATGTTTTTGTGGTTTTTATTTAGTGTTAAGTAATGAGGTTAAGCCATAATCAAGGATTAAACAAACCCATTACACCATCCTAATAGAAGGATAATAGATGAGAATGTTTAAGCTGAGGAAGACTCCTCAACTTAATCCATGATTAGGGATTAAACCCATGACAGAACAAACCTTTGATTAAGTGGATTTTATTAATGATATGATGATGAAATGTTTTTTATGATTTGTAAGACAACTTGAGGGGGACTTGTCCATTAACTTTAGGGTTAGTCCTTCTTAACCAATTAAGGAAGAATTAGAACCCTAATGCAAGGCCCAAGTTACAAGTGTACTGTCTTGATGTTTATTAAGTGAATTGATTAAGAGAGTTCAACACCTTAAGGGTCCAAGACTTAGGATTAAAGTTATACACTCCATCCTAAAAGAAGGATGCAGGCATGATCTTAATCACAAAGTCTTAAAGCCTTGAGGGTTTAGTCCCTGATTATGAGGTGAGGAGAGATGACTCAAGGAGAGACACAAAGGTAAAAACTATGGGGGAGACTAATCAAAACCCTAATTCATTATCATGCTTGGTTGGTCCTAATGTTTGTGAGGTTTTCAAGAACAATCTTCAAAAGAACCACCAGGAAGCAGATGAACAGGATCAAGAGAAGCAAAGTGACTTGCTTCAATCAAGAAGTCAAGTCACTTGAAGAAAGAAAGTGGGAAGAAGGGAGAATGAGCAAGCTCAAACTCAAACACACATAAGAATGCAGCAAGGTATGCAAGAGAGATGAAAAGAAAAGTTGTGAGAAGTGAAGGCAAATTCACTTCCTAAATTTACTTACCACCTGAAATGTTAGAAGCAAATGCAATACAATGCTAAATGAAATGAAATGATATGATAAGCAAAAACCAGAAGCATGTTGATGATGATGATGATGCTATGGAGTGCTATGAACATGAGACAAGACAATGAGATGTTCATACAAAGCCATGGATGCAAATGATGCAAGTTGAGGAGCATGGACAAACATGAGATGTTATGAAACATACAAGACAAATGACATGGCAAACATGCAATGCAATGATCAATGATGCTTCATACATGTCTTAAGATGTCAAATGAAACATAGGAATGCACAAAATGCAATGACAAGTCAAGTCATGCAAGGAAATGCAAGAATGATGCAAAGGGAAAGCCCAAATTAGGGTTCATGAAACAAACATCAAACACAAACCAAAAACAGAAGCAAACCCTAATATAAAAAATGGAAAATGGCACTCAAAGAAACCCTAGACCTATAACAAACCACTGCCCAAAGGGGAGCTCTCAACTCTCAACCAAACTCAAGTTATGATTTTTACAAGTTATTAGGGTTTTTTAGGGTTTGTAACAAAAGAAATGCCAATCAATTGGAAAATGTAAGATCAAATCTTGGCCTTTTTATCCTTGAAGGTACATGTCAAATGGAAAACAATGCAAAAAGAATCAATGTCTCAACCTTCACCAATAGGCAGAAATGAATTTTCAAACTTGTGATCAAAATAATGCATAAAATGTGATTTAATTCAATGAAAAATTCTTAAAATGCATCAAGATCAAAAAAGAAATTTGGTTTGAAGGTTGGACAATGTTTCTAAATGTCTTAGAACATTTCATGAATTTTTTTGTAATTTTTAAATACCTAAAAGTATTTTTAATTAATTAATTCTCATTAATCAATTAAAAATAATCTTTTAAATATTTAAAAATACTTTTTTGATGATAAAAATAAAATAAAAAATATTTTTGTGTCATAAAAATTAATGAAACCTTAAAGAAAAAGTTTCATAATTTTTATGATTTTTTAGCTATTTTAAAATAATTGTGCAAAATAAAAGAAATAAAATGAATTAAAAATTGAATAAAAAGAGAAGTAATCAGATTGGACGCGTGAGATTGATTCTGGGGATAAATTCATTGACCACGCGCCACATCCAATGGTCCACGTTTGAACTGACTAAAATAAATAAATTAAGATTAATTAACCCTAACACGTGGATTAGGGTTAATCAAACACATCTGGGCCACTCAATCTGGAGGGAAGTCAACAAGTCAGCGCATATCAACGGACCAAATTCAAACTAACATAATTAATGACAATTAGGGCAAATCACTTTCAGGTGGCCGGAGAAGACCTCCGGTCGTCTTCTCCGGCTAGAGGGTCACCTGAAAAAACTCCAATCCTCTCAAAACGCAATATAAATGAAAACTAAAACATGGGAAAGGATCCCCAACACCTCACGAATTAAAACCCTCTCTCAAAACAAATTTATCTAACCTAAACAAGCTGAATCGAAGAAAACAAAATCTAGGGTTCGTGAGCTTCAAACAGCAATTAAACTCTCAAAACGCAACCATTTTCAAAACCAATGGTGCCAGAATGATCAGCAAGGCATGTAGAGCAAGTTTGTAACAATCAAATTGATTTCTGGAAAAATTAATTTGGAGTTACCTGAGATTTGCAACCTTTGATTTTGGAACTTTCAGGCCTCTTCTCCTTGCTCAATCTGCTCCTCTTGGTCCCCCAAAGTTGCTTGAATGCTCAAATGGAGTTTATATTTGTTGGATGATGAGTTTCGAAGAGAACTGCTTCAGTTCAGTCAATAATGGTGGATGAGTTCTTGGCACTTTCAGGCTGTGAAGAGGGGTTGTTTATGACTTATGAGGTGTGTTGAGAAGGTTTATGGTGTTGGTTGATGTGTTTGTGGCTTGTGGGGAGAGATTCGATAGAATCTGCAGAATGAAGGTGAGCAATGGCAGTGAGGGTTTCTGGCTGTTTTTGGCTTTTTTTCTTGATGCTTTGTGTTCTATAGATCAAGGTGAGATGAATGGAGGCAAAGGTTTGGGTGTTTGCAGGTTGTGTAATGAAATTCGAATGAACTTGCAAGTTGGGAGGTTTTTTTGTGTAAGTTATGAATGGTAATGCTTCAGCCTTGGTCTCTATGTGATATGGCCAGCAAAATGAATGAATAAACAATTCTGATTGGTCTCTTGATGTGACTTGTGCAGCTGTGATAGGTAGTTCACTTTTTGCTCAAAAACCACTTTTGTGTAAGATAGGGCATGGCATGATAATAGGCAAGGACAACTTGGGTTCTGGTGCAGCAAAAGGTGAGGGAGAGGCTAGCCCAAAGTCAGCTTCCAATGCTGCAACTTGTAGGAAGTGAATCATGAGTTTTTGCAACTTGGCTAGTTTATGTTTCACATGTGATCTTTGCATAACCAAACATGAAACCAAGGGCAAACTTAGTTCAAATCTGATTTTTAGGACTTAGAGGATGTTTACATGCTGGTTTGACATGAATTAGAGGCTGTATTTTGACTTGATTCAAGACTTTGCAAAATTTCCACTTAGTGCATGACATGAAAAACAATGATTTTTTGTAACTTTAACACACCATAACTTTTGATTCAAGAAGAGTTAGATCATGTTCTTGTACTTTTTGAAAAGGGAAAGATGAGATCTACAACTTTCATGACCAAAGTTTTTCCATTTGAAGCCTTTTTGGATCATAAATCAAAGCTTGAAAATTGACCTAAAAGGATGCATTCTTGAAAAGTCAACAAAACCCAAAAAGTCAACTCTTGCAAAAACCCTAAATTCTTGAATTTTGTGAACTTCAAACCTCTTCCATGATCAAATAAAGATCATACACACTCAAAATGATGAAGATCACCCATTGGTTGGGTCATTGGGGGCCTCAGATGCCCTGATTTTACACTGACTTGTCTGAAAAGTCAACTCTTGATCAGATGACTTCCCCATGGAATTTCTTCATGAAAATTGATATGCATACTCCCTATACCATATAGAGACCAATGGAAACAAGAATGACCAAAAAAATTGGAGTTATGGCCTCTGAAACCAAAACCCTAATTTTCAGTCAACTGTGCAGTTCATCCTGGCTCTGCATCCACTCAAACCCTAGTTCTTGTGATCCCTCTGCAATTTTGACTTTGTGGGGATGTAACATGATATAAGAACACACATGGACCCCTTTGAATTGATTGGTGGCCTTTGGAATGGCTCAAGATGCTTTGGGATTGCTCAGATCACAAGCCCTAGGTGCAGATGCCTTAGAAGCTATGCAGTGAATCAAAATGAGATGTGAGATGATATGTTTTGTGTATATGGATATGAGATGATCACAAGCCATGGTGTGAATGGGTGAGGGCAAATTTGGGGTGTTTACACACTAAGTCTGATTCTATACATTGTAGCCATTCACATCCAAATCTTTATCATTTCTTTATCTTACTTAAAGATAACACACTTAGAATAAAATATTCTTATTCCAAACCTTACAATCAATTTTCTTCTAATTCTCAATAATCCGACTAAACTCTTTCATTGGCCACCTTCCACTATGCACTCAAAATCTAACAACGAAATTCCACTAATGTTTAAGCAATGTTGGGTAGCTTAACGGTCTGCAGAGAACACATTTATTCATCGAAGTTCCCACCAACCAACAATATAAGAAACTTGCTGCTATCCAAGGGTAGAATAGTTCCCTTACCAAACACACAATATTCAAATCGGCCCAAACTCTCCAACGATAGAGTTACAGAGGTCATATTGTTACAATTATAACTGGTACAATTTCCAAATCCATTCTAAAATCGAAACAATTAATCTAATTCAGCTTAACAAATCTGATCATGGTTACTATACTCCATATCAACTCTTCTTACGGGATTCGATTCACTCAAGGTTTTGTCGACACAAGGTCTCAATAAAAAATAATGTAGCACTATCACAAAACTTATAATCATCCTTAACACACTGGTGAGTTTCCATACAATACTCTACACATACTTCCTTGAAAATCACAAAATACTTCTTGTTTGAATTCACTTCTCCTGAATATATCGTTATTTAATGATCCAAGTTACATGCTTAACGTCAGAACGTCCAAACCTCATCCTTATTCTGGAAGGATAACTTCCAAAATTCCATCCCTGAGCAAGACATAACTCCACACATCTATATTACTCTCGCGGAATCTACAATTGATGCCAAAAACTCATGAGAATTAACGATACTAAAAAATGACCAATTGTTCATGTCTTACTCACACAATAATTCAGATACCAAAACGTTCCCTGGGAGATCAACACTTCGTGAGTCTCCTATAAATTTTCCATTAAGGTCCTCAGTATTTGCAACAACGACACACCCAAATACAAATCATTTACTGCCTACCAACCATGCTCAAAGAAAGTTTAACACGTCATCTTTTAACACTTCGAGCGAAAACCAAAATAGACTTACAATTCGAACGACATGGGTTTCTAATGCTCTCTACAAATCCCATATGACAATAGATTACCTATCTGAGGCTAATCGGTAAATCATAACAAAACCAGATTCTCTTGATACGAGACTATCCGAACTTAAAATCATTGATCTTGTTTTCATTAACTCACAAACATTTTCTCAACTCGCGACTTCTAAACTTGTGTAACATTCGCCCACTATTATCAACCCAAGGTGACACAAAACAAGGTGCCATATGCAGATGACACACTTCAACCAAGTGACGAGGTAGAACTACAATTTCTATCACAGTCACACCATAAACATTCAGTGGGATAGTTTACTTTCTTCTCACACAATGACGCTAACAAGAAGTCAACAATGACGACATCATATGGTCTCAACCACAAGTTCACACTTGATTTGTTCATAAGCAAAAACTAACGCATAATCCTTATCGGCGAAACAAAACAATGGACATCTCATGTCTAGGATACAACTTTGTTCTCTTATTTGAACTCTTGGTGATATTTGAAACAACGACATTCTTAGTCCAACAAAAGTATATTTCTAATAATCTGATCTTCCATAATTACAAAATTTTTCCAACACTTAGAAATTGAGGTAAAGCATCCTCCTGAAGACTCTTGCTATCTCTATGTATACATTAATCGGGATTCCTTACCCTCCACTATACAACGCATACCATACTTATGTCAAATCCACTTAATGAAATTCTCATAACCAATAGTCCTCATGAACTATCTATAAAACCTTTCGTCATAAATTGTTCCATGTTTACACTTAATCTATAAAAAGCCTCAGATGCTTCTCATTGTTTTACCGTAATCTTACTTCTTAAAATACCATACTTACTACTCAACAAGGTGCATCACTGAACATAAGTCTCAATGCTAAGAATCCATCACCCATACTTGTGACCATGGTGCTACTAATATATTTCCAAATACCAAGGGGTAACTCCTCCCATTCCACATCGTACTATTAGAATCCTCGTGTTTGAACCATCACGGGTTATACTTACTTAAATTTAGTTACAATAACACCATAATTTCTCTATTACATACTCGTCCAAAGTACATATTGTTATCGCTTTTTCGTACTAAGACGTCAACATTATTTTCCATACCGTGTTCACTTTTCTCTCCATGCTAATCCTCTCAGTTCCAAACTTAATCCATATTACTAGAGTTCTCTTGAATCTAAGGTGCTAACTCTATCACTTAACACAACTTCTTCTAGTATGCATCACAACACTATCTGCTACTAATTAAAATTCATTCTCTCTTTGACGTAATGCCTTATATTGTTCCTTGGATGGTTTAACATTTCCAAATTAATCCCTTACTGAATACAACATCCTGATGTATTATACTAAACTATGTCTCTTCAGTCATAACTGGTTATACAACTTCAGTCTTCTACTCTTCGCTCGGGGTATATTTGTCTTACTTGAAACATGTAATCACATCCTTGTGTTTCTCGTCACGTTTCACTACTACTTTAGGTTCCCATAAGAAAACAAACATACTTAACTTGTAACTTCTATCCATCCTTATGGTATTATCTGAATACATTCCTTGAAGTACTCTCATTCATCTAAGATGGCACCGCGACCTTAGGATTGAAACACTAAAAATTATCTCACTCCTGGACCTTACGTCAAACGTTCGACAAAACATCTTCTCTTTTCATGGAATGAGATTCCTTAAAACTCTTTTCCATACCAGTGGTCAATCTATATCTACTAGTGAATTTATATATCCTTCGATACCTTGACCACTCACCCAATAGAGATCTCCAATTTTCAGACTCTATCCACTCCAAGGTATTACTTGAACAACACACAACTTTACTACTCCATGTTACAGGAATTAAAACTCCTAGGAATACCTCAACTGAGCTAACCAAAACTCCTCTCTACTAACTCTTGGCTTGAGCCTACTATCACAACACAAGTTCTGACAACACTTCGGAGTCCTTGTGGTCGCTCAACCATGATTCTACCTATCACATACATAACATTAGGTTGATCAGACCCAATACTACATAATATGATATTAAGAGTCATGCTGGCAAGACACACTTAAGAGGCAGGAAATATTTACTTACGACGTTTCAAGGCAAGGTTGAGGATACGACCTACTCCGATACCAACTTTAACACTCTGTATAATATATACCTAGAATAATATCATACAAGTGTTTGTTTGGTACTGACACCATCATAAGTGCCTAATAGTATAATTCACATTCTTTACCAATACTAAAAATATAATACAAAACTTTGGTACAAGACATGGAAATCGTACTAAAATAAAAATACTAAGATCAATACAATATCCAAGATAAATACACAATGGAAAACTAAATATATGCTTCACTTGAAACATCCCAAGAATAGCTTCACTTGTAAATCAAACCTGCAATTAAAACCTGAAAAGCAACAACAATAGTGGGGTAAAATATCAACAACTCAGTGAGTTCCCTATCTTATGAATTCTCTCAGTTCTACAAGAATCCTACTCAAGTCGGAGGAAAATCCCAAACCTTGAGTTCACAATCTCACACTCATAGAAAAATTTCTTGAGTTACTAACTCGAAAAGTATCACTAATCTAGAAACCACGAAGGTGTCCCCTATTCCCGTCCTCTTCTACGTCTAGAAGTCGGCCCAAGTCATGGATCCTTGTAATTTACTTGACATAATAAATGGATTCGGAAATAAGGGCTATTAACCTTACAATTGTCACTTCATATGGGCCATAAACCACCACAAGTCTCTACATATAAATATGTTCCATTTTTACTACACATGGGAATCAAACCTGCCAAGTAATGCATGCGTACATTCCAGAGAAACCTCAGGCTCATGAAACAGCATCTCATGGAAACGGTTCCAATTACGTGATTTCACTCAAAAGGGAATGCATGCAAAATTCCTAAGGCTTGTTAACCTTTCCCACAAATAAACACCCAACAGGTTCACACATATGTTCCATATATTGTTCCTCACCACTAGACCATTACTCGACTAAGATACACATCTGTGTATCAAACTTCCAAATATCACCATCTAGTTCCTATCAAATTCCTAGTCACAACTATGTTCTACTATTGATATATTCATCCTTTACAATTGGCAACTATTACGGACTGGGCCTGTAAGTCAGTGTCGGGTGTAGCGGTAAAAATATGAGTATAAGCTATTAGTTAACTTAACTTGAAGTAAACAGAGTCGCCACCGCGCTTTTATTTTATTCTAAGAAGAAAAGGAAAAAAAAGAGAGAATAAATCCTAATGAATCTAAAAGCTAAAGAAACACAACAAAGAACCGGGTAAGGGGATAGGTTACACAATGGGAAGGTTTTACGCACCCAAAATGTCCGTGGTACTCCACGAGAGCCCTTTGAAAAATTTACTGCTTTTGGTTTGAAAGGAGTTTATTAAATGAGAGTGGAGGGATGAGAAAATAATTAATTTTTTTTATATTTTTGTGTTTTGAGAGGTTTACCACCTCATGCCTACGTACCCACAAAGTGCAATGCAAGAATCCTTTGAAAAAAAAGAGGGGAGATTTTGAAAATTAAAGAAGGGAAGGAGATGAAGAGACTATCCTAAAAAAGAAAATAAGGAGATAAAGGAAGAAAATTATAACCAAACTTGATGACACTTCCAAATATGAGCATACGAGTTCCATCCTTATAAGCTAGCAAATGGCCAAATAAAGGCAAATACCAACTTCATGAAGATCAAAACAAAGGAGAGATGTCTTAAAATCTAAGTCCCAAAACTCCATTCCAATGCCAAGGATAATAACCAATAGTCCTAAGATTAAGATCACAAGTTTTTAGAGGTTTAATCCTTTATTAATATTTTTGTGTCCAAATGGACAAAAGAAAAATCGACACAATAAAAAAAATAAGAGCAAAAAATATAAACATGATAATGGATGAATAAAGCATAATAAAATAAAAGCAATAATGGTGCAAGAAATTAAATGTTAGTAACAAAAGCAATTAAAGTACAAGAATCTAAAATATTAATAGTAGTAATAGTATAATAATATTTACATAATAATGGTATGGTGAACTTAATTAACCACAACCAAAAAAGTAACCAAAATCGAAAGGCAACCAGATCCGCTTAGTATCTTACACTATAGCAATTAATCAAGGCAAATCGAACTAAATTCAATGAAATTTGAAAGGCGATTGGGAGGCCCAAATCACCTACGCGTCAAACATTCATAAGTCTTTGTTCTAATTGCAATATGATCAAACGCTTTGGGATTACACAACCAATAAGAGGTTCGGTCCACGAAAGTGTAAGTATCCAATTAGATTTTTATTCCAAATTAGGGACACATTTAGATCTATGTTAAGCTATCACCGAGTAATTTACGAAGTAATTACCCTACAAATGAGGCTGACCACCACCAATTAAGGTGAACAATGTTAGTGCTAATGCATGCGAGATAAACGATATATAAATCGCTATCTGAACGCAATACTGCACAAACTTAAGATGGATACCAAATTGAGTCACACTTATGGTATTCTTCCATCCTTAAGTTCAATCACTCATCTTGGTGGATTCAAGCATGAAAATGTATCACTAAGGCAAAGTACCTTAAATGAATTAAATAATTCACTTAAAGGTAGTTTTGAATTAATGAACATTAACTACTCTAATCTACACCCAAAGTTCGTTGAAATTAAGGAGAAATCACTCCTAAAAGTGATTCTTAAGGTAAAAATAAAAAGGAGGAAGAAGAAGAAGAAAGAGGAACCAAAAAGGAGCTTAAAATAAGCCAAAAAACAACCTCTGACTTGTGTTAACCGGTTAACCAAAATGCACTGGGAATGGTTAACCTGTTAACGCAACCAGTTTTCAAAACCTGCGCCATTTTACACTGGTTAACCGGTTAACCAAAATACACTGAAAATGGTTAACTGGTTAACACTGAACCAATAGCAGAAAAAATGCTAAAATTCAGCATGATCCATTTTCAAAACCTTTTTTAAACACTTAATGATCATGATCTGAATTTGCACGAATTTTAAAACCAAAATACAGTGGAATCCCTGCAATCAACAACAATTTAAGATCCATAGGATCTAGAATCAAAGGCACTAAAGATCTACATCTTGAATGTTGATGATGAAGATGGGTTTATGGAAAAAGTGAATTACCAAAAACACTTCTTCAAATTGGACCAAATCAAGCTAGATCTAATATAATTGATGAACAAGAAAAGAATATGATGAAGGTTTTAGCTCAAGTTTATCAAGAATTCAATATGAATTCTTGATAACTTCAAAAGAAGGAAATAAGAGCTTTAGTGAAATTTTGGTTTTGGGGGAGTATTTTGCAAGAGATTTGTTGGCTCTCAAAAGCTTGTTGAATCAATGAAATTAGAGTTCTATTTAAAGACCTTAGGTATGGGAATTTGGTGGAATAGAGCTTGCTTTGGTAATTAAAATAAGGTTTGGTAATTGAAAATTTGGTGGGAAATGGAAAAGAGTGGTGATTAGTGAGGGTTTATGGTAGGAAATGATCAAAGTGATGTAGGGATATCAGAGGTAAATGAATCTAGAATATTCCAAATGAGATCAATGATCCAAGGGTGCTGAATTTAAATGAAAAATTCAAATTTCGCACTAGTTAACCGGTTAACCAAAATACACTAGAAATGGTTAACCGGTTAACTAAGCATAAATTTGAATTTTTTTATTCAAACATGATTGCTTGGTTGTTGTGGACCAATTCTTTTGTACGTTGAAGAACGCATGTAAATAAACACATGAACCTTGGAATTCCTTGAATGAATCAATTAACTTGGGAAATCCTTGATCAGATAAATTTGAATTACTTGCGGATTATGTAACGCCCGGATTCAATTTTCCCAATTTTTGTTGAGTCTTTTATTTTATTTATATGATAATTGTTTTATTTTTGAAATTATCATGATGATATGATATGTTGAGAAATTATTGTGATATGTTGGTGTGTTGTGTGATTTTACCGATTTGTGAATTTTCAGGTAAAATTGGTTTGGAGGGTATTTTAGGTATTTGTTAATTAGTAATAAGTTAGAAATTAGTAGAATTGGTATCTTTGTGAGAGAATGATATTTGGTTGGAAAGAGTAGAAAATAAAAATAGAAAGAAAAAGAATATAAGAGAGTGAGAAAGAGTGAAATAGAAAGTTGGTAAGAAGAGAAAGAAAAAGAGAAGAAAGAAAAGGAGAGAAGAGAAAAAGAAGACAAAAGAGGGAAAGTTGGAAAAAGCTTCAAGATTGCTCCTAGGAATCGGTATAATCGGGTAAGGGTGATAAGCATTGTTATCTTAATATTGTGTATGATTATGTATGTGTTTGATTGGTTGAGTTTTGGTTTTGATGGAAGTTTAGAGAAGATGAATAGTTAGGGTTTTAGAGAAAATGTGAGAAATTGGTAGATTAATCGGTTAGAAATCGTTATAATCGAAGTATGATACCTAGTACATGTTGTTGATCATGTTTAGTGGAGTTTTGGGGGAGTTTTGGAGTGAAAGAGTTGACTGTTACACAACTGGAAATTCTGGAAATCGCTGTTGTCGCTCATCGAGCAATCCTCGCTCAGCGAGAGTTCCAAGGTTTTCCTCGCTCAGCGAGCCTGTAGGTTTTTGAGAAATATGTGTTTTATTTCGTAGCTTTAGTTTTGGGTATCCGTTTTTAGTGTTCCTTATATCGATTCGAAGCTAGAAACGTGTAGAAACTAATGATGCTAAGAAATGTAATTTTTATCTGACTTTCACCCAACTTTTCCGATAAAACGTAAATGAATTAATTATGGAAATGTGGGTTGATGTGATGTTGTGGTCGTTTGGAAAATGAATACATTGTTTGAATCGAATGTCAATGTATGTTAATTGAATGGGATGAATGCATAATTATGTTGTGAATAACGTATGCATTTTCAAGAATGTTGTGTGTCATTTTGCATTTAAAGCATAATGTATGCATTCTTGTGCTGTGGGATTCCTTATGAATCCGTTGTAGCATCGTGTGCTCATGTGGAGTGTGAGCGATGACTACGACAAGATCGTGTGCCCATGTGGGGTGTGAGTAATCAGATTGTGTGCCCGTGTGGGGTGTGAGCAATCCAGAAACATCGTGTGCCTGTGTGGGGTGTGAGCGATGGGTGATTTATTCACATTGATTGTGTGACCGTGTGGGGTGTGAGCAATCGGATTGTGTGCCCATGTGGGGTGTGAGCAATCCATAAAAATTGTGTGCCCATGTGGGGTGTGAGCAATGGGAAACATTGTGTGCCCGACGGGGAGTTACTTTAGGTAACAAGCGATGATTCCATTTGGTTCCTGAGTGAACCTGCTGAAATGTTGAGTCGGTATCGCATTGCATCTGCATAGAGTCGTGTGTCGGTCTCTATAAGTTGCATTTTATCATTTTAATTATGATATGCAGAAATAAACATGAATGTGCATATGTTTATTTGGAGTATTATGGAGATGATAGTATATGTGATGAAACATACTTGTTTGTATATATGCATGTTTGATATATGTATATGTATGTGATTTATACATTTGTAATGTATATGTGTGATTAAACATAGCTAGACGTATGTTTATGCGGAATGAATAGAATTGAGGAATAAACATAAAATAATGTAAGTTATGTGAATTAGTGAATTGGTGCATGATGAATATGCATAATTTGTGTAAGTACACGTTGCGATGTGTATAGGTGACGAGGATTGATTTGTGGTGAGACTATGTTTTATGTGCATTTTTATATGTTGAGATATATAATTATATGCAATTTTATTATGATAATGTTTCTCACCCTTCTGCTGTTTTATGATGCTCTACGAGGCATTGCAGAGTAGGTTGCTGGATGGCATATTTTTGTGAAGCTCGTCTTCATCTTTTGGTCGGTCGGCTCTGATATGTAGCACCGAGTAGTTAGGTTGGCTTAGTGCCATTTTTGTGATGCATTGTGTACATGTATCTTTTGGATGGATGTTTTGTATAGACATGAATATTTTTTGTTGGCATCAAACTTGTTGATATATATATATATATATATATATATATATATATATATATATATATATATATATATATATATGAATGGAAATGTATATGTTTGATGTTGTTGAAATGTTTCCGCTGTATAATTATTTATCATATGGAAATTACCCTATTGTTGTATATCTTTTATTTGCAGGTGTAATGTGGTTTGATTTCAAGTATAATGTGGCATTGCTCTTTTATACCATATTTCGAATATACTATGATGGAAAATTTTAAATATGTATCTAAGTGATTTAATTGTGTATTGGGGTATAGAAAGGGGGTGTTACATTAAGTGGTATCAGAGCCAGTATTCGAGTCAGTTGTGTCTGTCTTGATGTTGTTATGATTGAACTTTTGTTTAATCTTGTTGTTGTCTTTGGGAACAATCAAAATATGGCTGGTAGAAACAACAATGCTATGGATGCTGCTTTGGAAGCAATGACTAGGGCAGTGCAGGGAGCGCCGAAAGTGAATGCTAATGATGAGTTCAGAAAGAATCAATCGCCGGTCTTCAAAGGAAGATTTGATCCTGATGGTGCTCAGAATTGGTTGAAGGAGATTGAAAGAATCTTCAGATTCATGGACTGTGCTGAAGAGAGTAAGGTGAGGCTTGGTTCTCACATGCTAAAGGAAGAAGCCGATGATTGGTGGGTCGGTAGAAGTCAAGCCCTTGAGGAGGAGGATGAAGAGATAACTTGGGAAGTTTTTCGTACTGAGTTCTTAGGGAAGTACTATCCTGAGAGTGTGAAGGGAAAGAAAGAGATGGAATTCCTTGAGCTAAAGCAAGGTAGTATGTCAGTGGTTGACTATACCGCTAAGTTTGTGGAATTGGTTCAGTTTCATCCTCATTATGTTGCTGTTACAGCTGGGTTTTCTAAGTGCATTAAGTATGAGAATGGCTTGCGTCCTGAGATTAAGCAAGTTGTGGGATATCAGAGAATTAGAAGGTTTTCAGATTTGACTGAATGTTGTAGAATCTTTGAAGAAGATAGCAAAGCTCGTTCTACACATTACAAGAGTGTGAATGAGAGGAAAGGGAAGCAACAAGCTAGAAGTGGACCTTATGTGACACCCGCTGATAAGGGCAAACATAGGGGAAACTTTGATAGGAGATCTGATAGAGGAAGTTATGGTCCCGTTAAGTGTTACAAGTGTGGCAATTTAGGCCACAAGTCTTTTGAGTGTGGGAAGAATATCGTGAAATGTTCAAACTGTGGAGTCTTTGACATGCTACTACCGAGTGTAGGAGGAATGTTGTTAAGTGCTTCAATTGTGGGAAAGTTGGTCACATTAGTACTAAGTGTACTAAGCCAAAGCAAGCTCAGGCAGGCGGAAAGGTGTTTACATTAGCAGGGAAGGATACTACTGTCGCTCCCCGAATTTCTATCCTGGTACAAACGTGAAAGTGGCGCGGAAAAAGAATAGAGTCGCCAGCCAGGCATTTTTATCCCGAAGAAAGGGAATGGTAATGCTGCACAAACCAGAAGAAAAGAAAAGGAAGGACACGGGTCCTGCGAACCAAAGAGACTGAGTTCGGGAGTCGGTTACGACCTGGGAAGGTATTAGCACCCAGATCGTCCGTCGTACCCGACGGGATCCACGCTTGCAAAGAAACTGTTTCAAAGGGTGAGGGTATGAAAGTTGCTGCAAAGAAAATGAAAATGAACTGGAAAAGAAACTGAGAAAGGAATTGAATAAGAAAAGAAAAGAAAGATGTAGGGAAAATATAGATTGTGCTCGAACGGGCCCTACCCCGCTGCCTACGTACCTCATCAGGACAATGAGGATCAGAGACGCCGTAGTTCCCCTAACTAGGGGTGGCAAGGAAATTGCTTGTGAATTAAGGCTTGAACTGCCTATGCCATTGCTCAGGTGTTGCAGACTCGGACGACGAGTGCGTAACCGTCTTGCAAAGTGACAAGTAGGAGCAAGTTCGCGTATGGAGCGAAGGAGATGAGAAAAGAATTCCCGAAGGAAAGACGCTTATTGTTTGTTTGTGTTTTTTTTATGAAGCTTTTATGAGTGTGTCACAAGGAAGTGAACTCAAGCTCTTTTCCATGGAATGTGCACTTGTCACTACATTCCAAGATGGAATAATAGAACAAGCACACTCAAGTAAGGAGAAGATCCCCAAAACTTGAATCCAGAGATTAGGGCCTAAGCTCACTAACTCATTAAATTATTAAGTGTTTTTGGTATTTATAGATGAAGAAGTGTTTTTTATGCTTTTATTGGTGAAGAAGATACCTTGATCAGAATTGTGCATCACAAGTTAAACTTGTACTATCCCAAGATGGGAAGGCTACAAGCACACCTCATGGGATAAGGCTATTGCTCAAGGTATCACTTCAAACTTTATTAAGTATTTTCTTAGAGTTTCAAGATGAGAAGAGAAGAAGAACCAAAAGGATCACAAAGGCAAAATTCTAAAGGGGAACTAAAGAATCCTAAGTGTTATCATGCATGGATGTCCTAAGGTTAGTGTGGTTTTCTATCCTAATGAAGAAAGAAAGAAGAAGAGAAGAAAAAGATAGAAGAAGAGATGAGATGAGTAAGGCCTAAGCCCAACAAGCAAAGAGTTAGTACAAGCAAGAAATAAGAAGAAGAGATGAGATTTGGAGATGTGGAACTCACTTCCACACCTCACACTCACCATAGCCCCTGCAAGGTTAGTAACATGCATACAAGTGAAATGAAATGAACAAAATAACATGCCAACATCAAACAAACAGAAGTGAAATGATATGTACAAATGCTCAATGCAAATGCAACTCACAAGAATGAGTAAAGAAGCATGCAAGCTAACATGATGCAACATGAAACACATATGTAAACAAATACAAACTTAAGAAAGATGCAAGGCAAAATGCATAAAACATGGACTCAAGGAACACAACCAGAACCAAAACAAGACCAAGAAGAGCTTAATAAGCTAACAAGATGAAGAGAAAAGAGACCCCAAATGAGAAGAAGAAGTTGGCACAAGTGCCCTTCTAAGCTTATAAGAGAGCTAAAGATCAAAAGGAAGCAAAATGGGACAAGGTAAGAATAAAAATTCACATCAAATCAGCCAAGCATCTAAATATTACACAACTCAAGACAAATGATCCTCAAACATGATATAACAATGAGCCAAAAGGATTGGGAAAAATTCAGAAGCTAGATAGGTCAAGAGAAGGCAAGAACACAAACTAGGGTTAATAACTTCCAACACAAGACAAAGGACCAAGACCCAATGAAAAAGTTTCTAAAAAATCAGGGGGAAATCACACAAGAACTTAATCACCTTAGGAATACAGAGCAAAAAGAATGAACACAAAACTCAAAATAATGAAACCTAGGGAAATTGGACAAGACAGATTGCAACAAAAGGACTTAAAAAGAAATTAATTGGAATGAAGAATTAATATGACACGTGTATATGAGAAAAAATGGAAAATAAAAATGTAAAAAAATTAAGGAAAACTCAAATGAAGACTCAAGAATTAATTTGGAATTTTTGGATAATTGGAGGTAATTTAAATAATTAGAAATCAAAATGAAATAAAGAAATTAAATGAAAAAAGAAATAAAAATGTGAATTGAGGCAGGAGGTGAGAATAGCATGAGGATACGTTCAAATGGCTTGGGGTTAGGATCAGAGGGGGTGTGAATAGCATGGTTAGGCCCATAAAGCTGCGCTGGTACATAACTCAAAGTGTGGAAAATCAGGAAAATAAGCTGGAAAATAACGTGGCCTTCAGATCAATCTAAGGCATGCTGGGAAGAGACTCATTAATTGACGTGGCTCTATGCTGGATTATGAATGGATGACACACAATTGTTATGGTGTGCTGAGAAACATTATGCATTAAAATGAAATTAGAAAATCACGTGGCTAGGATGGTGGACTTCAAGGTGAGGTGTCAAGATCTGGGACGCTGGAAGGGAAGATCTGAGGGCTGGAAGACCTTCTTCTTTGTTGCCAAAACCCTAATCAACAAATGCAGTTTCCGGTGACCGGAGCTAGGGCTCCGGCACCGGAACTTATACCAGAAGAACAAACACCCATGAAAACTAACAAAACACTCCAGATTAGGTAAATGATAGGCCCTGAGTTCAAATATGACATTGGAAAATTCATTGGATCAAAGGATCCCACAGATCGAACCAAAACAGTTTGCACCATGAAAAATGAAACTCAAATAACTCACACTACAATACACCATTTTCTAAACTACAACTTGTATAATGATCAGCAAACATCACAGATCACAAAATGCACAACTAATTTGATTTTCAGATCTTAAGATTTAGAACCATACTTGAGTTGCAGATCTTGAAACAAGGTGCTAGAAGACCAGCTAATGGATGCAAATAACTCCTACTTCTCTCTAGATGCAAAATAAATGCACCTAAAGCCTTGAATGTGACTGGATCTGAAGCTTTACCAACACCTGCCCTGAAATGGCAAGGTTGTTGATCTTGAGAGAGACCTTGAATGATGGTGTGATTAATGATCCTAAGCTTGCACTGATCAAGGATCTACCACTGGTTTTTGAAATGAGCAAGTGTATGATGAGATATGAGGGAAATTGCAAATTGTGAAAGAAGTTTGAAATGAGAGAATGAGCAAGAGTTTTGCAATTCTGAAACCCTAGCTTGTTATATATGACCTCATAAACCAATGTTGAAAAACTTGTGAAGTTTGCACGTGGGAATGAGGAGAATTTGTGATTCTTGCAAATTTTGCAAATTGGTGTGAGAGCATGCAATGCTCATGCTTGCCTTGGCCTTTTAGCCCATGTGCAATCCAAATCCAACCCTTGATTATAATCCAACAAGTCCTGGCCCTTAGATCAAAGTTGTCACGCTTTCTCCATGATTTTGCAAAATATCCACTTTTTGAATAACATTCTTGCTTGGCACGAAATTGGTGTATTCTTTGGAGCAAAGTGTGCCAAATGCAATGTATTTTAACATTGGAAACAAACTTGATCCATTCCAAGCCTTAACATTAAGTTTCACATCAATTGGCTTTGGATGCATGCATGGAATTTTGGTTTTGCCCTAGTTTGCAGCAAATTTTTGAGGGCCTTATAGAACAAACCAAGAATCCCATGAAAAAGTACTTGTACTTTTTGAAAATGGGAGCCCCTAATCTACAACTTTCATGTTTGACTTTGGTCCATTTGGAGAATTTTTGATCATGTTAAGCTCACTTGAATTTTAGGGCAAAATTTGCCAAAAATGGAATTTTTCAAAAACCAACTTTGTGCCAATTTTGCAAAAACCCTCAAATCTTCATGATTATTGATATTTGAACTTTACAAACCTCTTATAACATTGTAAGGACACCCCTTGGCTAGAAAAATTGGATTGGACCCCTTGAAATCACATAGTTGACTTTTTAAAGGCATAGTTGACCAATTACTTCATCTGCAAGCAACTGAAGAATTTCTTGACTTCCACATGGAATTTTCTCATGAAAATTGGTACCTAGGATCCTCTTGACATATAGAAGACTTTGCCAAAATGAAATGGCCAAAGTTGTGAAGTTTTGATGCTTGAATCTCAAACCCTAGTTTAGGTGCCTTGTGTAGGAGCTTTGCCCTATCCTGGAATCTCTGATGATCATACAACCTTCTGAGCTTTTGTACATGAACTTGAGCTTGTAAATGCAATTTAGACTCATCATAGGACTTGTATAAAACCATTGGGATCCTTGTGATGGCTTGTGATGCCTCAAGAACCTCCACATATGATCATATGCCTAATGCTAGGACATGAAGAATGTTATGCCTCATCTTTCCATGCTAGGATGCTAAGAAAATGATATGTTCATGATGAATATGATGTGATATGATGCTTAAAATGAAGAGGGCAAATTTGGGGTGTTACAACTTCCCCTATTCAAACAACTGTTGATCTGAAAAGGATGGTAGCACGGGCTATCGACCGTTCAAGATAAACTGTGGTTGAATACCAAGAAGACCTGAAATTTGCACTCTGACGAAGAATGCAACAATGGGAAATAAACCCAACCAAATGAAGCTTTGGTGACTGAAGGGGAGAAAAAGAAGACGAGCTTCTTCCGAGTTGAGACTGTTATCTGGAATAAGAATATTTTGACAGACGAGTCTTCTTCGAACAATCCTGTGACGCTAGGAGCTGGACATATGAGTCCTCAAACACTGCAAACATATGACTTGAGATAGACGAATCTCCTTCGGATATACCTGTTACGCCAGGACCGGGATGCATTAAATTCTGTGGGATAGACATGCATAATCAAGGTAGATGAACCTTCTTCATATATTATCCGTGGATATATGGTACAAGACAGACGAGTCTTCTTCGAGCAAACCTATTACGCCAGGTGCAGCAATGATAAGTGGTGCTTGAGATAGACGAGCCTCCTTCGGATAATCCTGTTACTCCAGGACTGGTAACCATTTTGACATTAATTCCCACAGTCAGGACTTTAAACCTCTTCAATACAGACGAGTATTGGATGGTCATACAGATAACACAGACGAGTGCCCAAAAGTCAATGATACAGACGAGTATCAGACGATGATCTAAGAAACACAGTCGAGCGCTTCAGGCAATGATACAGACGAGTATCAGCAACTGGTATAGACGAATACCAGAGATTCAAACACAGACGAGCATTTGAAGGAGCAACAGGAGAGTATCAAGATGAACAGCAAATCCACACATACAGATATAAGCTAACACAGACGAGTGTTAGGGATGATACAGACGAGCATCCAAACAAAGCAGACGAGCTTCAAACAGATAGTAAACACAGCGAGTGCCGGGAATTGCAGACGAGCAATAACAAATGTCAAGTATCAAACACAGACGAATGTTAGGCAGTGCAAACGAGCAACCTCAGATATAAAATATCAAACACATACGAGTGTTGAAAATTGCAGACGAACCAAATCAAGGATGATAACACCAAACATAGACGAGTGTTGGGGAGTGTAGACGAGCAATAGCAAATACTGGGAAATCAAACACAGACGAGTGTTGGAAATTGCATACGAGTAATGTCAAGGTAATCATAGACCACTGCTGGGGAAAGCAAACGAGCAATACCAAAGTGACAACACAGACAAGTGTTGAAAGATGCAGATGAGCAGCAATAAAGCATGAACACAGATGAGTGCTGGAAAGGTGCAGACGAGCAACAAACAAATGCCTGATTGGTCATAAGAGTTACAACTCTGCAGGGGAAGAACAAGTTGAGAGGTCTGGACACCTAGCTCTGACTGAGGTGATGAATACTTGACTGTATCATCATATTGACCAAAAGAATGGCAATTTTGCTGGGGAATATTTCACTGACGGAAGTGAAAATCAAATATGAATTCATTGGGGAAAGATCATCTTCAGACATGGCTGGGAAAGATGCTTCAACAATACTCTGGCTGGGGAGAACATTTGCTGATTCAAAGCTCTATGGGGACATCAGGAATTCAGCTTCCTGCTGGGCATACTCCACTGGGGGAATAATAAACTGCTTGGGCTGCTGGCCAAGGCTTAGCTGGGGAAGAATTCTGCTTGGGGAGAACGTGACACCATCCTACAACCTGCAACAACAGAAAACACAAGTGTGCCCCGGGGAATTGCATGGTATGATCTGTTCATCCATCGTCACCCGACACTCAAAGAGGGTTTCAAATGTTTCCCTGCAACGTCATTTTCTTTCAAATTATCACCATGTTTAGATGCAATGCTATTTTTTTGCCAAAAATTCAGGACATTTTGCAAACAAAAATAAACACAACACGGCTTTTTGACTGAATATTCTTTTTATTGAAGGGCCTCTGAATAGGCAAAGATTTACATCAGGAGCAACCACCTGGAAAGAGGTAGCCACCATAAAATTGAGAAAAGAAACTATCCTAATGGCAATGGGCACGACATCCCACTGAGTTCCATTTCTGCTATGACCAGCATGTCTTCAAGACTCTCCGTTCTTGCTTTTGCTTTCTGAGAAGATGAGGGGATTGTTTCCTATCCTTCTGATATTGTCAAGTTGTACGAAATGATGATGTGGTTCAGATTACTCGGATCGCAGTTGTTCGCTTATTCCCTTGTTTTGCGTGGATCGCCCTTTCGGGTTTTCAATCCACCGGGATACCCTTTTTTTCCTGAGCTGTCCGATGTGGCTTTTCAACTCAGCGGGTGTACATTTTTTTTTTATTTTTTCCCTAACTTTTTCCCGAGCTTTTTATTCTGTTTTTAGCTCGCCGGGATGCCTTTTTTTTGCCTGGACTTTAATTCTGTTTTTGTGTCCAACAGGTCTCTTTATGCGAAGTATTTTTTAACTGCGTCCGAGTTAACAAGGGATTGGAAGTCATCTCCATCTATAGTGGTGAGCATCAGTGCTCCTCCTGAGAAGACTTTCTTCACTATGAATGGACCTTCGTAGTTTGGGGTCCACTTGCCCCTGTGATCTGAACCTGGAGGAACGATCCTCTTCAATACAAGCTCTACTACCTGATATTCTCGAGTACATACTCGTTGGTCGAATGCTCGCTTCTTTCTCCTCTAATAAAGCTGACCATGACAGATAGCCGCTAATCTCTTTTCCTCAATTAGACATAGCTGATTGTAACGAGCACGCACCCATTCAGCCTCATCAAGCTTCACGTCCATCATCACACGCAATGAAGGAATCTCTACTTCCACATGAAGGACTGCTTCCATGCCATATACCAGAGAGAAGGGAGTTTCCCCAGTTGACGTCCTGACTGACGTTCGGTACCCATGCAGCGCAAATGGTAACATCTCATGCCAATCTTTGTAAGTGACAACCATTTTTTGCACAATCTTCTTGATATTCTTGTTTGCTGCCTCTACCGCACCATTCATCTTTGGTCGGTAAGGAGAAGAATTGTGATGCTGTATCTTGAAGTCCCGACACAACTTTGCCATCATCTTGTTGTTGAGATTGGAACCATTGTCAGTAATGATCCTTTCGGGCACTCCGTATCTGCATATGATATCCCTTTTCAGAAATCTTGCCACCACTTGACGAGTGACGTTGGCATAAGATGCTGCTTCCACCCATTTTGTGAAGTAATCGATCGCAACCAAGATGAAGCGATGACCATTTCAAGCAGTAGGCTATATCTTCCCGATCATGTCAATGCCCCACATAGAAAAGGGCCAAGGAGATGACATGAAGTTGAGCGGGCTTGGAGGGATATGCACTTTGTCTGCATAAATCTGGCACTTATGGCACTTACGAGCGAATGAACAATAGTCTGCATCCATTGTCATCCAATAATACCCCGATCTCAGCAATTTCTTAGCCATAGCATGCCCTCCTGCATGGGTACCGAAAGATCCCTCGTGGACTTCCTGCATCAACAGGCTTGCTTCGTGTCTATCCACGCATCTGAGCAAGACCATGTCGAAGTTTCTCTTGTACAAAACCCCGTCTGTGTTCAAGAAGAAGCTAGCGGCAAGTCGCCTCAAGGTCTTCTTGTCATTGGAAGATGCCCCAGCTGGGTATTCTTGCTTTTCCAGGAATAACTTGATATCAAAATACCAAGGTTTCTCGTCAGACACTGCGTCTACAGAGAAGGCATGAGCTAGAGAGTCAAGCCTGGAGATGTCAATTCTAGGCACATAGTTCCAACACAAGACTTTGATAGACGAAGAAAGAGTTGCCAATGCGTCGGCAAACTGATTTTCATCACGTGGTATGTACTGAAGCTTAACTGTCGTGAAGAACGTCAACAGTTTTCTAGCATAATCCCTGTATGGAATGAGATGCTCTTGATGCGTATACCACTTGCCGGTAACTTGGTTAATGACGAGGGCTGAATCTCCGAATATATCGAGGTTCTTAATCCGAAGATTAATAGCCTCCTCTATTCCCATTATGCATGCCTCGTATTTCGCTTCATTGTTGGTGCAGCCAAAAGTAATTCTGGCAGCGAAGGGAAAGTGAACACCTTTGGGAGTGATGAGAACGACACCAACTCCACATCCATTGATATTGACTGCCCCATCAAACATCAACTTCCATTTGGATTCAGGGTCTGGCCCCTCCTCCGGAAGTGGTTCCTCGTAATCGTTTGCTTTGAGGTACATGATGTCCTCATCAGGGAAATCAAACTTCATTGGCTGATAATCATCTTGAAGAGGTTGTTGTGCAAGGTAATCCGACAATACACTTCCCTTGATGGCTTTTTGAGAAGTATATTGGATGTCATATTCAGTTAAAATCATCTGCCACCTAGCAACCCTTTCGGTTAACGCTGTTTTCTCAAAGATGTACTTGACATGATCCATTTTGGAAATGAGCAGTGTGGTATGAGTCAACATGTACTGCCTCAATCGGCGAGCAGCCCATACCAAAGCGCAGCAAGTTTTCTCGAGCAGTGAGTAACGGGATTCACAGTCAGTAAACTTTTTGCTAAGGTAATAAATAGCGTACTCTTTTCGACCAGACTCGTCATGTTGGCCTAGAACACACCCCATTGACCCTTCTAGCACGGTCAAGTACATGATTAGAGGTCTTCCTTCCACTGGAGGCATTAGAATTGGAGGCTCCTGCAAATATTCTTTTATCTTGTCGAAAGCTCTTTGGCAATCTTCGTTCCACCTGACCGTTTTCTCTTTTCTTAGCAATTTGAATTTTGGTTCACACGTGGCAGTTAGATGAGATATGAACCGAGTAATGTAGTTCAACCTCCCTAAAAACCCGTGCACTTCTTTTTCTGTTCTCGTTGCAGGCATATCTTGAATAGCTTTTACTTTAGCAGGATCTACCTCAATTCCTCTCTGACTAACAATGAAACCCAGCAGTTTCCTGGAACGTACCCCGAAAGTGCACTTGTTGGGATTCAACCTCAGCTTATATTTGATCAGTCTATCAAACAGCTTCTTCAGGTTGACCAGATGTTCTTCTTCGTCTCGAGACTTTGCAATCATATCGTCCACATAACACTCAATCTCCTTGTGTATCATGTCATGGAACAATGTGACCATCGCCCGCTGATAAGTTGCCCTGGCGTTCTTCAAACCAAAGGGCATGACCTTGTAGCAGAATGTACCCCACAGGGTAATGAACATTGTCTTCTCCATGTCTTTCGGCGCCATCTTAATCTGATTATATCCGGAGAAGCCATCCATGAAGGAAAATACCGAGAATTGAGCAGTATTGTCTACCAACACATCAATATATGGCAACGGAAAGTCATCTTTTGGGCTTGCTCTGTTCAAATCCCGGTAGTCAACGCACATCCGGACCTTGTCGTCCTTCTTTGGTACAGGTACAATGTTAGCTACCCAAGGTGGGTAACTAGTTACAGCAAGGAAACCGGCATCCCATTGCTTCTGAACCTCCTCTTTGATTTTCATCGCCATGTCAGGACGAGTTCTTCTCAATTTCTGTTTCACAGGAGGACAGTCCTCTCTCAATGGTAGCTTATGCACAACGATGTCGGTATCCAACCCTGGCATATCTTGATATGACCAAGCAAAGATATCCACATACTCACACAGCATACTGATCAGCTCTTTCTTGACGTTGGCCTGCAGACTGGCCCCAATTTTGATCTCTTTCTTCACATCTTCACTGCCAATGTTGATGATCTCAATTTCTTCTTGATGAGGCTGAATAACCCGTTCCTCTTGTTTCAACAATCTGACCAATTCTTCAGGGAGGTCACAGTCTTCCTCAACCCCTTCGTCAGCTTGGTAGACAGGATTGTCAAAGTCATGCGTGGTCATAGCAGGAACGTTATCAGTGGAATCCGGATGATCAACACTGCACAGATGATGTGCTTATTCAGAATCTGCTTATTTTGAAAAAGAGACGCAAACACAAAAACAAAAACAAAAAGGAAAAACACATTGCCATTTTTATATTTTTTTGAAAAGTTTAAAAACAAAGAAAGAGAACACAATTTGTCTGAAAATGTCCTTTTATTTCATGGTAAAATAAGATGCATACAAAACATGGTGGCCCGATACAATGGATCCTAGCATCTTGGGCAAAATGCTGGATTTGACAATGCAGTATGATAATAAAAGGAAACAAATGAATTACTCTGAGTGCCAGGTAACTTGAATAATATCTTCAGCAGACCAGTTTTTCAGCTCCTCTCCGGGCGCGCACGGGTGAATCCAGTTGTCCCAGTCACCACCACTGTCTCCATCTTGGCTTGTCACACAAATCTGGTTGCGGTCGAGCAATCCAGCGCTTGTAAAGGTAATGGCTTTACCACTTGGAGTAGATCCACCAGGCTGATACCCCAAACCAAACTTGTCATCTTTCTTTCCCAGCTCCAGCAACTTTCCCCAGCCTTGGG
The DNA here is from genome assembly GCA_963966055.1 of Lathyrus aphaca. Lineage (NCBI taxonomy): Eukaryota > Viridiplantae > Streptophyta > Magnoliopsida > Fabales > Fabaceae > Lathyrus > Lathyrus aphaca. The sequence continues at coordinate 88,021,575 of OZ014520.1, forward strand.
CGCTTCCTGACTGAACAACCTCCTTTGCCTGCTTGTAGGAATGGATGGAGGTGCCTTCCTTCTCACTGCTCTTCTCTACAGGAGTCAAGATGCTGACATTGAATGCTTCGAAGGCTTGACATAAAGTCTCATGGATCTCTCCATCCATCTCCACATACTTGAACGTCGACAAGTGGCTTACGAAGATGTCTTCCTCTCCGCATACTGTGATTACCTTGCCGTCAACCACATATTTGAGCTTCTGATGCAGGGTTGAAGTAACAGCTCCAGCAGCATGAATCCATGGGCGTCCCAACAAGCAGCTGTACGCGGGTTGGATGTCCATGACGTAGAAGATGCTTTTGAAGACTTGAGAACCTATTTTCACCGGCAACTCAACCTCTCCAAAAACTGATCTTCTAGACCCGTCAAAAGCTTTGACAATCAAATCACTTGGTCTCAAGACTATACCATCAACATTGAGCTTCATTAATGCCTTCTTCGGAAGCACATTAAGGGAAAAGCCTGTGTCAACAAGAACATGTGACAACACAGCACCCTTGCACTCCATAGTGATATGTAGTGTTTTGTTGTAGTTTCGGCCCTCTGACGTGAGGTCTCTGTCTGTAAAGCCCAGCCCGTGTCTTGCGCTAACACTGCCCACTATAGCTTCAAGTTGGTTGACAGTGATTTCTTGAGGAACATAGGCCATCTGCAACACTTTTAACAAGGCCTCTGTGTGTGTAGGAGAACACATCAGCAATGAGAGAATTGATATCTTGGAAGGTGTCTGGTTCAACTGCTCGACCACCTTATAATCACTCTTTTTGATAATGCGCATGAATTCCTCGAACTCCTTCTCAAAGGTACCCTGCCCAGCCACAGGAGTTGTTGATTCATCAGTCACAGCTTGCTTTCCTTTGGCTTTTGACGAAGCCTCAGCCTCAGGATCCCCTCTCAGAACAGGGGGAGCAAATAGACGACCACTTCTTGTGAAACCTCCAACTCCTCCGACGTTCACTATAGTCGGGTCAATAGCAACGGACTTGCTCTTAATCTTCTGTCCAGCCACGTACACGTCTGAGCCGTAATGCCATGGAATGGCTTTGTCGTCTGTATAAGGAATAGGCCCAGGCACGGTGATAGTCACAGGACTAATCTCAGGAGCATATATGGTCACGGGCTCTCTTCTGACAGGCATCTCTGCTTCATCATAGAATATGGTTATTGTTGACACATCATCAGCTTCATCACCAACCTTTCTAAACTGCAAAGATCCATCATCAATCAAACTCTTCAATCCCCTCTTCAGGTCTTCACACCCATTTTCTGAATTCACACACTTCTCGCAATCAGCACTGCATCCTGGAAACACTAGACTTTTCAGCAACCTCTCTTTCACTACCATCAAAGGAGTCTTCACCTCTTCTATACTCATCATAAGGCTTAACTTTTCACCACCCTCAACATCATTGATTCTAGCCCCTCCATGATTCGGAATAGGGTTCGAAGTAACATTCGGCGGTGGTGCAAAGTTAATTGCTTTGGAGTCTATCAGGTCTTGAACCTTGTGCTGTAGAGCCCTGCACTTCTCAGTCGAATGCCCGGGTGCTCCTGAGTGGAAAGTGCATCTTGCATTGACATCATAACCCACTGGAAGCTCTCCAGGAGGTGGTGGTGCCAAAGTTCTCAGTTGAATCAGATTCAGGTCCAACAATCTTGGTTGCAAGGCAGCATAAGTCATGGGGATGGCCTCAAGCACCCTATTAGCTGGGCGAGTTTGCCTTGGCTGATAAGGTCTTTGCTGATAGTTGTTGCGGGGTTGTTGTTGTTGTTGTTGTTGCTGTTGAGGTTGCATCTGTTGCACTGGAGTAGAAGGAATTGTGACTGCTGCCACATGCTCATAAGGTCTTCTATAACCTCGGCCCCGGCCTCGGCTAAACACAACATTTGTCTCCCATTCTCTTCTTCTAGGAGGTCCACTGAAAGCTTTTCTTGCTCCATTCGAGCTGCTCGTGCTTGTATCTTGGATCTTCCCCATCTTCAACAAGGTCTCAACCCTCTCTCCAGCAATTACTATGTCATTGAATTTGGTGGCAGAACTAGACGCCAATCTTTCAAGAAACACACCTTGCAGAGTCCCCATAAACATGTCAGCCATCTCGTTCTCTAGCAGCGGTGGTTGAACTCTGGCAGCGAGCTGACGCCACCTCTGAGCATATTCTTTGAAACCCTCTTTAGCATTCTGAGACATATGTTGCAATTGCGTGCGATTTGGATCCATGTCCAAATTATACTTCTATTGTCTCACAAAAGCCTCTGCCAGGTCTTTCCAGCTCTTTATGTTGACTCTGCTAAGCTTCATATACCATTCCAGAGAAGCTCCAACCAAGCTATCTTGGAAATAGTACATCCAAAGTTTTTCATCATCGGTGTGAGCAGCAATCCTCCCTACAAAGGACTGAAGATGGGTCTTTGGGCATGCAGTGCCATTGTATTTCTCAAAAGTTGGAACTTTGAACTTGTAAGGGATTCTAACCCCTGGAACCAAGCCCAAGTCTGTTATGTCAAATCCCAAAGAGCTCTGGGATTGAATAGCTCTGATTTGTTCTGCCATTTCCTCAAACTTCCGATTCATCTCAGCCCCCTGACCCTCAGCTTCGTCCAGCAGAGTGAACTGTTCGTCCTGTCTGTCCATTTGCACATTATTCAACCCATCATTTATTATAGTAACCCCTGGCTGTGTTACATGGATTTCCACTTGCCGTGCGCCCGCACCATTACGATTACCATCAGCAGTGGTATTGTTCCTGGCTTGATTCTCAATCAACTCCTGCAGACGCTCTTGATTCTGACCCATGCCTGCCATCAGAGTCATGAAATTATCCATTCTCAGTCTCAAATCTGCTAAGTCAGCTTGCATCTGGTCCATGACTCGCTCTCTGTTGACCTTTGTTGGATATCTGTGTGCGACTGGCTGTTCCCGAACTTTTCTGGGAGCTATAGTTCCTGAAACACAAAAGACGTTAGCACCTGAAGCACTACCTGCAAAACAGACAAACATGTTATATGCAATGCAATGTAACTGCTCATGTTCCCAAGTTTTGAAGCATTTGCATGCCCCAGTTCTGGCATCTACTCCAGACAGTCACTTTGAGCATTTAACTTTCAAGCTTTCTCTTTGAAGAATGTTCAGATATTAGCAGTATCAGAAAAACGAGTCTTGCATATTCAGAAATGATAATTTGCACATTAACACTGTATATCATGGACAAACCACTGCCGGCCAAAAGTTAGAGCACCAACAGAAATATTCCCCGAAGGGTTACAAGCCATTACATGAATAACAGACAAAAGAAAATAAGCAAGACTCCTACAACAGGTCTGTAGGTAGTCTGAAAAATAAACTAAACTAAGGACCTAGGATCTTCCACCTCTGCTCTGCTCTTCTTGACACCCGCTCTCAGCTTGAGCTCTTCAATCTCTTTCCTTGCTTCCTCCAAGGCTAACTGGCTTTGTGCTAGCTGTTGAGTCTTTTCCCTCCGGATGGTTTGGACCTGCTCCACCTCTTCCTTCTTGAAGGCCATTTGCACTTCAAAGAACTCTTCTTTCTCTCTGAACTTCTTCTGCTCTTCCTCCCTTTGGCCTTGCAACCAAACAATGGATTGACGAGCATCCTTGAGAGTCTTCAGAGTCTTTTTGCGTCCAGCTTCTCTTTTTGCCTCCATCAGACCCAACCTGTGAAAGTGAGCTTCCCTTCCAGCAAAGTCTTTCTCTTTAGCTTCCAAAGAGGCTTGGATCTTCTGCAACTTACTTTCTGCTTCACTCTTGGCCCTGTTGGCAAGATGGTACAGGCTTACCATTTCAGCATTCTCCACTCGAACTTCATGCAGCTGAGCTTCCAGTTTCTTGTACTCTTCAAGGGAGACAGTACCACTCTGGCTTGGAACTTCTCTGGGATAAAGTGGAGCTTCTACTGAGAAAGGCATGAGAACTGCTTCTACATGTCTTTGCAACCAGGCAGCAAATGGTGGATACGTCTTGGGATCAACTCTGCCAAAGTCTTTCTTACCCTTCCTTATCCTGTGAGCCCAAGCTTGGACTGCTTGCAATACTAACTCCTTGTTTCCTTCCACAGGAAAGTACAAAGACTCAGCAAACTCTTCCATCTGTGGAGGATCTTTCAAAGGATAACCAAACTGCTTCCTAGCTAATGTTGGATGATAACTGATGACACCCTTCCTTCCCAGCAAAGGCACTCCAGCAAATCTTCCACAACTGACCAGCAACTCTTTACCTAGCAGATCTCTATCATATCCCCAAGCAATATCTTTAGCAGTTAACCCCATCAGTCTTCTTGACCATCTCCACTCATCCCTCATCTCCTTGAAGGCACCTGATTTTGGCAATTGTCTGGCAAACCACTCAGCAAACAGAGAAACACAGTAGCACACTGGACCACCCCTACCCTTCTCATTCCTGTAATGAACACTGTAATAGAAGTCACCCAACAGAGTAAGCACAGGATTGCCTTTGGCAAAGATAGAGATCACCTCCAAGCTTACAAATTCTTTCTCTCCTGGGAACAAGTTGGACCCATACACCATTAAAGCAAGTAAAGCACCAAAGTCATTCCAATTAGCCTCTGTAGCACATCTCTCTGCCTCTGGGATGAGCATACTCCAAGGGAGTCCTTTGCCTTCACTATCTTTTAGAGCCCTCTTGACTGTAGCAGCTGGCAAACGAAAAAATTTGGCTATGTCTTCATCTTTAAGCACAACCTCAGACCCATAGAAAGGCAATGTCTCTCTGACTGGAACATTCAGCATGCTGGCCATCTCTTCCAATGTAGGAGCTAAGATGTAACCTGGAAACACAAAGCAACGCAGCAGAGGATCATAAAACTGCAACAAGGTATGCAAACTGTCCTTCTGGTCTGCAGTGGGCTTGTCCACAAACTTCAGTATCTGGCCATATCTTTTTCTGAAATTGCCCAAGACTTGGTCATTCATCAGACCTGCTAATTTCTGAACACTTCTGACTTCAGGCTGAAGAAAATTATAGTGAACATTCTTTTTCCTTGGAACTCTTCTGATTTCTGCCATGGAGATAAGATTTACCAGAACTGGGAACTGATTATGAACAATGACTTGAAAAATGGAAACATAAACAGTTAATGCAAGAATGATGCAAATGCAATGCAATGCAGACATATGATCAACTGGGACCATCTGGATATTGGACACTGAACACAAGGGCCCTCTGATCAACTGGCAAACCAAAAGTCCTCTGAATCACAACTCTCTGATAGAAGATCTCAGAACCACAGTACTAAGAAAACCAGAACCAAGAAAACCAGAACTCCAGAACCATAGGACCATAGGACCAGAAATCATAATAAGGACCACTGAGTATGAGGATATGTAGAGGCCAAGGGTTCCTGCACACCTGTAAACCCCTCCCAATCTCACTGGTAGGCTCCGGGTCAGACATCACGGATTCTCAAAGTCGAATAGCAATAATACTGTCACCATCTTCGAGAAATGGCTCATGACCAAATCAGGGAATTGGTTTGGCATTATATACTACGCAGGGAGGCCTCAGCTGAGTCCGGGAAACAAGGTCATCCTATGTAAGTCCCAGGTGGGCCCTCGGATGCGAATGGGTTTGCCACACAATGTGGTTTGCCACTGTCATCACTAAAGAGGGATGTTTCCACAAGGTTCTCAATGATCGGTCCCCAGCTACACATAACTGTCAGGGTTATGAAATGAGAGAGGAAGATCCCCAAATCAAGACATTTCCAAGACAATCGCAAATATGGGCGTGGAACTCACTACAACCCCCATGACAAGATCTCATGAGGCCAAAGTGGAACCACTCTAAGTCCTAAGGTGCACTCGAGCCGTGGTAATGAGCTCATCTCTCAAGAACAAGTAACACCCATCCCACCAAACAGAAAACCAGTCCAGACAGTCCAGTATATATACATGATGCAGAAAATAAATACTGAAAACTGTTAATAAAGCTGTAAATAAAGCTGTAAATAAACAACAATACAATACAACAAGCCACAACAAACAAACATCACCCAAAGAAACAACAACAAACAAGCGCTAGGAGAGACTCACAGGGGAACCAGAGATACTCTGGTTATGAGGTCCCCAGCCGAGTCGCCGGCTATCGCTCCCCGGATTTCCATCCTGGTACAAACACGAAAGTGGCGCGGAAAAAGAATAGAGTCGCCAGCCAGGCATTTTTATCCCGAAGAAAGGGAATGGTAATGCTGCACAAACTAGAAGAAAAGAAAAGGAAGGACACGGGTCCTGCGAACCAAAGAGACTGAGTTCGGGAGTCGGTTACGACCTGGGAAGGTATTAGCACCCAGATCGTCCGCCGTACCCGACGGGATCCACGCTTGCAAAGAAACTGTTTCAAAGGGTGAGGGTATGAAAGCTGCTGCAAAGAAAATGAAAATGAACTGGAAAAGAAACTAAGAAAGAATTTGAATAAGAAAAGAAAAGAAAGATGTAGGGAAAATACAGATTGTGCTCGAACGGGCCCTACCCCGCTGCCTACGTACCTCATCAGGACAATGAGGATCAGAGACGTCGTAGTTCCCCTAACTAGGGATGGAAAGGAAATTGCTTGTGAATTAAGGCTTGAACTGCCTATGCCATTGCTCAGGTGTTGCAGACTCGGACGACGAGTGCGTAACCGTCTTGCAAAGTGATAAGTAGGAGCAAGTTCGCGTACGGAGCGAAGGAGATGAGAAAAGAATTCCCGAAGGAAAGACGCTTATTGTTTGTTTGTGTTTTTTTTATGAAGCTTTTATGAGTGTGTCACAAGGAAGTGAACTCAAGCTCTTTTCCATGGAATGTGCACTTGTCACTACATTCCAAGATGGAATAATAGAACAAGCACACTCAAGTAAGGAGAAGATCCCCAAAACTTGAACCCAGTGATTAGGGCCTAAGCTCACTAACTCGTTAAATTATTAAGTGTTTTTGGTATTTACAAATGAAGAAGTGTTTTTTATGCTTTTCTTGGTGAAGAAGATACCTTGATCAGACTTGTGCATCACAAGTTAAACTTGTACTATCCCAATATGGGAAGACTACAAGCACACCTCATGGGATAAGGCTATTGCTCAAGGTATCACTTCAAACTTTATTAAGTATTTTCTTAGAGTTTTAAGATGAGAAGAGAAGAAGAACCAAAAGGATCACAAAGGCAAAATTCTAAAGGGGAACTAAAGAATCCTAAGTGTTATCATGCATGGATGTCCTAAGGTTAGTGTGGTTTTCTATCCTAATGAAGAAAGAAAGAAGAAGAGAAGAAAAAGATAGAAGAAGAGATGAGATGAGTAAGGCCTAAGCCCAACAAGCAAATAGTTAGTACAAGTAAGAAATAAGAAGAAGAGATGAGATTTGGAGATGTGGAACTCACTTCCACACCTCACACTCACCATAGCCCCTGCAAGGTTAGTAACATGCATACAAGTGAAATGAAATGAACAAAATAACATACCAACATCAAACAAACAGAAGTGAAATGATATGTACAAATGCTCAATGCAAATGCAACTCACAAGAATGAGGAAAGTAGCATGCAAGCTAACATGATGCAACATGAAACACATATGTAAACAAATGTAAACTTAAGAAAGATGCAAGGCAAAATGCATAAAACATGGACTCAAGGCACACAAACAGAACCAAAACAAGACCAAGAAGAGATTAAGAAGCTAACAAGATGAAGAGAAAAGAGGCATTAAACCAAACAATCACAATATGAGGTAAAAGAAGTAAAGAGATGAGGTGAATACACTTAAGAAATGAAAGGACTTAAAAGGTAAGGAAACACAAAAATTTCTAAGACACAAACCCTAAGTCAAGACCAAAATGGAACCCAAACCCCAAAGAGACCCCAAATGAGAAGAAGAAGTTGGCACAAGTGCCCTTCTAAGCTTATAAGAGAGCTAAAGATCAAAAGGAGGCAAAATGGGACAAGGTAAGAATAAAAATTCACATCAAATCAGCCAAGCATATAAAAATTCCACAACTCAAGACAAATTATCCTCAAATATAATATAATAATGAGCCAAAAGGATTGGGAAAAATTCAGAAGCTAGATAGGTCAAGAGAAGGCAAGAACACAAACTAGGGTTAATAACTTCAAACACAAGGCAAAGGACCAAGACCCAATGAAAAAGTTTCTAAAAATCAGGGGAAAAATCACACAAGAACTAAATTATCTTAGGAATCCAGAGCAAAAAGAATGAACACAAAACTCAAAATAATGAAACCTAGGGAAATTGGACAAGACATATTGCAACAAAAGGACTTAAAAAGGAATTAATTGGAATGAAGAATTAATATGACACGTGTATATGAGAAAAAATGGAAAATAAAAATGTAAAAAAATTAAGGAAAACTCAAATGAAGACTCAAGAATTAATTTGGAATTTTTGGATAATTGGAGGTAATTTAAATAATTAGAAATCAAAATGAAATAAAGAAATTAAATGAAAAAAGAAATAAAAATGTGAATTGAGGCAGGAGGTGAGAATAACATGAGGATACGTTCAAATGGCTTGGGCTTAGGATCAGAGGGGGTGTGAATAGCATGGTTAGGCCCATAAAGCTGCGCTGGTACATAACTCATAGTGTGGAAAATCAGGAAAATAAGCTGGAAAATAACGTGGCCTTCAGATCAATCTAACGCATGCTGGGAAGAGACTCATTAATTGACGTGGCTCTATGATGGATTATGAATGGATGACACACAGTTGTTATGGTGTGCTGAGAAACATTATGCATTAAAATGAAATTAGAAAATCACGTGGCTGGGATGGTGGACTCCAAGGTGAGGTGTCAAGATCTGGGACGCTGGAAGGGCAGATCTGAGGGTTGGAAGACCTTCTTCTTCGTCGCCAAAACCCTAATCAACAAATGCAGTTTCCGGTGACTGGAGCTAGGGCTCCGGCACCGGAACTTATACCAGAAGAACAAACACCCATGAAAACTAACAATAGTTGCCAAAAATGGAATTTTTCAAAAACCAACTTTGTGCCAATTTTGCAAAAACCCTCAAATCTTCATGATTCTTGATATTTGAACTTTCCAAACCTCTTATAACATTGTAAGGACACCCCTTGGCTAGAAAAAGTGGATTGGACCCCTTGAAATCACACAGTTGACTTTTTAAAGGCACAGTTGACCAATTACTTCATCTGCAAGCAACTGAAGAATTTCTTGACTTCCACATGGAATTTTCTCATGAAAATTGGTACCTAGGATCCTCTTGACACATATAAGACTTTGCCTAAATGAAATGGCCAAAGTTGTGATGTTTTGATGCATGAATCTCAAACCCTATTTTAGGTGCCTTGTGCAGGAGCTTTGCCCTATCCTGGAATCTCTAATGATCATACAACCTTCTGAGCTTTTGTACATGAACTTGAGCTTATAAATGAAATGTAGACTCATCATAGGACTTGTATAAAACCATTGGGACCCTTGCGATGGCTTGTGATGCCTCAAGAACCTCCACAGATGATCATATGCCTAATGTTAGGACATGAAGAATGTTATGCCTCATCTTTCCATGCTAGGATGCTAAGAAAATGATATGTTCATGATGAATATGATGTGATATGATGCTTAAAATGAAGAGGGAAAATTTGGGGGTGTTACAACTACTAGTGCAGACCATTTGATTAAAGGTACATGCTTTATTAATAGTACGCCTTTAGTTACTATTGTTGATACCGGAGCGACTCATTCATTTGTTTCTCTTGAGTGCGCCAAGCGTTTGAATTTGTTTATGTCTTCTTGGGGTGTTGAGATGGTTATTGAGACTCCTGCTTCAGGATCGGTAACTACTTCTTTGGTGTGTGTAAGTTGTTCTTTGACCATGTATGGTAAAGATTTTGTTATGGATTTAGTTAGTTTGTCGTTGGAAGGTTTGGACGTGATCTTGGGTATGAACTGGTTGAAGTTTAATCGAGTTCATATAGATTGCTATTATAAGTTAGTAAGGTTTCCTTCTTTGGATGATGATGAAGAAGAGAGTTTCCTATCCACGAAAGGGTTGAAGAAACTTTTAGTGGACGAAGCTCAGTTGTTTGGTTTGTTTGCATCGCTATCAGTGGAGAGCAAAGTGGAGATAAGTAGGTTTCTAGTGGTGTGTGATTTTCCAGAAGTGTCTCCGGATGATATTAAGGATGTACCGCCGGAAAGAGAAGTTGAGTTTTCTATTGATCTAGTTCCGGGTACTAGATCAATTTCGATGGCACCGTATCGTATGTCAGCTTCAGAGTTGGTAGAATTGAAGAAGCAGTTGAATGACTTGTTGGATACGAAGTTTGTTAGGCCGAGTGTTTCTCCTTGGGGTACACCGGTATTGTTAGTAAAGAAGAAGGATGGAAGTATGCGGTTATGTATTGATTATCAACAGTTGAACAAGATGACAATTAAGAAAAGTATCCGCTTCTGAGGATCGATGATTTGATGGACCAATTGGTTGGTGCGCGTGTTTTTAGTAAGATTGATTTGAGATCAGGATATCACCAGATTCGTGTGAAAGAGGAGGATATTCAAAAGACGACTTTTAGGACACGGTATGGTCATTACGAGTATTCTGTGATGCCATTCAGAGTTTCTAATGCGCCGGGTGTGTTTATGGAATACATGAATCATATTTTTCATGAACAGTTGGATCGTTTTATGGTTGTGTTCATCGACAACATTTTGATTTATTCTAAGTCTCAAGAAGAGAATGAAGAGCATTTAAAGATTGTGTTATAGATTTTGAAAGAGAAACAATTGTATGATAAGTTGTCAAAGTGCGAGTTTTGGTTGTCGAAGGTATGTTTCTTAGACATGTTATTTCCAATGGTGTTATTAGTGTTGATCCATCCAAGATTGATGCGGTAATGCCATGGGAAGTTCCTAGATCGGTTACAGAGATTCGAAGCTTTTTAGGCTTGGCGGGTTATTATCGGAGGTTTATCGAAGGATTTTCAAAGTTGGCACTTCCGTTAACGCAATTGACTTGTAAGGGAAAGGCTTTTATTTGGGATATTCATTATGAAGAGAGTTTTATGGAACTTAAGAGGAGGTTAACAACTGCTCCGATCTTGATTTTTCTGAATCCGACGGAACTATATGTGGTGTTTTGTGATGCTTCATTGTTTGGGTTAGGTGGTGTTTTGATGTAAGATGGAAAAGTTGTAGCGTATGCTTCAAGAAAATTGAGGGTGTATGAAAAGAATTATCCTACGCATGATTTGGAATTGGCGGCCGTGGTTTTAGCTCTAAAAATTTGGAGGCATTATCTTTATGGTGCGAGGTTCGAAGTTTTTAGTGATCACAAAATTTGAAGTATTTATTTGATCAAAAGGAATTTAACATGAGACAAAGGAGATGGTTAGAACTTTTGAAGGATTATGATTTTGGTTTGAATTACCATCCGGGTAAGGAGAATGTGGTGGCCGATGCCTTGAGTCGTAAGTTGTTACATATGTCTGCATTGATGATAAGGGAATGGGAACTTTTGGAGAATTTTAGAGACTTGAGTTTGGTTTGCGAGATGACACCGAGAAGCGTGAGACTTGGTATGCTACATGTTACGAATGATTTTCTTGCAACCGTTTGTGAAAAGCAAAAGTTGGATTTGAAATTTGTTGATTTGATGAAGAATGAGAATAGGGATTTCAAGGTTGATAACTTTGGAGTTTTGAGATTCCGTGGTCGTATTTGTATTCCCGATGATGAGGAGTTGAAAAAGATGATATTGGAAGAGGGACACCGGAGTAATTTAAGTATACATCCGGAGGCGAATAAGATGTATCAAGATTTGAAAAAGATCATTTGGTGGTCCGGATTAAAGAGAGATGTAACTCATTTTGTGTATGCATGTTTGACTTTTCAGAAGTCTAAGGTGGAACATCAGAAGCCTAGTAATTTGATGCAACCATTGGATATTCCGGAATGGAAATGGGATAGTATATCGATGGATTTTGTTACGCGTTTGCCGAATACGAAAAGAGGACATAATGCTATTTGGGTTATTGTCGATATACTTACTAAACCTGCTCAATTTATTCCGATTGATATTAGTTATTCTTTGGAGAAGCTAGCCGAGATTTATGTTTTTGTGATTGTGAAGTTACATGGAGTTCCTAAGAGTATTGTATCGGATAAAGATCCTAGATTTACATCGAGGTTTTGGGAGAGTTTGCAAAAGGATTTGGGTTCTAAGCTAAGATTGAGTTCGGCTTACCATCCGCAAACGAACGGTCAAACCGAGAAGACAATTCAATCTTTGGAGGATTTGTTGTGTGCTTGTGTGCTAGAACAAGGTGGTGTTTGGGATAGTTATTTAGCGTTGATTGAGTTCACCTACAATTTAAATTTTCATTCAATTATTGGTATGGCACCATTTGAGGCTTTGTATGCTCGGAGATGTCGAACACCTTTGTGTTGGCATGAAACCGGAGAGAGAACGGTAGTTGGACCGGAGATGGTACAACAAACGATGGAAAAAGTAAAGTTTATTCGGGAGAAAATGAGAGCTTCTCAAAGTAGACAAAAGAGTTATCATGACAAGAGAAGGAAGGATCTTGAGTTCCAGGAAGGCAACCATGTGTTCTTGAGAGTTACACCGGTTACGGGTGTGGGTCATTCTTTGAAGTCGAAGAAGTTGACTTCTCGTTTATTGGGTCCTATCAGATTATTGCACGAGTGGGTGTTGTGGCTTATCGTGTGGCGTTGCCTCCGAATCTTTCGAATTTGCATGATGTGTTCCATGTTTCGCAACTTCGGAAGTATATTCCGGATCCATCGCATGTTATCCCCATGGACGAGGTTGAAGTAAGAGATAACCTTACGGTGGAAGCTTTGCTGGTTAGGATTTTGGATCGTGAAATCAAGAAGCTAAGAGGAAAGGATATTGCACTTGTGAAAGTGGCGTGGGGAGGCGCTGCGGAAGGCAATATGACTTGGGAATTGGAGAGTAAGATGTGTGAGTCGTATCCAGAGTTGTTTGGATCAGGTAATATTTTCGAGGACGAAAATTTCTAAAGTGGGGGAGAGTTGTAATGCCTCAATTCGATTTTCCCAATTTTTGTTGAGTCTTTTATTTTATTTGTATGATAATTGTTTTATTTGTGAAATTATCATGATGATATGATATGTTGAGAAATTAATGTGATATGTTGGTGTGTTATGTGATTTTACCGATTTGTGAATTTTCAGGTAAAATTGGTTTGGAGGGTATTTTAGGTATTTGTTAATTAGTAATAAGTTAGAAATTAGTAGAATTGGTATTTTTGTGAGAGAATGATATTTGGTTGGAAAGAGTAGAAAATAGAAATAGAAAGAAAAAAATATAAGAGAGTGAGAAAGAGTGAAATAGAAAGTTGGTAAGAAGAGAAAGAAAAAGATAAGAAAGAAAAGGAGAGAAGAGAAAAAGAAGAGAAAAGAGGGAAAGTTGGAAAAAGCTTCAAGATTACTCCTAGGAATCGGTATAATCGGGTAAGGGTGATAAGCATTGTTATCTTAATATTGTGTATGATTATGTATGTGTTTGATTGGTTGAGTTTTGGTTTTGATGGAAGTTTTGAGAAGATGAATAGTTAGGGTTTTAGAGAAAATGTGAGAAATTGGTAGATTAATCGGTTAAAAATCGTTATAATCGAAGTATGATAGCTAGTACATGTTGTTGATCATGTTTAATGGAGTTTTGGTGGAGTTTTGGAGTTAAAGAGTTTACTGTTACGCAGCTGGAAATTCTGGAAATCGCTGTTGTCACTCAGCGAGCTATCCTCGCTCAGTGAGAGTTCCAGGGTTTTCCTTGCTCAGCGAGCGAGAGGGCGCTCAGTGAGCCTGTAGGTTTTTGAGAAATATGTGTTTTATTCCGTAGCTTTAGTTTCGGGTATCCGTTTTTAGTATTCCTTATATCGATTCGAAGCTAGAAACATGTAAAAACTAATGATGCTAAGAAATGTAATTTTTAGCCGACTTTCACCTGACTTTTTCGATAAAACGTAAATGAATTAATTATAGAAATGTGGGTTGATGTGATGTTGTGGCCGTTTGGCAAATGAATACATTGTTTGAATCGAATGTCAATGTATGTTAATTGAATGAGATGAATGCATAATTATATTGTGAATAACATATGCATTTTCAAGAATGTTGTGTGTCATTTTGTATGTAAAGCATAATGTATGCATTCTTGTGCTGTGGGATTCCTTGTGAATCCGTTGTAGCATCGTGTGCTCATGTGGAGTGTGAGAGATGACTACAACAAGATCATGTGCCCATATGGGCTTTAAGAAATAGGGAAAATCAGGTCAGATTAAATTTTCCCTAATATAGACAATCACATTCAATTTTTGACCTAATCCTTTATCTATAAACAGACTCTCTTTTTCTCATATTTTCCTCACCCACTATTCACTAAATCCTACCCTAAAAGTTATTGTTCTTCACATTGAAGAACAACAACTAAGGAAATGGAATCAAAGGAAAGGGAGATCAAAAGAAAAGGAGATTAAAGGAGAACACAAGGAATATAAAGAAAGAAGGGAGGAAGCAACTTAAAGAGGTCACGGTAATTCAAGTAAACCTAAATTTCAAGTATATGATTGAATTGCTATATGTACATATTTGTTTAGGGTTTGTCATTGGTTGTTTTTATTTTATTTTATAAATTTCGTAGATACAAAATTTGTATTGGGTTTAATTTCTAATTGGGATTCATAATAATAAATTAATAAATTTGGATTTTAATTTATAATTTGGGTCTATTTATTTGTACATTTGTATTAATTTATAATTTTGAGTTTATTTAACTTATTTTAAATAAATTGGAATATTCATTTGGGATTTATATTAATTAATTAAATTATGTACTTTATTTATTTAGTTAATTAGGAATTAGGGGATTAATTAGGAAGATAAAATTTAATTTAGGAAAAATAAATAAATTTTATGCTTGGTTATTATTGTAGTTTTTTAGGGTTTATTTAGGATTTAAAATTTTGTTATTTAATTTCTTTTATAATTGGTTTATTTAAATAGAAAATATTTTTAAATAGGAAATATTTTTATATAATTCTGGATTTGTTTTGAGATAAAATATATTTAATTAATAATTATATTTATGCTTATTTTAAAAGGATATTTAAACATAAGTTTTTTTTTTAGGAATTAAATGTTAATTTAATTTTCGGGATTACATTTTTTTTATGGGAATAAACTTAGGAATAAAATTTTTATTTTTATTTTAAATCTATTTTAGGATATTATTTTGGGTTTAAACATTTTTTGGTTAAAATTGCTTTACTTTGAATTTATTTTGAGATTAATTAATCATATAAATTTAGGGATATTTGAGGGATGCAAATTTAAATTATGGGGTCTTACTTTGGGGTTTTACAAGGTTTATGGGATTTTGTAAAATATTGCTTTGGGGTATTGTTTAAGGGATAAAAGGGATTTTATCAATAAGAAATTTGGGGTTTTATAAAAGTAATATGGGGTTCTTCTTAATAAAAATCAAGTTTTTTTAAATAATTAAAATGGGGTTAAAATAAGGGTTTTAATAACTTAGAAAAAGGGGTAATTAGAAACATTATGATTATGGTTTGGGGATAGAGGGAGTTGAACTACGACGTTGTGATCCCTCTTTTGGGGGTATGTAGGCATAGGATTTTTGAACAAAGACCCTAGCGAGTAAAATAAGGGATAAATTAGGGTTTTGGATTTATTATATATCTTTTTGGATGTTAAAAAACAAACAAAGCATACCCTAGAAACCTAGAAAGGATCCTATTGGATACAATAGAAGTGAGGGGTGCCTAACACCTTCCTCCCACTTAATCGACTTCTGAACTTAAGGTCTTTACCCTAGGGATTTAGGTTTATCACTATTTTTTTACCTAAAAATGTGATGACAACTCTTAATTTTTAAGTCGGCCACGACAGCTGGCGACTCTGTTGGGGACAGGGTAGTCAATCCTACTTTTAGGATTTCTAGGTTTTTTTTTTTGTGAGGGGTCTTTTGGAGATTTTGTATTTGGTTTTTATATTGTTTTTATTTTTTATCTTTATTATTTTTATATTGGATTATTTGTTTTGTTTTTCTATTTAAATATTATTGTGTTTTGCTCATGCATTGTTTTGATGGGATATCTTGGAGGGAAAGCCAAAACCTAGGCTCGAGTAAACACAATAAGCATTAAGTAGGGGGTCGTCCTGTCTTGGCCAGCGTCGATTTTCATCCCGTGGGGTCTTTGACGATGATTTCTGGCTAGAGTCGATCATATGTGGTCTAGCACCACTTTATGATAAGGACTTTGACTTTGGTCCATGACTCTATTAGAACCCCCACCAACTCATGGTAACCTTGTGTACCTACCCCCAAAGGGGTCATTACCAAGTTCCTGCCTAAGTTGGACTCATCCCAAAGTATTATTGTAGGAAGGCTTGCTCCTTCTCATGGTAATACGAGGGTATAGTCCTAGACTCAATGGCTTAATATAACCTTATGTCTTACATGTGAGGGGATTGGGTAGGTAAACAATATAACTAATCCATTGTAGGGAGCCTACCTAGTTAAGGTCATACCTACATTCACCTTCATAAAAAAAAATCCATGCATTCATATCATCATGCATTTAAATAAGCTTCTTTTTTTTGCATATATTCATCTTGTGGGAATTTCAAAATTTATTGTAGGTACATTGTGAAGATGGATTCAAACAAAAGAGGAACCCTACACATCAAGGCTCCAAAGACTAGATTTCAAAGTCTGAAATTCCTTCAGGGTTTAATGCCAAAATATGTCCAACGAAGATTTATTCACAAGTATGGGAGGATCCTTGATCTCCTAGAGATCTATGTGAATACATAAGCCATAACTGCTTTGGCCCAATTTTATGACCTACCCCTACGTTGTTTTCTCTTCCGGGACTTTCAGCTAGCTCCTACCTTAGAAGAGTTTGAGTTATACCTGGATTTATAAGGGAAAAGAAAAAAAACCATACATGGGTATGGGATAGAAAGTAAAGCCCAAGGATCTAACTTTGATTTTGAGGATACCTGTTAAGGACCTGTTGGCACACCACGGGGAAGACAAAGATATACAAGGACTTAAGAAGGGATATCTGTAAGGGGTTGCTCAAAAATTGGCTAAAGCTTGAAATTGGGGTATTTTTGTGGATGTTTTTGCATTGATTATGTTTGGAATAGTTATCTTCCCAAGGATAGAGTATTTCATTGATGCTCATGCCATTAATGTCTTTTGGGCTGTAAAGAATCAAGGGGCAAGCATAGTTCCTGTGTTTCTAGCTGATGTATATTATACCCTTAATATATGTCATAACAAAGGAAAAGGATCTTTACATTGTTGCATCATGTTATTTTACTTATGGTTTATTTCACACATCTACAAGAATCTTGCTAGGATAGAGACCAATGGTAACCATGCTTTGGCTCAAAAACTCAGGTCTCTTACTGAAAATACCATCCTTTTGTATCCAAATAAGGTGAAGTCCGGAGAAATAATTATCAGTTGCGGAATTTTTCCTAAAGTTCCTGTCATTGGATCTAAGGGATGTATTAACTACAACCCCGCATTATCTTTAAGGCAATTAGGACATACTATATGGGAAAAGCCTAAAGATGAAGACTTAAAGGAACTTATCTTTCATGGTGGGACACTTTGGATAAGGGGTTGTTCATAAGGATCACTAAAGCTTGGGACAAGGTGCATACAAGAGAAAACATGCTTAAAAGAAAATACCCTTCATCCAAGAACTCTTACATACCACGGGTGAAGGAAAGAGTTCAATTGGTTAAGTTACCTTTTGTAATTGATTCTACTTATTAATCTGATACTTTTGATGTTAGCCCAATCTCATTGGAAGAAATGGATAGTCTGAAAGAGACTATAGCACAATTGGAGCAAGACAGAGAAAATCTAGACCATAGCCTCTAAGATGTAAACTATGAGAAGAATCAGGTGGGTTATGACCTTAAGCAAAAGGACAAGAAACTCCTTAAAACTCAGAAAGAACTTGGGGTTGAAAGAAGCAAGAGGCAGAGGACCTTAGGAGGATTATTTAGTTCTAGAGTAAGCTACCAAAACTTGGATGATCAATTAAGAGCTATGCAAGATGAAGGACAAAGATGGAAAAGGGCATGAGAGATAGCTATATTGGATAAACAGAAGGTAGGGGATACCTTGACAACTAAAATTTGTGGGCTCGAAGGATCACTTAAGGAGTCCCATGTTGCTATTCTTAGGGAACAACAACTTAGGGCTGAAGTTGAGCAAATGCTAACTGCCAATTGGAGAAGGATACATGTTGCGGTGTTGGAACTTAGGGAACAAATGCAACTTCAAAATCAAGACCAAGAGCACTTAAAAGCTCAAGTCCAACAATTGGAAGAAGATATCTGATACTTAGGGAACCTTTCTGATGCAGCCCAAGTTATTGTCCAAGAACAAGGAGATAGAGTTGAGGCATGGAAGATGGAGTACACCAGTCTAGCAGAGTTTTCCAACAATATGGTTAGTGATATTCCATGGATGCATAGGAGGGATAATAGGGTCATGATCTTTGACAACACTCCACTTGAAGTCTTCAAGTTCATCAAGTTATGTGATATGCTTTTGAAGGAGTTCAAGGGGCATTTGAGGAAGGCTTTGGAGGCACCTATTTAGTTCTTGCTTTTAGGAGTTTTTATGTTTTTTGTCATGGGTTATTCCCAAAGAGTTTGTTAATTTTTCTAAGTTTAGGATTTTTCTTTTAATTGCTATTGCGGTGGGAGATTCCCAATATAAACCTTTGGATTTGATTCTTAATAAAGAATTTTTATATGCTATGTGTTTGGGTTATATTTTCTATATTCGTCTCTAACAATACTACAATGGATTTTGGAGTTTCCTCAAATAAGTAAAAAGATTTAAAATCATACATCATGCGTACTCATACATACATTAGCATGCATATCACACATTTACAAATAAAAGGATTTCTTAAAATTCAAAACAGAAAATCATTCTTTTCAAAACAACTTCATCTCAGAATCATCAAACTTACCAGAAGTAAGCCATGGATCAAGTGAAGAAGAATGAAGCAATCCTTAAGGGAGATGTGAACATTATCAAAGAAAATGGGAATGATATGAAGGAAAAGATCGATTAACTAACTATTGTTATTCACAACTTAATAGCTAGAAAATAGAGGCTAGCCGATGAAGGGATAATCCTACATCTCCTCTTGAGGATGATAACCCAATGTATGGTTATAACTTGGAGAATGAATAAGCTCAGGCGGGTAAACAATAGATTAATGATTTACTTACTGAAGGAGTAATCCCACCACCTGTTGATAATGGGGCACTTAGACCTCCTTACACTTATGGTCCTTGGGCTAATCAGGATTATTAGAATCTCCAATACTAGTATAATATGGGAAATAACCCATTACCGGGGCACGTTGGGGAAATTTTCAATGCCACTGAAGGGATAGAAGATAATTTCCTAATAAAGAGGGGAGACTTGGGGAAATTTTTGGGATGAAGGATTTGTTCGGGCTGGGTTACAAACCGGCTAATCAAGGGATTCAAAGGGTTCACAAGCAAAGAAGGTTTCCTCCTCTCAGCGAAACTTTCCATAGTGTTGGATTCGAAAGTCAAGTGGCTATAATAGAAGAGTATGATAAACGAATATCCAACTTGGTGTGTCATTGCTCATTAAACACAACCTTCGACAATTGGAAAGCTATTAAGATTCTTGAGATGATTTCTGTTTTAAGGTAATTTCCTTTTTCAAGCAAGGGCTACCCTTTGTTTCTTTGGGTTATTTTAACAATAAAATTGCATTTTGTTTTCAATTATGATCTATTTTCTTTCAATCGCACTTATTTAAAAAAAATGGCAAGACTTTTTTTCTTCAATAGTTTCATTTCAAATACTACCTATTCTAAAACGGGAATAATACAAAATCTTTCTGCATGCGGATTTAAAGATTAACCTACTGAAAATAACACTGATATAATCCCTTATGACTTCGAAGTACCGATTTACCATGCAGAAGAGGGTGATGGGAACGATTGTGATCTTCCAGAGGAATTAGCCAGACTGTTATGGCAAGGGAGTAAAATAAATACAACCTCACTAGGAACTTGTGGATATGATCAATTTGGGGACTGAAGATCAAAATTGGAACTTCTTTGGACAGGGATATAAAAGAAAAATTAATCAAGGTAATATAAGGGTATACATATATATTCAAGCAGTTTCCTCCTGAACCAAGAATACCCTACAAATGCTTCAGACAGGGATAAAGAAACTCTCAGAAGATTGGCGGCCCAATTCTTCCTCAATGAAAGGAATCAAGATATGGTATTGCTCAGGTGTCTAGAGGGATATGAAGTCAGTGGACATGTAAGAGCTAAGGAAATTCTCAAAGAAGGGTATTACTGGTTGACCATGAAATTAGACTATTTCAAATACGTCAAGAAATGCCACAAGTTCCAAAATATGAAGGAAAAATTCATGTACCACCAACTACCTTGAACGTCATAAATACTTTGTGGCCATTCTCTATGTGGGGATAGATATCATCGGGATGATTAAACCAGGGGCATTTAATGGACATCGTTACATATTGATGGTTATTGATTGCTTCACCAAATGAGTGGAAGCAGCTTCCTGCAATAATGTGACAAGGAAAATAATAGTTTGATTCCTTAAAAATGGAAATAATTTGTCGTTATGGGGTTTCTAAAAAAATTATCAGGGATAATGGGCTTAATCTAAACAAAATCATGGATGCACCTATGTAAAAGCTTCAAGATTGAGCACCATAACTCTTCACCCTATCAATCAAAGATGAACGGTGCCATAGAAGCTGTTAATAAAAATATCAAGAAGATCGTCCATAAAATGGTTAAAAACTTACAAGGATATGACACAGAAGCAGTACTCCCGATTGAAGTGGAAATTTCGTCACTAAGGGTTATAATGAGAGCAAAGCATAATAAGTTCGAACCAGATATGACCAGCTGAACCTCATAAAAGAGAAGTGCAGGGGTACCATATGTCACACTCAACTGTATCAAAGGGGGATTAAAAAGGCATTCAACAAGGGAGTTCGTCTACGCCCATTCAAAGACGGAGACTTGGTGTTAAGGAAAATATTACCCGTCCATGAAGATCCACGAGGAAAATGGACCCCAAACTACGAAGTGCCATATGTTATGAAGAGTGCCTTCTCTGGTAGAGTCCTAATGTTAACAACTATGGAGGGAGCAGATTTACCACGATCATTGAATTCCAATTCAGTAAAAAAAAATACTATTCCTAGAAAAAGAGGATAAAAACCCGCTAAGTAGAAAAACCCTAAAGGGCGACTTAGGAAAAAATTAAGGCGTCCTGGTGGATTGAAAACTCTAAAGAGAAATCCAGGCAAAAATTAGTGACTTATAAAGAAATAATACCCGATAAGTCGAAAACCCGAAACAGAGGCTTATATGAAAAATGGTATATCATCCCGGTGGACTAAGACTCTCAAAGAGCGGTCCAGGAAAAAATTAGGGATATCCAAAAGGCATATGACTAAAAACACTCAAGCCACCCGTAACAGGAATTCAGAAGGGAGTGATCATTCTAGCTGCCATCTTCAGAAGTAAAGTATCGTGATCTTGAAGACTTAGGGATTATAACAGGTGTTTAATTAAATAGGGATATTAATAAATTCTCATTTTATTGACATTTTTACAACTTTCTAGATCTGCGGTAATCTCTCCTTATGGGAATTACCTTCCTATGTACTTTTTCCTATTTTCGGGCCTATTATCAATGGTATTGGCTTTTTCAAATCATTTTCTTTGCTCCTTAATTATTTTCCGCTTGATTACAAGGTGTTAATTAATTGTGAAATAAGGCATTGAAACATTGAGTATAATTAAAAAGCTTTTAAAAGGGAAATGGATTTTACTTTGATTTCGAAATCATTAAAGGGATCGTATGCTTCCAAAAAGAAAACAGGATTTATAAATGGTAGTCACGACGATGACCATTACAAGAGTTTCTCTAAAAAGACATTACGCATTCTCAGGGATTATGGTTAGAAGGATCGTCACAAATCAAGAAACAAGGATGTCATGGATTATTACAAATTTCCAAGGATTTGAGGGTTAAGGAGTTAGGATGTTACAAAAAATTTATAAACATTAGGATAGACATTGCATAGCTTAAAAGAGGCGTTATCCCAAAAATGCATCATACATAAATAATGCATCACGTATACATGCATTCATAAACACGAACATGCATACATGCATAAGGATTTAAGAATCAATTCAAGAAAGGGTTATAAAAGGTTGTCATCAATCAACTGGGTTATCAATGGTTCTATTCACAAGGATATTATCAAGTGTACATTGGATATTATCAGGGAGTTTGCTATTGGGATTATCATCTAAATATGTTATTTAAGGGTTACGCCGGATTCCACCAGTGGAATTTGGCAAGAGGGTTTTATAAGGAATTTTACAAGGGATTTACCCAAAGGGTTTGATCAAAGATCTATCCAGGGTTTGTCGAGTTCGTCAAAGAACTTTAGGGGATTGCATCAATAAGGGTTTTATTGGAATTTTCTCAAGGGGTTGCATTGTATTCCATCAACGAAATTTATCAAAAGGGATTTTATCAAGGAATTTTACCAAAGGAAGTTTATCAATGGGATTTTTCAAATGGGGTTTCATTAAGGTTTTTGTCGCTCCCCGGATTTCCATCCTGGTACAAACGCGAAAGTGGCGCGGAAAAAGAATAGAGTCGCCAGCCAGGCATTTTTATCCCGAAGAAAGGGAATGGTAATGCTGCACAAACCAGAAGAAAAGAAGAGGAAGGACACGGGTCCTACGAACCAAAGAGACTGAGTTCGGGAGTCGGTTACGACTTGGGAAGGGATTAGCACCCAGATCGTCTGCCGTACCCGACGGGATCCACGCTTGCAAAAGAAACTATTTCAAAGGGTGAGGGTATGAAAACTGCAGCAAAGAAATAAAAAGAAACTGGATAAAAGAACTGAAAAAGAAGACAAAGAGAAAAAACTGTAGGGAAATAAAGATTATGCTCGAACGGGCCCTACCCCGCTACCTACGTACCTCATCAGGATAATGAGGATCAGAGACGCCGTAGGAAATTGCGTGTGAATTAAGGCTTGAACTGCCTATGCCATTGCTCAGGTGTTGCAGGCTCGAACGATGAGTGCGTAACCGTCTTGCAAAGTGACAAGTAGGAGCAAGTTCGCGTACGGAGCGAAGGAGATGAGAAAAGAATTCCCGAAGGAAAGACGCTTATTGTTTATTTGTGTTTTTTATGAAGCTTTTATGAGTGTGTCACAAGGAGCTGAACTCAAGCTTTCTTCAATGGAATGTGCACTTGTCACTACATTCCAAGATGGAATAATAGAACAAGCACACTCAAGTAAGGAGAAGATCCCCAAAACTTGAACCCAAAGATTAGGGCCTAGGCTCACTAACTTGTTTACCTATTAAGTGTTTTGGTATTTACAATGAAGAAGTGTTTTTTAAGCTTTTCTTTTATGAAGAAGATACCTTGATCAGACTTGTGCATCACAAGGTAAACTTGTACTATCCCAAGATGGGAAGACTACAAGCATACCTCATGGGATAAGGCTATGGATCAATGCATCACTTCAAATTTATTAAAGTGTTTTTTAGAGTTATGAGATGAGAAGAGAAGAAGAACCAAAAGGATCATAAAGGTAAAAAGCTAACGAGAAAAGTCTAATCCTAATATTCACATGCTCGGATGGTCCTAGGTTAGTGAGGTTCACTATCCTAATGAAGGAGAAGAAAAGAAGAAGATAAGAGGAGCAGCACCATGGTGGCCTAAGCGCACCTCAAGTTAAGAAAGAGATAAAAGAAGATGAGGAAGAAATAAGATGAAAAAGATGAATTGGATGAAATAGAAATAAGATAAGGAGAAGAGAATGCGATATGGAGAAGAAAAAGATAAAGAGATGAGAATGCGATATGAAGTAGAAATAAGATAAAGAGATGAAAATGCGATGGAGATAAACGGACAATGCACAAACAGAGCCTACACCAGTAGGACTTCTAGATGCAGCAGCATGCAATAAGTACAAAAACGGTCCTCAGTGGTACCTAACAGAGAAGGTTCGTTGCCTCTTCAATACGCATAAAAGAAATCGGGAATACTTCCTTCACAAGTACCAAACTCGAGGAGTGCATCCAAATTAGAATCAATGATCATATTTATCAGGACAAGTCTCCAGACCCCAAGTAATGGTCTATTAGTCGTCACAAATTGTCTTAAGAAGTTCCCGAACACTAACCAATCAACCATCCACGAGCAAACAAATCAATCTCAAG
This sequence comes from Lathyrus aphaca, assembly GCA_963966055.1. Lineage (NCBI taxonomy): Eukaryota > Viridiplantae > Streptophyta > Magnoliopsida > Fabales > Fabaceae > Lathyrus > Lathyrus aphaca. The sequence goes on from OZ014520.1 coordinate 88,046,002, forward strand.
GCTATCCCCAAGTCCAATCCGCCATTCTCGAAATCAATCAACAAGCCTACAAAATATCAAAATAAAAAAAAAGACTAGCACAAAGTCTAAACACAACTCTATTTAATCACTAAAATTGAAATCTAAATTAATTAAGAAATATAGTCAAAATTAAAATCTAATTAAAAATCTAATTATATCAAAAACTCTAATCGAGTTCTAAAATGAACATTTAACAAAAGCTAATCAACAATTAATTATAATATTGACAAAAAAATAAGAAAATGAAATAAGAGAAACAATGAAAAAGAAATTAGAAAAAAGAAAGGGATTCAACACAGGCAGGGGTGCGGTGTAGTAATCAAACGGATTTGTATATGTAGGAACAACATGGCCAATACCAAAAATCAATCACAATTCTTAAATGGAAAAGAAAGAAAAACAGGAAAGAGGCAAGTCAGCTTTGAAACACGCATTCCCTTGTTCCTCTTTTGCTGAACCAAAAACGAATCCCTTCCTCAAAAGCAAAACGCGAAGCAGCAAACCACACCGCCGCCACCAACAAAACGCGATCCCTTCTTCATCAAAGGCCGTTGCCACCGTACCTTCGCAAGGACCAACGAAATGCCACCGGAACACACACTCAAGAACACTCAAAAATCGGCCTCCAACTTTTCCGATCTGGAATCTATCACTCTTCTTCCTCATGCGCTTTGGGTTTACGCGGTGGGTGCTCGAATACTCGCTCTGATTCGCGGCGAGGACAGCGTTTTGCGAGTCATTATCGTGACATGGAGTTCGCGATCGCGTCGACACCAGAGTTTGTGTTAAGATTGTGGTGATGAAGAACCCGCGCCGGTGTTGATGGCCTCGGTTTCTCCTTGCTTTGTTGTTGGCTCTCAATGTTTCATCTCCTTCTCTTCCTGCTTCTTTTTTATTAGAGTTTCAGTGTTGTTGTTGTTTGGCTTTGCTGTTGTTGTTGTTTGGCGGATGAAGATTACGTAGGTTTGTGGTGACGGATGAGGAGGATTTGAAGTTGTTGGAGGTTGCGGTCGGTGTGATTGTAGTGGTGTGAAGATATTTCTGAGAATGGAAAAATGTTATGCGGGTTGGTGAATGGTTCGTTTCACCATCACTGTTTTTTATTTTGGAAGTGAAGGTTGGAGAGATTGGCTTGAAGCCTTGGAGGTTGGTTGGTTTGATGAGGTGAAGAAAGTGATGGTGAGGTTGCAGAGGCTGCGAGTTTGAATGTTGAAAGAGAGTGTGTTTCGGTGTATTGATGGTTTTTGAAAGGGTGCTGAAGAAGAGTGTTAAGAATATGGTTTTTGTGTGTTGAGAAAAATGTTGCTGTGAAGGTGTACGTGATGCGTGGCGAAAATGTTTGGTGAGAAATTGTTTTGCTAAGTTGTGTATTGTGGTAGTGCGCTGTAAGAACGCAAAATTGTTAGGTCATTGTATGCTGATCATTCTCCTTGTGCGGGGATAATTGTTATCACAACATTATTTGTACTGGCTGTGTTTTCGTACCTTTTGAAATGGAATCCTTGCTGAATGCGTTATTGTGCCAATTTGTTATGTGAAAGGTTTGGTGCAGGTGGGGCCCTCTTGCGTGAGTGGAATGAATTGTTGCAGGGAATTACCTGAAGAGAAATGGTTGGCAAATTGTGGTGTCATGCCTTGTGAATTGTATTTGGAATAAGGGTTAAAATAAGATAATAATAAAAACTAGCTTTTCTTCTGATTTTCATGTAACAAGTTTGCAAAGAGAATTGACTAATGGACTTAAGTACATGGGCTTATGAATATAATTATTTGGATATGGAAAGAAATATAATTTATTGACAATATTAATAATTAAAAAAAAGGTTTAGTGAAAATAAAGGGATTTATGGTAATTTGGATTATGGATAGAGGAAAAAGAAGAAAAAAAGTTTATATAGATATATAAAAAGGGATTAATCGGATGAAATATGTCTAATGAGAAAACTCGAAAAATGGATGAGAAAAGATGAACTTGATAAATGGACAAGAAAATGGGTATGAACGGATCTTATATGGGATGGACCAACAACCACCAATATGTATACAACCATAAAACTTCAATTTTCAACTCGCAACCAATCTTTAACCGCTTCCACAAAAACCACTGGTTAATAATAACACAGCTACCACTGAACAATTCACCATTGAAATAACAATTGTCTCACACAAATCAACACTTGATCCTGAGGAAATCCAAGCACCACAATTAACAGATAAGCATTGCCTGAGAAACAAATCAATGGGACAGATAACTTGTACTTGAAGAAATATCCTGATGAAACAGAAAGCCATGGCGACGAGCCAAATGCAAAGTGAACAATATTTGCAGAAGTGACATCTCCGAGGATCAATGATTCAGGGAAATAAACCCTAATCCATCGACATGAGGAAAATGATACCACTGATGGCTGCAAGCCAAAACGCTTGAATCCTTCTGATAATCCGCACATAAGGACATGAAACCCTGATTCTTCCGATGATCTCGATCCCATGTCTTAGGATCCTATGCAAATGATATGCAAAATGCGTATGAATATAAAACGAAAAGCTGACAAAGATAGAAAACCAGAGGGCAAATTTAGGGTTTCTACAGCTGCCCTTATTCAATCAATTGTTAATCCGAAAAGGATGAAGGCAACGGTTATCAGACATTCGAGATAAACAGTGATTGAATACCAAAAAGACCCCGAGATTTGCACTCTGACGAAGAATGCAACACTGGGAAATAAACCCAACCAGATGACGCTCTTGGGATAAGAAGGAGAGAAAGTAGACGAGCTTCTTCCAAGCTGAAACTGATATCTGGAAAAATAATGATAAGACAGACGAGTCTCCAAACAATCCTGTGACGCTCGGAGCTGGACATACGAGTCCTCCAACACTGCAGAATATATGACTTGAGACAGACTAGTCTTCAAACAATCCTGTGACGCCAGGAGCTGGACAGACGAGTCCTCAAACACTTCAAGCACAATAATCTGAGACAGACGAGTCTCCTTTGGATTTACCTGTTACGCCAGGACCGGTAATGCACTTAAGTCTGTGGGATAGACATGCAATCAAGGTATACGAACCTTCTTCATATATTATCCGCGGATATATGGTATAAGACAGACGAGTCTTCTGAGCAAACCTGTGACGCCAGGTGCAGCAACCATAATTGGTGCATGAGACAGACGAGCCTCCTTCGGATTTACCTGTTACGCCAGGACCGGTAACCATTTTGACATTAATTCCCACTGTCAGGATTTGAAACCTCTTCAATACAGACGAGTATTGGATGATCATCAAGATAACACAGACGAGTGCCATAAGTCAATGATACAGACGAGTATCAGACGATGATCCGAGAAACACAGACGAGCGCTTCAGGCAATGATACAGACAAATATCAGCCACTGGTACAGACGAATACCAGAGATTCAAACATAGACGAGCATTTGAAGCGATACAGACAAGAATATCAGGATAAATAGCAGATCCTCACATACACGAATATAGCTAACACAGACAAGTGCTGGGGATGATACAGACGAGTACCCAAGCAAAGCAGACGAGCTTCAACAGGAAAATAAACACAAACGAGTGCTGGGGATGATACAGACGAGTATCCACAAATATCAGGCATACCCAACACAGACGAGTGCTGGAAAGTTGCAGACGAGCAACAGTTGAAAATACATATCAAGGCACAGACGAGTGCAACAAAGAATCCAATACCAAACACAGACGAGTGTTGAAAATTGTAGACGAGCAACAACAAAGAATATACACCAAACACAGACGAGTGTTGGAAACTTACAGACGAGCAACATCAAGGTAATCATAAGCCACTGCTGGGGAAAGCCAACGAGCAATACCAAAGGGTCAACACAGACGAGTGTTGAAAGATGCGGATGAACATCAATAATATGTCATTGCTGGGGAGAACTCTGCTTAGGGATAACACAGACGAGTATTGAGGATTGCAGACGAGCAACAAACAGATGCCTGATTGGCCACAAGAGCTACAACTCTGCAGGGGAAGACAAGTCAAGAGGTCTGGATACCTAACTGACTGAGGTGATGAATACCTGACTGTATCATTAAATTACCCAAACGTATGGCAACTTTGCTGGGGAATATTTCACTGACAGAGTGAAAATCCAATATGAACTCTGTGGGGAAGTAAGGCCTTCAGCTGCCTGCTGGGAAAACTTCACTTGTGGAAAGATAAATCCGCTTGGGGATGAGAACCTTCTGCTGGGGTTATCATCTGTTCTGACTCAGCTGGGGATGTCAACCTTCTGGCTTGGCTGATAAACATATTTGGCAATGCTCTGCTGAGGAGAGACCTTGCTGGAGAATTAGATCGCAAAATGCCCCAAGTATAGTACGATGACTGTGTCAGGAAGATATGCCAATGAAAACTGGATTTTGACTGTGGAGAAGACCAACTCCTCACGAGGAAACCTTGTCGGCTGAAGGGAAAATCTTATGCTCGGGGAAGAAATAAACATCCAATGCCCTGCCGGGAGAATAAATACCAGATATTCCTTAAATCGGTGCTTTAAATCTCTGAGCTCAATAGTTGCCTACTGATTATCAAGAGTGAACAAGCATTCCTTACTCCTGAAACTATGTCATACTGCATCGTCTATGAAGAAGATTGTCTTCAGAGGATTTTACAAAAGACCTGGCATTCAGAATTGCCCCAGTGTCTTCAAACTCTCGCAGAAATTCAAAAGATCTTGAGATAACTGACCCAGATTGCGTCTTGTAATGATTCTGCTCCACATCAGAGATAAAATAGAAACCATGCGGTATGAAGATGCAATGCAAATGATGTAAGATGCAGACGTATGCTCACGATGCTAAAGATGTGATGGTATAAGTCACGGGAGATGAAACAAGGATGATTAGGCATAAGGCCAGGTTTATAGATATATTTGTTTTGCTTTGGTTGCCAAGCAATTGGACTTTAAAGGTGAAGTACCAGACGAGAACTGGTTTATTAAAGGTAGGCCAACAGACGAGAACTGATGGGCAAAGATATAAGTCGTCAGACGAGAACTGACTCCTTGGGGTTCATTGTCAAACGAGAATTGACTCTGAAAAAGAATGACTACCAGACGAGAACTGGCGTCCAACAGGATAAATGAAAAGGTGACCAGACGAGAACTGGTTAAAAGATTCGCCTACCAGACGAGAACTGGTATTTGAAGTTGGTTTTCCAGACGAGAACTGGACTTCGGGTTTGTCTGCCAGACAAGGACTAGACTTTGAAAAGTTTGCCAGACGAGAACTGGACTTTGAAAAGTTGATAAGTTGGGTTACGAGGCCCCGGATGAGATTGATGTTACGGGGTTATGCCCAATGCACTTATGATGCGTATGCTCTATATGCTCGAGCGAAGCGACATGAGTAACTTATGCAAATGACTTATGCAATGCTTATGAAAAGCTAGAAAAACTCCCGAGGATGGGAAAAGAGGTATTAGTGACAAGGCTTCTGGTTGAGAAGGGTGACAAAGGCGACGATGGGTAACACGATTTCCCGATACTCGCCTTGAACTTGAGATTGCTGATATAACTTGCTCTATGTAGCTAAAGTTGCCCCAGTTGGGTGAGTCTCTGAACAGACTGTCACTGATTATCCAATTCCTGGCATGGCAGACTTGGATGTTCTCTCGAGGAGAGTTACACTTGGTAAGCTTTGGAACCATCCTGCCCCGATATGAGCATGGAAGTGACTTGACTCATTCTGACTGAGCATTGGAAGAATTCATCCTTGGTTAACAGAAAATCCGGGTGGCCTGCCCCTGTTTGGCAGATTCAGCTCTGATCAACTGACTCTTGGACGACGTCCTTCCATCAATTAATGCATGGGAACTTGCTTTAGACTGACTAATTCCTGGGTCGACAAAGCGACTGGATAACATGCCCCTGATTCATAGGCCAACAAGATGCTTTTGATTCTAGTCATCACTATTGAATGATCAAATTCTCCTCTGATTTCCCTTTGTAGGAACTTCCCTGAAGACACAGGATGACTTGCAAATAAAACTACTCATTTACAAATGGTAATTTTAATGCAGTTCACATGCAAGTTTTGAAAATTTATTTATTTAATACTGTGACAGTGTGTGACGAATGGACGATTAGTCCAAACGTAGCGCTGAGTTAGCAAATCGTTAGGAGTCAGTTTACGCAACCTTGTCGTAGTATGCTTTTAGAATTGACCCTGATTCAATTAGGACTTTCAAGGGTTATAACATGGTCTGTTTCACGGTTTTAGAAAGAAGGATTTATGGCTCAAAGTTTATTTGTGCCCACCCGTTCTCCTTGATGTTCTCCAGTCCTACGTTCAGCTAATTTTCCCTAAGCGCTCGCCTCTCAAAAGGGGTTTTGTAATGGTTGAGGAACCAATGACGTTGACGGTTTAAGCACCAATGAGGTTTCTTGGAGTAACAGTCACCCTTTCTGACTTTGTGTCTGGTCACACGACTTTGTTCTCATGGGACCTTTCTTTTTTTGATATATATTTTTTTTACTCCCTAATTTTTGCCTGGACTGATTCTTTTTGAATTTTTCGATTTCGAAGTCCAGCAGGATGCCCTAACTTTTGCCTAAGTCATTTGTTTTCACTTTTTTTTTTGACTTAGCGGGCTTTATTTCTCTTTTTTTTTTGCTTTGATTTTTTGAACAAATCGTGTGACACTGGTTTGTCTGACTTGCTGAAAGGGTTGTCTGCCTCATTCCTTTGTTGTTGAGGGATGACCAATATGGTTTCACGTCCCTGGACCTCTTTAGGTGTAATGAATAAAAGGTAATGGATCCTCGGATGCACACTCCTTTGGAAATTTGAACGCTCTGTCAAATTAACTGATAACTACCCTGCCCCGGGTTGAATGTGAGGGTTTTTTCCGTTTAGAAAAGAAACTCCTACTTCAAGGCTCAAAGGGGTTGACGAGGGTCTATCTCCCTTATATCTCCAGTGTTTGGGAATTGAAACAATGCTTGTACATCATCATCAGTTTCTACTCTGAAAGCATACCTTCAACAATTATGGGTATTCAGTTGTCATCATCCTCCCTCAAACCTGCTAAACAACAGTGAAATAAACGGGAGGTAAATGGATGCAATTTTTTTTTTGTTTTTTCAATGCAAGTAAAGAAAAATGAGCGAATACGACATAATTAATTCAAAAAGTGCAAGATCACTACATTAACATTACCATTCAAAATAACAATGCTTAAAAGACAAGTAGCTGCTAACAGGAAAGAAACTACAATGCAAATGATAAAAGGATACAATGATCTCCAACTCTGATGACATCTTCTTGTGTGACCCACTGAAATCAGGAGATGCTCCTTCGAAGTCTTTGAACTCAGTCAGGTGAGAGGTTGACGTGCACAACCAAGCTTCCTTCTGGAAAGGATATGTACCCATTATCGATCAATTGTTGGACTTTGGCCTGAAAAGCTTTGCAATCTTCAGTTGAATGTCCGATCGATCCATCGTGATACCCACACTGCTCATGAGGATTGTACCCTGGAGGGTACGACTCTGGCAATGGCTTGAGAGGCTTAGGAACCACCAACGAGCTCGGAATTAGATGTGGCAATAGTTCATTGTACGCCATGGGAACTGGATGAAGAGGAGCATTCCTTCTTTCCAGATTGTTGCGAGGCCTAGGCTGGCTCTGACGTTGATTCTGAGGTCTTTGATCATGAGCTTGCGGATTTGGACGAGGAGGAGTCCAGGGTTTCTGATATGGTGCTCTGAGCATTGTCGAATGCCCATAAGAGTAACCAGACCTAGGAATGGATGATCTCTGAGAAGATGTTGGTCCAGAATATTCGATATTAGCCATGACTGCATTGACGTCATACCATTCTTCCTCTTGGGAGCTAACAACAGACTCATCTTCACTAGCTGGGATGTTCGGAGATTCTTGGATCTTTCCACTTTTGAGCAGGCTCTCGATGCGTACTCCAACTATCATCAAATCAGAGAAGCTTGAAGTCCCAATGCTACTCATTCTTTCCAAGTACGGACCTTGCAACGTGCTCACGAACAGGTCAACCAATTCTCTGTCTGAAAGTGGTGGCTGCACTTGGGATTCCAACTCTCTCCACCGTTGTGCACATTCTCTGAAAGATTCACCAGCTCTCTGAGATAGGTCTTGCAGATGCGTGCGACAGGGCTCCATGTCGACATTGTACTGGTATTGCTTTACGAAAGCTCTGGATAAATCATTCCAAGATCGGATGTGACTGCTTTCCAAATCCATATACCAACTTAAGGACGCACCGCTTAAACTATCCTGAAAACAGTTGATCATCAACTTATCATTGCGTGCATAAGAAGTCATTTTTCTGCAGAACATCACCAAATGACGCTTTGGGCAACTGACACCAGTGTATTTCTCAAACTTCGGAGTCTTGAAATCTGGAGGAATGACAAGACCAGGAACCAAACACAGGTTTAGAACATCAAAACCAAAGGCATCGGGATCCGCTAAGGCTTTGAGTTGCTCGTCCAACATGCGAAACCTTTCAGCAGGATCAAAAATTGGTGGATCCTTGGTTTTCACAAGAGGGATTGCCCCTTGGAAGTTCGGCATAGGGAAAGCAAAACTCTGATAATCTGTAGAATTAGAAGATGATGAAGGTCCACCTCGGACAATAGATGGTTCAGGTACACTCTGATTCACGATCGGGGTCTGTGCAGGCTGAGCTTGAGTAAGGTAGTTCACTTGTGTAAGATCCTCATCAGGAGAAAGACCATACAAAGGATTGGTCATCGAAGTGAAACCAAGTGGGAACTCAACATTCTGACGGTTGCTCTCTGACATAGCTACTGACGGCTTCTAAACTGACCTTTTACCTCTTGGCACTGCTCAGTTTTCCAACAACTTTTATCGTCTTCCAACAGTTACCACTTGTTCAAACTTAGTACCGGGAAATCAGCTGGCTGGTCATGGAGAAAAGGAGAAGGATGAGCTCTCTGGAAAAAGAAAATGCAATGCAGATGCAAATGCAAAATGCAATATGATGATGCAAAAGATGCAAAGACATGGGACCACAGCTGGAAACTGCCTGGAATCTGGAATACTGAGCCAAGAATCGAGTGTCTGTAACCACAAGATCTCTGAATAATAACCCAAAATAGCAGCCGAAAACCAAAGGACCAAGAACTTCAGGATCATAGTGACCGGATCAAAACATAAGACTGCACTGGCAATGAGGGTATGTTGAGGTCATGGGTTCCTGCAAACCTGTAAACCCCTCCCAATCTCACTGGTAATAGGCTCCGGGTCAGACATCACAGACTCTCAAAGCCACATAGCAATAATACTTTCACCATCTCCGAGAAATGGCTCATGACATAATCAGGGAATCAATTTGGCATTATGTACTACGCAGGGAGGCCTCAGCTGAGTCCAGGACACAAGGTCATCCTATGCGATTCCCAGGTGGGCCCTCGGATGCGAATGGGTTTGCCACAAAATGTGGGCTGCCACTGTCATCACTAAAGAGGGATGTTTCCACAAGGTTCTCAATGATCGGTCCCCATCTGCACATAACTGTCAGGGTCATGTAATGAGAGAGGAAGATCCCCAAATCAAGACATTTCCAAGACAATCGCAACCTGGGTGTGGAACTCACTACTACCCCCATGACAATATCTCATGAGGCCAAAGTGGAACCACTCTAAGTCCTAAGGTGCACTCGAGCCGGGTACTTGTCTCATCTCTCAAGAACAAGTAACACCCATCCCACCAAACAGAAAACCAGTCCAGACAGTCCAGTATATAAATGATGCAGTAAATAAAGGCTGAAAACTGTAAATAAAGCTGTAAATAAAGCTGTAAATAAACAACAATAATATACAACAAGCCACAACAAATAAACATCACCCAATGAAACAGAAACACACAAGTGCTAGGAGAGACTCACAGGGGAACCAGAGATCTCTGGTGCAGTACCCAGCAGAGTCGCCAGCTGTCGCTCCCCGGATTTCCTTCCTGGTACAAACGCGAAAGTGGCGCGGAAAAAGAATAGAGTCGCCAACCAGGCATTTTTATCCCGAAGAAAGGGAATGGTAATGCTGCACAAACCAGAAGAAAAGAAGAGGAAGGACACATGTCCTACGAACCAAAGAGACTGAGTTCGGGAGTCAGTTACGACCTGGGAAGGGATTAGCACCCAGATCGTCCGCCATACCCGACGGGATCCACGCTTGCAAAAGAAACTATTTCAAAGGGTGAGGGTATGAAAACTGCAACAAAGAAATAAAAAGAAACTGGATAAAAGAACTGAAAAAGAAGACAAAGAGAAAAAAATGTAGGGAAAATAAAGATTATGCTCGAACGGGCCCTACCCCGCTGCCTACGTACCTCATCAGGATAATGAGGATCAGAGACGCCGTAGTTCCCCTAACTAGGGGTACCAAAAGGAAATTGCTTGTGAATTAAGGCTTGAACTGCCTATGCCATTGCTCAGGTGTTGCAGGCTCGGACGACGAGTGCGTAACTGTCTTGCAAAGTGACAAGTAGGAGCAAGTTCGCGTACGGAACGAAGGAGATGAGAAAAGAATTCCCGAAGGAAAGACACTTATTGTTTGTTTGTGTTTTTTATGAAGCTTTTATGAGTGTGTCACAAGGAGGTGAACTCAAGCTCTCTTCAATGGAATGTGCACTTGTCACTACATTCCAAGATGGAATAATAGAACAAGCACACTCAAGTAAGGAAAAGATCCCCAAAACTTGAACCCAAAGATTAGGGCCTAGGCTCACTAACTTGTTTACCTATTAAGTGTTTTGGTATTTACAATGAAGAAGTGTTTTTTAAGCTTTTCTTTTATGAAGAAGATACCTTGATCAGACTTGTGCATCACAAGGTAAACTTGTACTATCCCAAGATGGGAAGACTACAAGCATACCTCATGGGATAAGGCTATGGATCAATGCATCACTTCAAATTTATTAAAGTGTTTTTTAGAGTTATGAGATGAGAAGAGAAGAAGAACCAAAAGGATCATAAAGGTAAAAAGCTAACGGGAAAAGTCTAATCCTAATATTCACATGCTCGGATGGTCCTAGGTTAGTGAGGTTCACTATCCTAATGAAGGAGAAGAAAAGAAGAAGATAAGAGGAGCAGCACCATGGTGGCCTAAGCGCACCTCAAGTTAAGAAAGAGATAAAAGAAGATGAGGAATAAATAAGATGAAAAAGGTGAATTGGATGAAATAGAAATAAGATAAGAAGAAGAGAATGCGATATGGAGAAGAAAAAGATAAAGATATGAGAATGCGATATGAAGAAGAAATAAGATAAAGAGATGAAAATGCGATGGAGATAAACGGACAATGCACAAACAGAGCCTACACCAGTAGGACTTCCAGATGCAGCAGCATGCAATAAGTACAAAAATGGTCCTCAGTGGTACCTAACGGAGAAGGTCCGTTGCCTCTTCAATACGCATAAAAGAAATCGGGAATACTTCCTTCACAAGTACCAAACTCGAGGAGTGCATCCAAATTAGAATCAATGATCATATTTATCAGGACAAGTCTCCAGACCCCAAGTAATGGTCTATTAGTCGTCACAAATTGTCTTAAGAAGTTCCCGAACACTAACCAATCAACCATCCACGAGCAAACAAATCAATCTCAAGGCTATCCCCAAGTCCAATCCGCCATTCTCGAAATCAATCAACAAGCCTACAAAATATCAAAATAAATAAAAAAGACTAGCACAAAGTCTAAACACAACTCTATTTAATCACTAAAATTGAAATCTAAATTAATTAAGAAATATAGTCAAAATTAAAATCTAATTAAAAATCTAATTATATCAAAAACTCTAATCGAGTTCTAAAATGAACATTTAACAAAAGCTAATCAACAATTAATTATAATATTGACAAAAAAATAAGAAAATGAAATAAGAGAAACAATAAAAAAGAAATTAGAAAAAAGAAAGGGATTCAACACAGGCAGGGGTGCGGTGTAGTAATCAAACGGATTTGTATATGTAGGAACAACATGGCCAATACCAAAAATCAATCACAATTCTTAAATGGAAAAGAAAGAAAAACAGGAAAGAGGCAAGTCAGCTTCGAAACACGCATTCCCTTGTTCCTCTTTTGCTGAACCAAAAACGAATCCCTTCCTCAAAAGCAAAACGCGAAGCAGCAAACCACACCGCCGCCACCAACAAAACGCGATCCCTTCTTCATCAAAGGCCGTCGCCACCGTACCTTCGCAAGGACCAACGAAACGCCACCGGAACACACACTCAAGAACACTCAAAAATCGGCCTCCAACTTTTCCGATCTGGAATCTATCACTCTTCTTCCTCATGCGCTTTGGGTTTACGCGGTGGGTGCTCGGATACTCGCTCTGATTCGCGGCGAGGACAACGTTTTGCGAGTCATTATCGTGACATGGAGTTCGCGATCGCGTCGACACCAGAGTTTGTGTGAAGATTGTGGTGATGAAGAACCCGCGCCGGTGTTGATGGCCTCGGTTTCTCCTTGCTTTGTTGTTGGCTCTCAATGTTTCATCTCCTTCTCTTTCTGCTTCTTTTTTATTAGAGTTTCGGTGTTGTTGTTGTTTGGCTTTGCTGTTGTTGTTGTTTGGCGGATGAAGATTACGTAGGTTTGTGGTGACGGATGAGGAGGATTTGAAGTTGTTGGAGGTTGCGGTCGGTGTGGTTGTAGTGGTGTGAAGAGATTTCTGAGAATGGAAAAATGTTATGCGGGTTGGTGAATGGTTCGTTTCACCATCACTGTTTGTTATTTTGGAAGTGAAGGTTGGAGAGATTGGATTGAAGCCTTGGAGGTTGGTTGGTTTGATGAGGTGAAGAAAGTGATGGTGAGGTTGCAGAGGCTGCGAGTTTGAATGTTGAAAGAGAGTGTGTTTCGGTGTATTGAAGGTTTTTGAAAGGGTGCTGAAGAAGAGTGTTAAGAATATGGTTTTTGTGTGTTGAGAAAAATGTTGCTGTGAAGGTGTACGTGATGCATGACGAAAATGTTTGGTGAGAAATTGTTTTGCTAAGTTGTGTATTGTGGTAGTGCGCTGTAAGAACGCAAAATTGTTAGGTCGTTGTATGCTGATCATTCTCCTTGTGCGGGGATAATTGTTATCACCTCATTGTTTGTACTGGCTGTGTTTTCGTACCTTTTGAAATGGAATCCTTGCTGAATGCGTTATTGTGCCAATTTGTTATGTGAAAGGTTTGGTGCAGGTGGGGCCCTCATGCGTGAGTGGAATGAATTGTTGCAGGGAATTACCTGAAGAGAAATGGTTGGCAAATTGTGGTGTCATGCCTTGTGAATTGTATTTGGAATAAGGGTTAAAATAAGATAATAATAAAAACTAGCTTTTCTTCTGATTTTCATGTAACAAGTTTGCAAAGAGAATTGACTAATGGACTTAAGTACATGGGCTTATGAATATAATTATTTGGATATGGAAAGAAATATAATTTATTGACAATATTAATAATTAAAAAAAAAAGGTTTAGTGAAAATAAAGGGATTTATGGTAATTTGGATTATGGATAGAGGAAAAAGAAGAAAAAAAAGTTTATATAGATATATAAAAAGGGATTAATCGGATGAAATATGTCTAATGAGAAAACTCGAAAAATGGATGAGAAAAGATGAACTTGATAAATGGACAAGAAAATGGGTATGAACGGATCTTATATGGGATGGACCAACAACCACCAATATGCACACAACCATAAAACTTCAATTTTCAACTCGCAACCAATCTTTAACCGCTTCCACAAAAACCACTGGTTAATAATAACACAGCTACCACTGAACAATTCACCATTGAAATAACAATTGTCTCACACAAATCAACACTTGATCCTGAGGAAATCCACGCACCACAATTAACGGATAAGCATTGCCTGAGAAACAAATCAATGAGACAGATAACTTGTACTTGAAGAAATATCCTGATGAAACAGAAATCCATGGCGACGAGCCAAATGCAAAGTGAACAATATTTGCAGAAGTGACATCTCCGAGGATCAATGATTCAGGGAAATAAACCCTAATCCATCGACATGAGGAAAATGATACCACTGATGGCTGCAAGCCAAAACGCTTGAATCCTTCTGATAATCCGCACATAAGGACGTGAAACCCTGATTCTTCCGATGATCTCGATCCCATGTCTTAGGATCCTATGCAAATGATATGCAAAATGCGTATGAATGCAAAACGAAAAGCTGACAAAGATAGAAAACCAGAGGGCAAATTTAGGGTGTCTACAGTTTTATCAAGGGTTTGTTAAGGTTTTTGTCAAAGGATTAAACCATGGAATGTTATCAAGGTATTTCATCAAAAAGGTTTTATCAAAGGGATATATCAAAGGTATGTTACCAAGGATTTTAAGGGATATTTCATCAAAAAGAGTTCTACTATAATATTACTCAAAAAGGGTTATATCAGGGGTTGTATCAAGGGTTCAAGAATATTTTTATCAGAATTATTATCTTAGGGGTTATATGGGGTTTAATCAGATGTTCATCCAAAGGGGTTATATAAATGGGATTTATGGGGTTCTACAAAAGGGGATCTATCTAATGTTTGTTCAAAGGGATTGCGTATGGGGTTCTATCAGGGATTAATAAGGAGTTATATAAAGGGATTTTCACCAAGGGGATTTCATCAAAATTGTATCGAGGGGTTCTGTCGAATTCTTATCCAAGGGATTTATCAAGTGGTTTTAACTAGGATTTTTTAAAGGGGATTTACCAGATTATTTCCTTCAGGGGTCCTACCAGAACGTTATTAAAAGGTTTCATCGGGGTTGTATCAAGAGGTTTTCTATCAAGGGATTTTGTCAAAAGGGTTTTTATCTGAAATCTCTTCCAAGGGGTTCCATCAAAGGGCTATACCAAAATGTTATTAAAGGATTTTCATCAGAGATTCCATCAAGGGATTTTATCAAAGGGGATTTACCAATAGGGTTCAATCAAAAGAGATTTCATTAAGAGATTTATCAAAAGTATTTCATCCTAATTTTCTTTTCAATGGGTTTTATTAAAGGATTTATCAAATGGGTTTTACCAGAGTTTTATCCAAGGGGTTCTATCAAGAGAATTTTATCCAAAAGGTGTTTTATTATATTTTTATCAGGGAGTTTTATCAGAATTGTATCGAAGGAATTCTATAGGAGTATTATACAAGGGAATTTTACCTACGAGGTTTCACAAAAAGAGTTCTACCAAGGGGTTATGCCGAAATTTTATACCAGGGAGATTTACCAAAGGGGGTTTTACCAGATTAAAGGAATTTTTCAGGGAATTGTATTGAATGGGTTTCTATCAGATTTTTATTTAAAGGGTTATATCAAAGGGATTTAAAAAAAAGGGGGGGTCTTACCTGATTAAAGAGATTTTATGGGGTTCTACAAAAGGGGTTATATCAGATGTTTTGTCAAAGGGTTGAATATGTGGTTGTAATCAGTATTTAAGGGGTTCTATTCAAGGGTTTGTATCCAGAGTGATCAAGGTATCACTAAAGTCCTATTTGATTCCAACAACATGATTAGAGGATCATATGAATCATAGGTAATGTTCACCCAGAAGGGATGAAATGGATTAAGAGGTTCTATAAGGGATTGATAAGGGTTTTACCAGGGATTGAAAAGGGGTTCTATAAGACAAGGGGTTTCATCGGGGTTATTTAGTCAAAAGATGACATCAAGGGGTTCCATCTGGGTTTATCATCGGACAATTCAGTGAATCAGGATTTATCAAAGCAGCTCAAGATTGGAGTTGCCATAAGGGGTTCCACCAGGGATTAAAAAAGGGTCCCATCGAGGTTGTATTCAGTCAAGAATTGACGTCAAGGGATTCTATTGGGGTTTTATCAAGAAATTTTATCGGGAGTTTTCATGAGGGGTTCCACCAAGGAGTATCACAGGGTTCTATCGATTCAAAAGTTAATCAGGGGGTTCTAAAGGGGTTTATCAGCACAAAATTAGGATCACCAGAATCCTGCAGGACTTCTGCAACCAGGGATATTATGCACAAGATATTGGATATTAACCAAACATCGTAAAGGGTCTATACCTACCAACTCCACAGTCAAAACTAGGGTTCCTTTTATATTTAACTGTCTCCTCTTCAAAAGGAGGAAGGCTCGTCGACATCATCATTCTGATTCGAAATTAAATAGTGGCAGCTGTCATACCCCAAATTTTGACCCGCTTCATATACTTTTCGGTGCCTCTTTATTTCGAATAAATAAAACAACACAGTTGGTAGAAAGAGGGGTATAAGGGATATAAATGTGAGAGGTTGTGAGTTCAAATCCTACATTTCTCTCTTTTTAATATTTTATTTATTTTTCCTTTACTAATAACTTTTTCTATTTTTAATTTTTATAAAAAAAATCACAAAAATAGCATTTTTTTTAATTTAATTTTTAATTTTCGTATTTTCATTTAATGCATTTTTAAAAATATGATTTTTTTCATTAAAATCATTATTTTATGGAAAAAATCTCAAAAAATCACAAAAATAAAATCAAATAAAATATGTTTTTCATCATCATTAATAGATTATTATTTTTATTTTAAATATATTTTTTATTTAAATTCATCGAGCCCTGAATCCATCTAGATTCATTAGCTTGGGCTTTAAGAAATAGGGAAAATCAGGTCAGATTAAATCTTTCCTAATTTAGACAATCACATTCAATTTATGACCTAATCCTTTATCTATAAATAGACCTCTTTTTCTCATATTTTCCTCACCCACTATTCACTAAATCCTACCCTAAAAGTTGTTGTTCTTCACATTGAAGAAGAATAACAAAACCTTGGCCTTCATCCTAGGAATCAAAGGAAAGGGAGTTCAAAAGAAAGGGAGATCAAAGGAGAACGTAAGGAATATAAAGAAAGAGCGGAGGAAATATTTTAAAGGGGTCACGACAATTCAGGTAAACCTAAATTTCAAGTATATGATTGAATTGCTATATGTACATATTAGTTTAGGGTTTGTCATTGGGTGTTGTTTTTAATTTAAATTTCATAGATACAAAATTTGTATTGGGTTTAATTTCTAATTGGGATTCATAATAATTAATTAATAAATTTGGGTTTTAATTTATAATTTGGGTCTATTTATTAGTACATTTGTATTAATTTATAATTTTGTGGTTTAATTTAACTTATTTTAAATAAATTGGAATATATTCATTTGGGATTTATATTAATTAATTAAATTATGTACTTAATTAAATTAGTTAATTAAGGGATTAATTAGGAAGATAAAATTTAATTTAGGAAAAATAAATAAATTTTATGTTTGGGTTATTATTATAGTTTTTTAGGGTTTATTTAGGATTTAAAATTAAATTGTTATTTAATTTCTCTTATAATTGGTTTATTTAAATAGAAAATATTTTTAAATAGGAAATATTTTTATATAATTCTGGATTTGTTTTGAGATAAAATATTTTTAATTAATAATTCTATTTATGCTTATTTTAAAAGGATATTTAAACATTTGTTTTTTTTATAGGAATTAAATGTTGATAAAATTTGTTTTTTTGGGAAACAATTTTTTTTTTTTAAATCAATTTTAGGATATTATTTTGTGTTTAAGCATTTTTGGGTTAAAATTGCTTTACTTTGAATTTATTTTGAGATTAATTAATCATAGAAATTTTGGGATATTTGAGGGATCAAAATTTAAATTATGGGGTCATACTTTGGGGTTTTACAAGGTTAATGGGATTTTGTAAAAATGACTTTGGGGTTTTATCTAAGGGATAAAAGAGATTTTATCAATAAGAAATGTGGGGTTTTATAAAAGTAATATGGGGTTCTTCTTAATAAAAATCAAGTTTTTTTAAATAATTAAAATAGGGTTTAAATAACATAGAAAAAGGGGTAGTTAGAAACATTAATATTAGGGTTTAGGGGTAGAGGGAATTGAACTACGACGCTCTGATCCCTCTTTTGAGGGTACGTAGGCATAAGGCTTTTAAACAAAGAACCTAACGAGTAAAATAAGGGATAAATTAGGGTTTTGGATTTATTATTTATCATTTTGGATTTTAAAAAACAAACAAAGCATACCCTAGAAACCTAGAAAGGATCCTATTGGATACAATAGAAGTGAGTGGTGCCTAACACCTTCCACCCACCTAATGGACTTCCGAAATTAAGGTCTTTACCCTAGGGATTTAGGTTTATCACTATTTTTCACCTAAAAATGTGATGACGACTCTTAATTTTTAAGTCGACCGTGAAAATTGTGAAATAGTTTATCCATATATAAGCGAATTAACTTTCACTTATTGACAGTAGCGCCGTTTGCTTCATAGCGAAACCCTAGAACCCATTTTCTCTTCTTTTTCACCATTAGCCGTGAATCGTGTGCTTCATACATTAAGGTATTCTTCTTCTTCCATCTATTGTTAGATATTTCCCATTATCTCGTTTGTTGCATGTTATTTTTGTTGATTGTTCTCATTTTTTTCAGATTCGTCTTCACTACCTTAACAAAGACCAAACTTTGGCTATCATACATAATGTTTGTGTAGATATGAAAAAAGTACAAGAAGCATGGAGCTATGATGGAAACTTCATCCACCTTGTGTAACGCCCCGATTCGATTTTCCCAATTTTTGTGGAGTCTTTTATTTTATTTGTATGATAATTGTTTTATTTGTGAAATTATCATGATGATATGATATGTTAAGGAATTAATGTGATAATATGATATGTTGTGCGATTTTACCGTTTTGTGAATTTTCGGGTAAAATTGGTTTGAAGGGTATTTTAGGTATTTGTTAATTAGTGATAAGTTAGAAATTAGTAGAATTGGTATTTTTGTGAGAGAATGATATTTGGTTGGAAAGAAATAGAAAGAATAGAGTTAAGTGTAGAAATAGGAAGGGAACAATAAGAATAGTTAGTAAGAATAGAAATAGAAAGAAAAAGAATATAAGAGAGTGAGAAAGAGTGAAATAGAAAGTTAGAAAAGAAGAGAAAGAAAAAGAGAAGAAAGAAAAGGAAGAGAAGAGAAAAGAGAAGAGAAAAAGAGGAAAAGCTAGGTTTTGATCAAGATTGCTCCGCGTAGACTAAATAATAGGGTAAGGGTGATAAGCATTGTTATCATAATATTGTGTATGATTATGTATGTGTTTGGTTGATTGGGTTTATGATTTGGAGAAGTTTTAGAGAAGATGAATAGTTAGGGTTTGAGAGAAAATGTGAGAAATTGGTAGATTAATCGGTTAGAAATCGTTGTAATCAAAGTATGATGTTAGATATATGCTTTAGATCATGTTTGTGGAAGTATTGTGGAGATTGGGAAGGTTTTGATAGGTCTGTTCGCAGCTGAGAAATTCTGGAAATCACAGTGGTCGCTCAACGAGCTATCCCTCGCTCAGCGAAAGTTCCAGGGTGATTCTCGCTCAGCGAGCGAGAGGGCGCTCAGCGAGCCTGTAGGTTTTGAGGGGTTATGTGTTTTAATCCGTAGCTTTAGTTTCGGGTATCCATTTTTTGTGATCCTTATATCGATTCGAAGCTAGAAACGCGTAAAAACTAATAATGCTAAAATATGTAATTTTTAGACGAATTTTACCCGACTTTTCCGATAAAACGTAATTATGTTAATTATGGAATTGTGGGTTTGATTGTTGTGTTGTGGCCGTTTGGCAAGTAGATACATTGCTTGAATTAAATGCGAATGTATGCTAATTGTATGAGATGAATGCATAACTATATTGTGAATATGTATGAATTTTCAAGAATGTTGTGTGTCATTTTGCATGTAAGCATAATGTATGCATTCTTGTGTTGTGAGATTCTTTGTGAATCCGTTGTAGCATCGTGTGCTCATGTGGAGTGTGAGCGATGACTGCAACAAGATCGTGTGCGCATGTGGGGTGTGAGCGATCAGATTGTGTGCTCGTGTGGGGTGTGAGCAATCTAAAAACATCGTGTGCCCGTGTGGGGTGTGAGCGATGAGTGATTTATTCACATTGATTGTGTGCCCGTGTGGGGTGTGAGCAATCGGATTGTGTGCCCGTGTAGGGTGTGAGCAATCCATAAACATTGTATGCCCATGTGGGGTGTGAGCAATGGGGAACATCGTGTGCCCGACGGGGAGTTACTTTAGGTAACAAGTGATGATTCCATTTGGTTCCTGAGTGAACCTGCTGAAATGTTGAGTCGGTACCGCATTGCATCTGCATAGAGTCGTGTGTCGGTCTCTATGAGTTGCATTTTATCATTTTAATTATGATATGCAGAAATAAACATGAATGTGCATATGTTTATTTGGAGTATTATGGAGATGATAGTATGTGTGATGAAACATACTTGTTTGTATATATGCATGTTTGATATGTGTATATGCATGTGACTTATACATTTGTAATGTATCTGTGTGATTAAACATAGCTAGACATATGTTTATGCGGAATGAATAGAGTTGAGGAATAAACATAAATAATGTAAGTTTATGTGAATTAGTGATTGGTGCATGATGAATATGCTTGATTTTGTGTATGTACACGTTGCGATGTGTATAGGTGATGAGGTATGAATTGTGGTGAGAATATGTTTTATGTGTATTTTGCATGTTGAGATATATAATTATATGCAATGTTATTATGATAATGTTTCTCACCCTTCTGCTGTTTTATGATGCTCTATGAGGCATTGCAGAGTAGGTTTGCTGGAGGTCTTTTTGTGAAGCTTGTCTTCATCCTTTTGGTCGGTCGGCTCTAATATGTAGCACCGGGTAGTTAGGGTTGGCTTGTGCCATTTTTGTGATACATTGTATATGTATTTTGGTGATGAACGTTTTGTATAAACATGACATATTCAGTGAATCAAGCTTGTTGATATATGAATATATATGCATGTTTGATGTTGTTGATTTAGTTTCCGCTGTGTAATTATATATTTGGAGATATGGGTGTAAGGATTGAATTTCCTATGTTGAAAACTACCACATCCTTGCATATCTTTAAATGAGCAGGTGCTGTATGTTTTTAATTTCAAGCATAATGTGACATACCTCTTTTATAACATGTTTAATTATACTCTGATGAAATTTTTAGCATGTGCCTAAATGATTTAATTTATTATTTGGGGGTATAGAAAGGGGGTGTTACACCTTGCACTTCTTCTTCATAGCTTCACAAAAAAAAATGTTAGTAAATGAAGAAACAACAGTGGCAACAAACTTCATCTAGTTTTAGAAACAATGAAAAGAAATATAAGAAGTATAAAGTTTTTGTGTAAGCTTCTTCCTTCTTATATTTCTTCTTCATTGCTTTCCAAACTAGATGAACATCATAATTGATTTGTGTTCCGCGATTATTTTCATTAAAAGGTGCATCCTGGAAATTTATAATATATCTCTTTTGATCTCTCTCTACTCTTCACTGAATTATGGTTTTAGGGTTTGGTTTCAACTGAGGGTGCTCATTGTTGAATTTTGTTGTGTTTCCTTCCAGGTTAAGGGGATAATACATGATGATGATGCTGGTGGTAGCAAGCGTATTGTATGAGTTGATAAGGTTCATATGGTTTGTGTAGCAATGGAAAAAATACAAGAAGTATGAAGTCTTTGTAGAAACTTCATCCACCTTTTACTTTTTTTTCATTACTTCAGAAACTAGATGAACTTCATTGTTCCACAATTATTTTCAATGAAAGGTGTGTTCTTGAAACAGTTTAATATATTTTGTGATATTGTATCCTGTTAGGATTTTATTGATAAATTTATAATATTTGGTTCTTGTGTATGATGTTGTTTGAGTTTATTATATTCTATGTAGATTGTTTGTTTCACTAACCCTCACTTAAAATACATTAATTTAAATTAACATAGATATTTATAATCTGCAAATTAAGTTGTATTTGAAAACCAACTTATATGAATCAATGTTTCCGACTTACATGCCTCCCATTATTCATCTCATGTTCTTTTATATATAGATTATGGTATAATGACCTGGCTCCTCAGATGCATCGTTGTCTTCCATTATAGTTAAATTTCATTAACTGCAATTTATCGGTTAATCTGCCTCACCATCAACATTTATAATCGTAAAAATTACGATTATAAAAATTACAATGATAAGTGATGATGACGAGACAGATTATCCAATAAATTAGTCTAAGGAGTTAGACTAATAAACCACAATATATATGTAAAAGATCATGAAATAAATGATGAGAGACATGCAATCAGAAAACAACAATGGTTTGTTTAAGTTGGTTTTCAAGAATAGTTTAATTTTCAGATTATAGACTTCTTCATTAATTTGATTCCTTGTATTTCTTTAGTGTGGTGTATGAAAAAAAGCAGTCTACATTTAATATTATAAACTCTGGGTACTTTCAACAATGGTTATATATTGTAACTGAGATTAAAGGTAATTTATGTTTTACAAAATTTCTGCTGATGAGTTTCAAACCAAGTACCTAAGTGTATATATCACAACGGTTTATAATCATAACCGTTGTGATATGTGGCGCGCGTCCTGCCATTCAATAACGATTTACAGACCGTTGTAGAAACAACGAACTTATAACGATAATCTACTTAACAACTATATGTCAGGCGTGATGGTACCCTTTTTCCAACCGTTATGAAAGGGTTTTCCGTTGTACTGTATGGATCAAATGGATCCATAGCTATTATACAAAACATCATGATATCATGCAGGTCCCTATTAGAGCATCTTGTTCTTGGGTTTTAAAGGGCATCCTACAAACTAGGGAGAAGGTTACTGCCTTGTCAGATTGGGATGATATGAAGCAGAAAGAGAAATTCAAAACAAGAATAATATATTTAGTTTTAAAGGATCAGCATAACAGAGTGTGTTAGAGGAATTTGATCCTTACAAATCAAGCTAGACCAAGGGGCAATGTCTATCCCTTGACTTGCCTGTCACAAATAGCTTCTAACCAAGGATAGACTTGTTAGATTTGGTATGTTACAAGATGATTTGTGTTGCTTCTATCAGTAAAGAGAATCCACCAACCACCTTTTATTTGAGTGTGCTGAAACTAAATATGTTTGGAATGAGATTCTGAAGTGGTTGACGTGGAATGAAACTAAATAATATATAAGTAAAATATTTTAAATTCCTTATAGATTATTTTAAATTTTATTTTAACTTAAAATTTATACAAATTTAAAATATAATTTTAGTATTAAATTAATATAATCAATTTTATTTTAAATAAATAATTAAATCAAGGAATTTAATTTATTTTTAAGAAAACATTGATAGTTTTTTTAGTCAAAAGAAAATAATTTAATTTTGAAAATTATAATTCCTTTTTGAAAACATTGAATTTATATCCGATCTGATTTAATTTTAGTCAAAATAAACTAATTTAAATATATATATATATATATATATATATATATATATATATATATATATATATATATATATATATATATATATATATATATATAAGTTTTTAAATTTATTTTCGAAGATGAAAATAGATTATTTTGTAGATGAGAATTGCCTCCACATATAAATAAATATTTATGTTATATATTATTTGATGTAAAACTCTTAAAAATAAACGATGGTTAATCTGATAGTAGAAATTGATAGTAGGTGGTTCAACATATCTTAAATCAGATTCTAATATCGATTAGGTTTATCTCATCTCTATTAAATCAATTTATCAAGTAAAGATTGTCTCTCAGTTATAAACATATATTTATATAATATAATATCTGATACGAGACTGTTAACACATGCACGTGCATTTCTTAAAATTCCCAGTAATAGACTATAATCTCACAAAATAACTATTAAATGCAGAAAATAAAATAAAATAGTCAAACATTTTAGAAAATTGTACTAGACTTTTATTTTTATTAATGAATCTCCCATGAAATTTAGAACATAAGATTATAGAGTATGGAAGAGATGATAGTATTATTCTTGACCCTACAATTTTAGTTGATTAAAGGACTACTCTTGTGTATCTTTGGTGGCTCAGAAAGCTGATTCCCTTCACTGTCATAAAAAATAGCACCTGGAAATTCCAATGGTTGACATTTCTCCCCCATTAATATGGTCTTCTTCCACAAGCACCTATCATCCTCTTGCTTCTTCATTTTCATAAGGTGGTTATGGATTACCTCATAGAGTTTCTTGATGATATTCTTTGAGTTTGTAGATAACTCCTCTTGCTGCTTTGTTTTGAAGCCAATAATTGCCTTACAGATCTTATTTATAATCTTCTTTGAGTTATCAATAATTGATGCAATTGGAATAACTAATTGATTAGATGAAGATTGGTTATAATGATTTGATGTGGCCCCCCAACCATGATTTGGACATAGACAAGTGATGTGAAGGGAAACTGATGGTGTGGTGACTAGATGGTTTCTGAAACGACTCAATCTATCCATCTATGTCAGATGCTTAGGGTTGGTAAAAGGAAAGGGAGAAATAAGGGGGGTATTTATGGACAAATTTATTAACTTTTTTATTTATTTATAAAGGGTGATATCACTTTCATAATAATAAACTTGTTTGATAAAGATGATACATCAGACTTTATAAATTGGATATTTTATAATAAAGGAATATTAAATAAATTTAGATTTTATAACATAAATTGAATTTAATACAAACACTTTTTTTTATTCATCCCATGAACTCAAGATTTTTATTGAGTTAATAAATAAATAAAAATAATAAAAATAAAATACATAAATATATTATTCTAGAATGTAGTGGGATGAATATTAAAATATAATTCATATTTTAATGAATAATTTCCCGTATCCTTATCTATATTTATTTTATAGATTTTTATTTTATTCGTCGTGGATAGTTTTTACGAGAATTTTTTAGAGATAAGTCCAATTTATTAGAGATAAGTCCAATTTACATCATTATGAGTATTGTATTTTTTACTAAATCAGATAAATGTTTTGAAATTAGTGATATGCCTCAGAGACGATTGATGAAAAATTATTTTACACTGTCAATTCATATCTATTAAACTCTATATTTATTATTTTGAGTTTTATTCAATTTTATCACTCTACTAATTATTATACTAAGTGATACTAATTGCGTTCCGACAATCAATTCAATTAATTTTTCTCTTTTACTTTTTCTTTTTGTATATATAAATTAAAACATTATATAAGAAAGTCAACTTAAACCTTTAAATTGAGTATATCCTATCATACAAATCAAACGGATATTGATGATTTAACTAAAGTGGAATTAAAACTTTAAATATTTTATTTGATGATTTAACTAAAGTGGAATTAAAACTTTAAATATTTTATTTGAGTTGAAGTTGACTACTATACTATAAAAAACAAAATTATTTCTTTCATTCATAAACAAATTTTAATTTTTATAAATTCATTGAATAATTGATATTCATTGTATAATTGATGTATTTAGAATATATAGTTCAAATACATCATTTATTTAATTAACTTAAAAATAATTAAAAGGCTTAAAAGTATTTTTAGTTCCTCTATTTTAATATTTTTAGGGTCAATTTGTTTTACCTTTAAAAAAATGAATTTTTTCTTTGTATTTCTAAAAATGAATTTTGTAAAATTGTTTTTCAAAATATTACAAGTTTTTTTATATTTATTTTTTATAAATTATAAGACAAATTTTGATATCGTACAACATAAACATACATTATTGAAGATGAAAATATAGTCGAAATCATAATTTTTGAAAGAAGTTGTATCTCAAAAATGAATTTTATGAAAATCTATTTGAAATAGCTTTAAAAATAAGTGATTTTTTGAAATTTTGATATCCAAATTTTTTCCAATAAAATGATGAAATATCTAAAATAGCATTTTAAGAATAACTATTCAAACCAAATTTTCATTTGAAATTTTTATGAAAAATTTCTTTATAATTTTTTTTCACTAATTTTTGTTACATTATAAAAATCATTTAAAAAAAAACAAACAGATCCTTAATTTTTAATCTTCCACTTTAAAAATCAGTTTTTGATAATGAGTTGGCAATATTGACTAGTATAATTTATATTTGATACTTTTTAATTAATAAAATAATTTATTTAATTATTTTTTATTTATAAATTTATAAATATATTTTTAAAATTATTTAATCAAATTTTAAAAAATAATTAAATATTTAGTCGAACTTTCATTTTAGATTTTTTAGAATTATTTTAATATTAATATTTAGTTAAACTTTCATTTTAGATTATTTATAAATTTATTTCATCTGGTTTTGTGATGTAATTAATTTAATATTTAGTTAAACTTTCATTTTAGATTATCTTAGAATTATTTTAAGTTTAATATTTAGTCGAAATTGGTCGAGGTAGTTCGTACAAATTAGTAGGTGATTTTTGTTGGTTTATTTTGTTGGAATCTGGTTGAATACATGGATTTGTATGTACTGTTGAATAAGTTGATTTGTCCCGATTTATGGCCATATTTAAGTTGTAAGTCTAATGACAATGTTGATTTAAGTTGTTGTAGTTGATGTGTATTTTGTTGTCGTTGTTGTATGCCATTCATGATAGTCGCATACATTGCATTTTCTAAGTTGGAGTTAATGCTCAACCACATTGACCTGGATTGGCAAAGAAATATAAGTTGAAGTTGAAGGCTTATGCCTTGTTGTTGCCTCGACAAACTGACAGTTTCTAAGTTGGGAGTTCTACTCCAATGGTACCACATGCATACACATAGTTGAGTCACATTTGAGTTGCATATTATACGTGTTCCGTGATTGTTGTTTTGTGGTTGTTGGATAGTGGTGAAATTGTATGATTTTAGTCTAATTTATTGATTATCAAATTTTGTTTATATCTTTCGATATCTCACCCTTTCTGTTTGAATGTTTCCCTTTGTTGGTAACGTGCATGTAATCCATACTAGAGTGGAGTACCTTAGTATATTCGAGTCGGTGTTGTCGCTCTGATACGTAGCACTCGGGGGGATAACACATGTTTTCTTTTGATGTTGGATTTTAATATGTTGATGAATTTTAGTTGTTTTTCGTTAAAAAAATTGATGCTTTAAGTTGTTTTGATGTTGAAAACAAGTTGTGATACTTTAAGTTGATTATTATAAATCCACTGCGTAGTATTGAAGTATTTTCTTTGAAAAACTAATTAAGTGATTTCACGTTGTTATTTAAGTTGAAATGTATCATTCCATTTGTGTTGTCGAAATTTTTACTCTGATTTTATGATTAATTACTGGGTAGAAATGGGATGTTACATTTTAGTCCTCACTACATCTTCATGAGTGTTTTAGTCCCCACCTCCATATTCAATGGATGTTTTAGTCTCCATCTTCATATTCAATGGGTGTTTTAGTCCCCATCTTTATATTCAATGGGTGTTTTAGTCCCCATCTTCATATTTAATGGGTGTTTTAGTCTCTATCTTCATATTCAATGGGTGTTTTAGTCCTCATCTTCATGTTAACACATTTAAGAGTGTTTTAGTCCTTGTTTGCGTTCACCAAAGGTCGTGTTGCTATTGATGCCTTACTTTATGGTCAAAGTCCAATTCACTTAGCACATTCCAAACAAATACTTTCTTTTGTGTCTACCTGGTCGGTTTTCCAGATATGACCTTGCATATCCGATTGATTTGTCGGACATGCCTTTTGTTTTTATTGTTCTCCAGATATGAAATTGTCTATCCAATTGATTTTCCGGATATGTGTTTGTTCTAATTGATTCTCCAGAATCCATTTTTTGTGTCTATCTGATTGTTCTCCAGATATGACCTTGTCTATCTGATTGATTTTTCGGATATGTCTTTGTTCGGATTGATTCTCCAGAACCTCCTTTTTGTGTCTATCTGATCGTTATCAAGATATGACATTCCCTATCCGATTGATTTTCCGGGTATATCTTGTGTTCTTATCGATTTTCCATAAACCATTCTATGTCTATCTGATCGTTCTCCAAATATGACCTTGTCTACCCGATTGACTTTCCGGATACGTCTTCGAGTTTGTTACCTCTTTTTCCAAGTATTGTTGGATACTCTTTGTCGCCTTGACGGATTTCCATAATATCTTGTATTTCTCAGTTGTTGTTTATTCCCCAGTGTGCTTGACCCTTTCCCCCAGTAGGATCCCGTCTGATTAGTCTGTTTTCTATAACATCATTCTCCACATAATTCAACCTTTCATGCATTCATTTACATTGTATTTCATCCTCATTTGGTCAAAATTCTAGGTATTCTAATATTTAATCCTCTTCTATCTTGAATGTCTAAAAAATCTTTGTTATTCATACATTCAGATTAAAGATGATTAAATAAGGGCATCTGTCACACCCAAAATTTTGACCAGATATTTTTTTTAAAACTTTTCATTCATCTGACGCATTTTATCACAATATCAATAGTCAGTTATTTTTGCATTTTAACTCATTAATCATTAATCATGCATTTTCTATTCAATTTTATCATTCAATGTCATTTTTATTTTATTCTTGATTTCAGAATTTATTTAGAGTCTTCGTCTCGTTTTGTGTTATAATTATTTTAATATTTAGTTAAAGTTTAATTTGAGAGCTTAATTTAATTCAGTTTTGGTTTTTAATTTAATTTTTAATGTATCTTAATTTAACTTAGTTTAATATTAATTTAGTTGGAATTCGTTTTAGTTATTTTTATTTTTAACTTTAGATCAATATAAGTTTAGTTTAATTTGAATTGGCTTTTTTATTAGTTCAATTATAATTTATATTCATACTTCAATTTAGTTTAATTATAAATTTTAATTTATTTTTAAATTTAGTTTTATTTTAGTTTTGGTCTATATATTTAAATTTAGTTTATATTAAAATCAGTTTAATTTTTTAAGTTAGTTTTAGTTTAATTTTAATTAGATTAATTTTAACTAGTTTTATCTCTAATTTAATTTAGTTTTTTTTTTTTGTTAAAAAATAATCCAAAAAGAAAGGTACATTTGTTTTAAGGCTCTTACACCAAGTTGCAACAAGACTTGTGCACTCCAAGTCAAAACCGTAAACTTTTACCAACAGTTGTCAAGCATTGCACCAAATGACACCAATAGTTCTGCAACACAAGACCTGCAGTGGAAAGAGACTCATCACAACGTTTCAAAACTCATTTTTTATTTAAATCCTAATCTTTTATTCTAAACCCTAAATTTTTCACAAAACCTCAAATCCTAACTTTTTTTCAAACCTAATTTTCAAACCTAATTTTTTTTTTCAAATTTAATTCTTTTTTTTTAAATCTTAAACTTAATCTATTTTTAATTTATTTTCTTTTTAATATTTAAATTGCTTTATTATTTCTTTAGAAAATAGTTCGTTTTATATGATTTATATCTCGTTCGATTATTATGTAACTGCTTCATATCTGTAATAATTTAGTTTTTCTTTTCTCGCACCGATTATTATGTAACTGCCCGAAGCCGTGTAATAGTGTAGAATTTTACATTCTGTCTTTTACTTTATATATGTGTTTAAACTGCGTGGTTAGTAATCTAGGGAGTGCAAGACTTGAATGAAATTAATTTGGACTTGGATAATTAATTTTAAGATAAATATTTGAAAATAAGATTCACACACGTAAGTCGATCGTTCTACGATCGCTATCTGCACCTCCTAGGATTTCCCCTTTGTTTGCCTTAATAAATGGTCAAGTCCCTCGAAAATGGGGGTGTCTTAAGAAAATGTCCCTACAGATAAATCATCAAGTCCTTCCAAAGTTAAAAAGATCATAATCCATTCGAAGTTGCCAACGGAATAAATGATTTCGTCCCTCGATGACCCTACGGAAAAAATGATGATAGTCCCTACGAATTGTTAAAGACACCTCTACAAGTTGTTTTCTCTAACCATACGATGACCCTACGCCCATCCCTTAATAAATCCAAGGTAATGACTACTTACTCCTTAATAGTAAGGACAGTCTTACCCTTGAAAGGAAATAAAGAAACATGAAAGACCAACTTAGGGTAGGTAGCGCTTAATTACTTGCTCACACTTTCAAAAATTCTTTTCACATCCGACTTTTAAAAATCTTTTCAAACTCAAGACTTTGTATACATCCATACAAGGATCATTATAAAGACTTCTGAAAATTTTCTAAGCACACACTACACCTTTTTCAAACAAGTTAAAGTGAGCTAAGTAATTAAGAGTCCATGGATAACCATGAATATAAAGGGTGCTAACACCTTCCCTTTATATAACCTACCCCCCGAACTCAAAATATTTTAAGGTCTTTCCTGTTCTTTTATACCCTTTCCTATTAGATAAAATAAAAGTCGGTGGTGACTCTTGATATCCGCACATATTTTTGTCAAACAAAAACACCCATGTCAGTTCTCCCACCGTGTTACACAGTCCAAAGATGCCCCAGATAGGCTGTCTTGGAAGTAAAACATCCATAACTTTTCATCATTCGTGTGAGCAGAAATCTTCTAAAAGTAAGACTGGATGTGAGTCTTCGGACAAGCATTGTCGTTGTACTTTTAAAAAGTAGGAGGCTTGAATTTGTGAGGAATTTTCACTCCAGGAACTAACCCCAAGTCAGCAACATCGAAGCCTAGAGTATCATGAGACCTTATGGATATAATTCTCAGCAAGTTTGTCGAAACGACGATTCACAACAACATTACGGTCCCATGCTAACTTATAGTAGGGACAAAATTTCTCCAAACTTTTCCCTAAATGATTCTTTATCTGTGACAAGCTTTCCTAGCTTTCTCAGGTCGTCCAATCTCAGACTCTTGAATGTAAAGTTGTGGGTTCTGCGTCGCCTAAAGTCCATTTTTGAAAAGACTAATAATATTAAACAAACATTTGTTCAGTTCTTTTAAAGTAGAAAATTATGATGATTTTTTTAAAATGTTTTTCTTTTGATGAATGTATGAATGCAACACACAAAAACATGGGTTCAGGGGTTCGGTGTCATGAGGCCAGAGCTCTACCCGTTCCCAAAGGTTTATTCTACGGTAAAAGATTTTTGTACCTATAGATCATGTAAGTCAAGGTCAAGGGATAAATGTTTACTATATCCTCGACGTTATGAGTATTCAGTTGGAAATCACCGAGTTTTCGCAGAGTACGCTGTCGCTCCCACCAAATGACACTAAGTCAAATAGGGTACAAACGCGAACGGTCGGCGAAAGGAGAGAACACATAAGAGTGAATTGAAAAGAAAAGAGTCGCCAGCTAGGCATTTTTTATCCCGAAGGAAAGGTAATGCTGCATAAACCTAGAAAGATATGGATAAGACGGTTGCGAACCAGAGAAACTGAGAAAGGGGGTTGGTTACAACCTGGGAAGGTATTAGCACCCAGATTGTCCGCCGTACTCGACGGGATCCACGCTTAAAAAATTTGTGTTTAACAGGGGTAGTGTCAGTGCAATTTGTGTGCAAAAGCTGGAAAAGAATGCAAGTGTCAGTGCTGGAAAGAAAATGTGAAGTGCAGTAAAGAAGTGTCAGTGTAAAGGACGAGTGCAAAGCTCAAGATAATGAGGCTTAAAGAATAATGCTGGAAGAGAGGGGGGATACACAGAGACTTTTGTTCGATAACCGTTAAGTTATGCCTACGTATCCTTTCGTGCAATGAGGAAGTCGGAACACTGTAGTTCGACTCAAAGTGACTGAAAGATAAATTGACTTGTGAACTGCTTACTTATCTATGCTCAAGTGTATGACCTGTCTGGCTCAGGTGCAAACTGTCTTGCATTAGACGGAAGAAGCGAGTTCTCATTTGTGAGTGAATGAGATGAGAAAAGAATCCCGGAGGAGACGATTATTGTTTGTTTTTGGTGATTTCAATCTTTTATTACTTTTTGTGTTTGTCATAAGTCAATGAGCTTAAGCCTAAACCAAGGGTTAGTAAACTCATCACATCCTCCCTTTGATTAGGGGTAATGAGAATACCTTAAATGTGAAGTAAACACCTCACACTTAATCACCATGATGTAGGATTAAGATCATTAACATACTTGTAATTATTTAGATGTTTTTTGGAGTTTTTTGTTTAGTGTTAAGTAATGAGTTTAAGCCATAATCAAGGATTTAATGGACCCATTACACCATCCTAATAGAAGGATAATAGATGAGAACATTTAAGCTGAGGAAGGCTCCTCAACTTAATCCAAGATTAGGGATTAACCTCATGACAAAACAAAACCTTTATTAAGGTGGATATTAGTTAATGGTAAGATTAAGAAGTGGATTTTATGGTTTGTAAGACAACTTGAGGGGGACTTGTCCATTAACACTAGGGTTAGTCCTTCTTAACCAATTAAGGAAGAATTAGAACCCTAATGCAAGGCCCAAGTTACAAGCTTGATGTCTTAGTGATTATTAGATGGATTGATTAAAGGATTTAAACACATTAAAGGTTTAACCCTTAGGATTAAAGTTATACACTCCATCCTAATAGAAGGATACAGGCATAACCCCAATCACAAAGTCTTAAAGCCTTTAAGGTTTAGTCCTTGATTATGAGATGAGAATAGAAGACTCAAAGATGACACAAAGGTAAAACTAATGGGGGACTAATCAAACCCTAATTGTGATCATGCTTGGGTGTTCCTAAGGTTTATGAGGCTTGCAAGAGATCTTCAGGAGAACCAACAAGGAAGAAGCAGATGAAATGAAAAGAAGCAGCAAGAAACAAGGCAACTTGCTTCACTTAAGAAGACAAGTTGCTTGAAGAAAGAAAGTGAGGAGAAAGAGCATGAATGAGCAAGCTCACTCTAATACAAAAGTAAAATGCATCAATGATGCATAAGAGAGATGAGAAGAGGTTATGAGAAGTGAAGGCAAATTCACTTCTCAATGACTTACCACCTGAAAAGTTAGCAACAAGAAAATGAAATGGAATGAAAATGGGAAAGATGCAATGATGCAAACCAAAACTAGAAGCATGATCAAGGTATAAATGATGCAAAGAGATGATGCAAATGTATGTCATGAGATGTGGATGATCATACAAAAGATGAGAATGCAAATGAGACATAAAAGAAGCATGAAAGTCCATGGAAACTTGTGAAATGCAATGGATACAAAATATGGCAAATGGATGATGCAATGATCAAACATGATTCTAATGTGTCCTAAGATGTATTAGAAGTCATATGAATGCACAAAATGTCATGGCAAGTTCATGTATGCAAGCATATGAGAGATGAATGCAAATGAAGGCAAAAATTAGGGTTTATACATAACATGCAACACAAAATTCAAAACCAGAAGCAAATGACATGATAAAAAATTGAAAATGGAATCAAAGGAACCCTAACCCTATATAAGTTCATTGCCCAAAGGAGGAGACCTAAATCTTAACCTAATGGAAGTTATGATTTTCTCAAGTTTGCTAGGGTTTTAAGGCACTTCAAAAGGAAAAATGCACAACAAATTGAAAATGAAAGATAAATTCATGCCCATTTTATTTTAGAAACTAAATGATATGAGGAATGCAATGTAAAAAGAACCAACATCAAACTCTTCATGGTTAGGCAGAAAGGATTTTTCTAAGTTAGGGTAAAAATATTGACTTTTAAGAACCCTAAAATCCAAGGAAAAATGTCAAAATATGTCAAGAACCAAAAATAAATTTGTGTGAAGGGTTTGATAATGTTTCTAAATGTACCAAGATGCAATGTGATATTTTTGGTGAATTTTAGAAACTTAAATGCTATTTTAATTAATTAATTTTCATTAATTAATTAAAATGAACATTTAAATATTTTAAAAATACGAATTTTATGCAAAAAATAAAATAAAAATTATTTTCAGAATGAGTAAAATATTTTAAGTCATGATGTAAAAAATGAAATTTTTTAGAAGTGTTTTACTATTTTAAATAAAATGTAGAAAGAAATGTAATTAAAATGAAGTTAAAATGAATTAAAATGAAAGTCAACAGATCCAAAGGCCCAGATACAAATAAAAAGGGAGGGAATTAACCAGCGCGCACAAATGGACTGCCCATATTCAAACTACGCTAATTATGTCATTAAGCCCTAATCTGAACCCTAATTACTTTCAGGTGACCGGAACAGTGTTCCGGTCATCTTCTCCGGCTAGATTCTCACTCAATCTCCCTCAATACGCAACCCCAAGACCCCTAAAGCTCCAGAAATGATCCTCTCCTCAACCCCAACAAGAATCAGCCATCAAAATTCATTTATTCAACATCAAAATCATGAATCGAAGCAAAACGGAAAACATGGCAAAAATTTCAGAAGCTTATGAAATGCTTATTTCTCAACTATTCTTAAAAGTAAAGACATCATGGTGATCAGTGAAACATGTAGAATTATTTTATAACATGAAATAAAAGTTCTAGAAAAATAATTGCCATGGCTACCTGAAGTTGAGCTTTCGAAACAGGAGCTTTCTGGCCAGTTCTTTGCCTCAAATCCACTCCAATGATTCCCCCCAAGAGCTTGTGATGCTTGGTTGGAGTTTAAATGGCCTCTAGAGGAAGTTGGCAGGAGTTCAGTTCATGAAATGTCAAAATCGTATTTTTGATTCTGAGTGTTTTAGGGCAAAATGAAAGGAGGGAAATGATCAGTGATGTTTATGGAGTTGAATGGTGGAAAAAGTTTGAAGGTTTGATGGTTGAGTTAAGAGATTCGAAGGCTTTTGCAAATTTGGGGATTTTTGAGTGTGTCGTGTATTCTCAAGTGTTAGGCTGCCATGTTGTGTGCTTTTGCTTGGTTTTAATCCACATAATAAAATGTGATAGGTCAGAGAGTGGGTGCTGGCCTATGTTGATTGGTATGAGCAAGTTGCCAAAATGTCAAAAGTTGGTGTACTTGAGGTATGGGCACATGGCAGGCCAAGGACAATGGGGTGTCCTGCGCAGCTGACTTTAGGGAGGTCCATGGGATCAGTTTTGAGGCAAGGCAGCAAGTTGAATGAAGTTTGTGGGTGATTTTGCAAATCATGAAGTTCTTGGCCCCTTTGAGAAATCTTAATGATCAAGGCATGAAACTTGAGAAATCTTTGGGAAATTCTGAATTTTATGTCATGTATGATGTTTGTGTAATGCTTAGACATCAATTAGAAGTCACAAATTGCCTTGGTACAAGAATTTGCAAGTTTCCCTCTTTGGCACATAAGTGAATTTTTGTGATTTTTCCCAACTTTGCAAGGCCATAGCTTTAGTTCTAGGATGAATAAAATCAAGTTCTTGTACTTTTTGAAAATGGGAGGATCCAATCTACGACTTTCATGACCAAGAATTTTTCATTTGAAGCATTTTTGAATAAAAAAGAGGAGGTTGAAAAACTTTCCCAAAATAGCAAGTTTACATTACAAGTCACTTTCCCAAAATGGCAACTTTGCAAATGGCTTGAAATTCTTCAATTTTGTGAACTTATAACCTCTTCTAAGATCAAATAAAGATCATGTACACCCAAAATGATGGAGAATACCCTTTGGTTGGGTGATTGGGGGCCTCAGATGCCCTGATTTTGCACTGACTTGTTCAAGAAGTCATCTCTTGATCAGATGCCTTCCCCATTGAATTTCTTCATAAAAATTGGTAAGCATGATCCTCATATCATATAGAGACCAATAGAAACAAGAATGGCCAAAAAATTTGGAGTTATGACCTCTGAAACCAAAACCCTGATTTTAGGTCATCTGTGTAGTTAAGCTTGGCTCTGCTTCCATGCCTTTCTCAGTTCTTGTGATTTTCTGACTTTCTTGACCTTGGGAGGATATAATATGATGTTTGAACATACATGGACCCTCTTGAGATGATTGAAGACCTTTGGAGTTGCTCAGATAGCTCAGGAATTGTTCAGATCACAAACCCTAGATGCAGATGACTTAGAACCAATGCAGTGAAGCAAAAATGCACTATGAGATGATATGATTGAAATTATGCAATATGAAAAGAATCACAAGCCATGGTGACATGAGTGAGGACAAATTTGGGGTGTTTACATCTGCCCCTATTCAAGCATGAGTTAGCTGTGTAGGATGTAAGCAACAGCTTAACAGGCAAACAAGATAACTTGTTGTTGAATACCAAAGACAGTCCAAAATTTGCACTCACTGAATGAAGAAGAAAAGGGATATAGATTGTAAAAGGAAGTAAAGTATGATTATAAAGTGCGGGCGACGGAGGATGACCGTCGAGCAGAGGACGGCTGCTGGAAAAGGAGCAATGACGGGGACGACCGACATGCTGGGGAAATAGAGGGATCATGATGGGGACGACCATCAGGAAAAGAAATAAGACTCTCTGGGGATTAAAGGTAAAGGCAATGATGGGGACGATCATCAGGTTGAGGAGATAAATGATGAGGGACGGTCATCAAAGGTGAAGGACGATCACCTGGCAGGGGACGACTGCTCTGTTGGGGATAAGATGAGGGACGGTCATCTAAGGTGAAGGACGATCACCTGGAAAGATACGGTTACCGACAGTATCACGACACAGGACGAATGCCGGATAGGAAGAGTCGACGATGGGGACGACCATCGGATAAGCACGATGAAGGACGATCATCAAGAGGTGAAAGACGATCACCTAGCAGGGTACGGCTGCTCTCGGGGTTTATCATGACATAGGACGAATGTCAGATGAAGGATCAACGATGGGGACGACCATCGGATAAAAATGATGAAGGACGATCATCAAAAGGGTGAAGGACGATCACCTAGCAGGGGACAACTGCTAACAAAATATCACGACATAGGACGAATACCTGATAGAAGAGGGTTCCAATAGTGGAGACTCCGCTGGAGGGATGATGAAGGACGATCATCAAAAAGGTGAAGGACGATCACCTGGCAGGGTACGGCTACCGGAAGTATCATGACATAGGACGAATGTCAGATAAAGGAGAAGTTCGCTAGGGACTCTTCTGGGGAATGGTAGACACGGACGAGTGTCCAAAGAGTATATATACTGACATATCTTGTTTGTAGAGAAAGTCCGGACGACTTTACTGGGGAATGGTGACATGGACGAGTGCCAAAAGAAGCATGTATCTGTATTTTGAGAGTGCAACGGGGACACTTAGGCTTTCTGATGGGTGTTTTGAGAGGTATTTGTGTATTACTGATGTGGTATTGTTGGTATTTACAGGTGACTGGTTCGAACCTGACTTGTGATTATGCAATATGTTTGATTTTTTTTTGTAATGCTCCGTATTAGACGGAATGCTACGCTCTGGGGAAAATATGATGCGAATGCTATGTTTATGCAAAGATACCGATCCGGGATTCGGATTCCATTGCGGTGAAGATCTCTGTCCGATCTGCTTTGAAAGAAAGTCCCAGCTGGGCCCGAGATCACTGGTAGATCTGATATATATATATATGACTTTGCTCGGGGAAGTAGGCCACTGATAGTCCTGTCTTAATGGTCAGGAGCCCAGCTGGGGTTTGCGGAAGCTTTCATCACTTAGTTGTGAAATCTTCAACATTGCTCTTCTGGATAGAGGTTGATACTCTGCGGGGGGATGGTTCCCTGCTTAACACATGGCCGGGGAGGAATGATCATTGAACGACCTTCCTAGAGATTTTTGTGAGGATCTTTCCGAGGATGAGGAACTCGGCTGGGGAGAAAGCATCTCTGGTGCTATTTGGAAGATGCGATGAGTAAGTAATGATTTGGCAACTTGCTGGGAAGAAGCTCTTGTGCCACATGACATACTTTGAATACCTGCAACCCTGTTATGGCAAAGAAATGTACAAGTATCCTGAGGTATCCTTTACTGGATTCCATCATAGGAGTTTAGACACTCCCGGGAGCAAATATATCTCCTGTAAGCATGTAATTTAGAAAAGACGCATCTGCATTTATGCGATCATTATATTAAGGACATCGGACATTTTTTGCAAATGAAAATAAAATGTACGAGACGAAATGTGACTGAAAATCTGATTTTATTAATTTGCGTGCCCTGAATTGGTAAGTACAGTCAAAGAAACATATCCCCTGAAATGAGGAGATTGTTACAAATTGAGAAACAACACAAAAAAAGAAAGGTGCTGGCAATGTTGATGACGCTTCAGTGAGCTTCCCTTTTGCTATGACTTGTATGACATTGACGTTCTTCTCATCTTGCTTTTGAAGAAGGGTGGTTCTGACCGATGCTTGAACCCTCCGAAGCTTGCCACGTTGTAAGTGATACATACGAATTCAGAATGCAGTTGTTCGCTTATTCCCTTATTTTGCGTGGATCGCCCTTCCGGGTTTTCAATCCACCGGGATACCCATTTTTGCCTGAGTTGTCCAATGTGTCTTTTCAACTCAGCGGGTGTACATTTTTTTATTTATTTTCCTAATTTTTGCCCGAGTCTTTTATTCTTTTTTTGACTTGCCGGGATGCCCTATTTTTTCCTGGACTTACATTCTGTTTTTATGTCCAGCGGGTCATTTTATGCGAAGTATTTTTTAACTGCATCTGAATTCACAGGGGACAGGAAGTCTTCACCATCCATAGTACTGAGCATCAGTGCTCTACCAGAGAAAACTTTCTTTAGTACGAATGGACCATCATAATTTGGAGTCCACTTACCCCTATGGTCTGTATGAGGAGGAAGAAGTCTTTTCAGCACAAGATCTCCTACTTGGTATTCTCGAAGCCTGACTTTCTGATCGAAGGCTTTCTTCATCCTTTTCTGATATAACTGCCCATGACAAATTGCAGCCAATCTCCTCTCTTCGATCAGACTCAGTTGTTCGTATCGGGATCAGACCCATTCTGCTTCATTCAACCTAACATCCATCAATACCCGTAAAGAGGGTAATTCGACTTCAACAAGTAGGACTGCCTCCATACCATACACAAGTTGATACGGTGTTGCCCCGGTGGATGTTCTGATTGACGTACGGTACCCATGCAAGGCAAATGGTAGCATTTCATGCCAGTCTTTGTAGGTGACCACCATTTTCTGCACAATCTTCTTGATATTCTTGTTAGCTGCCTCTATAGCGCCATTTGTCTTTGGCCTGTAAGGAGAAGAATTGTGGTGTTGGATCTTGAAGTCCCGACATAACTCTGCTATCATCTTGTTGTTCAAATTGGAACCATTATCAGTAATGATTCGCTCGGGCACTCCATACCAACAAATGATGTCTCTCTTCAGGAATCGGGCTACTACTTTCCTGGTAACATTTGCATAAGAGGCTGCTTTAACCCACTTGGTAAAATAGTCAATGGCTACCAGGATGAATCTGTGACCATTTGAAGTAGTCGGTTCGATCTTGCCGATCATATAAATGCCCCACATAGCAAAGGGCCAGGGTGAAGACATCACATTCAAAGGATTCAGAGGCACATGTACTTTATCTGCATAAATCTGGTATTTATGGCACTTCCTAGCATAGGCACAACAGTCTGCATCCATTGTGATCCAGTAATAGCCTAATCTTAGCAACTTTTTAGTCATAGCATGTCCTCCAGCATGGGTACCAAAAGATCCTTCGTGCACCTCGTGCATCAACAAGTCTGTTTCTGCCCTATCAACACATCTAAGGAGTACCATATCAAAGTTCCGCTTGTACAAGGAACCATCAGCATTCAGGAAGAAACTACCAGCTAGCCTTCTTAATGTCTTCTTGTCATTGGATGATGCCCCAGGTGGGTATGTTTGATCCTCCAAGAAGAATTTGATGTCATAGAACCAAGGCTTATCATCTTTAACAAAATCTGCTGAAAATACGTATGCTGGCCTGTCAAGTCTAGACATTGAAATCTGAGGCACAAAGTTGGCAGCTTAAACTTTGATCATGGATGAAATGGTAACCAAAGCATCTGCAAACTGATTTTCATCTCGAGGGATATACTCAAGCTTGACTGTTGTGAAGAATGTAAGCAACCTCCTTGTATAATCCCGGTAGGGTACCAGATGATCCTGGTGAGTGTACCATTTGCCGTTGGTTTGATTAATTACCAGAGCTGAATCTCTGAAAACACTCAAAGTCTTGATCCTGAGGTCAATGGCTTCCTCAAGACCCATGATACAAGCTTCGTATTCAGCTTCGTTGTTAGTGCAATTAAAAGTGAGTTTTACCGAGAAAGGCATGTGAACTCCCTTAGGTGTAATGAGTACTGCACCAACACCACGACCATTCATATTAACGGCCCCATCAAACATCATAGTCCATTCTTCTTCTGGGTCAGGCCCTTCAGTGTGAATAGGCTCTTCATGATCTTTTGCTTTTATGAACATGATGTCCTTATCGGGGAAGTCAAATCTCATAGGCTGGTAATCATCAATGGGTTGCTCAGCAAGATAATCAGACAACACACTGCCCTTGATGGCTTTCTGAGATGTGTATTGAATGTCATATTCTGTGAGGATCATTTGCCATCTTGCAACCCGTCCGGTGAGTGTTGGCTTCTCAAAAATGTACTTAACTGGGTCCATCTTTGAGATCAATAAAGTAGTGTGGGTCAACATATACTGCCTTAGTCGGCGAGCAGCCTACGCTAAAGCACATCAAGTTTTCTCGAGCAGTGAATAACGTTGTTCACAGTCGGTAAACTTTTTGCTTAGGTAGTATATTGCATACTCTTTTCGACCAGACTCGTCATGCTGGCCCAGCACACACCCCATTGATCCTTCTAATACCGTCAAGTACATTATCAGAGGTCTTCCTTCAACTAGAGGCATAAGGATTAGAGGCTCTTGTAAGTATTCTTTGATTTTGTCAAAAGCCTTTTGGCAGTCTTCATTCCACCTGACCGTTTGTTCTTTTCTTAACAATTTGAACAAAGGTTCACAGGTTGCAGTAAGGTGAGATATGAACCTCGAAATGTAGTTCAATCTACCTAGGAACCCTCGAACTTCTTTCTCAGTCTTCGGTGCAGGCATTTCTTGAATGGCTTTGACTTTGTCAGGGTCAACTTCAATCCCCTTCTTGCTTATAATAAATCCCAGCAGCTTACCGGACCGCACCCCAAATGTGCATTTGTTGGGGTTTAACTTCAGTTGGTACTTCCTCAGACGCTTGAATAGCTTCAACAGGTTCACCAGGTGGTCTTCTTCTGTGAGGGACTTGGCAATCATGTCATCCACATAACATTCAATTTCTTTATGGATCATGTCATGGAATAATGTTACCATAGCCCGTTGATAAGTGGCACCAGCATTCTTTAGTCCGAATGGCATCACCTTATAACAGAACATGCCCCAGGGTGTGATGAATGTTGTCTTCTCCATGTCT
Organism: Lathyrus aphaca; assembly: GCA_963966055.1. Lineage (NCBI taxonomy): Eukaryota > Viridiplantae > Streptophyta > Magnoliopsida > Fabales > Fabaceae > Lathyrus > Lathyrus aphaca. The sequence goes on from OZ014520.1 coordinate 88,087,234, forward strand.
TCAGGTGACATCTTGATTTGATTATATCCTGAAAACCCGTCCATGAAGGAGAACACCGAGAACTGAGCCGTATTATCGACCAATACATCAATGTGAGGTAATGGGAAGTCATCTTTCAGGCTGGCTCTGTTCAGATCCCGGTAATCCACACACATCCTCACCTTGCCATCTTTCTTAGGCACAGGTACAATATTAGCAACCCACGACGGGTAACTAGTCACAGCAAGGAAACCGGTATCCCATTGTTTTTGTACCTCTTCCTTTATCTTCATTGCCATATCTAGGCGAGTACGACGTAGCTTCTGCTTTACTGGCGGACAATCTTCTTTCAGAGGCAGCTTGTGCATAACAATGTCGGTGTCCAACCCTGGCATATCCTTATAGGACCAAGCAAAAACATCCCCATACTCCCGAAGCATGTCAATCAATTGCTCTTTTACTGAATCTTGCAGGCAAGCCCCGATCTTAACTTCTTTCAAGTCTTCTTCTGTACCAAGATTAACCGTTTCAACTTCCTCCTGATGAGGAGTGATAACCTTCTCCTCCTGTCTCAATAACCTGGCTATTTCTTCAGGTAGCTCATAATCTTCTTCAACCCTTTCATCAGCTTGATTAATCGGATTGTCAAAGTCATACGAAGTCATAGCGGAGTCGTTGTCGGTGCAGTCTGGAGGGCATTTTCTGCAAGGGTTTAGATTTGCTCATTTTAGTGATCAGTTTTATCTTGTTTAGAAAAAGTGAAAATGAAGTTGTTTATTTTGAAAAAACATTGCCATTTTATTTTTGTACAAAAAATAAAGAATGAAAAACAGTGAGCGAAAAAGAAAAGACTCATTTGCAAAAGATGTCCTGATATTCATTAATTGATCTTTGCACAAAATACAAGATGGCCCGATTACAAAATGAGTCCTGATATCTTGGGCAAGATACAGGACTTGATGCATGCTTCAAAAACACAGGAAATAATAATTACTCTGCAGGAGTAACCCTTATAATTTCCTGGGAAGACCAGTTTGAGACATGGCTCCCCGGGATCCTTGGACGTATCCAGCCTTCCAGGTTGTGCTCGTCTTCCGACTCATCTTCCAAACTATTCACGGCATCCGGGGTGAGCATTCCCCCGCTGACAAACTTGGGCTCCTTTGCAGCCTCTGGTTGATCTTGTCGAGTTGGTTTGTAACCCAACCCGAATCGGTCCTTCTTCTCCACGGGCAGCAGCTTGCCCCAGCCTTGAGCGGTACCCTCCTCAACAACCTTCCGGGCCTGTTTTTATGATGTGATGGAGGTCCCAAGCACAACAGATGTTTCATTAATATTAAGGGCCTCAAACCCTTGGCTCATGGTTTCATGGATCTCCCCATCCATTTCAATATATTTGAAATAAGCCAGCTGGCTAACGAAGATATCCTCCTCCCCACAAATGGTAATGACTTGGCCCTCCCACTCGAATTTTAACTTCTGGTGAAGGGTTGATGTCACGGCGCCAGCGGCGTGTATCCATGGTCTACCCAATAGACAACTGTAGGCATGCTGTATATCCATCACAAAGAAGATCATTTTGAACACCTGTGGGCCAATCATTATAGGCAACTCTATCTCTCCCAGAACTGATCTTTTAGAACCGTCAAAGGCTCTTACTACCAAGTTGCTTGGGCGTAGTGCCAATCCATCATACTCCATCTTCACAAGGGCTTTCTTGGGTAGGACATTGAGTGATGACCCCATGTCCACCAATACGTGAGAAAGAACTGCACCCTTACACTCCAAGGTAATGTGCAAAGCCTTGTTGTGGTTGTGACCTTCCGTTGTCAGATCAGTGTTGGTAAATCCTAATCCATGACTAGCGTTGACATTTCCAACCACAGCCTCTAACTGATTGACATTAATCTCCTCTGGCACATAAGCTGCGTGCAGGACTTTTAATAGCGTGTTCCGATGGGCTTCGGAGCACATTAGCAATGATAGTATGGAGATTTTGGAAGGTGTTTGGTGAAGTTGGTCCACCACCTTATAATCACTCCATTTTGATTATCCGCATGAATTCATCAACCTCTTGATCAAAAGGAGTCTTCAAAGCTTCTTTGACAACTTGTTCTTCTTGCACCATGCTCTTTCCTTTTGCTTTGGCAGCAGCTTCTGCTTCAGCAATGGATCTTTGAATTTGCGAGGCAAAGAGACGTCCGCTTCTAGTGAAGCCTCCGCCTCCCCCCACATTGTCTATCTGAGGTGAAGAAGTTGATGATTCTAAAGTGATTTTCTGCCCCTCGCAGTACAGATCTGAGCCATAATGCCAAGGGATGGCATTATTGCTTTCGTAAGGAACTGGCCCAGGTACCGTGATAGTGACTGGACTGATAGAAGCTGTAGAGGGGACCACAATGGTGTGTGGATCATAGTATATGGTAACTGGTGCTCTGACAGGAGTAACATTTAGTTGTGAATTGTTGGTAGGAATATCTGCGGGATCGTAGTATATTGTAATCGTTGAGACACTTTCATCAATTGCTGCTGATGTTGTAGAAGGTACTGTTGGCTGGATGGGGGGTTGAAGTTGTAGCAGGAATGGTGACTGAACTTGTATCCATTGAAATGATTGATTGAGCGGTTGTTGGAGTTGTAGTAGAATCCGTAGGAACAATGGTTGCTGACGTTGTAGGAGTATCTGCTGATGAAGGAATTGTTGGAGTTGTAGTCGTTGTTGTCATGATTTGAAGGATACCATCCTTAATAAGACCATATATGTCGTTTCTTAGTCTCTCACATCCATTGACAGCAATATTGCAATATCCACAGCCAAGCTCACATCCGGGGAACACTTGGCATTCTAACAGCTGAGCTTTGATTTCAACCAGAGGTGTTCGGATCTGTGTAACACTACTAATTAATGTGGATGGTTTGCCCGCCTCAATAGTATTAATCCTAGTCCCATTGTGACTAGGCATTGGATTTCTTGTGACATTCAGAGGAGGTGCAAAGTTGAGAGATTTTGAGTCCACCAGATCTTGGACTTTCATCTGTAAGGCCCTGCATTTTTCAGTATTATGCCCCAGTGCGTTTGAGTGGAACGCACACCTGGCATTTGCATCATAGTTCTTTGGCATATTGGTAGGATCCGGAGGTGCCAATGTCCTTAACTCAACAAGGTTGAGCTTTAGGAGTTGTGGCAAGAGTGCAGTATACGGCATTGGGATTGGGTCAATCACCCTGTTTGCCTGTGATGGCCTTTGCTGGAAAGGACGCTGTTGTTGGTTGTTATTACCGTTGTTGTAGGTTCTCTGTTGCGGATAATGAACTTGTTGTTGATACTATGGTTGTTGTTGTTGAGGATATGCTGATTGTTGAGGAATCGGAGTCGGAATGGTAACTTCTGCTACTGACCGGTGTACATACTGAGGCCTGCCCCTGCTTGCATGAATGGAATTTGTCTCACCGACTCTTCGGGGTCCCACAAAAGGCTTTCTGGGATTGTTGGATGAACTTGTTAGAACAAATGTGGTTCTGATCCTCTAAGTGTTTTGATGATAACAAAGTCTTTCATGTTAGAAGTTCTAATGAATATACGTACCCTTGTGTAGAAGATAATATTGCTTGAGTAATCCGTACGAGCTAAGGAGAACCTTTATAGAAGATACGCTCAAAGGAGAATCCAGCATTAAATGGCACATTTATTTGCTGCGCATATATTATTTATTATCTCTGATTTCCGCTTAGAAGATGCTGGTATCCTTATTAAAAAGCTTTAATTAAAGAATACGCTCTTTAATATTCAAAGACAAGTATCTCTGCTTATGGAAAGAAATTAAGGTATTAAAATATATCCTAATTTGGTTCAAGATGTCTCCAACGGCTACTTTATCAAGAACTATATAAAGGACATCATTTGAAGAAATCAAATGAGAACGCAACGCATTACAACGTATAACATATACTCAAGCAAATCATTTTATCTTGTTCTTATTGTTGTAACTATCACTTAGTGATATCTGCTTATCTAGAAGCACTCTAAGTTACGTTTTTATCACTCTTGTAATAATTATTTTTCCTTGAGTGACTAAGTTTAGTCAGAAGACTCAAGAAGACATTGACTATAGGTCTTTGTGTGTATTCTTATTGAATAGTGGATTAAGACCTCAGTAGAGGCAAAATCACCTTGGCGGGTGGACTGGATGTAGTTTGAGTTCAAACGAACCAGGATAAAGTAAACGTGTCATTAGAAGTTTATTTTAATTATTTCAGAAAACCCAATTCCAACCCCCCTTCCTTGTGTTTTGCCACCTTCAATTGGTATCAGAGCGCTAGGTTCTGAGTATTACACTTAACCGTGTCAGTAAAAGATCCAAAAGATAAACACATGGCAGAAACTGGAATTAACAATGACTATCAGAATGACAAGATCAATGCTAAACCACCAATGTTCAATGGTGACAATTTCGACTACTGGAAGGATGTTCTAGAGAGTTTCTTTCTAGCTCTAGATGGAGATCTCTGGGACATGGTGACAGATGGATATATTCATCCTGTTGGAGAAGATGGTCAGAAGATTGAAAGAAAAAATATGACAGTTCAACAGAAGAAGGAATTCAGAAATCATCACAAAGCTAGGACCATACTTCTAAGTGCTATCTCGTACACAGAATATGAGAAGATCACAAACAGGGATTCAGCCAAACACGTGTTTGATTCTCTAAGGATGACACATGAAGGCAATTCTCAAGTCAAGGAGACCAAAGCTCTAGCTCTCATCCAGAAGTATGAAGCTTTCAAGATGGAAGAAGATGAAACCATTGAAAAAATGTTTTCAAGGTTCCAAATTCCGGTTGCTGGACTAAAAGTTCTGGACAAAGGCTACTCAACAGCAGATCACGTGAAGAAAATCATCAGAAGTTTACCAAAAGCCTGGAGACCCATGGTCACTGCTTTAAAGTTATCAAAAAATCTGAATGAAATATCTTTAGAAGAACTGATCAGCTCCTTGAGAAGTCATGAGATTGAATTAGAAGAAGATGAGCCCCAGAAGAAAGGTAAGTCTGTAGCTCTTAAATCTAACAAACATGTTTCTAAAGCTTTACAGGCAGAAGAAGAAGAAAGCTCTGGATGCTCATCAGAAGAAGATGAATTATCTCTTTTGTCAAGAAGAGTTCAACAACTCTGGAAACATCGTCAGAAGAAGTTCAGAAACACCAGAAGATCAAACAATTATTCTGAATCAACATCCAGTCACAAGAAACCCAGAAGCAAAGAAGTTGTGTGCTACGAATGCAAAGAACCAGGACACTATAAAAGTGAATGTCCAAAACTTCAGAAAGACAAACCTAGAAACAGATTCAGTAGAGAAAAGAAAAAGAGTCTCATGGCAACATGGGATGATTCTGAATCATCTGAAGCAGAGTCAGATTCTGAAGATGAACAAGCTAATATTGCATTAATGGCAAATATACCAGAAGATGATCACTCATCAGAATCAGAGTTAGAATCAGACTCAGAAGAGGTATTCTCTAAATTCTCTAGACCTGAGTTAGAAGCTAGTTTGTCAGAAATTCTTGAAAAATATCAGAAGCTTCAATTCAAATACAAAGACGTTAAACAAAATCTTGTATCTGAATTAGAAGATATTAGAAAACTGAAAACAGAAAACTCTGAGCTGAAAGAAAATCTTTTTGAATGTAAAAATTCTCTTGAGAAGCTCAAAGCTCAGAAGAAATCTGAATTAGAAGATCTAATCAATTCTGATAATATAATAAAACAATATGATTATAGTTTTCAACAATTTCTTACTAAAAGCTTAGATAGAAGTAAGATTGCTTCTATGATCTATGGTGTTAGCAGAAATGAAAGAAGAGGCATAGGATATGAGAAAAATAATGAAACTCTGAAATTAAAAAATATTGATGACATTGTCATAAATCCTAATACTCCTCTAAGTTCTCATTTCACCTACGGTCATAATCATGATCTTATATACACTAGTGAGTCATCTTGCTCTACAAGTTCTGATTTAAAACCTAAAATAAATCAGAAGTTTGTAAAATCTAACAAACAAGGACCCAGAAGAATATGGGTACCCAAGGATAAAATTGTGTATGTTGCAGATGTCTTTAACAGCAAAACTGAAACACCAATCATGGTACCTGGACTCTGGATGCTCACGTCACATGACGGGAAGAAAGCATATGTTCCAAAGTCTTGAATTAAAAGATGGAGGCCACGTAGGTTTTGGAGGCAATCAAAAAGGAAGAATTATTGGCTCCGGAACTATTGGTAATGGAAATCTTCCTTCTATATCTAATGTTCTACTTGTAGAAGGATTAATGCATAATTTATTATCCATAAGTCAATTAAGTGATAATGGTTATGACATAATCTTTAATCAAAAGTTCTGTAAAGCTGTCAGTCAGAAAGATGGAACAATCCTCTTTAGTGGAAAGAGAAAGAACAACATTTATAAAATAAAGCTTTCTGAATTAAAAATTCAAAATGTAAAATGTCTAATGTCTGTGGAAACAGAGCAATGGGTCTGGCACAGAAGATTGGGACATGTTAATATGAGAAGATTATCTCAACTTAACAAACTCAATCTAGTCAGAGGACTTCCAAATTTGAAGTTCAACTCAGAAGCTCTATGTGAAGCATGTCAGAAAGGCAAATTTTCAAAAACTGGATTCAAAGCTAAAAATGTTGTATCTTCCTCTAGACCATTAGAACTTCTGCACATTGACTTATTTGGACCAGTTAAAACTGCTTCTGTCAGTGGCAAGAAGTATGGATTGGTGATCGTAGATGACTTCAGCAGATGGACATGGGTAAAGTTTCTTAGACACAAGGATGAGTCAATTGCTGTATTTTCTAACTTTTGCAAACAAGTTCAAAATGAAAAAGAATCAAAGATCATTAAAGTCAGAAGTGATCATGGTGGAGAATTTGAAAATAAACAATTAGAATCATTTTTTAATGAAAATGGCATCTCTCATGATTTTTCTTGTCCTAGAACTCCACAACAAAATGGGGTTGTAGAACGTAAAAATAGAACTTTACAAGAGATGGCCAGAACCATGATCAATGAGACTAATATGGCTAAACATTTTTGGGCAGAAGCAGTAAATACAGCATGTTACATTCAGAATAGAATCTCTATAAGACCTATTCTTGAAAAGACTCCTTATGAATTGTGGAAGAACAGAAAGCCCAACATTTCTTACTTTCATCCTTTTGGATGTACTTGTTTTATGCTAAACACTCTTGATACTCTGAACAAATTTGATTCTAAGGCACAAAAGTGTTATATGTTAGGATACTCTGAACGTTCTAAGGGATACAGAGTATACAATACAGAAACACGTATTGTGATAGAATCAATTCATGTCAGATTTGATGATAAGCTTGGTTCTGAAAAACCAAAGCAGAATGAATTTACTGCAGATATAGAAGTAGAAATTTCTACAAACAGAACTTCTAAAGATCAATCCTCTAAAGATCAAAACAATACAACTGCTTCATCAACACCTGAAGAACCCATCCATAAGAAACTTTCCAGAAGCAATATTAATCATCCAGAAGACAAAATCTTGGGAAAGAAAGATGAACCAATCAGAACAAGATCCTCATTCAAAAACTCTGAAGAGACGCTACTAGGACTTGTCTCTCTGATTGAACCATCTTCCGTAGAAGAAGCTCTATCAGAAAATGATTGGATTCTGGCTATGCAAGAAGAACTTAATCAATTCACCAGAAATGATGTGTGGGATCTAGTTCCTAGACCCAGAGGATTCAACATCATTGGCACCAAATGGGTATTCAGAAACAAACTCAATGAGAAAGGAGAGGTTGTCAGAAACAAAGCAAGACTGGTTGCACAAGGTTATAGTCAACAAGAAGGAATTGACTATACAGAAACCTATGCACCAGTCGCCAGGTTAGAATCAATAAGACTTCTAATATCATTTGCTGTAAATCATAATATCATTCTATATCAAATGGATGTCAAAAGGGCATTTTTAAATGGTTATATTGATGAAGAAGTGTATGTACACCAACCCCCTGGTTTTGAAAATACAAAATTTCCAGAACATGTTTACAAACTCAAAAAATCATTATATGGTTTAAAACAAGCTCCCAGAGCTTGGTATGAAAGATTAAGTAACTTTCTACTGGAAAATAAATTCATCAGAGGGAAAGTGGATACAACTCTTTTCAGTAAAAACATTAAAAATGATCTTCTGATATGTCAAATTTATGTAGATGATATAATTTTTGGTTCTACTAAAAGTGCCTTGGGAAAGGAATTTGCTAAATCTATGCAGGCAGAATTTGAAATGAGCATGATGGGAGAATTAAAGTTCTTTCTGGGAATTCAAATAAATCAAACATCAGAAGGAACATACATCCATCAAAGCAAATATGTAAAAGAACTTCTGAAGAAATTTGAATTATCAGAAAGTTCAATATCCAAAACTCCTATGCATCCTACATGTATTTTGGAGAAAGAAGAGGTAAGTAAGAAAATAGATCAGAAGCTCTACAGAGGTATGATTGGATCACTTCTCTATCTTACTGCTTCTAGACCAGATATTCTATATAGTGTATGTTTATGTGCTAGATTCCAATCAGATCCTAGAGAAACTCACTTAACAGCAGTTAAGAGAATCTTTAGATATCTAAAAGGTACTACTAATCTTGGTCTGTATTACAGAAGATCAGAAAAGTATAAACTTGTAGGATATTGTGACGCTGACTTTGCTGGAGATAGAACAGAAAGAAAAAGTACTTCTGGAAGTTGTCAATTTCTAGGAGACAATCTAATCGCTTGGTCTAGCAAAAGACAACCAACCATAGCATTATCAACTGCAGAAGCTGAATACATTGCAGCAGCTGGATGCAGTACTCAGATGCTCTGGATGAAAAATCAGCTAGAAGATTTCAATATCTATGAGAGTAACATTCCAATCCTCTGTGACAACACTTCTGCTATTTGTCTCTCAAAAAATCCCATTTTACATTCTAGAGCTAAACACATAGAAGTTAAACATCACTTCATTAGGGACTATACTCAGAAAGGAATCTTAATGTTAAAATTTATAGATACAAATCACCAATGGGCTGATATCTTTACTAAACCCCTTTCTGAAGATAGATTTAATTTCATTCTAACTAATCTTAGCATGAAATTATGTCCAGAATGAAAATGCTTTAATCATATGTCTTACCTCTAGAAGCTCTATTATTTATATTCTACATGATTATCTCAGAAGACTCTATGCTCTAATGTTTACTCTTAGAACTTCTGTTCAAAAGATTAACTTGTAGATCTTCATATCAAACACTTGTCAACAAAGCTCTAAGGACTTTCATCAGAATCAAAACACGTGTCCAAATTCTGAAGAGTGACAGAACGTGCCTTAGCAACTGTTCGCTCAGAAGGATAACTGTTGAGATTCTGGAATCTGATACGGCTAGGTTTGACACCAAAAAGGCAAGAAAATCTCTTGGGTAACTGTTCCAGAATCATTTACGCTTTACCCCATGTCAGCGCATTTAATGTTGTTAATGATTATGTTTTCAAACTTAATTGTTTCCCACTAATTTCGTATTTCATTAATTGCTTTAAATTTTCTCTTATAAATATCAAGTGTACTCCTCATTTTCAAATTTTACCCGCATATTACTCTCTCTAAAAGTAATTCTCTCAGTCTCTTGTGCTTCCTCATTTTTCTCTAAAAACCCTAAACCCTAACAGTTCATCTTAGTCACTAAATGGATTCATCATCTTCACGCAAAGAATTCTCTGATGATTTCTACGTTGAACCATCAAAGACCCTTTCCACCTCTCCTGAGAAACTGGAAGTATTGTGTGAACTATTCGTTGATTTCGCAAGCTTGAAGGATAATGGGTTTGACCTCCTCCCTCAGGTTGAAGCTCAAGGCTGGGAAAAATATTTTGACAGGCTGATGGGACCAGTTTTCCCTAAACTGGTTAAAGAATTTTGGATGTACGCATACTCAAATGATGCACAAGTCACCTCCTATGTGCTTGGTAAACAGATTATCATCTCTGAAGATCACGTTGCCAAACTCTTTGAAACCGATGGCAATGGTATCAAATGTAGTGATATGGATAGAGTATCTGATGCTGTTGTGATTGCCAAAGAAATTTTCACTGCTGGAAAACCATCAAACAAAATCAAAGACCTAAAGACTCCTCTGCGAATTTGGGCAAAAATCATTCTTGGGACAATCTGTCACAGGAAACCTACAAATTCACCAGACTACATCAATCTGGATCAACAATTCCTACTTTATTTCATCTCCAAACAAAAGAAAATAAACCTTGCCCACACATTATTTCAGAATCTCAGAGTTGCTGTGAAAGAAACAAGGGATAGTGAGAAGACCAAAAGGGACTGGATACCTTTTGGACGATTAATTTCTGATATTCTCTGTCAGAACAAGCTAGTGGACTTCCTAGCAGAAATAAATCAAAATGAACTTTTGGAAACAGACGTTGGAAAACCCTTGAATGCTAAAAACCTTAAGAAGATGAGGTTCATCACATCCATTCAGCAAGAACCCACTCTTCAATCTAGAGAAGTTATCAGCACTAGAAGGATACCTCTAGAAGGGTTTCCTCTCTTCTCTTCTGATACACCAGCAGATGTTGTTCTCAACTATATGGATATCTGCAAACGTCAAGGTACGGATCCTGATTTCAACCCAAAAGATCTCCAACAACAAATTCCAGATGTTGCCTCTCTCAGATTAAAGAAAAGGAAGACTGCTGAAGACCCCTCTCAGAAGATGCAAAAATCATCTAAGACAACAGGTAAGTCTTCTGCTTCTAATCCTGATTCCATTACTGTTGTAGAAGCTGTAACTGTAGAAGTGTCTGAACAACCTTCTAATATATTACCTTCTAGCCAACCATCTTCTGATATTAATTCTGAACAAACTCATGATACTGAACCACCTCATAATATTAGTCCCATTCAAACTGAAGTTCCTACAACTTCAGCTGTTGCATCTATCTTATCCTCTTTAAATCCACCAGAACCAGAAACAGAAACAGAAATTCATCAACCCCAAACTTTTGCTGATTTTGATATTCCAATTGATGCCACTCCACCTTCTGATATTGACTGCTCCCTTACAAATGAAACACAATCCGCCTTGAAAGCTGCTCTTGATCTTGATCTTGAACACTACCAAGATTCAGATGCTACCTCAATTTCCCATAACATTTCAACAAACCAAAATTCACCTTCCATTATAAACATTCCTGATTCACCAACAGACACTGTGACTGAAAATGACAACCACCTTAGAACAACAATTGACTTTGAAGCACTTCAAAAACTGTCCTCTCTGTCCAACAAAAGAGCTATTCCCGTTCCAAAACCCAAACCATCCAATTCAGACATTTCTACCTTACTGCTAGCTTTTGAAACAGTTCTGAAATTAAAATTGGAAGATCTGAAGACTGCCTGTGCAGAGTTAACTGATCCTGCTGCATCTGATTTTCTATGGGCTGACCTCAGAAAATGGTTTAGTGCTGAGTCCAAAAGACTCAAGGACATCTGCTATGATATTGCTCATCAGAACTTCTGTGAGTACCTTCAAGCAATAGTCTCAAATGTTGCACAAACTAAACCACTCCTGCTGGACAACAAGCCCTGGAAAGAATCAGAACCTCTGGATGAGCTCTCAGCACTTCAGATGGTTTTAGTATCTTCTGTAGAAGAAACTGCTGATGGTCCTGACAATCAAGCTGCCCCTCCAACAGAAGAACCTCTGGGAACAAATTTTGTGCTACAAACTCTGCAAGAATTAAAGAAAGAGAATCAACTAGTGAAGGAACGTCTAGACAAGCAAGAAGAAACAACTGCTGAAATGAAGACTCTACTCACCAAGCAAGTGGAATCTTCATCAGATATTAAATCTTTGCTGGAGACTTTGGTCACTAAGATGAACACCTGATTTTCTTATCTTCTGCTTTAACTATTTTACCATTTTAACTTCTGCTTTAATTTCTTTTGCTATTTGAACTTCTACTGGTTGTTTGCGTTTGATTCTAAGTATTTTAACTTTATTGGTTTTGGTTTATAATTTTTTTCTGCTCCTTATTTTTTTACCTTTTTGATTATGACAAAAAGGGGGAGAAACGTATATGATTCTGATCCATAGCAGTTCACCATTATCTGCCTGTTACATATTCTGATAAAATTATTTGAGTTGCTATCATAAAAAGAAACAGGTCAAGTAATCAACTCAGGGGGAGCTAAGGATCATAGAACATCTGAAAGAAGCTTGTCTTCTAATCAAAGGGAGTTCACTTAAATTCATTAAACTCTATTCTTATTAAATTAAAATGTTTTGTCATCATCAAAAAGGGGGAGATTGTTAGAACAAATGTGGTTCTGATCCTCTAAGTGTTTTGATGATAACAAAGTCTTTCATGTTAGAAGTTCTAATGAATATACGTACCCTTGTGTAGAAGATAATATTGCTTGAGTAATCCGTACGAGCTAAGGAGAACCTTTATAGAAGATACGCTCAAAGGAGAATCCAACATTAAATGGCACATTTATTTGCTGCGCATATATTATTTATTATCTCTGATTTCCGCTTAGAAGATGCTGGTATCCTTATTAAAAAGCTTTAATTAAAGAATACGCTCTTTAATATTCAAAGACAAGTATCTCTGCTTATGGAAAGAAATTAAGGTATTAAAATATATCCTAATTTGGTTCAAGATGTCTCCAACGGCTACTTTATCAAGAACTATATAAAGGACATCATTTGAAGAAATCAAATGAGAACGCAACGCATTACAACGTATAACATATACTCAAGCAAATCATTTTATCTTGTTCTTATTGTTGTAACTATCACTTAGTGATATCTGCTTATCTAGAAGCACTCTAAGTTACGTTTTTATCACTCTTGTAATAATTATTTTTCCTTGAGTGACTAAGTTTAGTCAGAAGACTCAAGAAGACATTGACTATAGGTCTTTGTGTGTATTCTTATTGAATAGTGGATTAAGACCTCAGTAGAGGCAAAATCACCTTGGCGGGTGGACTGGATGTAGTTTGAGTTCAAACGAACCAGGATAAAGTAAACGTGTCATTAGAAGTTTATTTTAATTATTTCAGAAAACCCAATTCCAACCCCCCTTCCTTGTGTTTTGCCACCTTCAGAACTTGCACCACTGTCGGAAATTTTGCCCATATTTAATAGGCTTTCAATCCTTTCACCAGCTATGACCACGTCAGCAAAACTGGTAGAGGAAAAAGCAGTCAATCTATCAATATAAGTCCCTTGCAATGTATTCATGAACATGTCAGCCATTTCCCTCTCTGACATGGGTGGTTGGACAGCAGCAGCAAGCTGTCTCCACCTTTGGGCGTATTCCCTGAAGCTCTCTCTAGAAGACTGAGACATGCCCATTAGAAGGGTCCTGTTGGGAGCCATGTCCAGGTTGTATTGATATTGTCTGATGAAAGCTTCAGCCAAATCCTTCTAGCATCTTATAGTGGCTCTAGATAGGTGTGAATACCACTCTCTCGAAGCCCCAGTCAGACTGTCTTCAAAGTAGAACATCCACAACTTTTCATCCATGGTATATGCTTTGAGTCTTCCCAGGAAAGACTGCAGGTGAGTTCGTGGACAAGAGGTACCATTGTACTTTTCAAAGCATGGGGGTTTGAATTTGTGGGGAATTCTCACCCCATCCACTAGTCCCATATCCATCACATCGAAGCCCAAGGAATTTTGAGAATCCAAAGATCTTAACTTCTCAGCAATTTCGTCCAATCTCCTGTCATATACTTCATCTCCAGCCCCCATAACAGTAAACTGTTCTTCTTGGGGATCCTCCTGCAAGATTCTCCCCCCAGCAGTATTACCTTGCACATTTCTCGGGATGTTAACTTCTGTATCCAGATGAGGTCCAAATACTGGTGGGTCAATACGAGGCTGGCCCCGTTCATTGTTACTAGTTCCTCCTGTTCCAAGATGAGGTTCCTCAGGAGTTTGTCTTTCCACCAGCTCTCTTAACCTTTCTTGACTCTGGGCTAAGCCAGTCATCACTGCCATGAATTGAGACATCTGGTTTCTCATCACTACTCTCTCATTAGCCATCTGATTTCTGACCTCAGTCAGATCCTGCTGTACTTGTTCCATTTAAATGTCGGGAAGGTTGTTACGAGTCGGGTACCGGTGCGCGCGGTTGACAGGGAACACTCGGCGACGAGCAATGTTTCCTGAAGTCACAACAAAGTTAGAAACAATAATAACAAAACCTACAAAACAAAACAAAAGTTAGTATGCAATGCAGTATGCTTATTTGTTTTCCAAGGTATCCGGTTTGGTTCTTGGTTTTGACCTTTCCAGACCTCGAGGAAGATGCTTGATGTTGTTGAGATAAAAGCCCAGATGGAAACAAACTAAAATACATTATAAATGGGGAATAATACATAGTTTGTTTTACAACACATGCCCATGGAGGGTCAAAATACATTAAAAAGAAAAAAGTACATTAAATGGAAATAACAACAAACAAAGAATCAGACATCCAGTCCAAACTCATCCTCTTTGACCTCCTTCAGGAGTGCCTCAGTCACTAGACCGGCTGGGTGCTCTGTAATGGTCCTAATGAGGAGGTTCCTGGTAGCAATGGCAGTGGTCAGCTTCTTATGCCTGTCCTGGTCCTTTGATCTCTTCACCCCTGCTCTGAGCTTCAACTCTGAAATCTCCTTCTGGGCTGCCAACAAAGCTTCATGCTGCTTCTTCTCACTGGCCTCTAGCTGTTCAATCTTGGCTTGAGTCTTTTGGTCTTCTTGTGTACGGGCCTCAGTGATTCTGACCCACCTAGCCTGACTCTCTTGCATATAGAGCTCAGTCCTAGCCTTCTGAATCTTGGCTTCTTTACAGGTATTCTTCAATATTTGTTCCCCAGCTCTTGCTTTCCTTATGTAGTCCTCTGTCTTCTCAATTTTGGCAAGATGCTCCACCCTAAGCTTCTCCAATCTCTCAATGTCCAGACGACCATCACTTCTTTCCCAAAGAGTCTTCTTCAAGGCTTGAGATAAGTTCTCATTCCTTTCTTTCAGCTTCTCAAATTCTTCTAGGCTGACGGTTGTTGCTGGCTGTACTGTGGATGGTTCAGGCATGTCTTCCAAGATGAAAGGCATTCCGGTAATCTGAGCCCTAGTACGGGACTAGTCATAGTACTGAGCTGAAGCAACATTATTACACCTTCCAAGAATAGCCATCCCTTTTGTCTGGATGTTGTCCCAAGCCCAGGATGCTTGCCTGACAACAGCTGAGTTAGGTTTCACTTCACAATACAGGGTCTCAGCTAAATTTTGTCCTCTGGGAGGGTGGACCAAGGCATAACCCAGTTGTCTCTTAAACAGTAAGGGGTTGTAGTTGATGCAACCCTTTACTCCTATCAAAGGCACATTTGGGTATTGCCCACAGCTGGTGATAATGTCCTTGCCTTTGGTGCTCTGGGTGCACCATCTAATATCATCTGAAGTCAAGGCAATGAACCTTTTAGCCCAATTCTTCTGTTGGTGGGGATTTAGGAAGGCATCTGACTTAGGCAGGTGTCTGAGCAGCCAGGTGTAAAACAAAGGAGCACAACATCTTACTAACTTCCCCATTTGTTTCTCATTCCTCTGATGAATGGAGTAATAAAAATCTCCTAGCAATGTGGGCACTGGATTCTTTAGGAGAAACAAATGGATGGCATTCTTGCTGACAAATTTGGGCTCATCTGCAAACAGTATAGCCCCATATATGCTGAGGTCTAACAGTGCACAGACTGCCCTTCATTCTCCCAATGAAGCTTTCAGGATGGCCTGAGAAATCAAGAAGTCCAAATGCAAACCAGGGATCCCAACTTTTGTTGTCATACTTTGCTCGATCAAGGCAGGCTCCAGGTATAATGCTTTTACTACTTCTTCATTTCTGGGAGCAGTCATCTCTGGGTTGAAAGGGATTCCACCCCTGATAGGTACTCCAATCAATGAGGAAAACTCTTCCAGCAGAGGCCCTAGCTGAAAGTCTGGGAATGTGAAACATCTCAAAGGAGGGTCATAAAACTGCAAGCATGTGTGAATCATGCTCCTCTGAGAAGGGTCAAGGTCCATAACCATATCCAGGATACCTCCATAATGCTCTCTAAACAAAGGGATATAATCAGGTGTGATGAGTGACTGGACCTGCCTGATACCAGTCAACACAGGCTCAAAGAAATGGTAGGATATGTTGCTCTTCCTGGGAGTAGTCATGAGTGCTGCTGAAGAAGCTGAAGATAAGTGCTGATGAAGATCAGAGTCTGATGCTGGAAATGAGCCACTGACAGGCTGATGCTGGTGATGATGAAGATAGCTGAAGCAGAGGTCTATGCAGAAGAAGGGGTCAAAACCAAACCAGATATGATAGGGATACCCTGAAAAGCAAATAAACAAATGTTAAATGATGTAATGATGATATATGCAAATGATATTCAAGGGTTTGTGATCAAGCTAGATCTGATTATCTGTCTTGATATGAGTCCATGTATGTTCAAAAAGGTCCAGATGAAGGCTTAGAAATCCAGCAACCAGGGTGGGGGACTCAAATAAAGAGTCACATGTCCGGGGTTAATCACAAGAACTGTCCAAAATGAGGTACTCTTAAACAAAATAGTAACAGGGTATGATGTGGCCAAGGGTACCTGCAAACCTGTAAACAGCCCAACCCCCTCACAGGTAATGTTCTAGAACAAGGCCTCAGACTTGGATCAGTTATGAGAAGTGTAAACACTTCCAACCCGGAGGTACAGTGTTTACAATAACCATAAAAGATCCTCCTCTAATTCACCTCAAATTCTGAAGGTCAAAATAAAGGTCATCCAAACTTAGCAGGCTTCCCAGATAGCCCTAACACTACGGGAAATCCGTAGCACAGAGTTCTCAAGAAGAAAGCCACATCTGAACCGTGTTTCATATTCCCGCACCAGACCGAAATGGAATGGGAAAGAACATGAACCACTCTAGCCTAGGTGTCACTCAGGTCCTAGGTATAGGACCTTAAACGCTCAATGGAACCCCACCCACCAAAACAGAAACCAGATCCAACAATGATAATGATAGTATGAAATATGAAAAACTGTAAAAAAGCAATAAATAAAGCTGTACATAAAGCAATAAAATAAAGCAAATAAATAAACACAATTAGCACATAACACCCCAGTAAACACAAATCAAACAAGCGCTAGGAGGAACCCACAAAAAGAACTAGAAGCCCTGGTTACAAAATAAGGTTCCACAGCAGAGTCGCCAAGCTGTCGCTCCCACCAAATGACACTAAGTCAAATAGGGTACAGACGCGAACGGTCGGCGAAAGGAGAGAACACATAAGAGTGAACTGGAAAGAAAAGAGTCGCCAGCTAGGCATTTTTTATCCCGAAGGAAAGGTAATGCTGCATAAACCTAGAAAGATATGGATAAGACGGTTGCGAACCAGAGAAACTGAGAAAGGGGGTTGGTTACAACCTGGGAAGGTATTAGTACCCAGATTGTCCGCCGTACTCGACGGGATCCACGCTTGAAAAATTTGTGTTTAAAAGGGGTAGTGTCAGTGCAATTTGTGTGCAAAAGCTGGAAAAGAATGCAAGTGTCAGTGCTGGAAAGAAAATGTGAAGTGCAGTAAAGAAGTGTCAGTGTAAAGGACGAGTGCAAAGCTCAAGATAATGAGGCTTAAAGAATAATGCTGGAAGAGAGGGGGATATACAGAGACTTTTGTTCGATAACCGTTAAGTTATGCCTACGTATCCTCTCGTGCAATGAGGAAGTCGGAACACCGTAGTTCGACTCAAAGAGACTGAAAGATAAATTGACTTGTGAACTGCTTACTTATCTATGCTCAAGTGTATGACCTGTCTGGCTCAGGTGCAAACTGTCTTGCATTAGAGGGAAGAAGCGAGTTCTCGTTTGTGAGTGAATGAGATGTGAAAAGAATCCCGGAGGAGACGATTATTGTTTGTTTTTGGTGATTTCAATCTTTTATTACTTTTTGTGTTTGTCATAAGTCAATGAGCTTAAGCCTAAACCAAGGGTTAGTAAACTCATCACATCCTCCCTCTGATTAGGGGTAATGAGAATACCTTAAATGTGAAGTAAACACCTCACACTTAATCACCATGATGTAGGATTAAGATCATTAACCTACTTGTAATTATTTAGATGTTTTTTGGAGTTTTTTGTTTAGTGTTAAGTAATGAGTTTAAGCCATAATCAAGGATTTAATGGACCTATTATACCATCCTAATAGAAGGATAATAGATGAGAACATTTAAGCTGAGGAAGGCTCCTCAACTTAATCCATGATTAGGGATTAACCTCATGACAAAACAAAACCTTTATTAAGGTGGATTTTAGTTAATGGTAAGATTAAGAAGTGGATTTTATGGTTTGTAATACAACTTGAGGGGGACTTGTCCATTAACACTAGGGTTAGTCCTTCTTAACAAATTAAGGAAGAATTAGAACCCTAATGCAAGGCCCAAGTTACAAGCTTGATGTCTTAGTAATTATTAGATGGATTGATTAAAGGATTTAAATACATTAAAGGTTTAACCCTTAGGATTAAATTTATACACTCCATCCTAATAGAAGGATACAGGCATAACCCTAATCACAAAGTCTTAAAGCCTTTAAGGTTTAGTCCTTGATTATGAGATGAGAAGAGAAGACTCAAAGATGACACAAAGGTAAAACTAATGGGGGACTAATCAAACCCTAATTGTGATCATGCTTGGGTGTTCCTAGGGTTTATGAGGCCTACAAGAGATCTTCAGGAGAACCAACAAGGAAGAAGCAGATGAAATGAAAAGAAGTAGCAAGAAACAAGGCAACTTGCTTCACTTAAGAAGACAAGTTGCTTGAAGAAAGAAAGTGAGGAGAAAGAGCATGAATGATAAAGCTCACTCTAATACAAAAGTAAAATGCAGCAATGATGCATAAGAGAGATGAGAAGAGGTTATGAGAAGTGAAGGCAAATTCACTTCTCAATGACTTACCACCTGAAAAGTTAGCAACAAGAAAATGAAATGGAATGAAAATGGGAAAGATGCAATGATGCAAACCAAAACCAGAAGCATGATCAAGGTATAAATGATGCAAAGAGATGATGCAAATGTATGTCATGAGATGTGGATGATCATACAAAAGATGAGAATGCAAATGAGACATAAAAGAAGCATGAAAGTCCATGGAAACTTGTGAAATGCAATGGATACAAAACATGGAAAATGGATGATACAATGATCAAACATGATTCTAATGTGTCCTAAGATGTATTGGAAGTCATGTGAATGCACAAAATGTCATGGCAAGTTCATGTATGCAAGCATATGAGAGATGAATGCAAATGAAGGCAAAAATTAGGGTTTATACATAACATGCATCACAAAATTCAAAACCAGAAGCAAATGACATGATAAAAAATTGAAAATGGAATCAAAGGAACCCTAACCTTATATAATTTCACTACCCAAAGGAGGAGACCTAAATCTTAACCTAATAGAAGTTATGATTTTCTCAAGTTTGCTAGGGTTTTAAGGCACTTCAAAAGGAAAAATGCACAACAAATTGAAAATGAAAGATAAATTCATGCCCATTTTATTTTAGAAACTACATGATATGAGGAATGCAATGTAAAAAGAACCAACATCAAACTCTTCATGGTTAGGAAGAAAGGATTTTTCTAAGTTAGGGTAAAAATATTGACTTTTAAGAATCCTAAAATCAAAGGAAAAATGTCAAAATATGTCAAGAACCAAAAATAAATTTGTGTGAAGAGTTTGATAATGTTTCTAAATGTACCAAGATGCAATGTGATTTTTTTGGTGATTTTTAGAAACTTAAATGCTATTTTAATTAATTAATTTTCATTAATTAATTAAAATGAACATTTAAATATTTTAAAAATATGAATTTTATGCAAAAAATAAAATAAAAATTATTTTCAGAATGAGAAAAATATTTTAAGTCATAATGCAAAAAATGTAATTTTTTAGAAGTGTTTTACTATTTTAAATAAAATGTAGAAAGAAATGTAATTAAAATGAAGTTAAAATGAATTAAAATGAAAGTCAACAGATCCAAAGGCCCAGATTCAAATAAAAAGGGAGGGAATTGACCAGCGCGCGCAAATGGACTGCCCATATTCAAACTACGCTAATTATGTCATTAAGCCATAATCTGAACCCGAATTACTTTCAGGTGACCGGAACAGTGTTCCGGTCATCTTCTCCGGCTAGATTCTCACTCAATCTCCCTCAATACGCAACCCCAAGACCCCTAAAGCTCCAGAAATGATCCTCTCCTCAACCCCAACAAGAATCAGCCATCAAAATTCATTTATTCAACATCAAATTCATGAATCGAAGCAAAACGGAAAACATGGCAAAAATTTCAGAAGCTTATGAAATGCTTATTTCTCAACTATTCTTAAAAGTAAAGACATCATGGTGATCAGTGAAACATGTAGAATCATTCTATAACATGAAATAAGAGTTCTGGAAAAATAATTGCCATGGCTACCTGAAGTTGAGCTTTCGAAACAGGAGCTTTCTGGCCAGTTCTTTGCCTCAAATCCACTCCAATGATTCCCCCCAAAAGCTTGTGATGCTTGGTTGGAGTTTAAATGGCCTCTAGAGGAAGTTGGAAGGAGTTCAGTTCATGAAATGTCAAAATCGTATTTTTGATTCTGAGTGTTTTAGGGAAAAATGAAGGGAGGGAAATGATCAGTGATGTTTATGGAGTTGAATGGTGGAAAAAGTTTGAAGGTTTGATGGTTGAGTTAAGAGATTCAAAGGCTTTTTCAAATTTGGGGATTTTTGAGTGTGTCGTGTATTCTCAAGTGTTAGGCTGCCATGTTGTGTGCTTTTGCTTGGTTTTGATCCACATAATAAAATGTGATAGGTCAGAGAGTGGGTGCTGGCCTATGTTGATTGGTATGGGCAAGTTGCCAAAATGTCAAAAGTTGGTGTACTTGAGGTATGGGCACATGGCAGGCCAAGGACAATGGGGTGTCCTGCGCAGCTGACTTTAGGGAGGTCCATGGGATCAGTTTTGAGGCAAGACAGCAAGTTGAATGAAGTTTGTGGGTGATTTTGCAAATCATGAAGTTCTTGGCCCCTTTGAGAAATCTTAATGATCAAGGCATGAAACTTGAGAAATCTTTGGGCAATTCTGAATTTTATGTCATGTATTATGTTTGTGTAATGCTTAGACATCAATTAGAAGTCACAAATTTCCTTGGTACAAGAATTTGCAAGTTTCCCTCTTTGGCACATAAGTGAATTTTTGTGATTTTTCCCAACTTTGCAAGGCCATAGCTTTAGTTCTAGGATGAATTAGATAAAGTTCTTGTACTTTTTGAAAATGGGAGGATCCAATCTACAACTTTCATGACCAAGAATTTTTCATTTGAAGCATTTTTGAATCAAAAAGAGGAGGTTGAAAAACTTTCCCAAAATAGCAAGTTTACATTACAAGTCACTTTCCCAAAATGGCAACTTTGCAAATGGCTTGAAATTATTCAATTTTGTGAACTTCTAACCTCTTCTAAGATCAAATAAATATCATGTACACCCAAAATGATGGAGAAGACCCTTTGGTTGGGTGATTGGGGGCCTCAGATGCCCTGATTTTGCATTGACTTGTTCAAGAAGTCATCTCTTGATCAGATGCCTTCTCCATTGAATTTCTTCATAAAAATTGGTAAGCATGATCCTCATATCATATAGAGACCAATATAAACAAGAATGACCAAAAATTTTGGAGTTATGGCCTCTGAAACCAAAACCCTGATTTTAGGTCATCTGTGCAGTTAAGCTTGGCTCTGCTTCCATGCCTTTCTCAATTCTTGTGATTTTCTGACTTTCTTGACCTTGGGAGGATATAATATGATGTTTGAACATACATGGACCCTCTTGAGATGATTGAAGACCTTTGGAGTTGCTCAGATAGCTCAGGAATTGTTCAGATCACAAACCCTAGATGCAGAAGACTTAGAACCAATGCAGTGAAGCAAAAATGCACTATGAGATGATATGATTGAAATTATGCAATATGAAAAGAATCACAAGCCATGGTTAAATGAGTGAGGGCAAATTTGGGGTGTTTACATACGCTATAAAGATCGATTTCACACCGAATACCTAGATTGATTCAGGGACTTTTGAGGTTTCACCTAATAAGGATTTGACTCCCAATAAGCTATCGCAATTATGCCCTACCTATCTTAGAGTGCACCAAACTCAGCCAGATGCGGATTAATCACATTCCCATTTTTCAAAAACCACCCCAAAGGATATCATTTGAAGTGATATTTTGCGGAAACATAAACATAAAGCAGTATAAAAACAATATAAAAGTTGTATATATACATGTTCCTAATCCTAGGTTTTTTTATAACTAAAAAAGGTTTAAACTAAAATTCTATCTTAAAACAGTAAGATAAAAGATTCCCATAGATGGCGCCATTTTCCAAGAGCTCGATTTTTGTGGTCTTTAATGACTATCACATTTTCGCTACTTTCTGATTTCTGATTTCTTCCTGGTGAAGCTGGTTATGGAAAGGAAAAGATATCTTAAACTCACCCTGTTTTATATACTGTTATTTAACAGATTCCCACATGGTTTTGGGTTCTTCTTTAGATTATTTCACCTTTGGATTAGTACAAAATGTGTTCTTTTTTATATTGATGGGAGTTCCTTTGATATGGGTCTGGGTATGAGATGAGTGATATTTGATAGAGGGACGTTGACGTTTTCGTGTTTCTGTATTATCATAAATGTTTGATGTTTTTCATAAGTTTAGAAACCTAATTGTTGTTTTTTGTTTGGTGTGCTCTCAAATATATTACGAACTTTTACCTACGTACCCCAAAAAGAGAATTGAGGGATCATAGCATCGTAGTTCCTCCTAAAAGGCTAGAGCTAAGTGGAGAGGAAGACTTGTATCCTAGTTAAAGCACAGGATGTTGATGCTCAAAGTTTGTTTTGAGTCTTGATTAAAGCCCAAGGTTGAAGCTAAAAAGTCTGTTTGTTTCTTAATCAAAGCCCGAGATTGAAGCTAAAAATAATAGTTATTTATAATTGGTCGGTTGGTTGCTTTAATTGCATAGCTCAAGGCATAAACTAAATGGTATCTTGATTTACATGGCTCAAGAAAGGCTGAATGGGTACCCTGAATTACATAGCTCAAGGATGACTTAATGGTTTGACCTGAATTGCATAGCTCATGAAAGCTGAATGGGTTATCTTGATTTGCATAGCTCAAGAAAGGCTGGATGTTTAACTTAGTTAGAGTCCAAAACTATAACTGTGGGAAATTAGCTTAGTTAAAGTCCAAGACTATGACTGTATTGAATGATATTAGCTTAGTTAAAGTCCAAGACTATGACTGGTGTTAGCTTAGTTAGAGTCCAAGACTATGATTGTAGTTTGATTGACTGTGAAGTGTTAGATTGTTTGTGCCTTGATTGAAGCCCAAGGTTAAAGCTAAACAAAGAAACCTGACTCTGTTGGGAAAGTTTCACCTGTATCCTGATTTGGAAGCCCATGTGTGAAGCTTATTTGTGAGAGACTAACTCTTGATTTTTTTTGTATCTTATATGAAGCCTAAGATTGGAGGCTGAAAACTTGTTGGTAGACTGACTCTGTATGAAGAGTGATTGGTTTGTTGGAAATTTATAAGAGATGTGATCATCAGACTTTCCTTTTACTGGGAGAAATCAATTGTACAAAGCCCAAGAGGAGGCCAGCTTGGTCATCATTCGGGGAGAGGGAGACTACTGTACGATATTTGATTCTAAGGTTTGTTCTTATGCTTTTAGGAAGCCTGAGAGGGTCCTTGTGTTTAAGCCCAAGATGATGCTAGGTTACCTGTATGAGGCCCATGGATCCTTGGATAAAGACCAAAAGGAGACCGGGGAAGGTTGAGTAACTTCTAAGCCTGAGATAAGACACCTTTAAGAGGCCTGAGGGTCCTTGTATAAAGCCCAAGAGAAGGATGTGTTTTTCCTTAGTAGGGTTCTAGTTATTCAGAGGTTAGGTCTGGTGACAGTAACACGATTGCTGAGATTCTAGCAAAGATGCAAGTATAAACAGTAAAGATGCATGCAGACAGATAAAAGGTGTCAGTGATTGTGTTTAACAGCTTTTAGTATATCTTTTCTATGGTTTGAATATTCTTAACTTGTTTTATTAAGAATGATGTTGGGAGTTACACTAGGAAGCAGAGGCCCAAAATACCAAGGGAGATAGACTATAGATGTGTTTTACATTGTATTATCTTTGTTATTAAGAAGTTTATTATTATCTTTGCTTTAGTATAAGGTGGAGAAAGATAATTTTGGAAAACAATTCTATTCTAAACAAGCAACAACAGTTTAAGAAAACAACGAGAAGTTCGAAAGAGGGGAGATGGCTTAGAAGCCAATAATAAGGCTTAAACATAAGGATGCCTATGGAATTTGTTTTGTTGATTAATTATCTGATTATTTCATACACAGAGTAGGACTTTGGTGCTGAAAAGCTGCCTACAGCCTAGAAAGCAGTTCACCGAAGTGAAGCTCAGTCTAGTTGTTGGTGTATTAAATCTTTAGTCATAAATATGAAGAAAACAAATAAAAGGATATGAGATTTGTAAGAAAATGCTCATGGATCTCTATTAGGAGATTAAAAATTGTTTTAATTAACAATTGGGAGGTTTAGGACTTATACGGAAGTCTGGCGGAGTTTTAAAACAGATCAGAGAAAGTTTAAAACAGTAAAGAAAGAGTCCTAAACACAAAGGATTCCTCATGACACATTTTGACAATTCATTTTAGAAAATAAATGGTTATGAGTAAAGATATTTACAAAAAAAGATTCACAAAGGAAAACTTAATGCGGTGAAAAAGGTGATCGTGCCGAGTTTTTTTGAAAATGGATCAGATGAACCCTAATGATTCATTTTTCAAAAAGAAATGGATCTTACACTCTAATAGAGGCCCAAGAGTGATAAAAATCAATTTGAGGGTGATTAAAATCAAAACCCTAGTTTTTTTTTTAATATTTTAAATATAAAAGTATTTAAAATCTTTGATCAATTTCAAACACAATTGAAAAACAAGTTGAAACCTTGGATCAATGTTTGAAAAATTATTTTTTATCCATGAGGTAACTTGAATATCATTTATGTTTGAAAAATCAAGTGAAAGAAGTGAATTTTAAAATGTTTAGAAACAAATAAAATTAATTCTTTATAAAAATAATAAATATATTTAAAAAAATATTTTTTTTTGGAGATTTTTTCATTTAAACATTTTGGAGAATTAATGAAAAAAGAATCATTAGAAAAACTTAAAATAATCAGAGAGAAATTAATTTTGGATTGAATTAAATAAAATCACAAAATTCATATATTTGAAAATTTGAAAAAGGGCGCCAAGAACACATATCATGCTTGTTTTGCCCAGAATTTGCAAAATCAATCGTATCTCATGGAATAGGCATCCATTTGAGATGAAATAAACATCAAAATTGTGTGTTTTGATCCCACGAAAACAATGGAACCATTTAATTTCATTTATTTTGTGTGTAGAGTGAAGAATCAGTTATGAACACTGAAGAACCTTAATTTGGCACGAGCCTCGTGAAATTCTACATGATGATGATTTTGTGAAATTGATTGGGGGGAATTATTTAGAATATGATTACGCACATATGGAAACAAGATAGTGTTGGATTATGATTTAGCCATGTTTGAGGCTTACCTGAACTTGAGCTTGCAGCTGGAGATGTGATTTCGAGTTGAAGGTGTTACATAGATGTTGTGATGATTTGGACAGCTTCCCTACAACATATGGAGTGTGTTTGAACACTTGGACTTGATTGCAAATGGATGGATCAAGTTCTGATCTTCAAGTTGCAGAAACAAGGCTTCTTTAAGGTTTTGAAGATTGATTTTGGGTTGTTCCAGAGGTTATCTAAGTGTTTGAACACCTCATAAACATCATATGTGATGTGTTTGAGGAATTGGTTTGAGTTGATAGTGGCCACAACTCAAAAACCAGTAGTGATTGCTCAAAATATTAGGTTTTAAGTCTTTAGGAGCAAAGAAGAGAAAGCTTATAGATCATAGGCTTTGGTGTAATTTTTATGATCAAATGAGGTCTTTTTATTTATAGGAAAAGATGTTGATAATAATTAGCCCTTAAGTCTTGAAATGATAAGATCACAATTGTGAGTCATGCTTTGTAAAAATATCTCTTACACATGGAATGATGAACTTCTCAAATAGCTCAGTTATTGCAGTAACAAATTTCACATTCCTCAAAATTTTTATGCTTGGATTATGTCCACCTATTGTTTGTTGAACAAGAGATCCAAGAATATGCCATTTTAGAGCTTGGTGACCCTTGGATAAAAATGCATAATGTTGAAATTCATGAATGTCATTTTGGTGAATTCCATGGTGTAATCATGGTTTACAGGTTTGATTAGGTTTGTAATGATTGTTTATATGCTTAAACCCAATTGAAATTATCCTTTGTTTCAAAAAGTCAGATATCAAAAGTTTATGAAAATCTGTTTTTTGCAAAACAGTTCTGGATGGTCACTTTGATCCATGATTTCTTCATGTACAAGCAAGATCTTTTCATGCCAATTGGTTCTTTGAATTGTTGGAAACATTTGCACCAATATTGGAGTTTTAAGAAGTATCTTAATCATCTTGGATCTTGTTGAAAAATCCCTCCAAGTTTTGGTGTTTTGCTGATTTTGTACTTAGACAAATTTTGTCTGTGTTGAAAATCAGTATTTTTCTTGATTTTAACCCATCTTCCACTTAAAATCCACAATGAATTGGAGTTTATTATAGTTGAATCATTTGTCGTTGGTGATGAGATCTTTCATTTGTGCTTTGGTTCACCAAAATATGATGCTTGGATCACAAGTTATGATGCTTGGAAGTAGGCCACTTGAACACTTTTTTCCCATAACTAAGAAAACATTTATAAGTTTCAAAGGTTGCCCCTCTTACAAGTTATCTTCACATTTCTGATTTTTTGTGATCAAATGCATTTGTGGACCATATATTCTTGTAATATAGGTCATGAGTATCATTTTAGGTGAAAAATTCAAACTTTGACTTTTTGGTCCAGATGGAAATTACACTAGATATCCCTGGTTTTCTGATTTTTTGACTAGACATCCTCAAAGGTATTTTGACCTTATGAATTAACTTTTATGCTGTATATGAGCTATTTAACTCATTTCCTATGGTATAGGCTTTTCTCCAGATGAAAATCTTGACTTTTGGTTCCCCGATTAGTCAAAAACGCTAATTTGGGCACTGTGAAACCCTAATCTTGCAGTCTTTGATCTCTGCACCTCTTGTACTTGTAAATGACTTGTCAAAGTCATGTCAACATTCTTGATGATGTATGGAGGTCTTGGCTCCTTTTTCTATGAAAAATTTCATCTGGAGGGCATCAGTTGACTAAAACCCTAATTGGTGATTGTGATGGCTCAGGGCCCAGATCACTGAAACTTATGTATAGTCTTTGAATGAGTTTTCATCATTTGAGATTTCTTAACCCTTTGATTTGTCATTAAAATGTTGAAAATCTTATGTATTAATGATTGGTCCTTTGCTTGAATCCACTGAAGGGCTCAGGAATCCCGATCTATTACGGGGATATTGTTCAAACCAGTCTGACATAGTCCCACACATCATCATTATCAATTGATCCATATGTGAGATTCAAGTATGGTTTATGTTTACCAAATGGTAAGGCATTAGACTAGCCTTTCAATGTATCCAACCATACTTTAATTGGAGCTACGATTCTCATTTTATGGTGGAAATAGGGAAACAAAACAACTTTCTCAAAACAGGGCATTCTAGCTTAGCGGGACTCAGCGAGCATACCAACGAGCTCTCTCGTCTAGTGGGCCTTAAGCAAGCTCCCTGTGAGACAAAATAGAATACCATCCTTTCTCCAAAACAATTGTCTTACCTAACGATACTTGTTCTCGTCTAGCGAGGATGATAGAAAAGTCTTGTCATTGAAACTATTATGTTCACTTAGCAAGCAATAAATCCGCCTAGCGATTAATGCAAAACTCAACCAACACAGAAACATAATAAGAAGGGGAAAATAAGAAACAAGTCATCATGTATCATTATCATATTTGTATCCAATAACACCAAATAATATTATTTAACACACCAAGGCATGCAAAACAATCAAGATGAATCATGTATAAAACAATTACACACATAGTACAAAACGGTTTCACATAAAACCTAATTCTCAAATCATAAACTTTCTCCACTCAAAGCTAGGTCTAACTCAGAACCCACCTTTATTCAAGAAGATGATTAAAGTTTGAAGATGATTCTTTGATGAATGGAGCTTTGATCTTTGATTCCCGAGTTTTCCTCTTTCTTCTTCTTCTTGTTGTTGTTACTAACAAGTATTGGAATGAGAGATAAGAGAGTAGAAAGAAAATATCTAGGGCAAGTTAGTCTCTAGCAACAATTACCTTTTAACAATGTTCTAAAATATAATTTCTTGTACTAATTAGTAAATATCACCCAATTTGAGTAAGTATTAGTTTCTTCTAAGTTTATTAATTACTCTATTAATCTTAATTGACAACAACCGACAACGAATAAAGCAATTAGAAACTCAATATGCCCCAACTACAACGAATGAGATATTACTGTTTGGATGAATATTTTAATGAGAGAAACACAATGTTTTGAAGGTAATTAAAATAATTTGGACAAAATCTATTATTTGGATAAAAAATACGAAGAATTGTTTCAAATATGAAAATCAATCAAATATTTTTTCCAAGTTAAAATCAAAGAATTTGAAATCATTCTCAAACACCATAGTATGTGAGTGTCAAATTGAATATTATTAATATTATTTCGAAATTTAAAAGTTGATCCCCTTATTTCTATATTTTACAAATTGATCTTTAAAATTTTCAAAATTTGAAAATTGATCCTTAATAACTTTCAAATTTTACAAATTGATCCTTAAAAATTGCTTAAGAGTGTGTTTGGATGAAACATTTTAATGAGTAAATATAATATTTTGAGAAAATTAAAATGATTTGGACTAAATTTATTTTTTGGATAAAAAATAAAGAAGTGTTAAAATAATGGAAATTTATGAAATATTTTGTCTAAGTTCTGAAACTTGTGGTGTAGAGGATTGTGCTCATCTCTCAGCGGTGGTTTTCCAAGAGGCTTAATCATAATTTTATTTGTAGTTACTATGATTGGTGTAAATATCCATGGGAATTCCTATAGTTTTAGGACTTGATGGAAACTTTTTGTTATTTTGTTAACGATAAGTTGACGATTGTAATTGGGTTGGGGTACCCCTAATAGATCTCTTGGAATCGATTTTTGGTTATAAAAAAAGTTAAATCTAATAATTTTGAAATGACACCTAAAATTAACGAATTTGAAATTTCTCTCTTTTATATATATATATATATATATATATATATATATATATATATATATATATATATATATATATATATATATATATATATATATATATATATATATATATATATATATATATATATATATATATATATATGAATGAGAAATTAGTTATTTTTATTGATTCAAAATTTGCAAGTTAGTTCTCATATATTCCAAAGTTTTAAAATTTACATAAAAAATTTGCAAAAAGTTGCAAATTAGTCTTTAATAATTTTAAAATTTTATTAATTGATCCTTTAAACTTTTAAAAATTATTAATTGATTCCTATTTACCAAATTTTATATTTGGCTCAAAAATTTAAATTTTATAAAAATGACTGTCGCGGTGAAGAATCGGAGACCAAACTATTTATTCACTTAACTCGCAAAACAAAGATGTCACAATCAAACTTTTATTTTTCTAAGGGGATAGGAAAAAGATCGAATAAACCCACAATAAACATGCAAAGCTAAAAGGTAAGGTTAAAAACTAAGAAATAAAGAGATCAAAGTTACGAGGGTTGGTTATGCTAATGGAAGGTACTAACATCTAAGTATTTGTAGTATTCTACGGCAACCTCTTGAAATATTTGTATTTTTTTTTTTTGCTAAAATTGTTTGCAAATGATTGGGTTAAATCTAGGGTGAAAAGGTTGAAAAGAAAAAGGTAGCTCGCTAGAATTTCGTAATCCTATGAATTAAGGATTGTGTTGTGTTAGAATGAGAATTTTCTTATATGAGCATGGTTATTATTTTGTGGTATGAGAGAGTTAAAATGATGTATGGTGAACTTTAGATGTGTATGATCGTGTTTGTATGGAATGGAGGTTGTGTGTTGAAGGTGAAGACTTTGCGTATAGAGTTGTAATGGAGGTGAGGTGTGTTAAGAGAGAAAAGTAGTGAAGGATGAGAGCAGCACTCAGTATTTTATTTTCGATGTGTTCTTTTCTTCGTGTGTTACATATTTTTTTTATAATCATAACCAATAAATTAAGGGATAAATATACTTCACCCTCTATCATTAGGGTGAGTTTTGATTTTATCCCCTGAAATATTTTTTTTAATCGCTCCATTACCAAACTAAGATTCTATTTTCACTTCTTTTGTTGCTAATTGGATTATAGAATTTGCACATGTGGTATATATTGATTTATATACCGGATATATTTATGCCACGAGACACTTTTTAAATTATGATTTAATTATTTATTTAAATTTAATTTTTTTTTTAAAAATTCTTTTGAATTAATTTTTTTTAATTTTCGTTTTGTTATTGTTTTTTTTTTAATTTTCGTATCATATAAATTTTAATATTAATTTTTATTATTTTAAACTTTTAACTGTAAAATAATTTTAATGAGCTTAATATCCATGTTTTACACACAAGCAGCCCAATAATTTTAAAGGTTAATATTTCTTCACCCACAAACGATTTGGAATTAGAACCTGCAGTACCACACTTTGCTTCCATAGCCACTGTGATACTACAAAATCATATGATGTTCTCTCTATCTCCTGTGATTGGTTGTTGAAAACAAGTGACCGTAATATATCTCATCTAGGAAAAATAAATGTATGCTTTGATTCAAATTATTTTCTTCCGTTTACAAAAGTATTATCTTGGCCACTGACATAACAAGAAATTAAAAACATTAATTACCCTGATTTTAAGTTTCTATGTGTTTGTAAAGTAATTAAATGAAGCCTTATCCATGTACTGAGAGCTATCTCATCAAGGTGAAAGCTATTTAAAGTCGTCCACTCTATGTAGTTGTCATATCCAATGTTCTGAAGAAGTATTGATCCAAGGTTCCTCAATGGGATTTTTCACCTATATATCCAATATTTCAAAATAAAACACCTAAATACCATATTTTCAAAAAAAATCCCAATATACCCCTTTTATTATGTATGCTCGGCCACTGGGTTGGCGAGCACGTGAAAGTGACATTGGTTATCGGGTACTCGGCCACTGGGTTGACGAGCATGCAAAATTATTATTATTTTTTTTTTCTGTTTTTTAAGTTTCTTGCGAATTTTGTTAATTTCTTACGAATTTACCTGCGGATTTAACAAAATCCGAAGGAAATTAATTTACCTGCGAATTTTATTAATTTCCTTCGGATTTTGTTAAATTCGCAGGAAATTAACAAAATCCGCAAGTAAATTCGCAGGAAACTTAAAAAACAGAAGAAAATAAATAATTTCGTATGCTCGCCAACCCAGGGACCGAACACACGATAACCAATGTCTCTTTCACGTGTTCGCCAATCCAGTGGCCGAGCATACACAATAAAAGGGGTATATTGAGATATTTTTTTCAAAATAGGGTATTTAGGTGTTTTATTTTGAAATATGGGGTATGTAGGTGTTTTATTCTCCTCAATGCCAACACAATTTGTTGGGAAAAATTCATACCACTTTTGCTTCTTCTTAGTTCAATTGATATACTCAATATCACATTTGGGATCATCATTGCATGCCTATTGTTTCAGCAGAAATTGCCAGAGTTTCAAAACTTGAGATGCCTTCGCCGTTTGTGTTTTCCATGCTAGAAAAGTGGTATTATATGTTGTTTCTAGTGGTTGCTAGTGTTGATTTATGAAAAGTAGCAGGAATAACTTATAGTTCGACATCGAAAATGTTTACACAAATGAAAGTGTTTATAAACACTTTTCACACAACACAATTCAAATAATTAGGTATTGGGCTTTGGACAAAAGTATTGGAAAAAAATGGGCTAAACCCCAAATATTAATTCTAATAATTTAAAAAAATAATTCTTAAAGAATGTTTTTTTTAAATGAAAAATACTCATTTTGGTCCCATAACTATAGGTAATTGTTCACTCTGATCCCTTATCTTTTTTTCATACCAAATTTATTCCCTTAATTTTCAAAATGATGTAAATCAGTCTCTGCCATTTACTCTGTTAGTCAAAGTTTGTTAAAAATCTACGTGGCACGTTTGACCAACTATTGTGATAGAATTAACATCGGAAAAACCAATGCTAAAAACTATTTCTGGATTTTTATTGTTCATCTCCATCATCCATCAAGCTTTTTCTGTACGCACTGAATCTTCAACAAGAAACGTATAAAATCAGTGTCAAATTGATAAGCGCAAATTGTAGTTATTTGTATATATAAGTTTTGTTGCACTTATCTATAATTTTTGTTAAAATCATTCGAATAAATCACACTTTGTTTGTAAATACGTTTACTTTACGTTATAGTGTATATATTGCGTTTTTGTGTAAATATCATTGAGTTTAATTGTTTTCCATTTATCTTTGTAGGTATTCAAGCATTTATATTTGAGCATTGTTAGATAGAGCATTGAATGAGCTTTCTAATGCTTCGAACCGAAAGAAAAACGGAGTAACGATTCAAAAGTTATGAATAAAATAGTGCTGGATTTTTGTTGTTTGCTGTCAACAGGGCCGGGCGGTGGAGTTTGATGAAGAATTGAATAAATTCCATAAATTTGACCTGCTTCGCCTCTCTTGATCGTTGTGCAGTGTAGGGCCGGGCGGTACTTCTAGGGTTGGACGGTGGTAGATATTTATGGCCAGGCTATATAAATTACATAGCTGGCATGAGTAAAATAAAGTGTGGCGCCGGCGGTGGATTCTCCTGACGGGCGGTGCGTCTTAGACAAAAAATTGTATTTAGTTCATTTTCATTTCATTTGTTTGGGGGTGATTTTTGTCTCCTAACTTCATCAACCTCATTCTTTGGTAGAGATTAACTAGAAAACAACATTGAAGCTTA
Organism: Lathyrus aphaca; assembly: GCA_963966055.1. NCBI lineage: Eukaryota > Viridiplantae > Streptophyta > Magnoliopsida > Fabales > Fabaceae > Lathyrus > Lathyrus aphaca. The sequence continues at coordinate 88,120,560 of OZ014520.1, forward strand.
CATATGGATGATCTGGAGTGGATTTCTCATCAACCAGCTCTTGACAACCCCGAGATATTTGGTTTATTTCTCTTCTTCTTTATGTATTCTTTATTTTTTGGGTGTTTGTATAGTTACTATGAATATCTGTATCTTTGTTGATCATAATATTGTATAAAATCTGCTTTACAAATCATTATTGATGTCTTCCTTGATCTTTTTGCATTTATGTTTGGAATTGTGTTGTGATAGAGATAAACATCATGAATCTTGATTAGGGATGAATATAAATTGTGTCTACATGCTAGAGATAAATTTAGATAATAATCTTTATGGTGTCAGAACTTAATGCCTTTCGTGTTTCGAGGTGTCATGCGCGAGAGTGACGACGACGAGAGTAATACGATTGCTCTCTCAGCTCAGTGTGCCAGAGATGGACACTGTTGTGAGCGATACTGGATGATTTTGATAAGTATTGTAGTTGAGTGAAAATGATCGATAAATTTATGTTTGTGACGAGTCGATTATATGTATGCTTGATAAGTTTCTCTCTGAAAGATAAATTCTTTTTATGTTTATATTTGCTTTTCTAATTTTACTACATCCATTTTTAATCCAAACTAATAAAATTAGATATTATCAAACGATGGTTCAGTAGCGCTGATCTCTGTGGACACGATAAATTTCCCGAAAAATACTTTCAAATATTTTGTTGCTTGCCTCTATACTGCAGTTCAACAAAATGACGGTGTTGTCGGGGACTGGTGTTTTTATTGGATCGCATTGTGATATTTTCTTTGTTTTTGAGTTTTGCACATAATTTCTATATTGTTCATACATAGTTTCTTGTTTTGTTTTGATACATTTACACTTGTTAATATATACTAGTTTGTTTTAATGTTTGTTTAAGTGTTTGGTTATGACACTTGCTTTTGGTTTGCGTGGTGAGGCATCACATGGCATGAAAGAAGGAAGTTACTGTAGCACCCTAATTTTTGCCCTAAGAGTTATTCACATTTTTTTCATCTGCATCTTGCAATACAAACAAGATCACATTAGTTTCTCGGTTCTTCTCGGGTGTAGGTTTATGCCTCACAGAGGATCACCATTTGCTTTTATTTATTTATGTTTACTAATCACTAATTAAAATCCAAAAGAATATTTTTGTTTTTTTTATTAATCATTTTTCCGGTCAAAAATGCCTAAAATAGCAGTCCCGCAGCTCGAATGAATTTCAACGATAAAAATCAAAGTTGATCCGCAAATAATTCAAATTTATCTGATCAAGGATTTCTCGATTTAAGTGATTTATTCAAGGAATTCCAATGTTCATGTGTTGATTTCCATGCCTTCTTCGACACACAAAAGAATCGAGCCGGAATCATAGCAATGCAAAAGGAAAACAAAATTTTCAAATTTTGCACTGAGTAACCGGTTACTACCTAGGGCGTAACCGGTTACTTGCGTGCAAATTTGAAAATTTTGGCAGCAATTTTATTTTTTGAATTTTGTCACCAATTTAATTTTTTGATCACTCTTGGAATATTCTAGACCATCTCCATTTAATTCACATACATCATTGAAATTAATTCCCACCATAAACCCTCAATAATCACCACTCTTTTCATGATTCCCTCCAATTTTTGAATTTACCAAGCCTAATTTGAATTACCAAAATAAGCTCCATTCCACCAAATTCTCATACCTAAACTCTTTAAATAGAGGTTTCATTTCATTCATTTTTCAAGCTTTTGATAGCCAACAAATCCCTTACAAAATATCTTCCCAAACCACAAATTCACTAAAGCTCTTTTTCTCTTTTTGAAAGTTATCAAGAATACACCTTGAATTCTTGATCAACTTTGAGCTAAACCTTCATCCTATTCTTTTTTTATTCATCAATTTCAGTAGATCAAGCTTGATATTGGATTAATTTGAAGAGTGTTCTTGGTAATTCATTTTTTCCATGGTTCTACCTTTATCATCAACTTTCAAGATATAGATCATTGATGCTTTTGGTTGTTGACCTTCTAGATCATAAATTATTGTTTGATTGCAGGGATTTCACTGTGTTTTGATTGTAAAATTCGTGCTAATTCAACTCATGATCACGATGTGTTTGAAAAAAGGTTTTAAAAAGTGGATCATGCTGAATTTTAGCAGATTTTTGATTCTGCGTGCAGAGTAATCAGTTACAGCTTAGGTAGTAACCGGTTACCTGTATTATTTTTCCAGAAAAATGTTATTTTTGTATAGGTAACCGATTATCGCTTAGGTAGTAACCGGTTACTCTGAGTCAGATCTGAATTTTTGGCTTATTTTTTAGTTGTTTTTGATTCCTCTTGTTTCTTCTTCTTCCTCCTTCTTATTTTTACCTTGGGAGACATTCTTGGGACTGGTTTCTCTTTAATTTCAATGCACTTTGGGTGTAGATTAGAGTGGTTAGTATTCATTAGTCCAAATTTAAATTTAAGTGAATTATTTAATTCACTTTAGGTACTTGCATTAGTGAGATATTTTCAAACTTGAATCCACCAAGATGAGTGATTGAACTTAAAGATGAAAGAATACCATAAATGAAACTCAATTTGGTATTCATATTTATTTTCGTGTGGAATTGCTTTCGGATGGCGATTTACATATCGTTTATCTCACATGCATTAGCACATATAACGTTCACCTTAATTGGTGTTGGTCGGTCTCATTTGTAGGGTAATTACTCCGTAAATTACTCGGCGATTGCTTAACATAGACCTAAATGTGTCCCAAATTTGGAATAAAAATCCAATTAGATATTTCCACTTTCGTGGACCGGACCTTGTGTTGGTCGCGTAATCCTAAAGTGATTGATCTTTTTGCGTTAAGGTCCAAGACTTTTGAAGTTTGATGCATAGTTGCTTTGGGTCTCTCAATCTTCTTTCAAACTTCATTGAATTTGGATCTAATCACCTTGATTAATCACTATAGTGTAAGATACTAGGCGGAAATAGTTGCCTTTTTTATTTTTGGTACTAAGTACCTTGGTTACTCTTTTGGTTGTGGATGATTAAGTTCACCATACCACTGTTATATATATTATTATTACTATACTAACATTTTAATTTCCTTCTCGAACCTTTATCTCCTTTATTTTTATTATGTTTTATATTGCTTTATCATCCATTATCAAGTTTATATTCTTGTTATTATTATTGTATTGATTTTCCTTTTGTCCATTTGGACACAAAAATATTAATAAAGGATTAAACCTCTAAAAACTTGTGATCTTGATCTTGAACTATTGGTTACTATCCTTTGCATTGGAATTAGAGTTTTGGACTTAGATTCTAGGACACCTTCCATTTTCATTTATCTTCATGGAGATGGTAGCTTTGCCTTTATTTCGCCAAATGCTAGCTTATAAGGATGGAACTCTTATGATCATAATTAGAAGCATCATCAAGTTTGGTTAGATCTTTCCTCGTTTATCTCTTTTATTTTCCTTTTAGGATAATCTCTTCATCTCCTCCCCTTCTTAAATTTTCAAAACTTCTCCCTCTTTTCAAAAACTTCTTTGTTTTCAAACATAAAATCGCTTTCATAATCAAACATTGACTTAGGTCAAGTGATTTTTTGCCTTTTCTTTTATTTTCTTAATAAATTCTAAACCATATAAGTATATCAAAACCTTTTTCAAAAGACCATAAAAAATACAAAACTCATCAAATCTTTTTGTGCCTTTGTGCACTTTTCCTTTTAACCTTTTCTTTACATGTTTAGATATGATTCATTCTTTCTAGCGGAATTATTCGCAAAAGAATGACGACTTATCTTTACATTTTAAAATCAAACCAACACACTAACTTTTCACTATTTGTACCACGAACTACGAGGTTTTGATCTCGCATTGCACATTGTGGGTACATATGCATGAGGTGGTAAACCTCTCCAAACACAAAAACATTAAAAATCGATTCTTTTCTCATCCCTACACTCTCTTTTACAAACAAACAAAAAACAATAAATTTTTCAAAGGATTCCCGTGGAGTACCACAGACATTTTGGGTGCGTAAAATCTTCCCATTTTGTAACCTATCCCCTTACCCAGTTCTTTGTTTGTTTCTTTAGCTTTTTGCTTTTAGATTCATTAGGATTTATTCGCTCTTTTTTTCCTTTTCCATTTGGAATAAAAAAAAGAGCGGTGGCGACTCTGTTTACTTTGAGTTAAGTTAACTAATAGCTTACACTCATGTTATTTACCGCTACAGGAAAGTGGCGACTTTGCTGGGGAGTAAACCCTATGTGGATTCGTCCTACTTTGATTTATTTACTATTTTGGTTTGATTTGTTTGTTATTGTATGTTTTGTTTCAGTTTTGGTGATCCTCTGTGAGTGAGATAGATTCTATACTCGGATCTGAGTGAACTTATGATAGAACGTCGATATTCGAAGTGATACGCGATAGAGTAGTCCAAAGCGATATCAAGTCGATAATCTCCACTCGGTTAGGATCTCTCGGATTACTAATAACATGACGAGTATTCATAATATGGCATTGGTTCCGACCTTGAGCTAATCATACTGAGGACCGTAGAACCCTTAACCCATCCAAGCCAATATAGGAACGTAGTGCGGAAGCTATCCAGGTGTAAACCTGAGGTGGTTGTCACGCAATACTACACTCAGACGAGGTCCTCTTGAGGAAATTATCGGTTGGGGAGTAGTCCAACGTACCAATGATATCCAAACGATGGATGCTAACTCAAGGCACCTCTGTTGGCACCCCTTTTGGTTTTTTGTAGGTACAATGAAGACAAAACCTTAGTACATACCTGTGTAGGTTGGTGTTCTATACCCTTGACTTCATGCTCGTGACTCGGAACCTAAACCTGTGTGCTTTGTGTTATATTGTTTGTGGTTTTTGCATACATGCACCCATGTATTCATGTGCATTATTCTCAAGATTTCAAGGGACTCATAAGCACTTTTGCAAATATTTCAGATGTCTTTGGCTTTGAATATGAAAAGAAGTTTTTCAATATTTCAAAATATATTATCATTTTTACAAATATTGCAATTTATCTTATAGTCCCTTGAAATCTTTGCATTTGTATACACACACCATGCATCATTCTTGCATTGGTCTTGCTTCTTGAGAGTTTTCCAGGGGTCTTATGTTATTTCTTGGTCTTCATCCAGTTCTCATGTCAAGCTGACTCACCAGATTGATACTCGAGCTAATCGAAGAAAGATGTTGGAAGCCTTACAACAAGAGAATCGCGAGCTACGTGAGGAAGTTTCATCTCTAAAAGATAGCTTGGAAAGGATTACTTCCATGATGGAAAGCTTGGTGGCTGCTCAGAATCAGCCACCCCCTCCTCGTGATTCTCCGATATAGTGCACAATAATCTCTAAGATTGTCACTGCATCGATTCCTACTGAAATTGTTATTTCTCCTTGCTATTGCATGCCTTCTAGCACACCGTGGGGTATCCCAGTCGATTTTGTTCCTGCTGGGTATCATCCTCCTCCTCCTGAGACTGCTACATTTACTACTCTTCAACCGGTGATGACTACTGCACCGCCTGTGATGCACACTACTCCAGACCTTGATCAAATGATTTACCATGTTGAGCCCAGTGAAGGCGTTGTTCCATACCGGTATAATGCTACGATGATATAAAATGGTAAGGAAGTTCATATTCCTTCTCCAAAGTATATAGTTAGAATTGCTGATGTGACAAGGGTTACTCTAACTGGTAGAGTTTTTGCTTCGGATCCTCCGAAGAGAACTGGAGATACAAGTGCGAGTAAACAGATCGAGGATGTTGTTGCCCGATCAAGTCAATTGGATGATAATGAAGATGAGGTGTTTAAATTGATAAAGAAGAGCGAGTACAACATTACTGAGCAATTGTTGCATACTCCGTCAAAAATATCAGTTTTATCGCTCCTTATGTGTTTTGAGGCTCATATGCAGTCTTTGTAGAAGATTATTGATCAAGCTTACATTGACCATGATGTGATTGTTGATCAGTTTGATAGTATTATGGTTAATATCACATCATGCAACAATTTGAGTTTCTGTGATGATGACTTGCCCGAAGAAGGAAGGAACCATAATTTGGCTTTGCATATTTTGATGAATTGTCAGGAAGATGCTATGTTTAAAGTGTTGGTTGATATTGGGTCATCTCTGAATGTGATGTCAGAGTAGACTTTGTCAATACTTGTGTATCAAGGTGCTTCCATGAGGCATATTGGGATTATTGTGAAAGCTTTTGATGGGTCGAAGAAAACTGTGATTTTTGAAGTTGATCTGCCTATTATGATTGGACCGTTTATAATCCAAATTACTTTTCAAGTGACGAATATACGTCCAGCTTATAGTTGTCTCCTTGGAAGACCTTGGATTCATGAGGTAGGAGTTGTGACTTCTACTCTCCATCAGAAGCTGAAGTTTGTGAAAGATGGGAAATTAGTGACTGTCGGCGGTGAGCAGGCGATGCTAGTGAAAAATTTGTCATCCTTTTCCTATATTGATGTGGAAGAAGAGGCTGGAACTTCATTCCAGGCCCTTTCTGTTATTGATGATGCTTCTAAGAGGAATGTTATGTCTATGTCTTCTCTCAAGGATGCTCTGCGCGTGTTTGAAGCTGGTCGATCTGAAGGTTGGGGACGAGTGATTGATGATGTTGACAAAGAAGGATTTGGTATTGGTTTCGCGCCAGGTGTAGCTCTCAATGACCCAAAGAGTATTCAGGAAGGATTCTGAAGTGTTGGGTTTATCAACGATCATTCCGCTGCCGCCATCATTGAAGATGATGAAGATGAAGAAATTTCTGACTTTGTTATGCACAGAAAGATTTGCAACTAGATTGTTGTTGATGTTCCTTCTATTGTTCATGATTTAAAGTAATTTGTTTTATTTTCTTTCAAAAATCCTTTCACTCTGCCCAAGGTGAAAGTGATGTTTGTCGGGATTTGTTTCAATTTTTATCATCTTCAATAAAATGTTATTTTGTTATTTCCAAATGTGTTTTTTCCTTTTTGCTTTATTCTGAAAAATGGTAACATAAAAAACCCAAAAAAAAATCACTATTTATCTGCATAATGTTTGCAATTTTGTTCATACTCTAAAATAAAAGTAAAATCATTGTGTAGATTGATAGATAAACCCGTTGAAAATAATGATCCTTTGCCCACTCCCAACTTTGAATTCCCTGTGTTTGAAAATGAGGAAGAGGATGTCGAAGAGATTCCTGATGAGATTTCCCGGTTTTCTTGAGCACGAGGAGAGAGTTATTCAACCTCATGAAGAGTTATTAGAGATGGTCAACTTGGTTTCTGAAGATGATAAGAAAGAAGTCAAGATTGGAGAATTGCTTGATCCTAATGTTTAGAAGAGGATGGTAGATCTTCTTAGAGAGTATGTTGATGTGTTTGCTTGGTCTTATCAAGACATGTCAGGTCTTGATGTCGTTGAAGCCTGAATGTCCACATGTGAAGCAAAAGTTGAGAAGAACTCATCTGAATATGGCAGTAAAGATCAAAGAGGAGGTTCAAAATCAGATTAATGGAGATTTTCTTGTGACATCTAATTATCCTCAACGGTTGGCCAATATTGTGCCTGTTCCAAAGAAAGATGGAAAAGTCCGAATGTGTGTTGATTACAGAGATTTGAATAAAGCTAGTCCAAAAGATGATTTTCCATTGCCACACATTGATGTGTTGGTAGATAATACGGCTAAGTTTGATGTGTACTCCTTTATGGACGAATTTTTCGGTTATAATCAAATAAATATGGGACTCGAGGACATGGAAAAGACCATATTTATTACACCATGGGGAACATTCTGTTACAGAGTGATGCCCTTTGGATTGAAGAATGTTGGTGCGACATACCAAAGAGCTATGACTACTCTTTTCCATGATATGATTGGTCAATGCATTTTAATGCACAATCTCCCATGTTTGCACTTAAGCATTTCTTTGTTTTTATTTGTTTATTTTTATATTTTAATTTGTTTTTCCAATTTTTTTATTTTTTATTTAATTTGATTTTCGTACTTAATTTTCAGCTTTAGTAGCTTTTACGAAAACGATCATAACTAGAGTTCCAGGAATCCAATTGAGGCGTTCTAATAATCTCCAGAAAGTTAAGAGAGAGAGAGAGAGCTATAACTTTTGTGTTGGAGTCGAAGTCAGACACGGAGCGCATATTTTCCAGAATTTCGTTTGAAGCTGCAACATTAGTTTTATTTAGTTTTGAGTCGTTAGTTCTGGGCCTGGGTTAACTTATCCGACCCGGTTTGTATCTATATTTTGTTAAAAAATTGGGATTACAGCCGCGGTACGGTTCACCCCTGATTTTCACGATTTATTTTTATTTTTCATACGTTGGAAAGAACGATAGAGAACTAATTGCCTTTGAGTCGATTTACTGTAATTCAGGTTCCAACACTTGAGATTATTATAATGTTAATTTTAGTTTAATTCCTTTCAATGATATTTTGTGTTCTTGTATGCTTAATTCAATTGCATGAAATATATTGATTCAATTTGGTTGATTGTACGATCCTAACATAGACACGACACATTTGCTTAATTCATTTTTGTGTCTGATCAATCATGTTTGCTTAATACATGAAATTTTATCCCGTTTGCTGAATTCGGACAATAAGACCATACATCTTGTAAACTTCGTCGCGCTTGTCATTGAGTTTGTATCCAAATAGGAATGAACAATTCGCTTAGGGTATTAAAATTATAATAATCGATGATAGTAGGAACTGAATCGGTAGATTGACTTATTTCATAATCACTTATTTCACAATAGCTTATTTAAATAATCACTTTTTTTCTCAATCAAACACCAAACCAAAATCCCCTCCTTAATTCGATTTACCTTCGGTTAGTAATAATCAAGAATCCGTGTGATACGACATCTGAGACATTGTCGCTTTACTACTGCATTTTCAAAAACACTTATTTTTTATCTATGCGCGACACGCGGATCAAATTAGTGTCGTTGTCGGGGATTCTTGTCATTATTAATCGATATTAGAGTCATAGATTTAGTGTTGTTGCGGTTAGGCCCTAGGTTCCTCACGTTTTTGGCCTTCTCGCGTCTACAGTCGGAAAAAAAATTAGTTTTTGGAAAAATTGTGTTCGATCGTAAAATTGTTTTGCCTACTAGAAGTAAAAAAATCGTCTGGTCATTAGTCCTCGTATTCCTAAAGGAATACCTGGAATCCACCCTCACAATCGCCAAATTCCTCTTTTTTCTATTTTTAATTAATTTTTTACTGTTTTTGCAGTCTCGAAAAAATCCAAAAAAAAATTATGTTGCTACTTGGAACGATTTGAAAAGGTGTTCCTAGAGAGATACTTTCCCGCATCTAGAGTTGCCTCGATACGAAAATACATTTATGGTATTAGATAATGGGATAATGAATCATTGGCAGAATGTTGGGGAAGGTTCAAACAATTAGTTTCGAGTTGCCCACAACATCAGATCACCGAGCAATTATTGATTCAGTATTTCTGTGAAGGATTAAAACCAATGGATAGGAATATTTTGGATGTTGCTAGTGGTGGAGCACTTGTTGATAAGACTTCAGCCGCTGCCAAGGCTCTGATTGAGAACATGTCACTTAATTCCCAACAGTTCACAACAAGAGACAATTTTGTTCAAATAAAGGGTGTGAATGAGGTTCACATTTCTTCTCATGTTTCTCACTCCGACAAAGCCTTCGAAAACACAATGAGTGAGATGACCGATTTGGTGAAACAATTGGTAGTGGTAGGTAAAGCTCAAGCAGTTCAACAAGCCCAAACAACAAGGTTATGTGGTATTTGTACTTCTTTTGATCATCCTACCGATACATGTCTTATTCTGCAAGATAAGAAACCTCCTGAATTACCTCAAGCTTATGTTGTATCCCTTTACAATCAAGGTAACAACCAGAACCGATACAACATTCCTTCCACTAATAGGTACCATCCAAATTGGAGGAACCATTCATACCTCCGATATGGAAACCAGCCTTTCAACCAACAACAATTAATGTTACTTTTGCCACCACTATAAAATCCTCCACAGGTTACAATCACTGTTGCCCCATCTTCTTCTGGTCCTTCATTAGAGGATATTGTGATGCAATTGGCCACCAATAATCTCCAATTCCAATAACAGGCAGATTCTAGTATCCAAGCCATGCAGACACAGATCGGATAGTTGACAACTTCTATGAATGCCATGCAGAAGTCCAAGGTTCAAAGCAACTTCCTGCCTAAGCAGTTGCGAAAAGGTCCTAATGTGAGTGCAATTTCTTTGAGATCTAGAAAGGTTGCAGATTCTACCTCGAAAAAAATAAAGAAGTAGTTGAGGTAACACCTGAACCTGAGTCTGCTGTTGTTGAGCCCAAAAAGGAATATGTACCACCAATACCTTTCCCACATGGAGTGCAAAAAAATAAGAATGTTCTTGATGAGGACAAAGAGAGAGAGAGAGAGAGAGAGAGAGAGAGAGAGCGGGAGAGAGAGAGAGAGAGATTTTGGATGTGTTCAAAAAGGTGGCGGTGAACTTTCCGCTTCTTGATGTAATCAAGCAGATTCTAAAGTACGCAAAGTTTCTGAAAGATTTGTGTACACACAAGAGGCGAAACAAGGGGAAAGACAGAATTAAGTTAGGAAGAAATAATTCTGCCTTTATTCAGCCCAAGCAAAATGTTTCAGCTCTCACCTAGGTCTTGCAACAAAAGTAGAAGGATCCAAGAAATTTTGTTATTCCTTATACCATCGGGGATAGTAGATTTGAGAATTGCATGCTTGATTTAGGAGCAGTCATTAATGTTATGCCTACTTCTGTTTATAATAACCTTTGTCTTGGTCCTTTGCAACATATAGGTTTAATCATTCAGCTGGTGAATAGAAGCAACACCCACCCCAGGGGAATAGTGGAAGATGTCCATGTTCAAGTAAACGATTTAGTTTTTCCTACAGATTTTTACATTCTGGACATGGAAGTAGAGACTAAGTCAAGCAGAGCCCCCATCATTTTAGGTCGACCGTTCATGAAAATAGCGAAAACAAAAATTGATGTTGACGATGGAACCATGTCCATGGAATTTGGTGACTTTTGGTGACTTTTGAATTTTGGCACAAAATTCATTTTTTGATCACTCTTGGAATATTCTAGACCATCTCCATTTAATTCACATACATCATTGAAATTAATCCCCACCATAAACCCTCACTAATCACCACTCTTTCCATGATTCCCTCCAATTTTTAAATTACCAAGCCTAATTTGAATAACCAAAGCAAGCTCCATTCCACCAAATTCTCATACCTAATCTCTTTAAATAGAGGCTTCATTTCATTCATTTTTCAATATTTTGATAGCCAACAAATCGCTTGCAAAATATCTTCCCAAACCACAAATTCACTAAAGCTTTTTTTCTCTTTTTGAAAAAGTTATCAAGAATTCAGCTTGAAATCTTGATCATTTTTGAGCTAAACCTTCATCCTATTCTTGTTTATATTAATCAATTTCAATATATCAAGTTTGATATTGGATCAATTTGAAGAGTGTTCTTCGTAATTCACTTTTTCCATGGTTCTACCTTCATTGTCAACATTCAAGATGTATATCCTTGATGCTTTTGGTTGTTGATCTTCTAGATCATAAATTGTTGTTTGATTGCAGGAATTTCACTGTGTTTTGATTGTAAAATTCATGCTAATCCAGTTCATGATCATGAGGTGTTTGAAAAAAGGTTTTAAAAAGTGGATCATGCTGAATTTTAGCATATTTTTTATTCTGCACGCAGAGTAATCAATTACTGCTTAGGTACTAACTGGTTACATGTGTTATTTTTTCTAGAAAACTGTTATTTTTGTACAGGTAACCGATTACCGCTTAGGTAGTAATCGGTTACTCTAAGTCAGAACTGAATTTTTGGCTTATTTTTTAGTTGTTTTTTATTCCTTTTATTTCTTTTTCTTCCTCCTTCTTATTTTTACCTTTGGAGACATTCTTGGGATTGATTTCTCTTTAATTTCATTGGATTTTGGGTGTAGATTATAGTGGTTAATATTCATTAGTCCAAATCTACCGTTAAGTGAATTATTTAATTAACTTTAGGTATTTTACATTAGGGAGATATTTTCAAACTTGAATCCACCAAGATGAGTGATTGAACTTAAAGATGAAAGAATACCATAAATGAAACTCAATTTGGTATTCATCTTTATTTTCATGCGGTATTGCTTTCGGATGGCGATTTACATACGTTTATCTCGCATGCATTAGCACATATATTGTTCACCTTAATTGGTGTTGGCTGACCTCATTTGTAGGATAATTACTCTGTAAATTACTCAGCGATTGCTTAACATAGATCTAAATGTGTCCCGAATTCAGAATAAAAATTCATTTGGATACTTGCATTTTCATGGACCGGACCTCGTGTGTGTCGCGTAACCCCAAGGTGATTGATCTTTTTGCGCTGATCCAAGACTTGTAAAGTTTGATGCGTAGTTGCTTTGCGTCTCCCAATCTTCTTTCAAACTTCATTGAATTTGGATCTAATCACCATGATTAATCACTATAGTGTAAGATACTAAGCGGAATCGATTGCCTTTTTGATTTTTGGTACTAAGTACCTTGGTTACTCTTTTGGTTGTGGATGATTAAGTTCACCATACCACTATAATGTATATTGTTATTATTATTACTATACTAACATTTTAATTTCCTTCTCGCACCTTTATATCCTTTATTTTTATTATGCTTTATATTGCTTTATCATTCATTATCATGTTTATATTCTTGTTATTATTATTGTGTTGATTTTCCTTTTGTCCATTTGAACACAAAAATATTAATAAAGGATTAAACGTTTACAAAAATTGTGATCTTAATATTGGACTATTGGTTACTATCCTTTGCATTGGAATTGGAGTTTTGGACTTAGATTCTAGGACATCTTCCCTTTGCTTTGATCTTCATGGAGATGGTAGCTTTGCCTTTATTTGGCCATTTGCTAGCTTATAAGGATGGAACTCTTATGATCATAAATTGGAAGAATCATCAAGTTTGGTTAGATCTTTCCTCATTTTTTTCTTTTATTTTCCTTTTAGGATAGTATCTTCATCTCCTCCCCTTATTAAATTTTCAAAACTTCTCCCTTTTTTCAAAAACTTCTTTGTTTTCAAACTTAAAATCGCTTTCATAATCAAACTTTGACTTAGGTCAAGTGATTTTTACCTTTTATTTTATTTTCTTAATAAATGCTAAACCATATAAGTATATCAAAACCTTTTCCAAAAAACCATAAAAAATACAAAACTCATCAAATATTTTTGTGCCTTTATGCACTTTTCCTATTAATCTTTTCTTTACATGTTTAGATATGATTCATTCTTTCTAGCGGAATTATTCGCTAAAGAATGACGAGTTATCTTTATATTTAAAAATCAATCCAACACACTAACTTTTCACTATTTGTACCACGAACTACAGAGTTTTGATCTCGCATTGCACATTGTGGGTACGTAGGCATGAGGTGGTAAATCTCTCCAAACACAAAAACATTAAAAATCAATTCTTTTCTCATCCATCCACTCTTTTTTTCAAACACTTTCAAACAAACAAAAAAAGCAATAAATTTTTCAAAGGGTTCCCGTGGAGTACTACAAACATTTTTGGGTGCGTAAATCCTTCTCATTTTGTAATCTATCCCCTTACCCAATTCTCTGTTTGTTTCTTTAGATTTTTTCTTTTAGATTGATTAGGATTTATTTTCTATTTTTTTCCTTTTCCACTTGGAATAAAATAAAAGCGCGGTGGCGACTCAGTTTACTTTGAGTTAAGTTAACTAATCACTTACACTCATGTTTTTTACCGCTACAGTTACTAGCTAAGCAAAATAAAGACGTCGAGCTTACAACGTTAAACAAGTACATTTTATCAAATTTTGTTCGTTATTACTTTTTTTACTTAGGTAGTATGGTGAACATATATTAAACAAGTTGTACTCGAATTGTTCATAAAACTCTTAAATATTCCCTTTACAACTTGTTTAATCCATCTTCACCCGGTCTTTCTAATGTTTTTGTGTGTGTGTGTGTATTTGAACTCCAATTTTAGTCTGACTATTTGAAGCCGCATGAGGTGTATGTCCCTTTTTTATCGTTTCAATTTGTGAATGCATGGTAATGATAATGTTTAAAGTTTGGTACGCATTCAAGGTATGTGTTTATCGCTTTCTAGGCTTTATCATATTCATGATACTTAGACTTCTTACAACTTCCATGTCATTCATTCTTTTGTATACTTGTTCAGTTTGCGAATCACTTAAGTTCCCACCCTTTTTTGTGAGGAAGTCTTCCATTGTTCATATATGCTCGGAGTACCAACATTCTTGTTTTAACTATATTTTATTATGCTTAATCTTTTGTTTGTATTGATTATATGAAAGCATGAAAAGGATCAAGACATTTTTGTTTCATTTTAAGCACAACTACCTTTGGCAAATTAACAATTCACCTTGTGAGTGTGTGATCTTTTGTAACCCATTTGAGCCTTTAGTCATTATCCATGTTATTTGAGCTTGATGATTGTCTATGAGTGTCAAATTCACTTTTTGTATGTATTTTGATTAATTATTTTTTCTTGAACCCTCAACTTTGTGTTGTTGTATGAATTTTTACCTTGCCTTAGAAAGTAGGGAGTATTCACATAATGATGTGGTTGAATTCAATTTGGGGAGAACAATGTTTGCTCACTTATGTTGTAGGTTGCTTTGAGGTTGTGAAAAAGAAAAGAAAAAAGCGAAAACTATGAAAAAGAAAAGAAAAGAAAAGAAAGAAAAAAGAAAGAAAAGAAAATCCTAGAGAAAGGAAACAAAAAGAGTAGAATAATATTGTGCTAATAAGTTCTATGTGTTTGGTGTAACACTTGGAATTTTGGAAGAAGTTTGATTGAAATTTTGTGTTTGAACTTTTGTGAGTTGATCACTCCCTTAGGTTTAGGCAAGTTTTTGTTACGATTAGCTTTAGGAATTATCCCTTGCTTGTTCACCTGATAACATTACAACCATGAAAGTCTGTTTTATTCTTGCTTTTATGTTTTCAATATGAGTTTTTGGATGAGTGCATAATTTAGTCTTTTTTTTGCAAGATTGTTGTGTGAATGAAAATCCCTCATTTTGTGTTTTTCATCTACCAATGACTGTTTTGCTAGGTGTGATTCACGTTTGAACTTGTGTTGTTTTAGGATGTTTGGCATGACTTTTGTATTTAGCATTTGTTTCGTGATTATGTTATCGTTGTTTTTTAGTAGTAAGTATTTACTTTGTGTGTACCATTTTCGATTGAACCATTGAATTTGTTTTTGTTTGTCAAAACTTGTTGTTGCGGGATTTCTTGGATTTTGCTTTTGTTCCCTTAGATGTTGACATTGTTTGAGGACAAACAATTATATAAGTTAGAGAGAGTTTGATAAGTGAATATATATATATATATATATATATATATATATATATATATATATATATATATATATATATATATATTTGTTGCACTTATCTATACTTTTTGTTAAAATCATTCGAATAAATCTCGCTTTGATTGTAAATACGTTTACTTTAAGTTAGTGTATATATTGCGTTTTCGTGTAAATATCATTGAGTTTAATTATTTTCAATTTATTTTTATAGGTATTCAAGCATTTCTATTTGAGCATTGTTAGATAGAGCATTGAATAAGCTTTCTAACGCTTCAAACCGGGCGAAAAACGGAGTTACAGTTCAAAAGTTATGAATAAAACAATGCTGGATTTTTGTTGTTTGTTGTCAGCTGGGTCAGGCGGTGGATTCTACTGCCGGGCGGTGGATTCTGATGAAGAATTGAATAAATTCCAGAAATTTGACCTGCTTCTCCTCTCTTAAGCGTCGGGCGGTGCAGGGTCGGGCGATACTTCTAGGGTCGGGCGGTGGTAGATTTTTATGTCCAGGCTATATAAATTGCGTAGCTAGCATGAGTAAAATAAATTGTAGCGTTGGGTGGTGGCTTCTACCGTCGGGTGATGCGTTTGAGACAAAAAATTATATTTAGTTCATTTTCATTTCATTTGTAAGTGATGTTGTTTGGGCGTGATTTTTGTCTCCCAACTTCATCAACCTCATTCTTTGGTAGAGATTAGCTAGAAAACAACATTGAAGTTTGCATATGGATGATCCGAAGTGGATTTCTCATCAATCGGCTCTGACAACCCGCGAGATGTTTGGTTTATTTCTCTTCTTCTTTATGTATTATTTATTTGTTGGGTGTTTATATAGTTACTATGAACATATGTATCTTTGTTGATCATAATATTGTATAAAATATGCTTTACAAATCATTATCAATGTCTTCCTTGATCTTTTTGCATTTATGTTTGGATTTGTGTTGTGTTAGAGATAAACATCATGAATTTTGATTAGGGATGGATATCTATTGTGTTTATATGCTAGAGATAGATTTAGATAATAATCTTTATGGTGTCGGAACTTAATACCTTTTGTGTTTCGAGGCGTGGTGTGCGAGAGTGACGACGAGAGTAATACGATTGCTCTCTCAGCTCTGTGTGTCAGAGATGGACACTGTTGTGAGTCATATTAGATAATTTTGATGAGTATTGTAGTAGAGTGAAAATGATCGATAAATTTATGTTTGTGATGAGTCGATTATATGTATGCTTGATAAGTTTCTTCTCTCTGAAAGATGACTTCCTTTTATGCTTATATTTTCTTTTCCAATTTTACTACACCCATTTTTAATCCAAACTCATAAACTTAGATATTGTCGAACGACAGTTCAGTAGCACCGATCTCTATGGACACGATAAATTCCCAAAAGAATACTTCCAAATCTTTTGTTGCTTGTCGCTATACTGCAGTTCAACACAAACCCTTTAAACATGCAAGTGTTTTCTCATCCAGAATAAAATCAGTGCAAAAAAACTAAACATATAAAATTAAATTACTGAGAAAAATTGATAACAATTTAGGGTTCATATCAATTGTAAATTAAGACCTGTTACTATGAGAAAAAAATCCAATTCAATCGAGATCTATCACTGTAAATTAAGATTACTACATGGCTCCTTTACGTGAGATTGAAAAAGGGATGCCTTTTGAATCTGCCAAAGATATTGAAAACTTAACTACGCCACCAATAATCAAGCGTGGTCGGCCTAAGGGCTCAAAGAACAAGAAGAAAAAGCTAGTCGATCAGGAACACATAGGCCATGAAGGTGACATCATTAAGCTAGTTGGTATAGAAAATTACGAAGCCACTGATGTTAGTGTTGGGAATTGGTGGTCCAAACGCTTGGTCAAGATAAGGTTCAAAATGTTAAACCAAAGATGGTGAAGTTGAAAAAATGTTACATAAAGAGAAAAAAAAAAGTGTGGTAGGCCTAAGGGTTCTGGCAAAAAAAAACAAAAGGAGACTGGAATTGAAAGATAGAAAAAGGGATTGGTGAGTGAATTCGACAATGTCCATATTACTTCTAGAAGATTAAGTAAATAATAAAGATGAGGAATATTTTGTTCTTGAGTGCCCAAAGGAGTCTAGAATTGAAAAGATAGCAAATGGGTTTGATTTTTATATTTAAAGGAGTCTGGAAGAAAAAAAAATAAAAAATAAAAAATAATATATAAAAAATATTAAACATTAAAGAATTTCACGTGGAAATTAAAAAAAATTCCAATCAGCAAGGAAATATATGCCACATGTGCAAATTCCATCGTCCAGTCAACAACAAAAGGGATTAAAAATAGAATCTTGGTTTGGTAAGGGGCCATTACAAAAATACTTCAAGGGGTAAAACCAAAACTCGCCCTAATGGCAGGGGGTGAAGTATATTTATCCCATAAGTTAAAGGAATTACTGGGGGTACTTCAACCCTATAAACAAAATCCACATAAAAGAAAAATCAACCCCAACCAATCCCAAGAAAAGAAATTACAAAAAGTTCCTAGAATGATTGATCCAATCCGAATAGGAGGATCATTTTCGTGTGTTTCATGTTGAAGTCTGTGAATTTCAAGGAGTGAAATAGAGTTTGTTATGGTGAGGTAGTATGTGAATAATGATGGAGTATCAAGAGATTAAAGGTGATGATATTGTGATGTTTTAATGTTGATGTAAGGTTTAAGAGTTGAATTATAGGGGATGAAAGAAGTTGTTAGATGTAAAGTGGCATGGTGAGATATGTATGAAGTTGTAATGTGAAGGATGATATTGGTAGTGGTGATGAACAGTGGCTTGGAAAAAAGAGTGAAAGAAAACTTGTGTTGATTTTCTAAGTGTTTCTTTTGGAGAAGTTTAAGGTATCTCTCCGAGAGTGAGGCGCTACTTCATGCTTTTGTATCTTTATGTCCATAATGCGAGTTTTTTTTCATATAAACCTGCTAATATATTCCAAAAAACAAAAACAGATACAAAAAAGGGGAGAACAAGTTAACCTCAAGATCAATTGAATCTAAAGAAAGATATACCTAAGAGAATGGAGTAAAAAAAAGTTAAAGTATGTGTGCTAAGCGCAAAAATTTCCAAAAAATCTGCACAGAAATTACCTTCTCTAAAAGTGTGAGATATAACTAAGTTAGTGAGATTGTCAGGAGGTAAACAAGAGATCCAACGATTACGGTATTTCCAAGGAACCAAATTGTGGTTGTAAAAAGGTTTGGCCACTGTAGCTGAATCGGTCTCAAACCAAAGCTTATTTCAACCTCTCAAAATAGCGGTTTCCATGGTTTTAATTGTTGCCTCAAATTCCGCATGCGACCGAGACTTTTTATTAGCTTTTGCGGAAAAAAATTCATAATGCGAATAATGTAACTCTAGATTTACTATATGAAAGAAGAATAAACACAAACTTTTAAAAACTTAACAACTAAGTTTTCTAAAGAATGAATAGAAACAAAATTTTTGAATTTAAATGAAATATAAAATATAAAAATCAAATAATTAAAAATAAATGTAAACTAATTAAACTAACTAAATCTAAATAAATTAAAATAATTAAATAACTAAAAATAAATAAAAAATGATTAAAACGAATAAGCAGACAGTTATCAAAGTGTTCAAAAAATAAAAATAAATGCACCAAAATGAATAGCACGAAATAAATATACTGAAAAAATACATTGTTTTGACCGATTCGTCCGTACATCCAACAAGTTTATTCTGGACGATAATCTAGGCATTATGCATGATGAAAGACATGATATGTTATGCAAACGATGCAAAGTAAAAATACCAAAAATGTCTGATCAAAATTTGGGATATGACAATGAGCTAAAAAGTTAATAATAAATAATTTTAATACTCTATTAAAAAAAATAAAAAAAAAATCGAACCATTTAAATTTATTAAAATATTAAATTCATTAAAATTTTCCAATCATTTCATCCAAAAATATACATTAAGTTTATTACTTCTCACCTTACCGTGTTATATAGGGATGACAAAAAAACATACACCCGTGGAGACTCACGGATAAAATTTATCATGGACACGAGTACGATGACTTAACGGGTATCTACGGGTATTATAAACGGATATTTAATTATCCATTTCACTACGGACACAAATACGGATTTAATGGTATCCGTATTCGCGGATATCTGTATCCGTTTATAATTAACAAAATTAATTAAATATCCTTTAAAATTAAAATATACTAATTACTTATCCTTTGAAAAAAAATCATGTTTTATAAAATAGTTTTTACTAAATCACATGTTAATTTATGATATTTGTTGTACTAAATCACATGTGTAATATGTTGTTATTTCTTTGATGTTTCTATAAATTATTATGCATTATGTGACCATTTTTCTCATATTCTCAAATCATAGTTTTAATATGGATTTGTTTCAAGCTTGTTGAATCATGGTTTTCGTGGAAAACTATATGTAGATTTTCTATTTAGAAATAATCTTCTAATGACAATAATTAAAAAAGGTAAAATTTCTATTTAATAAAAGAAAAATTAATAAATTACAATTAAAAAAATATTCATGAATATCCGTTAATACCCACAGATATTTCAAAATTAACGGGAATCCACGGATATCCGCACGAATATGAAACAAATACTGATATCTTATTTATTAAACGAGGCAAATAGTGGGGAACTAATACCCATCCCCATAAGTATCCATTGTCATTTCTAGAATTATATATAGTTCTTGCTATACCATTTTTCAAAACATCTAATTAAATAATATTCATTAAATTAATTAGCAGTATTTTTGTTTAAATTCATATATCGGTAAGAGTTCACCTTTGTTTAAAATATAATAAAAATAACAAAATTTATTGGTATTATAAAACAACTTATAATTTAGTATAATTATTTTTTTTCTTCTTAAAACAACACATAAGAAAAAGAAAGATAGTAAAATGTTTTATTTTATAAAAACCGGAAATTTGTAACCATAGATATAAATACTGATACTAGTGAGTCTCTATTAGTAAATGCATCGTATAGGTTTTTTTTTCTTTCTCTTAAATGCATTTGACAAAATGTGATTTAAATAATATTATTTTAAAAGAGTTTTATTTTTGTATCCTTCAGTATTTTTATAAAGTTCTTAAATATTAAATTTTATTTAGTTTTAGTGTATAAAACTAAAATCTGTAGATTTTTATATATTTTTCATAGATTTTAATTTTGGTGATTAAAATTAATTTTTGTTACAAAAAAAAATACAGAGATGAAAATAAACATGTCAATTTACAAGAATTAAGATTATTTAAATTTACAAAAAAATTTAAATTAAAAGACAAAAAAATTAAATTTTTAAATAAAAAATGTAAAATTCATTTTTGTGAAATTATGGAGACAAAAAATTATTTAAGCCAATATTTTTTAAATATGTTAAAAAGTGAAAACTCATAAACTCCGAACCATACATTTGTGTTTTTGTTTTTAATAGTTATAGTATCTTTTTTTCAACTACCGAAAGTAAAAGTAAAAAATTTATATTCACAGTATATAACAATTAATCTTATTAAGTATTTAATTTGTATAAATTGCTAGTGTAAAGTAAATTTATACTATCAGTTAATTGTGATTGTTAGATTTTAATTACAGTTTAATTTTGATTTTAATTATTTAAAAAATAATATTTATAAATGATTGTGATGCATTGATGGTGTAAAAAAATGCACATCAAAAGTGCATATATTAATCTCATTAAGAATTTAATTGGTTTACACCGACAATGTAAGACAATTTTACACAGTCAATTAATCGTGGTCGTTAGATTTTAACTACAATTTAACTTAGATTTTAATTATTTAAAAAATAATATTTATGAATGATTGTGATACATTGACTATGTAAAAAAAAATTACGTCGATAGTGCTTAGCAATTATTCTGATAAATTAAATATCTTTTGAATATAACACATATATAAATATTAAATATTGACTATAAAAATTATAATTAGACAAACTTATAAAATAATTATATTTTGCAAATTAAACATTGAAACAAAAAATAGTCAAAGACTCTAGAAAGTTGTAAACTTTTTATTAATGAATCTCTCATGAGATTTAGAACATAAAATTGTTTAGAGCATACATGGAGATGGTATTATTCATTATTCTAGACCTTATTAATTTTATAAAATGACTATTCCTTGGTGTTCTTGGTGGCTCTGAAAGCTGAAAGCTGATTCCCTTCACTATCATAAAAAATAGCACCTGGAAATTCCAATGGTTGACATTTCTCCCCCATTAGTATCGTCTTCTTCCACAAGCATCTATCATCCTCTTGCTTCTTCATTTTCTTAAGGTGGTTATGAAGTTCTTTGTATAGTTTTTTTGTGATGTTCTTTGAGTCTGTTGATAACTCCTCTTGCTGCTTTGCTTTGAAGCAAATAGTAAATGGAATAATTGCCTTAGAGATCTTATTTATAACCTTTTTTGGAAAATTTATTTGATTTGATGAAGATTGGTTACGATGATTCGATGTCTTTATCCAACCATATTTTAGAAAAAAACAAGTGATGTGAAAGAAAATTGTTGGGGTGCTTAGATGGTTTCTGAAACGATTCAAACTATCCATCTATGTCACATGCTTTAGCTATATTGTGAATGAATTTATATACCTGGGGTTGGTCAGTAGAAAGTGAGGAATAAGGGGTATTTATAAAAGGATTAATTGATATATATGACAGTGTAAAATATTTTATATATTTTATATTGTTAATTTATTATCATCACTCGTTTTTTATATTTTATAAATTTTTAAAATAAAAATCAAATTTGTTATAATATCCAACAGTTATGATTCACTGTGAGTGCATATCAATTAAATCCAATTATAAATTTTTTTTTTAAAATAAAATATTAAATATAAAAATTATTCAATTCATCACATAAAAACATTGCATTTATATTTTTTCTGCATCAAAATAATAACTCACTTTCATCTTTTTGATCAGACAGTTGGATAAATAAAAATTGATATATTTATCTATATGTTAAACAAAATATATAATTTTTTTATTGATCTAAATGTCTCTTATTAAAAGAACCAAATAAAATATATATTTTAGAAATAATATATCATTAATGATTATTTTTTGCAATACTTAAAAGGTTTGTTTGGTTGGGGATAAATTGAGGAGAAATGAGAGAATATTTAATAGTTTATGTGTTTGGTTCAAATTTTTAGAAGATGTCCGGTGTTTATTGGTTTGGGCAAATCCAAATCAAACCGGAATCCAAAGTAAATCATGGTGTTGGGTTGGACTTTTTTCTTAGTTTAGACAAAAATCGAACAAAACCAATTAAAACCCAATGATAATTGGTTTTGGCAATGGATTTTAAAATGTCTACTCGCGTGCCCATCTATATGAATCAATCATATTAGTTCATATATTTATATCATTATCATGGAAACTAGTATAAAATATTGAATTTTAAGAAAGAAGAAAAATGAGACTTCATTTGTGACATTGACAATCTATATGAAGAAAACGAAAAAAAAAATTAAAAATTAAATATTATTATAGAAAATTAGTTGATTTAAATTAGAAATTTTTTAAATACGTTTTTCACATTTGTTTGTAATGCATCCGATCAATTCAACCCAAACCAACCCGTTATTTCTCGATTTGGTTCGAGTTTGCATTTTATCGAAGAAAAAAAATGTGAAAATCCAATCCAAGCCAATCAATATTTTTTTTATCGATTTTGGCATCAAATTCTCTTAAAACCAAACCAAATCGACCCACGAACACCCCTAGAGGAGATTGAGGAGGTAGTGTTAGGGAGAATATTGGGTGCAAGTGTGAGCGATTAAAGACCCACATTATCTATGAATGGGTGAAATCAAACATATTTGTAAGTGAAATTTCTCCTATCCCCTTTCGTATTATGAATCAATCATATATGTAATTAAAATCTTTTTCCTCCTTTTCCCTTGATAAGAATATCTCCTCTCTCATCCCCTCCCCTCGATTGAACGAAACAGACCCTAAGAACACTTAAGTGAAATATTAAGAAATCTCTTTCAAATTAACTAAATGTTTTTCCGTTCAAATCATCTTTGGACACACAAAAATATTAAGTTCTCTTGAAAGAGAGTTTTATTATCCATTATAGTCCTTTCTAACTCGAGTGATTATACTATGCAATAGAGTTGTATAAAACTTTTGAGAGACCTTGTGTAAGAAGTTGAAGTTAATTTTAATTGAGGTGTAAAAAAATTATGAGGCCTCATTTAACCAGTAACTAACCATATAATATGTGTTTGGAGGCCCTTTTTTTCATAGTTTATTTAATAAAGAAAAAGTGTGAAGTCGTGTGCTCAGAGCCGTCTCAAACAATTTGGAGGTCACGTTCCATTATAAAAGTCGACTCCTAATAAAAAAGATCACGAGGCATCTTTTATTAATTTATATATATTTATAAAAAAAGAATTATACATAAATGGAAGGAAAACATGCATTAAACTATGTCACTAGTCTTTTTGGATTTTAAAATCCATTCTCTTAAAAATAATGTCCATATTTATAGCGGCACAATATTATTATCCATGAGTCTCTAGACTTTTTTTTTGTAAAAGATCTGCTGCCTCTAGCGCTAGGAAGCTAAGGCATGTTGATTGTCAGAACAAACATTACTAGAAAAAATACCTTCGGTGACACAATATTATAATGCCCATTTTTCTACACTGTCGTCATATAACATTTTGTACATGCATGTTTTTTTTATTAAGAAATTTTTCATCATGGTTCCTTTAAAAAATCGTGGTCATAAAGTTTAGATGACAAGCTTCGAGTCCCAGCATAAATATTTTTTCCTTTTTTTTTCAATAAAAATGAGTGTGGTCCATTCTCATTTATTGTTATTTAAAAATTGAAATTATAACAACCACAATTGTTTAGTTCAACCATGGTTATTGTTCCTTATTTCACAACGCTTGAAGCTTGCAACCATTGTTAAATTTTTTCCCATAAAATTAAACCAGAATAGATACTTCATTTTGTTCATACCACACAAGGGTGCCCTAGTGAATGAGTCGACAGTGATAGCGAAACTTTCACCGTCTTCATTCATTTCTAGAAATGGATATCATTTATTGAAAGGAAATCATCATCCTCTTCGAATTAAGGTATGTTACCAATCTGTCTCTCTGACGCTTTTGAATGTTTATGTTCTTTTTATGGATTATTTACCATTATCTCTCTCTGACGCTTTATAATGTTAATGTTCTTCGCTAGGATGTTGTGTTTATTGACATTGTCATGTGTATTGTTCATGTTGCCATGTTCATGTTTTATTCAAATTTTGTGAATATGCTTTAGATTTTTGTGTTGGATATGCTTATGTGTTATTCAGACATTATGACGCTTCTGAATATATTTATGCTTTAGTGTTGCCATATTCGGGTTTTATTCAGACATTATCATATGCATATAATCATATTTGATCTGGTGTTTTGGTTTTTGATGTTGTATGTGTAGAATTAGGTTTACATTCATATTATTCTTTTGATATAAATTTCAGAATTTGTTATGGATCTTAGTTGGATCAAAGTTGATAGATTAGGTCCGGTGTATGAGAAAAGAGTTTTTGAATTCCTTGAATTTGCCGAAAAATGTTCCTGACAATAATGGTATATTTTATTGTTCTTGTGTTATTTGTGGAAATATTAGAAAACTGCCAAAGAAAGAAATATTACACCACCTATGTTGTGATGGAATATATCAAAATTATACAACATGGACGTGACATGGAGAAGTGGATAATAATCCAAATGTGACGACACAAATGGATGGAGATGATGATGATATGAATGATCAACTAGAAGATATGATTTGTGATATTGGAGAATCGTCTTATATGAAAACACATATTTATGATACTTTATGTATTGGCAAAGATGTGCCTTTATATAAGGGGTGCATCAATTTAACCGATTGTTTGCGTTTTTAAAATTGTTTAATTTGAAGGAAAAATATGGGTGGTGGGATAAAAGTTTCACAAATTTGCTTGATTTGTTGAAACAAATGCTACTATAAGATGATAATTTGTCGGATCGATGTTTTGAGGCCAAGAAGATATTGTCTCCAATGGTTAGAGACAAACCTATTTATGCCACTATGGGGGCAGATGCCCCTACTAAGCTTCCAAAAGCTTTTATAAGTATATATAATACTTTACACCTATACCCAATTTATTCCTCATTATAAATAACACTTGAAATTCAAATATATTTAATTAGTTATAAATCTATACCCAATTTACACTCCTTTATAATAATTAATATCACTTAAAAGACATTTTTGCTATGAATATTTGTAAGAATCAAATATATAGTTCCATGAGAGCTAAATAATTTATAAGTTGCTTATATATACAAAGAAAAATTTATGTCAATAAAATGTTTGTTTCATAAAAATGAAGAAAATTTAATGTCATTAAAAATATTTGTAATTTAAAAATGGTGTTATATTTTTGGGTTAAATATTTATGGTCCTCCTAAATATCTCAATTTTCGGTTTTAATCCCTTAAAATATTTTCTTCAAAGAATAGTCCTCCTATAATTTTTCATTCATGTTTTTGGTCCCTCTTGCAAATTAGCGACGTTTTTTTAACAACTTAGCGATAAAATTAGCTATGATTTATTACTTAGCGACTGAATTAGCGACGATTTTAGTATTAGTGACCAAAAGTGTGGATGAAAAATTTTGAGAGACTAAAAACGAAATTGAAATATTTAGAGGACTACATACATATTTAACCTTATATTTTTTAATGACATAAATTTATAAATTTATGCATTGAGTTTGCCCCCACTATTTAATATAGTTCTGGGTCCGTCCATGCCAATGGGTTTAGAATATGTCAAAATACATGCATTCTCTAATGATTGCATATTATACAAGAAAGAATATGAAAATTAGATCAATATCCACAATATGGTGAGTCATGCAAAAAGTTGAAGATCAACAATGGTGATGACAATGACAAGGTTAGTAAGAAATGTCCTCCTACAAAAGTGTTATGGTACTTTCCAATAATTTCAATGTTAAAGAGACTTTTTGATAATGTGAATGACGCAAAGAATATTAGATGACGTGCGGATGAAAAAAAATATATGATGGAAACATTCGCCATTTAACTGATTCTTTGCAATGGAAGCAAATTGATTCATTATTTCCTGATTTTGGCCTTAAGCCAAGAAACCATGGGCTTGGGCTTCCCACATATACAATGAATCCCTTCGGTAATCTAAGCACTAACCATTCTTCGTGACATGTTCTTCTCGCAACTTACATTCTATCTTTTTGGTTGTGCATGAAGCACAAGTATATGATGTTAAATATGATGATTTATGGACCAAGATAACCTGGAAACGGTATAAATGTTTATCTACATATATTAATTGAGGATTTAAAACTTTTGTGGGATAAAGGTGTTAACGTTGATGATACATATTGTGGTAAAAAGTTTAATATGTGTGCAATGTTACTTTGCATAATCAACAATTTTCCTACTTATAGTCATTTGGATGGATATAGTGTCAAAGAACATAAAATGTGTCCTATATGTGAATATGATAACTATTTTCACCAGCTTGAGTTTGGAAAAAATACTTTTTACCTTGGACATCAGAAATTTCTAAAACCAAATCATCCTAATGGTAGATTGCGGAATGCTTTTAGCGGAGAGGATGAGTTTGAAATCGCTCTTAAGCCTTTAACTGGAGAGGAAGTTTATCAATGACAAGAACACCTTAATGTGATCTTTGGAAAGAAAAAAAGACGGTCCCGTTGAGAGATATATTTGGAAAACTAGATCGGTGTTCTTTGATCTTCCATATTGGTCTAGACTTAATGTAAGCCATTGTCTTGATGTGATGCATGTGGAGAAAAATGTGTATAATAGTTTGATAGGAATACCTTTAAACATTCTATGCAAGACTAAAGATAATAAGAATTCCCATTTAGATATGGTGGATATGAGTAAATCATAACAGTTGGCTCCAAAAGATAGAGGGAAAATATCTTATTTTCCTCCACCATGTCACATTCAATCTAAAAAGAAAAGGAAAAGTTTTCTTTATATAGTGTTTGCATGATATAAAATTTCCCCAAGGTTTCTCTTCAAACATCAAGAAACTTGTATCAATGAAAGATCTCAAGTCAATTGGTTTATAATCTCATGATTTTCATGTCTTGATACAACAACATCTATCATTGGCTATCTGTGGCATCCATCCAAAAAAAGTAAGAATAACTATAACCAGATTGTGCTTATTCTTCAATGCTATATGTAATAAAGTTTTTTATATTAAAAAATTATATGAATTAGAAGATGAGGCTATAATAATATTGTGTAAATTGCAGATGTATTTTCCTCCATCATTTTTTGACATTATGGTTCACTTACTTGTTCATCAAGTCAGAGAAATCAGATATTGTAGTCCATTTTATTTAAGGTGGATGTGTCCTATAGAGAGATACATGAAGATATTTAAAGTATATACGAAGAATCATCACCGACTAGAAGCTTCAATCATTGAAAGGTACATCACAGAAGAAGCACTTGAGTTTTTTTAAAAAATTATTTGTCGAAAATAAAGTCTATTGGAATTCCAAAGTCTCTTCATACTGAGAGATTTAAAGGCAGAGTTACTCAAGGTTTAAATGTTAAGTCAATGAGTCAGGATTTAGTACTTCAAGCACATTTTTATATATTGAATAATCTTAGTGTAGTTGAAGCATAAATAACCGCTCACAAAAATTTTAAAGAAAAAATATCCCCTACTAAATGACAAGTTGTTATTGACACGACATAACAAGAAATTCATAAGTTGGTTTAATATGAGGATTTCTCATGATGAATGTGCATTCGAGACACTTAACTGGCTATCATACATGCCAAAATATATTGTGATAATTTAGACCATATATGACATTTCTAATTATTCCTTTTATACAAAAGAAAAAGATGATCGTAGTACAATGCAAAATAATGGGGTTATGGTTAAGGCCGAATCCATGTATTTCTCTATTTCAAAAGATAAGAATCTTATTTTGGCAACGACCTCATTCTATGGTCATTGAGGGGATTTTGAAGATTAATTATGTTACTTTTAAAGTGCCTTTATTTAAATGCAAATGAGTTCTCAATAACAAAGTTGTACAAACTAATGAGTTAGGATTCACACGGGTTGACCTTGGCAAGACAACATATAACACCGAACCATTCATCACAACTACTCAAGCAAAACAAGTTTTTTATGTGACAAACCCTACATACTTTTCGAGGAGATAAACAATTATTCTCAAAAGAAAACACATTCCTCCTAGTGATGATGAAAGTTTTGATGTACATGTTATTCGTAACGATCATCAAGAAGACATGAGAAAATTAAATAGAAAGTATTTTTATATTCCTCATTCATAATTTATTGTATGTTACATTTACTTATGATGTTGTTTTCTAACAACTATTATCATTTGAAATTATAGGTGTTTAAAGTTAAGACCCCAAGAGTCAAGATATCAAAACAAGATAATATTATTTGTTGTAATGATGTGTACATTTTGTGTCAGTTTGATTTTTGATGTAATATACAATTTTTTGTTTCTAATGGAATTGTGTCATTGATGTAATACAATTTTTGGTCTAATTCAATTCAAAAATGATTGTATTGTTGTTTCTAGTAAGATATGATTCAGAAATATTCAGGTTTAAAATTTGGTAATGCTGTAAAATTGAAAAATATATTTAAAAAAACAAATTATATCACAATGATTTTTAACTTAACTGTTGTTATAAGTAGAGCATGTTATCCAAAATAATAAAAGGCAAGAACGAGGTTGTTGGGATTCGAACCCAGGACCTATAAACTATTTCGCAACAGTTGTTTGAATAAACTATTGTCATAAGTAGCGCTCTACCTAACTTATAACCACGATCTGTCGCCCGTTGTGGAAACCACCATACATACAATCACACGCTACCTAACAATGGACGTGCAACCGTTATTAAATGTGTTTCACAACTGTCATTATGTGTTTCGCAACCTTCACTATATGTGTTTTTGCAATAGTGAAAGTTTTTTAAATTTAACCACTTAACTTGTAGTGGCTTGGAGTACTATAAGTCACAACGTAAAACCTTAACACCTCAGAAGTGGGTAAACTTGACTTAAGTACACACGTCCATTTCTCTCCTATCCACCTGCACACTAGAACATGTACCGCCAAAAAAAATCATATGCACCATTTTATTTTACATTGAATTATGATAATTTAATTTTAAGAATAATACTAATCTTCTTGACTTTTCAATATATTGTTGTAAAATAAATTTTAATATATATGTCTATAAATGAAATTTTTTACTTTGTACTCCTACATTTAACCTCATACCCCAACATATTTTTAAAAAACAATTCAATTTTATCCTTTTTATTTTTATTTTTTAAAAATTTTTGGAATACAAAATATTTCAAACCGGAAGTAACACTCTTGTTACTTCCGGAGTGTATTTTTTTTATTTTTATATCAACTGGAAGTAACACACTTGTTACTTCCAGAGTGTATTTTTTTATTTTTTTCTCAACCCGAAGTAACACCCTTGTTACTTCCGGAGTGTATTTTTTTTTATCTTTTTCTCAACCGGATGTAACACCCTTGTTACTTCCGGAGTGTATTTTTTTATTTTTTTTCTCAACCGGAAGTAACACCCTTGTTACTTCCGGAGTGTATTTTTTTTTTCACTCTAGTTAAGAAACATAAATGCTCCTTTGATGATATACGGCAAAGACCAGACAAATATAAATACAACAAAAATATTTTAACCTACAAAAAAATTTCCTACAAGAGAAGAGATCGACTAGGTGGATTATGGAGGTTGAACTCAGAAATAGAGTCATTGTTATAATAACTTGTTCAGACACAAAGACTGGTAAGAGAAGAAGAAACAAGTTATTATAACAGTGACTTTATTTCTAAGTTCAATCTCCCTAATCCATCTAGTCGCCTCTTCTCTTGTAGGATTTTGTTTTGTAGTTGAGAATATCTCTATTGTATCTACATTTGTCTGGTCTTTGTCGCATATCATCAAATGAACATTCATATTTCTTAACTTGAGTTAAAAAATAATACACTCCGGAAGTAACAAGATTGAGAAAAAAATAAAAAATACACTCGGAAGTAACAAGAGTGTTACTTCCGGTTTGACATATTTTGTATTCCGAAAATTTTAAAAAAATAAAATAAAAAGGATAAAATTAGAATTTATAAAAATATGTGAGGTTAAATAAAAGGATACAAGATAAAATTTTACTATAAATGATGCATCAAACAAAGTAATTGAAGTAGAATTTAAAAAACTAATGAAAAGAATTTAAAATCAAATTTTTAATGTATTGAACTATATAGTGTTGCACAAAAAATAATTGTCGAGAATTTACTTTCACAAATAATAATGAGCACTACAACAAACAAGATCTTAGACAGCGCTTTTTTTAGCCTTAGACAGCGCTTTAAAGCGCTGTCTAAACCTCCGCTGCTAAAGGTTTAGACAGCGCTTTTTAAAATGTGAAAAGCGCTGTCTAATCCCCCACCCTTAGACAGCGCTTTGGCCAAAAGCGCTTTAAAAGACCCTCTTAATTTAAATTTTTTAGGTACACATTAGACAGCGCTTTTCAAAAGCGCTGTCTAAGCCCCTACCTTAGACAGCGCTTTGGCCAAAAGCGCTGTCTAAACCCCTCCTATTTTAATTTTTTTAGGTATACCTTAGACAGCGCTTTGGCCAAAAGCGCTGTCTAAGCCCCCACCTTAGACAGCGCTTTTGCCTAAAGCGCTTTCTAATCCCCCCCTTAGACAGCGCTTTTGCCAAAAGCGCTGTCTAAAGTAAACGAAATTTTTTGTAGGATTTGTTTGTAACCACATTTTTTCCAGGTTTATAAACCAGAATTGGTACCTGTTTTCAACCAGATTTTTGCAGTCAATTATCACATTTTATATATGCCATTTTGGCCTTTTTTTACCAAAATTTGGCTAACCAATTCAAACCAATTCAAACCAAATTTGCCATAAATGTATCAAAATATATACAAATTTATGTTTACATTTATAAGTCATTACATATACTACTACAAATGTACACATTAATTACACACTTTGAGCTCTATCATGTATTGACACCACTCCTCTTTGATTTCGTCCACTTGATCCTTTGTATAAGATGCACACTTGAATTCATCAAAGTACTACATAATAATATAACATATTTTGAATTAATTCCAAGTATTTAATTATATGAGATATGTGTAAATATAAAAATAACTCATAAGTTAGAAATACATACATCGGTGGGAATCTCTAATCGGCCCAACATGAGAGTATCTCGCATAAACCTCAACATGAAATACCCGCAATCTATTTCATTACGTTGAAGAGGACACTACATATGAAAAAAAAATATGAATTATAAATCCTAAGTTTTATCAAGTGTAGTCATCACTAATATAATAAAAAACGCGGTAATTAAAAATATACCGCCACTTTAATCCATGAAATGGAGTTGGCGCCCCTCCTTGAGGTCTGGATAACTCGTTGGGCACGAAAAGCTTGTAGGACGCTAATAAAATAAAAATGAAGCAATTAGAACAATTCACATAAACTAAGAAAAATTTTGAACATTCTCACTTACGTGTCAATTAGGTCCTTCATAACCGGGTATGTTGTCCAATCATTTCCTAACGAGTCAAGATAATACACAATTTCTCGGATAGGATTGATTGCGAGCAACAACCAATGTCCACTGTAATGATTAGGCAAATGTTAGATGGTAACTTGGAAAATAATTATTATAGATGAATTTAGAATGAAATGCTAACCCGGTATTAAACGGTAAAAAAAACAACTTCTCCACATTTTTATTCTCCACGAGGATCCGAAGAACGTACTCCGTCACGGTATCCGGTCTACTTATCATTAAAGTATAGTTGACGGTCGCGGGTGCTAAGAATCCGAATGACACGTCCAAACCATTGGGGCGCATCAATTTGTCATACAAAAACCTAATATAAAAACATCATTAACATAAAGTAAACATCATTAAAATAAGTTGTTTAATTAATAAAACAAAGTATGCCGAATTTACCTAACATATGTATTGACAACGTTGACGCCGATTTCTTCACGACCAAAAACTTGCATGAAGTCCTCATTACCAATCATTTGTTCGTAATCAAAGCCGAAAATCCCTACCTCCATAGGTATAGTCCGAACACCTCCGGTCGGTATATCGGTCATCTCTAGAAATGTCCTGAGGCACGACCTATACTTGGTGGTAGGTTTTTTCCTAGCTACGGACTTCTTAGCACCAGAACTTTGTACCCGTGCGGAGGCGTTGCTAACCTCCTTTTTTTGTTGTGCGGAGGCATTGCTAGCCTCATTTTCTTGAACCTACATGTCATATAAATAGTTAGATCAAATTAAGAATGTAACAACTTCCATGAATATATGTCATATAATTGTATATTACCTCTTTTCTTGAAACCGTGGACTCGGTATGCCGTGGAATCGCAGCTTCTTTTGATTTGGATTGTGTGGGAGTCTATTTAACATAGGAAAATATGTAAGTAAAATTTTAAGCATAAATTTTAAACTTTGAATATACCAAGGAAAGTTAACATAAGTTTTAATCATACCTCATATCCTACGCATATGAGGTTTGTCGGCCATGCAACAAACGAACCTACTGCTTCGTGCACCGTTGTTGCATCCGAATCATCGCTAGGATATGGTAATGCTGCATTCGGCTCAACTGCAATATCAACTGATACCTTCAAACATCCAGCAGGGAGCTCTCTAGTGTGGAGTAATACTCCGCTAACGTTATGCACTTTTCCCTTGCCAACCATCCGATAGTATGGTGACGACAAATACAGCTGACAATGGGAAATGCCCTAAAACCAATAATAACACGAAATCGTTAATGTGTATATATGTCAAATACATAATTTAAGAAAATAGTTCAATTTAAGACAATTATATGTAATTACCTCTGGAATGTTCGGCTGAAAGGTACAGTTGATACTGTCTTTGTCCGAAGCATCTCTGTATACTGTTGAGGCGCTAGCCTCTCTTTCTCTCCTCAATGCATCAAGCTCAGCTTGCATGGCTTCCATTCTTGCATGAAGCTCCCGATTACTAGGAGCCTTTCCTTTTTTAATACTCATGGAGGTCGGAGTGACTCCAAATCCCTTACCCCTCACCCGACCAGAGTACTCAGGGACATCTAATGCCCGACCAAGTATGCTCCTAGTATCATCGGGAGATAAAGACTGAGATAGCTCCTCCTGAAAAATCAGATGAATATCGTACACTTGTCAAATATTTGTGTATAAAAATGTTATTCAATTAATGAAAAAATGTTATACTTACACATTTCTGGTATACTTGTAAAACTTCTTCTTGAGCAACTCCAGATTTGCCCACACGGGCTTCCTTCCACAAAACATGTGCAGGAAGAGATGATTCTGAACTTTCCTCCTTCTGCAGCTACACATTAAGTCATACAATTTTATCAGATAAAACTAATATATGATGAACAAATTTGTTATCGCAATTTAAAAATACTTACCATGGATTGTTCTAAACGTCCATATCCGACACGTCCTTTTCGGTACGGATATGCGGGACTTGATGCTCTTTCCCGATTTGTAGCACTTATTCTTTGAAAAACCGGGTCTTGTCTTTTGGATTTGAACGCTTCCCATTCTTCAGCCGATATCAAACTTTCATATTTTTTGGGAAGCTCCGCATCCACAAAATTACCATCCGCATCCTTAAGGAACTTGGATGATAAAAATGTCCGAAACCCTCTTAGAAGCTTTCCGGCCAATTTCATACAAAAGCCTCTTCTTTCGTCTTCGATGTTAAAACATCGCTAAGAAAAACATACAGATTGATAGTTAGTATCGGTAATTGAAAAAACATAATTGAAAAAACATGATTGTACCTTTATCTCACTCCAAATTTTATCTTTGGACTCTTTCAGCTCTTTGTTTCTCCAATCATCACATGTAATGGGAATTTCATTCCTTACTAGTGCACCGATAAAACTAGTTAAGGTATGCCCATTAGGTTCTATAAGCTGTCCCTGGGTGCTCCAATAGACATCTAGTATGATGCCTCGAGATCTTCCTTGGACCACCCTTCTCATTACTGTGATGCCTCTTCGAATTTCTTCTTCCGCGGATACTTTTTTAGGAACTTCCTCAGGTTGGTCATCAGCCATGTCTAACCTGTAATAAACCAAGGAAACCATCAAATATCAAATATAACTTATAATCAAAGCAATTGAAAACAAAAAAATAAAGAAATCATGCATTATCATATATAACTTATAATCAAAGTAATTGAAAACAAAAAAATAAGGAAATCATGCATTATCACATATAACTTATAATCAAAACAATCGAAAAAATAAAATAAAGAAACCATGGATAATTTACCTAAGTAACTAACATCTCTTTCTTTTCTTTGTTGGAATATTAATCACTTGTTTCTTAGCAATGCGTACGGATGAATTGATCCAAATTCCCTCATTATGATCGTTTCTTATATATGACTCATCCGGTATAAGATCCTCAACTTCATCATTTCTATTCAACTCATTCCGTCTAATGCATGACTCATTCTCAACATCAATATCACATTGATCGACACCGCTATCATCAGTCACTTTGTTAGAGAAAAGCACTATAGACCATTTTGTACTCTTCGGGTCATTCACATAGAACACTTGTTTAGCCTGAGATGCTAGAATAAAAGGTTCATCTTTGTACCCCACCCTAGTAAGATCAACTTGCAAAAATCCAGACTTATCCATTCGTATGCCACTACTATTCACCCACTTGCAACCAAAGATGGGAATCTGAAACTTCTCGT
Organism: Lathyrus aphaca; assembly: GCA_963966055.1. Classification (NCBI taxonomy): domain Eukaryota; kingdom Viridiplantae; phylum Streptophyta; class Magnoliopsida; order Fabales; family Fabaceae; genus Lathyrus; species Lathyrus aphaca. Next base: position 88,156,027 of record OZ014520.1, read on the forward strand.
AATCAAACACCCAAATGTGCTCAATAACTCCAAAATACGACAGATTTGCATATTTGGGGTTTAAGTCCTTCATGCTTGATATATGCATTGCTTCAGCTAGCACGGTGACACCACTATTTTGCATAGTACTCTTATCATCTTGTTCTTTGGTATAAAATGTGTATCCATTAATTGAATATGCGCTATGAGAAAACACATGCAAACTTGGACCATATGCCAAACATCTCAACCTTTCTGTTACCGAAGAAGGATCTGAAGAGCGCTTCAAGTAAATATGATCCTTCAACCATTGTATGAAACTTTGATTGTGCTCTATAACTATCCAATTTTCATTTCTGTTCGGATTTAACCTTCGGAGTACATCCTTGTGCATTTCAACATATGGCTCAACCTCATTATTATTGTGCAGAACATACAAATGAACTTGATCCCGTTCATCCCTTGATATTGTCACAATTTTATTCCCAATTAATTTTTTACCTTCCATTTTGTCGAAAATCTGAGCTCTGGGGAGTCCAATCGATTGAAAGTTAGACAAATATTCAGTACAAAACTCAACAGCTTCTTCAACAATGTATCGTTCAACAATACAACCCTCTGGTCGACTTCGGGATTTCACGTACCCTTTTAATATTTTCATATACCGTTCAGCAGGGTACATCCATCTCATATAAGCTGGTCCACACAACTGTGTCTCTTTCACAAGATGAACAACTAAATGAACCATTATGTCAAAAAAAGACGGAGGAAAATACATTTCAAGCTCACACAAGGTAATTACAATCTCTTTTTGTAGTGTTGGTAACATCTCGGGATCGATCACCTTACCACAAATTGACCTAAAGAAAAAACACAATTTAGTTATGGAACTTCTTACTTTTTCTGGCAAAATAGAACGTATACCGATCGGTAGAAAATGTTCCATTCTAACGTGACAATCATGTGTCTTCAAATTCTTCAACTTGAGGTCTTTCATAGAAACAAGTCTTCTGATATCAGATGAGTATCCTTCTGGAACCTTAACTTCACTCAGAGACTTACACAAATTTTTTTTCTCCTTTCTAGATAAAGTAAAAGCAGCAGGTGGTAGATATGTTCGTCTTCCTTTCTTTACGGGTGCTAATTCAGTTCTCATTCCCATTTTTAACATGTCCTCCCTTGCTTTAAGGTCATCCTTAGACTTGCCTTTTATATTGAGTAATGTACCGATAACACTTTCAAATACGTTTTTTTCAATATGCATAACATCGAGAAAATGTCTCACGTACAAAGACTTCCAATATGGCAATTCAAAAAATATCGACCTTTTCTTCCACCCACCTTTCACAATCTTATGTGCAAAAGGCTTGCCAAACTCAGTACGCACATCTTTCACCTTTTCAAAAACTTGTTCACCTGACAATGCGGGTGGAGCTCTACGATGTTCGGTGTCTCCATTGAATGCTTTTCTCCACCCACGGTAATGATGTTTAGAATGTAAGAATCTACGATGACCGAGAAACACATTCTTCTGGCAAAGTTCCAATCGGATCGTATCGGTTCCGTCTTCACAAACAGGACACGCACGTTGACCCTTGATGCTATACCCAGATAGATTCCCGTATGCTGGAAAATCATTAATTGTGCCAAACAACATCGCCCTCAGATTGAAACTTTCTTTCCTATATCCATCATAAACCTCCACACCGTTCTCCCACAAAATCTTTAAATCTTCGATCAGAGGTGTCAAGTATACGTCTATGTCATTACCTGGTTGTTTAGGCCCAGAGATTAACATAGATAACATCATGTACTTACGCTTCATACATAGCCACGGAGGTAGGTTATAAATCATAAGAATCACAGGCCATGTGGTATGTGAAATACTTTGAAGACCATGTGGGTTCATTCCATCAGTAGATAATGCCAATCGAAGGTTTCTTGCTTCTGATCCAAACTCAGGATAATCATTATCAATCTTCGACCACTGTGGTGAATCAGCCGGATGCCGATACTTTCCATCGGTGATTCTTTCATCTGCATGCCAAGTAAGATGTCTTGCATCGGTTTCACTACGAAACATGCGCCTAAATCTCGGAATTATCGGAAAATACCATAAGACTTTTGCGGGAGATAATTTTTTCTTATATCGAGACAAACCGCATTTGGGGCACTCAGTTAACGTTGCATATTCGTTACGAAACAAAATGCAATCGTTAGGACAAGCATGTATCTTATCATAGCTCATGCCAATAGAGCACAACATTTTTTTTGCCTCATAGGTTCGATTAGGAAGAACATTATCATCCGGTAGCATTTCTCTCATAAGGGCCAACAACTCTGTGAAAATTTTATCCGACCATCCATTGCCCGCCTTTAAGTTGTACAACTTTAATACCGCAGAAAGTCTTGAGAATTTAGTGCAACCTTTGTACAACGGTTTCTCTGCATCGCTTACCATCCTCTCAAACATTTCAGGACAATCATGAAGATCTTCTTCCAGTGCTTCTACAATCTCTTCAACTCGATCACAATCATATGTTTCCGTGTCTTTGTCGTATGAAGCATAGGTCGTATTACTTTTTCCACTCGATTCAACATTCCCGTTAATTTTCTCACCATGAAATATCCAACACTGATAACTTTGATCAATTCCATGCCTCAGCAAATGCGATTTCAATCCATGTGCGTCAACCTTACCAATATAACAACAACGCAAGCAAGGACAATGCATTCATCTGGGGTTTTCAGCGTGTTGAACAGCATACTTAACGAATTCCGCAACCCCACTCTCGTACTCTTTGGTCATTCGATCGGCACAGATCCATGTTTTATCCATGGTTTTCCTACTTATTTAAAAGAACACTCAATTAATGATAAATAAAATTTAAATATATTAGTTAAAATATTCAAATAATAGAAAAATTAATGGCATTTTTTAACTTGTTACCAATAAGTCTTTTTTATTTGTCCAATATCTCTATCACTCTTCACGATAAGTAAATTGTTCTTGTGGTCAACCTCCACGGTATAAAACCAAATTAAGATTCTGTAGCGTATCTTGTCAACTTCATAAGATATGGATAAAAGTATTTCTACCTCGCTCGTCATAAATCATCTTAGACATCAATTTCACTAAACAACAATTAGATGTGAGTAATCTTATACAGTCTTCTCCTCGTCCAATCTATGTCTCAGGTATAAATAAAATATCTAGTCCAACTACCTTGCAACTGTCTATTCTCTTTGATCTTTCACTTACCCCAGACTCCTGAATCCTAGGATACAAGGTGTAATATTAGCCCTCCATTCTAGTGAATAGCCTATCTAAGTGCAATAAAATCCTATGGCCTCCAACTACCAAGCTGTGAAAGTAACTCTTCACCCTTTCTTTGAAATCTTGTTTTGTGACCAAGATTTTTCCCTCTTTAAAAGTTCGAAGTTGTATCGATATTAACATTTCATTTAAAGGGAAGTTCCACATATACATATAACCATTTATCCTCCATATGGGTTCCTCACAAAATCAGCATTTGAAAACAAAAAAGACATAAAGAAAATATCATAAGATGATACCAAGAAAATTTGCAACACTAACAGAACATAAATGATATGTACAACTAAATGTATGTATAGACAAAAATCTATCACAATAAAATAAAAAGCATATAAAAAGATTGATCAAAGTTAAGAGGTGAAAGGCATTATAAAGACCAGTACTAAGAAGAATACCTTTTAAAAATGCTACAGCAAAAACCTCAAACAGCAGAGAAGCTAATACAGAGAACACAATAAACACCTGCATAAAGGGTGAATACAAGTTACATTCAAAATAGTAACTAGAAACATAAAAAAACATTACATCAGCCTGAACTTTGTTCTGAAAACATATATAGCGATGGCAATTATGAAACATTGTATGTCCTTGTTGAGAGATGGTCTAAAATCGTTGGATATTAAACAAAAAATCAACAATCTTTTGGTGTGTACTATTGCTTTAGTACATTATCATTGTGTTAGTACGAGTTTAATCTATGATGCATAAAAGTAGTGGATCCTAAAACATTTTCTCTAGATTTAGGTTTGATTAATTATGAAACATTTTCTTCTAACCTCTCTAGCAGCTACTTTAAGGTTAAACCTCTAAGAAGCCTCAATTGCAAATGCATATTCCTAAACTAGAAATACTTTAAAATCTCTTAACAAAGTTTATTCAAAGTCCTTTAACGTGAAACATCTAATTACAAGTATCAAAGTTCAGAACATCTAAATACACATATCACCATTAAGAAACACATTATATGGAATATCAAGACACTTGTTTGTGGCATCAATTGGAACAAAAACAATCAACAAAGAAACATTATATTTTCAACAATTTACAAGCTTCAGACAGTCACACACATTTTTCTGAAATAAATAAATAAATAAATAGGCAAAATAAATAAATAAACTTAGCAGGACAAACTACAACAATAGCATACACATCAAGAACAATAGCAGTAACATGGCATGTTTTCTACTTAGTTCTTTCTCAAAGCTTATAAATAAACTCTTAAAAAACAAACATGTATCAAAACAATGGCAGGCTGGTCGCTGGTAGGTCGCTGGTAGGGTTTGTTCGAAGAAATGAAACAGAACAAATGAAAAAATGAAAAAATGAACATACCTCAATGAAGAACAGTAGAAACGATTGATTCTTTAAACACTTTCAAAGACTGAAACAAATGAACGAATGAAGGAAAACGATTGATTCTTTAAACGATTGAAGTTCGCTGTAATGGGGTTCGTTCGCTGGTAGGGTTCGTTCGCTGGGAGGGAAAACAAAAACAACAGAGAACGAAAATATAACTCTGAAATTTAATTTTAATAAGACCTTAGACAGCGCTTTTGAGGAAAGCGCTTTCTAAGATATGCCTTAGACAGCGCTTTCCAAAAGCGCTTTCTAAACCCCCCATTAGACAGCGCTTTTGGTTTTAAATTTTTTTTTAATTTTAAGACTTTAAACAGCGCTTTATCAAAAGCGCTGACTAAGGTATATATTTAAAAGCGCTTTCTATAAGCGCTGTCTAAGGGGGGGTCTTAGACAGCGCTTTCTAAAAGCGCTGTCTAAAACCCCCCTTAGACAGCGCTTTCGTTATATTTTTTTAACATTTTCCGTGTTTTATTTTTATTTTAACCTTAGACAGCGCTTTCTTTTAAAAGCGCTGTCTAAGATGCGCTGTTAAAAAGCCTTTTTGGCGTAGTGGAGATATATTTCATCATAAAAATTTGATAATAAATGAGTTGATAGTAAGATAAATTTTTAAATATTTAATTATAACATTTAAATAGTATATAAAATTTATAAAAGTAAATTAAAATAAAATTTAAGAATTACAATAAATAACCATTAAGAACAAAGTTGACTTAAATGACCATTATGAATTTCAACCGATTAAATAAAAAAAGTAAGGCTAACTTATGCCCTCAAGATATTTGTTAAGAATTTCAAATAAAAAAAATATTATTTTCAATTCATTCAATACATACAATATTTTTTAAGAAAATAGATTATTTCTCTTTTCAATGCGTTGAATATGCCTATATTTAACAAAAGCTTATCTTTTTAATCTATTAAATAATATTCAACTTATCATTTTAATCTCTTAATCAATGTCCTAAGGACACTCATTAGCATTTTCTAATAAAAAAATATTATTATTAAACATTTAGTATATATATATATATATATATATATATATATATATATATATATATATATATATATATATATATATATATATATATATATATATATATATATATATATATATATATATATATATATATGGTTGGTTATTTTATATTCACATGGGAATGTAAGATTCCCATCCTTTGACATGAGAATAAAAATGAAGAAATTCATGAATAAAATATATTCCTATAAATAAAACGTATCCGGGTATAAATTATCAAAACTTGAAACAAACAAAAGAATATGTGAATTCCAATGTCACATTCCTGGGAATAACAATTGTATCCACGAAACAAACACCCATATAGTGATTCAAATAAACTAATGACTCAGTACCCCAATCGATTTGATGATCGATCATATTCTTATAACACTGCATGCAGTTGGTCGCTTTCTACTTAAAAAAATTATTATTTTGCGATAATATTAAATTTGACTAAATTTAACTTATGCTCATCCACAATTAATAATTGCATTTTAATAAATAATAATAATTTTATTATTACAAACGATTCAATTCAATTAATATAAGTCTTTTTACTTATCAATATATAGAAATTAAAATATAATATAATAAATTCAACTTAAACAATTAATCTTTGTTACGTTTTATTAATTTGACAGTGATGAGTGATAATTTTTTATGTGAAGTCTCACATTTTAAGTATTTGTTTGAGAATATGTTGGTCATTAGACATTTAGACCAATAATAAATAATAAATTAAAATTTCAAAAATATATACCTTATGAAATGTAAAGTTTTCTAAAAATAATTTATTAATAGATATATGCATGTCAATTCTTAAAAATTAAAATGAAACAGCGGAAAAACTATTATCGATAAAGAAAAATAAAATAAAAATATTATGAAGCTTTTAAGATTTTTTTATACTAAAATTTAAATGATATTTATTTATTCAAACTGATAAAATACAACCATACAAACTCCATTTAAAATTATTAGAGATGAAACATAGAAGATAGTCTAATTGAAGTGTAATCAACTAACTATCATGCTACAAAGAGAAAGTTCAACTAACAAGTTAGTTATTGGCATAACTAATTTGTAACTACTTTATCTTCATTTTTCTTGAATTTGAGGATAGATATCTATCATCCCCGATTTATATGCATCAAATGAGCATTTCCCGGAACCAAGACAAAAAAGGTGACAATATAATGTTCCATATTTCATTTCAATTTAATAATAGTTAATTATTATTTTTATCTAAATTATAGTTGCCAAAGACCATTTGAGAATAAAATATTAAGAAAAGGCATTATGGTCATTCCCACTAAAATGTATGTAAGGCTTATTTTAAAAAGTACAATTCAAATTTGTGTGTTCAATGGGAAGCTCACACGAGTTGAAGAAAGAAGGAGACAATTAAATATTTTGTTGAAGTCTTACCGTTATTTATTTTGTTTTTTATAGTGTGATATCATTCTTTCTGTATCGACTAATTTATCTGAGAGTTCTCGTCTCACGTAACTTTCTAGACTTCTTTAAACTCAGGACCTCAAATGGAGCAAATCTTTAAGATCCGAACACCATCTCACTAGATCAACCTTGTTTTGAAGTCTTACCATTATTAGAAGGAAGAATCTTGTATTGGAATTAATTAATAATTAATCAAACAAATCATGTTTGGTAAGAAGATGCATATAAATTGGTATTTATGACATGTTGATCTATTAAAATTATATAAATATTTGAAAGGATCTATAAAGAAAAAGACTAACTAACGACAACAATCATGTTAAAACACACATAAATAAAGATAGGTGGAATACAAACACCAATTGTCTTGTGGCTCTTCCTCACCTTATACTCTTTGTACCTTTCGCATTTTTAGATAAGTAAAAGAGATAATATGTGACTTGTCCGATATATTGGGGACCTTATTCTCTATATAGTGAGATGGTTGATGTATGTTTCCATTATTCTAAAATGGATCATTGTGACATTTATCCTTATTGAGCACATATTGATTAATTAATTATTCAATTAAAAATCTAATTAGTCTTATTACTTAATGTGTGTGTTTGTTTGTGCATTTGTTAAGTGTTGTGTGTGAACGTGCGCACATGCTTGTGTGCGTACGTATGTGTACGTGTGCATGCATGCATGTGTGTGTGCATGTTGTGTGTGTGTTTTTGTGTGGGTTTATGTGTGTGTGTGTGTGTGTGTGTGTGTGTGTGTGTTTGTGTGTGTCTGTGTATGTGTAGACCTAAAAAAAAGAAATGTTCCTCGATGAAACGATGGTTTGAACACCCAAGTGAAGCTTGTTCGCCTAAGGAGTCTTAAGCATAACAAGTCGCTCAAAGTGCATAAATCAATGTAGCCTTCTAAAGAACATCGTAGGTCGCCTATTTGGGCTTAAGCTTAAAACCAACTTCTTATCTTTTTAATACATGTGTGTGTGTACGTGTGTGGACCTAAAAAAGGAATCACTACTATGGAAAACCCATTTAACAACCGTTGAGAAAGATATATAATGACGCAGGCACATGCGTTGTTATGTAGAGTGTCATTATATATATGATACTTACAATCACGATTCAGTGACCGTTGTAATAAATTGGAAAGCACACAACCTATAACAACAATTTAGTGTAATAATTGTTGTGATATTGTTTATGAATAAAAAACAAACGTATCATACCAGAATCAACAATACACCATTTGTGAACAAATATCAAAACCATTATTATATCATAATGTAGGTAATTACGAAGGAATATCAAAGGATGAAAAATGAAATTTCAAAAGACAAAGAGATATAATCATTAATTCAATAGCTAGAGGCTAGCATAAACTATCCAACTTCTAAGAGAAGATGAAGAATCAAAAGAAACAATATAAAAGCGTAAAAGAGCCAAAACATAAAAACAACTTAATCTAAAAGAATCAAAACGAGTTATACTGCTCAAGCTACCAATTGTGTTGAGAACGAAATTGTTGCTGTAGAGGGGGATGTAGTTCAAAACCTTCCTCGGAATCAGTATGTTGCAGTAGAGGGGTTGTCGTTCAAAACCTTCCTTAGAATTAACAAGTTGTTGTTGTAGAGGGGGTTGTTGTGCAACACCATCCACATAATCAAGATTTGAAAAGAATGAGAGCTTTGAGGGTGAGGAGAATTTTGAGAAGGCATATGGTTTTCTTTGATTCTGATGATGATGATGATGAGGTTGACTATGATTGGTCAAACTTCCTCCCTGCCAGAGCATTTAAATTTGGTGATTAAGTTTATGTAATGAAACTTAATTTATCTAATGAAATTTTAATCTTGTGTTTAACACTCTAAGGATTTCTCACTCTCTTAAACTCTAGGGTTATCAACTTAAACTAACAACTAATATACTAAAAAATAGATAACTAATTGAAAAATTCAAAATTTTGGGTTGAACTTACTCTTAAGAAACCGTATGTTATTAGTTGCATTCTTGTCTTTATAATGTAGTTCAAACATTAACAATGCATCTGCAGTAAACATCAACAATGTAATTCAAAACCTACCTATTACATTTCATAACTAAAATTCAGGTACGCGGATCATAAATGTCTTAACCATATGTTGTGCCATTAATCTCTGTTATCAATTAAACTAGGTTCAGACGCGCAAACTAATATTCAACAATATCAGCCCATTAACATGTCATATGTTCCAACATATTTCCTGACATGTTTTGTGCAGTCATCATAATAGCAGAGTTGTATAATTGTAGAATGATAAAACATCATGATTTGTTAACCGAGTTCGGTTGAACTCACCTACTCTGGAGGATCCCAATCCAAGAAGAAGATTACATTATAAGTGTATTATTTCTTATACAAACCGCCTGTTGTACAGGTAAACACAAACCTTTTACCTAACCCTACCCAATGTAATCATTATTGCAGAAATCCATCTTTGATACGAGAAACCCATCTCACTTCCTTATCATTGCACCACTCGCAATAACATCAGGTTGCACCCAACAACTCCATCATGCTACACTCCTGCAATTTTACCATTCACGAAAGTCCTCCTTTATATGGAATGATCAGTCAACTCTCTTTAGCTTTCTATTCTCATGGGACATGCTTCAAAGCTTTTTCCAAGAACAATATATAATTCATTACCTAAATTTTTATGAATTTGTATCAACAACTATGTCTACCTCAATGTATCCTACTGATACAGAGGGTGACTTACAACACAAGAAAGCCAACGACTTTCAAACCCTAAACCTTATTTTTCTACTTTACAAAAGTGTTACAAGAATTAGTTGTTTTGCCCTAGGTCTAAGGGCTTCTATTTATAATCTTATGTTAATCCATGGGCTTCGAATAATCCAACCAAATCTTCCTTGATCCACGCGTTGATAGCTGCAGATAAAATCTCTTAAAATCTTCAAAACAGATCTTCTACAAAATCTATTTGTAATAGACAAAGATGTTGAATCCTCTATATTAGGACATCTTGTTCAATATCATATTCAGCACATACGTTTTACCAAAATTTAATTCAAATCTCTAGAACTTTCAATCTCCCCCTATTGATAAATTTTGGCTAAAACGTATCTTATACAAAACTCCAGGATGCTCCTTACTTCTTTGGTTTCTTCAGTCAAATGATAGACCTTGAAACTTCTCAATCATAGGCCACTTAGTCACTTGGTTGATATTCCATCCCTTGGAAAAAGTGTCGCAACTTTCTCCCCCTCAACCTAAGGCTCTACTTACCACATGTACCATGACTGCTTTGATCAGCAACCTCTAGTCAACCTGGGTAACTTAGAATACAAGACATAATTGTGTTCAAAACTCAGATCACAAGACACAAAACAACTAAAATAAAGATGTTAGAACATCTCATCAACATCTTTGTAAAGCTAACTAGCAAGAACAAAAGAATAAAATCTAACCACACTAAAGGACTCAACAGACTATTATCCCCCTTTTTAGCCAAAACTTGGCAAAAGAAACCAAAGTAAACCCACACCTATGAGTAACAAACCCATAAATGAACAAAGGCCGTATACAAGAGCTTGGCTTAAAGGTAAGGAAAATATATCCCTTATTTATAGCCCAGCACCACCTTTGAAACTCTTAGCTCAGAATTATCAATAATTATTTTGGTCAAACGAAGACGTTTATTCCAAGAGGACAACTCCAACAAATGATTATGCAGAGTTTAAGGGAGCACCAAAAGATTCTTATTTAATACCCACTAATTCTCTGTATTAATTTACTTTGGATTGATTTTCCTTTAATTTTAGATGTCTAATGAATGTACATGCAAAGACAACTATCATATTGCACTTGTCTTTCTGGATGGTACTCAATATCTCAATCATTTCTAAATAGGAGAGTCAGGTTCTGATCGATGTCCTGACATCATGTTAGATAAGTCTTCTTTTCCTTGTCTATTCTTAAACCATAACCATATTCTTAAACATGATGTGTTCCATTTAGCAGTAAAGAATTTCCAAGATTACCCTCCTGGATGTACACTGATCTGCTCAACTTCCAATAGACATTGTTTGATGCACTACACCAAAAATACGTTTTAACAGCGCATCTTAGACAGCGCTTTTAAAAGAAAGCGCTGTCTAAGGTTAAAATTAAAATAAAACACGGAAAATGTTCCAAAAAAATAATGAAAGCGCTGTCTAAGGGGGGGTCTTAGACAGCGCTTTCTAAAAGCGTTGTCTAAGACCCCCCCCTTAGACAGCACTTTTAGAAAGCGCTTTTAAATATATACCTTAGTCAGCGCTTTTGATAAAGCGCTGTTTAAAGTATTTAAATTTAAAAAAAAATTAAAACCAAAAGCGTTGTCTAAGGGGGGGGGGGGGTTTAGAAAGCGCTTTTGGAAAGTGCTGTCTAAGGCATACCTTAGAAAGCGCTTTCCACAAAAGCGCTGTCTAAGGTCTAATTAAAATAAAATTTCAGACTTCTATTTTCGTTCTCTGTTCTTTTGTTTTCCCTCCTGCGAACAAACCCTAACAGCGAAACCCATTACATCGAACTTGAATACACTGTCATCCTTCAGTTTCAATCATTGAATGTGTTTGAAGAATCGTACATTTGGGTGTTGACTTCGTTTTTCGTTTCTACTGTTCTTCATTTCTTGCGGTATGTTCTACATTTCTTCATTTTTCGTTTCTAATGTTTAGTGTATTATTCTTGTTTAAGTTGTTTTGATTCATAAAATCTGAGTTTAGTGTATTATTCTTGTTTAAGTTGTTTTGATTCATAAAAATTGAGTTTAGAAGGTACATTGTTGTTTTGATTCATAAAAACTGAGTTTAGTGTATTATCCTTTGTTTAAGTTGTTTTGATTCATAAGGTACATTGTTGTTGTTATGTTTGATAAGTAATAATGTTGATAATAGAAAAATGTTTATAATAGAATAATGTTTATAAGAGAAAAGTAATGGAAGAAAAAGTTTGATTCTTGTAATAGAAAAAATGAAAGTGATGAGGTAATTAAAGTTGTTATGTTTGATAAGTAATAATGTTGTAATAGAAAAATGTTCTTCCTTGAAAAATGTTGTAATACAAAGATGTTTGTAATAGAAAATGTTTATAGGTATAGTTATAGGTATAGTTATAGGTATAGTTATAGGTATATTCTAATAGAAAATTAAAGTTAGTTATAGAAAAATTAACGTGTTATAGGTATAGTTATAGGTATATTGTAATAGAAAAAGTTTGATTCTTGTAATATAAAAAATGAAAGTGATGAGGTAATTAAAGTTGGTATATCGGCATATCGGATACGTTATTGAAGTTTATATTAATATTGGTTATGTATACGTTATTGAAGTTTAAAATGAATTGAACTTTAAAATTGTTAGGATATTCAAAGATACTACCTTAGTTATGTATTTTCGTCTGGATTGATTGTTTACCTTAATAAGTAGGAAAACCATGGATAAAACATGGATCTGTGTCGATCGAATGACCAAAGAGTACGAGAGTGGGGTTACGGAATTCGTTAAGTATGCTGTTCAACACGCTGAAAACCCCAGACGAATGCATTGTCCTTGCTTGCGTTGTTGTTATATTGGTAAGGTTGACGCACATGGATTGAAATCGCATTTGCTGAGGCATGGAATTGATCAAAGTTATCAGTGTTGGATATTTCATGGTGAGAAAATTAACGAGAATGTTGAATCGAGTGGAAAAAGTAATACGACCTATGCTTCATACGACAAAGACACGGAAACATATGATTGTGATCGAGTTGAAGAGATTGTAGAATCACTGGAAGAAGATCTTCATGATTGTCCTGAAATGTTTGAGAGGATGGTAAGCGATGCAGAGAAACCGTTGTACAAAGGTTGCACTAAATTCTCAAGACTGTCTGCGGTATTAAAGTTGTACAACTTAAAGGCGGGCAATGGATGGTCGGATAAAATTTTCACAGAGTTGTTGGCCCTTATGAGAGAAATGCTATCGGATGATAATGTTCTTCCTAATCGAACCTATGAGGCAAAAAAAATGTTGTGCTCTATTGGCATGAGCTATGATAAGATACATGCTTGTACTAACGATTGCATTTTGTTTCGTAACAAATATGCAACGTTAACTGAGTGCCCTAAATGCGGTTTGTCTCGATATAAGAAAAGATTATCTCCCGCAAAAGTCTTATGGTATTTTCCGATAATTCCTAGATTTAGGCGCATGTTTTGTAGTGAAACCGATGCAAGACATCTTACTTGGCATGCAGATGAAAGAATTATTGATGGAAAGTATCGGCATCCGGCTGATTCACCACAGTGGTCGAAGATTGATAATGATTATCCTGAGTTTGGATCAGAAGCAAGAAACCTTCGATTGGCATTATCTACTGATGGAATGAACCCACATGGTCTTCAAAGTATCTCACATACCACATGGCCTATGATTCTTATGATTTATAACCTACCTCCGTGGCTATGTATGAAGCGTAAGTACATGATGTTATCTATGTTAATCTCTAGGCCTAAACAACCAGGGAATGACATAGACGTATACTTGACACCTTTGATCAAAGATTTAAAGATTTTGTGGGAGAACGGTGTGGAGGTTTATGATGGATATAGGAAAGAAAGTTTCAATTTGAGGGCGATGTTGTTTGGCACAATTAATGATTTTCCAGCATACGGGAATCTATCTGGGTATAGCATTAAAGGTCAACGTGCGTGTCCTGTTTGTGAAGACGGAACCGATACGATTCGATTGGAACTTTGCCAGAAGAATGTGTTTCTCGGTCATCGTAGATTCTTACATTCTAAACATCACTACCATGGGTGGAGAAAAGCATTCAATGGAGACACCGAACATCGTAGAGCTCCACCCGCATTGTCAGGTGAACAAGTTTTTGAAAAGGTGAAAGATGTGCGTACTGAGTTTGGCAAGCCTTTTGCACATAAGATTGTGAAAGATGGGTGGAAGAAAAGGTCGATATTTTTTGAATTGCCATATTGGAAGTCTTTGTACGTGAGACATTTTCTCGATGTTATGCATATTGAAAAAAACGTATTTGAAAGTGTTATCGGTACATTACTCAATATAAAAGGCAAGTCTAAGGATGGCCTTAAAGCAAGGGAGGACATGTTAAAAATGGGAATGAGAACTGAATTAGCACCCGTGAAGAAAGGAAGACGAACATATCTACCACCTGCTGCTTTTACTTTATCTAGAAAGGAGAAAAAAAAATTGTGTAAGTCTCTGAGTGAAGTTAAGGTTCCAGAAGGATACTCATCAGATATCAGAAGACTTGTTTCTATGAAAGACCTCAAGTTGAAGAATTTGAAGACACATGATTGCCATGTTATAATGGAACATATTCTACCGATAGGTATATGTTCTATTTTGCAAGAAAAAGTAAGAAGTGCCATAACTAAATTGTGTTTTTTCTTTAGGTCAATCTGTAGTAAGGTGATCGATCCCGAGATCTTACCAACACTACAAAAAGAGATTGTAATTACCTTGTGTGAGCTTGAAATATATTTTCCTCCGTCTTTTTTTGACATAATGGTTCATTTAGTTGTTCATCTTGTGAAAGAGACACAGTTGTGTGGACCAGCTTATATGAGATGGATGTACCCTGCTGAATGGTATATGAAAATATTAAAAGGGTACGTGAAATCCCGAAGTCGACCAGAGGGTTGTATTGTTGAATGAAACATTGTTGAAGAAGCTGTTGAGTTTTGTACTGAATATTTGTCTAACGTTCAATCGATTGGACTCCCCAGAGCTCAGATTTTCGACAAAATGGAAGGTAAAAAATTAATTGGGAATAAAATTGTGACAATATCAAGGGATGAACGGGATCAAGTTCATTTGTATGTTCTGCACAATAATAATGAGGTTGAGCAATATGTTGAAATGCACAAGGATGTACTCCGAAGGTTAAATCCGAACAGAAATGAAAATTGGATAGTTATAGAGCACAATCAAAGTTTCATACAATGGTTGAAGGATCATATTTATTCGAAGCGCTCTTCAGATCCTTCTTCGATAACAGAAAGGTTGAGATGTTTGGCATATGGTCCAAGTTTGCATGTGTTTTCTCATAGCGCATACTCAATTAATGGATACACATTTTATACCAAAGAACAAGATGATAAGAGTACTATGCAAAATAGTGGTGTCACCGTGCTAGCTGAAGCAATGCATATATCAAGTATGAAGGACTTAAACCCCAAATATGCAAATTTGTCATATTTTGGAGTTATTGAGCACATTTGGGTGTTTGATTACGAGAAGTTTCAGATTCCCATCTTTGGTTGCAAGTGGGTGAATAGTAGTGGCATACGAATGGATAAGTCTGGATTTTTGCAAGTTGATCTTACTAGGGTGGGGTACAAAGATGAACCTTTTATTCTAGCATCTCAAGCTAAACAAGTGTTCTATGTGAATGACCCGAAGAGTACAAAATGGTCTATAGTGCTTTTCTCTAACAAAGTGACTGATGATAGCGGTGTCGATCAATGTGATATTGATGTTGAGAATGAGTCATGCATTAGACGGAATGATTTGAATAGAAATGATGAAGTTGAGGATATTATACCGGATGAGTCATATATAAGAAACGATCATAATGAGGGAATTTGGATCAATTCATCCGTACGCATTGCTAAGAAACAAGTGATTAATATTCCAACAAAGAAAAGAAAGAGATGTTAGTGACTGAGGTAAATTATGCATGGTTTCTTTATTTTTTTGTTTTCAATTGCTTTGATTATAAGTTATATCTGATAATGCATGATTTCGTTATATTTTTGTTTTCAATTGCTTTGATTATAAGTTATATCTGATAATGCATAATTTCGTTATATTTTTGTTTTCAATTGCTTTGATTATAAGTTATATTTGATAATGCATGATTTCTTTATTTTTTTTGTTTTCAATTGCTTTGATTATAAGTTATATCTGATAATGCATGATTTCGTTATATTTTTGTTTTCAATTGCTTTGATTATAAGTTATATCTGATAATGCATGATTTCGTTATATTTTTGTTTTCAATTGCTTTGATTATAAGTTATATCTGATAATGCATGATTTCGTTATATTTTTGTTTTCAATTGCTTTGATTATAAGTTATATTTGATATTTGATGGTTTCCTTGGTTTATTACAGGTTAGACATGGTTGATGACCAACATGAGGAAGTTAGTAAAAAAGTATCCGCGGAAGAAGAAATTCGAAGAGGCATCACAATAATGAGAAGGGTGGTCCAAGGAAGATCTCGAGGCATCATACTAGATGTCTATTGGAGCCACCAGGGACAGCTTATAGAACCTAATGGGCATACCTTAACTAGTTTTATCGGTGCACTAGTAAGGAATGAAATTCCCATTACCTGTGATGATTGGAGAAACAAAGAGATGAATGACTCCAAAGAAAAAATTTGGAGTGAGATAAAGGTACAATCATTTGGCCCTTAATTATACGGTATCAATTATGTTTTTTCAATTACCGGTACTAACTATCAATCTGTATGTTTTTCTTAGCGATGTTTTAACATCGAAGAAGAAAGAAGAGGTTTTTGTATGAAATTGGCCGGAAAGCTTTTAAGAGGGTTTCGAACATTTTTATCATCCAAGTTCCTTAGGGATGCGGATGGTAATTATGTGGATGCGAAGCTTCCTAAAAAATATGA
This sequence comes from Lathyrus aphaca, assembly GCA_963966055.1. Classification (NCBI taxonomy): domain Eukaryota; kingdom Viridiplantae; phylum Streptophyta; class Magnoliopsida; order Fabales; family Fabaceae; genus Lathyrus; species Lathyrus aphaca. The sequence continues at coordinate 88,172,886 of OZ014520.1, forward strand.
AAGTTTGATATCAGCTGAAGAATGGGAAGCTTTCAAATCCAAACGACAAGACCCGGTTTTTAAAAGAATAAGTGCCACAAATCGGGAAAGAGCATCAAGTCCCGCATATCCGTACCGAAAAGGACGTGTCGGATATGGACGCTTAGAACAATTCATGGTAAGTATTTATAAATTGCGATAACAAATTTGTTCATCATATATTAGTTTTATCTGATCAAATTGTATGACTTAATGTGTAGCTGCAGAAGGAGAAAAGTTCAGAAACATCTCTTCCTGCGCATGTTTTGTGGAAGGAAGCCCGTGTGGGCAAATCTGGAGTTCCTCAAGAAGAAGTTTTACACGTATACCAGAAATGTGTAAGTATAACATTTTTTCATTAATTGAATAACATTTTTATACACAAATATTTGACAAGTATACGGTATTCATCTGATTTTTCAGGAGGCGCTATCTCAGTCTTTATCTCCCGATGATACTAGGAGCATACTTAGTCAGGCATTAGATGTCCCTGAGTATTCTGGTCGGGTGAGGGGTAAGGGATTTGGAGTCACTCCGACCTCCCTGAGTGTTAAAAAAGGAAAGGCTCCTAGTAATCGGGAGCTTCATGCAAGAATGGAAGCCATGCAAGCTGAGCTTGATGCATTGAGGAGAGAAAGAGAGGCTAGCGCCTCAGCATGTTTCAAAGATGGTTCGGACAAAGACAGTATCAACTGTACCTTTCAGCCGAACATTCCAGAGGTAATTACATATAATTGTCTTAAATTGAACTATTTGCTTAAATTATGTATTTGACATATATACACATTAACAATTTCTTGTTATTATTGGTTTTAGGGCATTTCCCATTGTCAGCTATATTTATCGTCACCATACTATCGGATGGTTGGCAAGGGAAAAATGCATAACGTTAGCGGAGTATTACTCCACACTAGAGAGCTCCCTGCTGGATGTTTGAAGGTATCGGTTGATATTGCAGTTGAGCCGAATGCATCATTACCATATCCTAACGATGATTCGGATGCAACAACGGTGGACGAAGCAGTAGGTTCGTTTGTTGCATGGCCGACAAACCTCATATGCGTAGGATATGAGGTATTCCTAAAACCTATGTTAACTTTAATATGTATATTCAAAGTTTTTACGCGCATTTTACGTACATATTTTCATTGGTTATGTTAAATAGACTCCCACAAAATCCAAATCAAAAGATAATGCTATTCCGCGGCATACCGAGTCCGTGGTTTCAAGAAAAGAGGTAATATACAATTATATGACATATATTCATGGAAGTTGTTACATTCTTAATTTGATCTAACTATTTATATGACCTGTAGCTTCAAGAAAATGAGGTTAGCAACGCCTCCGCACAACAAAAAAAGGAGGTTAGAAACGCCTCCGCACGAGTAAAAAGTGCTGGTGCTAAGAAGACCGTAGCTAGGAAAAAACCTACCACCAAGTATAGGTCGTGCCTCAGGACATTTCTAGAGATGACTGATATACCGACCGGAGGTGTTCGGACTGTACATATGGAGGTAGGGATTTTCGGCTTTGATTACAACCAAATGATTGGTAATGAAGACTTCATGCAAGTTTTTGGTCGTGAAGAAATCGGCGTCAACGTTGTCAATACATATATTATGTAAATCCGGTCTACTTTGTTTTATTAATTGAACAACTTATTTACTTTATGTTTCAAAAGAGGTGTCTAATGTTAATGATGTTTTTATATTAGGTTTTTGTATGACAAATTGATGCGCCCCAATGGTTTGGAAGTGTCATTCGGATTCTTAGCACCCGCGACCGTCAACTTAAGTTTAATCTTAAGTAGACCGGATACCGTGATGGAGTACGTTCTTCGGATCCTCATGGACAATAAAGATGCGGAGAAGTTGTTTTTTATACCGTTTAATACCGGGTTAGAATTTCATTCTAAATTCATCTATTATAATTTTTTTCCAAGTTAACATCTAACATTTGCTTAATCATTACAGTGGACATTGGTTGTTGCTCGCAATCAATCCTATCCGAGAAATCGTGTATTATCTTGACTCGTTAGGAAATGATTGGACAACATACCCGGATATGAAGGTCATAATTGACACGTAAGTGAGAATGTTCAAAATTTTTCTTAGTTTATGTGAATTGTTCTAATTGCTTCATTTTTTTTTTATTAGCATCCTACAAGCTTTTCGGGCCCAACGAGATATCCAAACCTCAAGGAGGGGCGCCAACTCCATTACATGGATTCAAGTGGCGGTATATTTTTAATTATCACATTTTTTATTATATTAGTGATGACACTTGATAAAACTTAGGATTTATCCATATTTTTTTTTCATATGTAGTGTCCTCAACAACGTAATCAAATAGATTGCAGGTATTTCATGTTGAGTTTTATGCGAGATACTCTTGTTTTGGGCCGATTAGAGATTCCCACCGATGTATGTATTTCTAACTTATGAGTTATTTTTATATTTACACATATCTCATATAATTAAATAGTTGAAATTAAATCAAACTATGTTATATTATTATGTAGTACTTTGATGAATTCAAGTGTGCATTTTATACAAAGGATCAAGGGGACGGAATCAAAGAGGAATGGTGTCAATTCATGATAGAGCTCAATGTTTTAAGTAATGACTTGTAAATTTGTAGTATATTGTACATGACTTGTAACTTTGTACATAAATTTGTGTAATTATATTGTACATTTGTAGTATATGTAATGACTTGTAAATGTGTACATAAATTTGTATATATTTTGATACATTTAAGGCAAAATTGGTTTGAATTGGTATATATATATATATATTTGTTAGCCAAAAATTGGTAGAAAAAAGGCCAAAATGGTTTGAAATGGCATATATAAAATGTGATATTTGTCTGCCAAAATTTGGTTGAAAACAGGTAGAAATTCTGGTTTATAAACCTGGAAAAAATGTGGTTTAAAACAAAAGCTGCAAAAAATTTCGTATACCTTAGACAGCGCTTTTGGCAAAAGTGCTGTCTAAGAGGGGGCTTAGAAAGCGCTTTTGGGAAAAGCGCTGTCTAAGGGGGGGGGGGGGGGCTTAGACAGCGCTTTTCAAAAGCGCTGTCTAAGGTATACCTAAAAAAATTAAAATAGGAGGGGCTTAGAAAGCGCTTTTGGCCAAAGCGCTGTCTAGGGGGGGGGGGGGGGGCTTAGACAGCGCTTTTCAAAAGCGTTGTCTAAGGTATACCTAAAAAAATTAAAATAGGAGGGGATTAGACAGCGCTTTTTCAAAAGCGCTGTCTAAGGTATTCCTAAAAGCGCTGTCTAAGGGTACCTTAGACAGCTCTTAGACAGCGCTTTTAAGATTTAAAAAAGCGCTGTCTAAACCTTTAGCAGCGGAGGTTTAGACAGCGCTTTAAAGCGCTGTCTAAGGCTAAAAAAAGCGCTGTCTAAGATCTTGTTTGGCATAGTGATGACAGAGGTTCAATTCTTACGTTTTCATGACCACTCCTGAGAACTTTGATTCATTGATTCCATAATTCCAGGCCCAAGATATAATTGTCAAGATCCTCATGCCCTGTAATGTCAAGACATCCCTTTTGACATTTCGTCACACCTTACTTGACCTTCAATCAGTCTGGATAGTAACTGACACTCATGTAGTAACACATCTTTGATCCAGGATCAACTCCCTCTATTTAAGATAACCAGTGTTACCTCAATGAACACTTATGTTGATGAATGGAACCCTTAAGACACATCTTCATGTCTTCAAGAGCTTACTCTTTGTTCAACACTCCTATTGAACATAATCATCCTTAGTACCATTTCTTCTTCTAACAAGAACCAATCCTTGCTCCCATTAAAGTTCCTGATCATAATCATGCTTAATGTGAAATGTCATAGAATCACCATCCTATTACCAACAAACTCTTGGATTGAGATTAAAATCGCCATTAATCCCTCTCTTTTCGAACTCATCCTTACAACTAACGAATTCCTCATGAATTCTCAGTTGTAGACATCTATGTTCCTGAGATAAAACCCAATTGACTCTAGAATGCTCCAAATCCCTCAAAGAGATACCATACCTCTCAATTTGTTAGTTTCTTTATAATGTCACCTTTATTTATCTTGGCAGTTTCTCCATGCCTCTAGCCAAAAGTCCCTGGCTTGCTTGCTCCATAAGGTTTGATTTGTTCCTCTTTCTTCTAACCAACCTAGTAGAAGGAACTCTCTTGAAATCATCCTTCATGTTTCACATACACCAACTGCATCCCTTGCTATCTTCATGACTCAGAATGTCCCCGTAGAGTACCAACTTGATCATCACTAACATCAGACTATCATAAAGAGAAATAAACTCTCCATAACCACTACAATCATCTTCAGTTTCATAGACCTTCTGCCACAAGCTCCAAGATATAGCTAAAACCAGATTCTCCTTTTGATTCTCTACCTTTCTGCACCAGAGTAATTAGTTTCAAATCCACTCCTTAGATTTACGAATGAGAACAACCAACTGCCACATATTGGTTAACTCATCTTCCTTTAGAGTTTCAAAGGCCTTCTGATTTTCCAATGAAACTTGATCTTCAAGTAAAATATTCTATCTACTCCAATTGGAGATACCAAGACTAGAACATGTAGTATCTCCCACTTTTGTAGCTCCTGCAATCTGCATGAGAGAATCTTCTTGAGTTACCAATAGTTTCCCTTCCTAAGATGACCAGTTAACCTTAAACAGCTAACTCCAGATGTTTAGATTGATGTTAGACCATTAGACAGATCATCCAGATGATGATCTAACTCATTCACTTACAATCTTGACAAGTTTCAAGTTATCATGCCACCTTGATAACTTTTCAAGCCTAATATAACAAGAGTTCCATGCTCTCATAGACTTGAAGTTTGAGTAGACAACCTTTATCATGCTTTGCAGTCCCATACTAAAATACAGCTATCCTTGAGAAAATACTTCTTGACTTCTTCATGCATGATGATCGTGGGACCTGACATCCGTTTTCCTTAAATAAAAAAATAAACTGAACCAAGTCTTATCCTCCAACTGAGTGATGATCTGAATTGTCCCTCCAAGAGTCTTAATAACCCATACCAGTTTCGAATTTAGAAACTCTCTGGATGGATCACAAGCCTTTATTGTTCTTATCTGAAGATAATTACCAACCCCTTTGGTAATCATCCTATGGTTTTGTTTCCTAAGTATATGCATTTCATTCCCTCTGATTTGAAGACTCACTCTTTGAGTCATTAGGGTTTTGTACATACTATTTAGAGAAATGTTTCAACATTTGATTGAACACCTGTCCTTTTGAAGTCTTCCATGATAATCTTGATTGTACCCATCCTCTAGGTTGTAGATAGGGATGTTGTTCCTCCTGATGATCCATACAGTCTTTAGTTACAACGAATTCCAAATATAAGGATAATTAATTATATACTTGCGACTTCCACAAATAACAATTGATCTTAAATCCTTATCTAGTATCCTTTGATGGTAGATTAGCTTCATCTTATCCAATGTTGAGACATTGGGTCTGATATCCTTGACTCAACTTGCATTTAGCTGATTGTCTTATCTTCATATTCAATGAGGATCTACACTTTTTGACCTTAGGATAACCAGACACCTTCAAGAAACTTCTTCTTCAGAATGAACATCAGACCTAGATCATATACCTCTGATCATGATTAAGAATTTCCTTTATGATTGGACTTGAGAGTAATCTCAAGTATCTTTGGCAACTTCCCCCATGATCATGTTGTTTATCCAATTCATAGACCAAGAATTGAAAACAAGAATTCAGATCAGCTTCCTTTAATCTGACTTCAGGATACACGACCAAATCTCCCTTCCAAGAATGAAGATGTCACTACCATCCATCAATAACTCGCTTTATTCCTTTGCATACACCTTTGGAATTCTTTGGGTTTCCATGATGTTTATGTCTTCAAGAGCGCAAGCAAGATTAAGAATAGATTCCACCATCTATTACCTCTAGACAACAATCATCTCCATATATTCCCAAGAATAGGTCTCCATTCATCAACATCATCAGAGACACAAGTACTCCAAGAATTCTTCCAATCAGATACACAAGCAGTGGAAAACCAATGAACAACTTCAACAGTCTTCAAGAAAAAAGTCAACCATCTTATCATACATTATCAACAAACACCATAAGCAGCATAAAATTCACAGAAAATTTGAACAACCATCAATAGTTGTTCCCTTTGACCTATAGCACTCATTCCATTCATTAACAGGATGCATGCTCTGATACCAATTGAAATTATGGTACACATATCACAAATATCCTGACCATATATCGTGACATTGATCTCTGCTATCAATTAAACAAGGTTCAATTATGTAGACTGATATTCAACAATATCAGCGCATGAACTTGTCAGATGCCCCAACATCTTTATCGACATGTTTATGCAGTAATCATAATAACATAGTTGTATAATTGTAGAATGATAAAACACCATGATTTGTTAACCTAGTTCAGTTGAACTCACCTGCTATGAGGGATCCCAATCTAGGAAGAAGATTACATTATAAGTGGATTATTTATTATAAAAAACTGACTGTTGTACAACTAAACACAAACCTTTTACCTAACCCTACCTAATATAATCCTTATTGTTGAAACCCATCTCACTTCCTCATTGTTTCACACCCTGCAACGGCATTAGGTTGCACCCATCAACTCCATCATGTTGAACTCTCTCAGCTTTAACATTCACGGAAGTCCTCATTTCTATGCAATGATTCTTTGGCTTTCTATTCTCATGGGACATGTTTCAAATCTTTGTCCAAGAATAATATACAATTCATTACCTAACGGTTTTTGAATTTGTATCAACAACTATGTCTACCTCAATGTATCCTACTGATACAGAGGGTGACTTACAACATAAGAAAGCCAACGACTTTCAAACCATAAACCTTATTTTTCTACTTTACAAAAGTGTTACAAGGATTAGTTGTTTTTCCCTAGGTCTAAGGACTTCTATTTATAATCTTCTGTTGATCTATGGGCTTCGAATAATCCATACAATTCTTTCTTGATCCATGCGTTGATTTTTGCAGATAAAATCTCTTCAAATCTTTAAAACAAATTTTCTACAAAATATGTTTGTAATAGACAAAGATGTTGAATCCTCTCTGTCAGGACATCTTGTTCAACATCATATTTAGTACATATGTTTTACCAAAATTTTAGTCAAATAACAAAGTAAACATTAAACATAAAGGAGATAAGAAAACATAACATCTTGAGATTTCTAGAAAATCTCCCAGATTTCAGTTTGTTCTTCAAATTCTTGTTCATCTTCTCTGAATACTCATATATAACCTTCAAATAACCCACAACTTCCAACTCTGACTTCATAATACTTTTATCTTCATTTCCACCCCTTTCTCCCATGTCTTCATCCCATATAAACAAATTACAGGTTTCATCACTCCTCCAAAATGGACATTTCCAAAAATGCCTTCCTTTATTTTGTCCCTTCTTGCATTGGTACGAAACCATACGACCATCACAACCACAAAAATTTCCAGATCAAGATTTTACAGCATTATAAGACATAAAAACACCTTTGGATGAGTTTTTATTCAAATGCAACATTGAAACACATTAAAGTATAACACTTTCTTAATGTTGATGTCTTCTTCTAGACGATGACGACGAAGTTGGTGTTAGGGTTGTTTTGTCTTGTTTCTTTTTTTGGTGGATAAATGGATACTCAGTGTTTAAAATATATAAAGAAGTGTCAGTTTTTAACAACAGTTGTAAGAAACAACCATAGTGATATCTGTTGTACCTCAAAATTTTCCCATCCATATTCAATATAATTTGTCTCAAGAGGTCTCCTAATGGTCACAAGATTCTCAATTGCTCAAAAGGATTGAAGATTTCACCAGATAAAGCCTCATCCTGAACAATGGACCTAGAACTATGGTTTTGAGTTTCTCCAAGAAAAGTGGACTTCCGAAGCCTCAAGTGAACTTCATAAAATCCTATATACCTTAAAGAATCCTCATGTCAAGTTACAAAGCTTTCCTCACAAGATTGGCCAGTCAGATGCTCAGATACCTAAAAATTAGTTAACTTGGTCAAAACGTCAACTGAGGTCAACTCAAAGTCAAACTTCAAGACTTTTGGTCAACATCAAGATTATGAGGTGAAATTCATCATTTTATCAAGGAATGATAATGATTCATCAAGGAAACCTCAGAATCATCAAGAATCAGAAGTTGCTAAATTAGGGTTTTCACAGGAAAAGTCAACTGGAATTTGACCAGCCATAACTTTCACATACTTCATTAAACATTTCCCTTCTAAAGCTCATTTTAAAGGAAATTCAATTCTCTACAACTTTGTGTATCACAAGCCAAGTCCAAAAATGCTTCATTTGAAAGGTATGAGCCAAAACATTATAGGTCTTTTTGAAAGTCAACAAAAAGTCAACTTTTTCCAAAGCTCATAATTTGAAAATGGTAAGAGATATGGACATGGTACCAAAAGGGTTGATTAGAGGACACTCTAAGCTTTATAAAATGTCCTAGAACACCTTCATATCATTAGAATTGGGGAAGTTATGCATTGTCAAAATTGGGAAATTTTCAAGAGGTATATGAAGCAAAAAGGGTCTAAATTCAAGATTTTGTCAAATGGGTCCATAATATTGCAACCCAAACTTAAAGATGAGGTCATGAACGACCCAATGGTCAATTATTCTTATTTTTATCATTTATTTTATATTATTTTGGATTTTAATTATTAAAATTCAATTTTAATAGAAATAAAATATGAAAATAAAATATTTGATCTCATACTTATTTTTGGATCAAAGATTTTGCATTTAAGTTGATTGGAAATCATTCAAATTCGCACAAAACCAATTTGGCATGATGTAATGTGATTTTTGGACAATTATGAATGATTGGTTTCTTCACAATCAAGTAATTTCAACCCATTTCCAAAAGCCCATTCTTTCTGACCTAAATTACTTCCCTATAAGTACATAACAAGGCACAATAACAAGGGGGCGATTTTCATACCATAAAAGCATCCTTCAAACTTCATTTTTTTTTCAAGGCAATTTAAAGGTTGCTATAGATTCCTTGATACTCATTGAACGTATCTCAATTGTTTTTATCATCAAAACCATGTTAATATGCATAAACCACATTCAACTTTTAAGTCATTCTTGAGTTTTTTGATTTCATAATTATGCTTGTTATAAACTGTTTTTTATAAATGTATGTTGGTCATAATGCTTCATAGATTGTTTTTGGATGGTTTGTTTGAAGTTCTATCGCAGGTATCAAACTCCACCATGGCTAGGGTTTGTCGTCCAAGATTAGGGTTTTTTGATTCAGGCCATTTGAAAACATTTTAAGGACATATTTGGATCCTATGATCTCTGGGTAGTTGATTGACACCATTATTGAGGATTAATTGTACTTATTTTAATGTATTTGAAAAATATAGGTTTACCTGCAAAAAGAAATTCGCAGGAAAACTTGCAGTTCAAGAGTTAAAAGATGATGGATTTAGCGTACTGAAGATTTTCAAATATTTTGTTTTATATTTTATTTAATTGTTTGATTATGTAAACAAGTATGTGTTGATGGCTTGGTGGTAAGGCGCACATGATATTAGCCTGAAGGCGTGGGATTGAATCCACCTTTGGCATGTTTTTTTATAATTGGGTTATTTCACTTATTTTATTATATTATTGTTTGTTGCCAGATTCTATCACAAGCGCACGCTTGTCCAAGTGGCAAAGGACTCAATGGAAGCAAGGGCGTGGGTTCAAACCCAACCTTGGGACATTTTTTTACTTACATTTTCTTTTTCTCATTTTTATTATATAATAGGTATTTGTCAACCTAGTGGCAAGGTAGGAGAGTTGGCAAGGCAAAGGGCAAGGGTTCAATCCTCCCCTCAAACATTTTGGTTTTTTTTCTTTTCCTTAATTATTTTGTTTATTTTTAAGTAATAACTTAATTTATTCTTTTAACCATAGTTAACCCTAATTAAAACCTTAAACCTTTTTCAAAATCTTAATCAACCCTTAAAATTTTTTAATTTATTTTCCTTAAATTTATTTAAGTGTTAGGTTATTTTAATATATAAATTTCTTTCATTATTAAAAACTGATAATATATTTTCTTTTTAAAACCATAATGTTTTTGAACCTAAATTTTTTTTATATAAAACCATTTTTTTTATAAACCTAAACCTATTTTTCATAAAACCTTATTTTTTTTATATAAACCCTAGAATATTTTCTAAACTTAAATGTATTTTTGTTTAAACCCTAAGCCCTAAAGGTTTTTCCTAAACTTATACTTTTTTAACCCTAATCCTAATTTATAATTCATTTTTATGTTATTCATTTACTGCTTATATAATTAAGTAACCGTTTCATATTTGTAATATTTTATTTTTTCGCCATTGCTATTATGTAACTGCCTCAAAGCTTTGTAATAACGTAGGACATTTACCTTCTACCTTTTAAATTCCTGCCATTTATTTTATAATAATTGCGTGGTTAGTAACTTAGGGTGTGGCAAGACATAAGTGAATTAAATTGGACTTAGAAAATTAATATTCAAGATAAATATCTGAAAACAACACCCACACACGTAAGTCGATCATTTTACGATCGCCATCTGCAATTTCTAGGGTTACCCCTCTTGGTTGCCTTAATAAATGGTCAAATCCCTCGAACGTGGGGGTGTCTTAAGAAAATGTTCCTACAAAATAAATCATCAAGTCCCTTCAAAATTCATAAGATCATAGTTCCTTCGAGGTTGCCTACGAAATAATGATCTTGTCCCTTCGGTAAAAAATGATGATAGTCCCTACGAATTGCTAAAGACACCCCTACAAGCTGCCTGCGTTGACCATACGATGACCCTACACATGTCCCTTAATAAATCCAAGGTAATGACTACTTACGCTTTAATAGTAAGGACAATCTTACCCTTGAAAGTAAATAAAGAAACATGAAAGACCAGTATAGGGTAGGTAGTTCATAGTTACTTACTCACATTTTCAAACTCTTTTTCATACCCCACTTTTCAAACATTTTTAAACTCAAATCTTTGTATACATCCATATGAGGATCATTACAAAAACTTATGAAAATTTATAAACACACACTTCACACTTTTCAAACAAATAAGTGAGCTAAGTAACTAAGAGTCATGGATACAAAGGATGCTAACACCTTCCTTTTATATAACCTACCCCCCGAACTCATAATTTTCAAAAAAAGGTCTTTCCTATTCTTCTATTTCCTATTGGATAAAATAAAAGTCGGTGGCGACTCTTGCTATCTGCACATGTTTTTGTCAAACAAAAACACCAAGTCAGTTCTGTCGCTCCCGATAAATGAGACCGGCTCAGAGAAAGGTACAGACGCGAACGATCGGCGAAAGAAAGGATGAGAACACACAGGAGTGAACTCACAAGAAAGAAAAGAGTCGCCAGCTAGGCATTTTTATCCCGAAGGAAAGGTAATGCTACATAAACCTAAGGAAAGATATGGATAAGACGGTTGCGAACCAGAGAGACTGAGAAAGGGGGTTGGTTACAACCTGGGAAGGTATTAGCACCCAGATTGTCCGTCGTACTCGACGGGATCCACGCTTAAAAGATTTGTGTTTTAAAGGGGTAGTGTTAGTGCAATTTGTGTATCAAAGCTGGAAAAAATGTAAGTGTCAGTGTAAAAGAATGTGAAGTGTGTAAATGAAGTGACAGTGTAAGAAATGAATGAAGTGCTCAAGATAATGAGGCTAAGAAAATAATGCTGGAAAGAGGGGGAATATACAGAGACTTTTGTTCGATAACTGTTAAGTTATGCCTACGTATCCTCTCGTGCAATGAGGAAGTCAGAACACCGTAGTTCGACCCAAAGAGACTGAAAGGTAATTTGACTTGTGAACTGCTTGCTTGTCTATGCTCAAGTGTATGACCTGTCTGGCTCAGGCGCTAACTGTCTTGCATTAGACGGAAGAAGCAAGTTCTCGTTTATGAGTGAATGAGATGAGAAAAGAATCCCGGAGGAGACGATTATTGTTTGTTTTTGGTGTTTTCAATCTTTTATTTCTTTTGGAGTTTGTCATAGGAAAATGAGCTTAAGCCTAAACCAAGGGTTAGTAAACTCATCACATCTTCCCTCTGATTAGGGGTAATGAGAATACCTTAAGTATGAAGTAAGCACCTCACACTTAATCACCATGATGTAGGATTAAGATCATTAACCTACTTGCATTTATTTAGATGTTTTTGGAGTTTTTGTTTAGTGTTAAGTAATGAGATTAAGCCATAATCAAGGATTAAACAGACTCATTACACCATCCTAATAGAAGGATAATAGATGAGAATGTTTAAGCTGAGGAAAGCTCCTCAACTTAATCCATGATTAGGGATTAAACCCATGACAAAACAAAGCCTTTATTGAGTGGATTTTAGTTAATGATAAGATGATGAAGTGATTTTTAGGGTTTGTAAGACAACTTGAGGGGGACTTGTCCATTAACACTAGGGTTAGTCCTTCTTAACCAATTAAGGAAGAATTAGAACCCTAATGCAAGGCCCAAGTTACAAGCTTGATGTCTTGATGATTATTAGATGGATTGATTAAAGGATTTAAACACATTAAGGGTTTAACACTTAGGATTAAAGTTATACACTCCATCCTAATAGAAGGATGCAGGCATAAGCTTAATCACAAAGCCTTAAAGCCTTTAGGGTTTAGTCCTTGATTATGAGATGAGAAGAGAAGACTCAATGAGACATAAAGATAAAATCTAAATGGGGGACTAATCAAAACCCTAATTATTGTCATGCTTGGTTGTTCCTAAGGTTTGTGAGGTTTACAAGAGAGATCTTCAGAGGAACCAACAGGAAGCAGATGAAAGGAGCAAAGAGAAGCAACACAACTTGCTTCACTTAAGAAGTCAAGTTGCTTTGAGAAAAGAAAGTAAGATGAAGAAGAATGAGCAAGCTCAATCTCAAACACAAGACAAAATGCAGCAATGATGCATAAGAGAGATGAAAAGAAATTGTGAGAAGTGAAGGCAAATTCACTTCTCAAAGTTACTTACCACCTGAAAAGTTAGTGAAAGGAATGCAATGCAATGCAAAATGAGATGAAATGGGATGATGTAAAACAAAACCAGAAGCATGTATATGATGCTAATGATGCTATGAGATGATGCACATACATGACAAGAGATGGGAATGATCAAATGAACATATAGATGCAAGAGAAACATGCCTAGAATCATGAACATACATGAAAAGTTATGTAATGCAAATGACATACAACATGGCAAATGGATGATGCAATGATCAAACATGATTCTAATATGTCTTAAGATGTAATATGAATCAAATGAATGCACAAAATGTCATGGCAAGTCATGGTATGCAAGCAAATGGAAGATGGATGCAAATGAAAGCCCAAATTAGGGTTTATGATCAATACACAAAACAAAAATCAAAACCAGAAGCAAACATCAAGATAAAAAATTGAAAATTCACCCAAGGGAACCCTAACCCTACACAAACTCACTGCCCAAAGGAGGGGATCCAATTCTTAACCTAGTGAAAGTTATGAATTCCTTAAGATCTCTAAGGTTTTAGGGTACCTTGTCAAGAAAAATGTCAAACAAATTGAAAATGCAAGATCAAATCATGCCAATTTAATCCTATAAACTTCATGATATGCAAGATGCAATGCAAAAGAATCAAAGTCCAACTCCTAAAGACTAGGCAGAAATGAATTTTTGAACATTGGGTCAAAATAATGCCTTGAAATGATTTTAATTCCATTGAAAATTGTCAAAAGACATCAAGATCAAAAAAGAAATTTGGTTTGAGGGTTGGACAATGTTTCTAAATGATTTTAAAGGTTTCATGAATTTTTTTGTGATTTTTAAATACCTAAAAGTATTTTTAATTAATTAATTCTCATTAATTAATTAAAAATAAACTTTTAAATGATTTAAAAATAATTTTTAATGCAAAAAATAAAAATAAAAATTTTTTTGGTTTCTGAAAATTAATAAAAGATTGCATAAAAATTTTCAGAATTTTTGAATAATTTTTACTATTTTTAATAAAATGCACAAATTAAATAAGAAAAATGTGAAATAAAAATTAATAAAATGAAAAGTATGAGCAATGGATGGATCAGATGCGTTCTGGGCAAAGGAAGTTTGACTTGGCGCCACATCCAATGGCCCAAGTTCAAACCTGGTTAAATCAGATTTATGAATTAATTAAATTGGATTAATTAAGTTAATGAGGATTAGGGTTTCTGAGGACACATCCTAGCCGTTCAAACGCGCGTCAGTCAGCCTAAGTCAACTCATCTAACGCACCAAATTCAAACCTCATTAATCACTCAGATTAGGGCTAATCAACTTCAGGTGGCCGGAGAAGACTTCCGGTCGTCTTCTCCGGCGAACCAAAACCCTAGATTTTGCTATAGGTCACCAAACATGAAATTTCTTCCACAGAAATGATCCTGCCCCCCATCTAAACCTAACCCCTCTTTCAAAAATCATTTATTTTCATTGACAAGCTCGAATCGAAGACAAATATGAAACACGGGCAAACTTTCAGAGAGACATGAAATGGTCATCCCTTACTTATTTTCAAATCTAAATACATCCAGATGATCAGTGTAACATATAGATTCAATTTGTAACAAGAAAATGAAGTTCTGAGAAAAAGGTTCTTGAGCTATACCTGAGATGGAACCTTCAGGTTCTGGGCTTTCTGGGCTTTTCTCTTATGCAAACTGACTCCAATGATCCCCCTTGTGCTAATGGCAAGCTTGAATGGAGTTTAGACAGGCTGTTTTGAGAGGTTCAGTTCTGGTGTATCAGAAAATGAGGTTCTTGTGTGGGATGTTTCAGATCATTGTGAGGGGTGGGATTTGTTCTATGGATGATTTCTGGTTGATTGGTGAAGAAAAAATGAATGTTTGATGGCTGTGGAAGGAGATTCGAAGAGAGGAAAGTTTTGACAGTTTTTGGAGTGTGCTGCAATGTGTGTGTTCCAGGCTTGCTTCTCTCTTGTTTTATGACCCTTAGGCAATCCATAAACAATCCCAGCAATCTAGGAGGGCAGGTGTGCACTGTGGGATTGGTATGGGAGGATTGGCCAAAAAGTCAAGTTGATTTGTACTTGCAGCATGGGCTATGGAAGCAGCAGTCTAGAGGCTTGTCCTGCCTCAGCTTGAGTCAAGGATGGCCCTTGGATGACTCATGAAAGGCTGCTGCATTTGGATCATGAGCTAGAGGAGTTTTTGCAACTTGCCCACTTGTGACATTTCATGATTTTGGCTATGTGAATGTGAGAAACTTTGCTGGATTTTTGATGTGGGATGCTTCATTAGGTCATGACAATGCATTAAAACCAGCTAGTGATCATACAACTCCTTGGGGAATGATTTTGCCAAAAATCCCTCTTTGCATTTTCATGAAAAATGACTTATGGCTATGTGAAGATCAAGGCAAATGAATGAGAAATCCCTTGGGCCAATTCTGATTTTAGGTCATGCATTGCATTGGTATGATGATTAGAGGTCATGTTGAAGTCACATAAAGACTTGCCATGAGAAATTGCAAGTTTTCCATTTTGTGCAAAAGTGGAATTTCAATGATTTTGCCCAACTTTGCAAGGCCATAACTTTTGATCCAAAATGAATTAGGTCATGTTCTTGTACTTTTTTAAAAGGGAATGATACATTCTACAACTTTCATGACCAAAGTTTTTTTATTTGAAGCATTTTTGAATCAAAAAGCAAGGGTTGAAAAAGTTTCCTAAAATGGCAATTTCATTAAAAGTCAAACTTTTCCCAAAAAGTCAACTTTGCAAATGACTTGAAATTCTTCAATTTTGTGAACTTCCAACATCTTCCATGATCAAATAAAGATCATACACAATCAAAATGATGAAGAACACCCTTTGGTTGGGTCATTGGGGGCCTCAGATGCCCTGATTTTACACTGACTTGCTTGAAAAGTCAACTCTTGATCAGATGACTTCCCCATGGAATTTCTTCATGAAATTTGATATGCATGCTCCCTATACCATATAGAAACCAATGGAAACAAGAATGACCAAAAAATTTGGAGTTATGGCCTCTGAAACCAAAACCCTAATTCTAGGTCATCTGTGAAGTTAAACCTGGCCCTGCTTCCATACCATTCTCAGTTCTTGTGATTTTTTGACATTCTTGACTTTGAGAGGATATAATATGATGCTTGAACATACATGGACCCTTTTGAAGTGATTGATGACCTTTGGAGTGGCTCAAGAAGCTCTTGGATTGCTCAGATCACAAACCCTAGATGCAGATGACTTTGAACCAATGCAATGAATCAAAATGCAATATGAGATGATATGATTGAACTTATGCACATGAAGAGATCACAAGCCATGGTGCGAATGGGTGAAGGCAAATTTGGGGTGTTTACAGCTGCCCCTATTCAAGCATGAGTTAGCTGTGCAGGATGTAAGCAACGGCTTATCAGGCAACCAAGATAACTGGTGGTTGAATACCAAAAGACAGTCCAAAATTTGCACTCACAGAATGAAGAAGAAAAGGGATATAGATTGTAAAAGAAAATAAAATATATTATAAAGTGTGGGCGACGGAGGACGACCGTCGAGCAGAGGACGACTGCTGGGGAAAGTGCAATGACGGGGACGGCCGACATGCTGGGGATAAAAAGGATTATGATGGGGACGGACATCAAGATGAAGCTATAAGATTCTCTGAGGATTAATGAACAAATGATGGGGACGGCCATCAAGTTCATAAAGTAAGGTAACCAACGATGGGGACGGCCATCGGGCTAAACTGATGAAGGACGATCACCAGGAAAAGGAAAAGGGACCACGACGGGGACGACCATCGGGTTAAAGAATAAATGGAATAATGATGAAGGACGGTCATCAAAGGTGAGGGACGATCACCTAGCAGGGGACGGCTGCTCTGTTGGGGATAAGATGAGGGACGGTCATCTAAGGTGAAGGACGATCACCTGGCAGGGTACGGCTACCGAAAGTATCGCGACATAGGACGAATGTCGGATAAAAGGTCAACGATGGGGACGGCCATCGGACGAGCATGATGAAGGACGATCATCAAGAGGTGAAGGACGATCACCTAGCAGGGGACGGCTGCTCTCGAGGTTTATCATGACATAGGACGAATGTCAGATAAAGATCAATGATGGGGACAGCCATCGGGTAAAATGATGAAGGACGATCATCAAAAGGTGAAGGACGATCACCTAGCAGGGGACGGCTGCTAAATATCACGACATAGGACGAATGTCGGATAGAAAAGGTCAACGATGGGGACGACCATCGGATGAGCATGATGAAGGACGATCATCAAGAGGTGAAGGACGATCACCTAGCAGGGTACGGCTGCTCTCAGGGTTTGTCATGACATAGGACGAATGTCAGATAGAAAAGAAAATTTTTACTCTACTGGGGAATAGTAAACACGGACGAGTGTTTACATTCAAAAGAAAATAAGAGGTATAAGTATTTTGACGCTGTGTATAGATTAAAGATGCGGACGAGCATCTTTAAGGCTATGATACGGACGAGTATCGGGTAGAAACAAATACTGTCACATGTTCAGAGATGATGATACGGACGAGTACCAACGGGTTAACAAAGAACACGGACGAGTGTTGATTCTGAGGGGACTCTCCTGGGGAAAGGTAGACACAGACGAGTGCCTAAATTCTAGAAGACAAGAGTGTTTGACACAGTGTATGGATTAAAGATGCGGACGAGCATCCTTAATACTATGATACGGACGGGTATCAGGTAGAAACAAACGTTTGACGCATGTTCTGAGATGATGGTACGGACGAGTACCAACGGGTTAACAAAGAACACGGACGAGTGTCGAATCTGCGGGGATACAAATGGTGTATACAAGATACGGACGAGTATCTGTATAAGTAAAATAAGTATGAGTGGTGTATATATGAGTGTTTAACTTGCTAGGGAGAATGACACAGACGAGTGTCAGGGAATTGTATATATATGTATCTGTGAGTGCAAAGAGGACGCTTTGGCTTTATGCTGGGGATATGACACGGACGAGTGCCACAAGGAGTGTGTACTGGTGTTTGTGGGTGTAAGGCAACTGTTTTAGCTCTTTGCTGGGGAATCTGGGGAGCATTCCGTATATTGTTGATGGATTGTCATTATTCACAAGTGTTTGATTCAGATCATGACTTATGATTATGCAACATGTTTGATTTTTGCCATAATGCTTCGTATTAGACGGAATGCTACGCTTTGTGGGGTGAATATGATGCGAATGCTATGATTATGCAAAAGATACCGATCCGGGATTCGGGTCCCGTTGCTGCGAAAATTTCTAGCCGATCTGTTTGAAGTGGACATCCCAGCTGGGGATGAGATCATTGGTAGACCTGATTAGATGTATCTGCTTGGAGGAATAGGTCACTGATAGACCCATTCTTGGTGATAAGGGACCCAGCTGGGGTTTGTAGGAGCTTTCTTCACTCTGTTGTGATTCCTTCGTGTGTTGTTTTTCCGGGTAGAGATTGACACTCTGTGGGGAGATGGTTCCCTGGCTTGACTGTGGAGGAATAGTAAATGGTAACTCGGCTGGGGAGAAACAACAAGTGGCAACTCAGCTGGGGAGAAAACATTTCTGGTGCTAAGGCTGAGTGAGTATTGATTTGCCAGCTTGCTGGAAGCGAAGTTTTCATGCCCCATGTCGTGCTTTGAATACCTGCAATCCTGCAAAGATAGGAACGTACAAGTAATCCCGAGGTATCCCTTACCGGATTCCATCATAGGAGTTCAGACACTCCTGGGAGTAAATATATTCCCTGCAAGCACACATTCTTTAGAAAAGAAACATCTGTGTTTATGCAATCAGTATCTTAAAGACATCGGACATTTTGCAAATGAAAATAAAGTGTACGAGACGAGACATGACTGAAAATCTGATTTTATTAATTCGTATGCCCTGAATTGGCAAGATACAGTCAAAGAAACATATCCCCTGAAATGAGGAGATTGCTTATAAATTGAGAAACAAAATGTTGGCAATGTTGACGACGCTTCAAGGAGCTTCCCTTTTGCTATGACTCGTATGACATTTGACGTTCTTCTTGTCTCGCTTTTTGAAGAAGGCTGATTCTGAAAGAAGCTTGATCCTTTCGAAGCTTACCAAGTTGTACGTGATACAGACGAATTCAGAATGCAGTCGTTCGCTTATTCCCTTATTTTGCATGGATCGCCCTTCCGGGTTTTCAATCCATCGGGATACCCATTTTTGCCTGATTTGTCCGATGCGGCTTTTCAACTCAGCGGGTGTACATTTTTTGTTTATTTCCCTTATTTTTGCCCGAGTCTTTTATTCTGTTTTTGACTCGCCGGGATGCCCTATTTTTTGCCTGGACTTACATTCTGTTTTTATGTCCAGCGGGTCATTTTATGCGAAGTATTTTTTAACTGCATCTGAATTCACAGGGGACGGGAAGTCTTCACCATCCATAGTTGTAAACACCCCAAATTTGCCCTCACCCATTCACACCATGGCTTGTGATCATTGCATATGCATAAACTCAATCATAGCATCTCATGTCACATTTTTGATTCACTGCATTGTTTCAAAGTCATCTGCATCTAGGGTTTGTGATCTGAGCAATCCAAGAGCTTCTTGGGCCACTCCAAAGGTCATCAATCACTTCAAAGAGGTCCATGTATGTTCAAGCATCATATTATATCCTCTCAAAGTCAAGAATGTCAAAGAATCACAAGAACTGAAAATGGCATGGAAGCAGAGCCAGGTTTAACTGCACAGATGACCTAGAATTAGGGTTTTGGTTTCAGAGGCCATAACTTCCACCATTGGAAGTTAAGTGCAAAAAATGGCATTTTTGAAAAAAGTCAGAAATAACACATAACTTCCACCATTGGAAGTTAAGTGCAGAAAATGACCTTTTTGAAAAAAGCCAAAAATAACACATAACTTCCACCATTGGAAGTTAAGTGCAGAAAATGACCTGTTTGAAAAAAGCCAAAAATAACACATAACTTCCACCATTGGAAGTTAAGTGCAGAAAATGACCTGTTTGAAAAAAGCCAAAAATAACACATAACTTCCACCATTGGAAGTTAAGTGCAGAAAATGACCTGTTTGAAAAAAGCCAAAAATAACACATAACTTCCACCATTGGAAGTTAAGTGTAGAAAATGACCTGTTTGAAAAAAGCCAAAAATAACACATAACTTCCACCATTGGAAGTTAAGTGCAGAAAATGACCTATTTGAAAAAAGCCAAAAATAACACATAACTTCCACCATTGGAAGTTAAGTGCAGAAAATGACCTTTTTGAAAAAAGCCAAAAATAACACATAACTTCCACCATTGGAGGTTAAGTGTAAAAAATGACATTTTTGGAAAAAGTTAAGAATTGGATCCCCTCCTTTGGGGCAGTGAGTTTGTATAGGTTTAAGGTTCCCTTGAATGCATTTTCAATTTTTCATCTTGATGTTTGCTTCTGGTTTTGGTTTCTTTTTGTGCATTGATCATAAACCCTATTTTGGGCTTCCTCTTGCATTCAACTTGCATTTGCTTACATACCATGACTTGCCGTAGCATTTTGTGCATCCATTTGATTCATTAGACATCTTAAGACATATTAGAATCATGTTTGATCATTGCATCTTTCATTTGCCATGTTATGCATTCATATCATTTCATAAACTTTCATGAACTTTCATGGTTCAAAGCATGCTTCATTTGCATCCTCATCCTTGTATGATCATCCACAACTCTTGACATGTGTTTGCATCATCCCTTTACATCATTTTCATCATGTGTATGATTTTGACTTTGGCCTTTGCCCATCCATATGCATTGTTCCATCTCATTTCTTCCTTTATGCATCTTGTACTAACTTTTCAGGTTAATGGTAAGTTTGTTTGGGAGGTGAATTTGCCTTCACCTCCTACCTCTTCTCATCTTGTCATTTTACATCCTTGCTGCATTTTTACTTGTCTTTGAGTGAGCTTGCTCACTTGTGCCTCTCTTCCTTCTTTTCTCTTCTCATCTTATCCTTTTTCTATCTTGCTTCTCCTTGGTGGCTTCCTTGAAGATTTCTCCTCTTAAGCCTCACAAACCCTAGGACTTCCAAGCATGATAACATTTTAGGATTGTTTAGTCCCCCTTAGACTCTTTCCTTTGAGTTTTCTTTGAGTCTTCTCTTCTCATCTCATAATCGGGGACTAAACCCTAAAGGCTTTAAGGCTTTGTGATTAAGCTTATGCCTGCATCCTTCTATTAGGATGGAGTGTATAACTTTAATCCTAAGTGTTAAACCCTTAATGTGTTTAAATCCTCTAATCAATTCACATAATAATCACCAAGACATCAAACTTGTAACTTGGGCCTTGCATTAGGGTTCTAATTCTTCCTTAATTGGTTAAGAAGGACTAACCCTAGTGTTAATGGACAAGTCCTCCTCAAGTTGTCTTACAAACCATAAAACTCACTTCTTCATCATATCATTAACTAAAATCCACTTAATAAAGGCTTTGTTTTGTCATGAGTTTAATCCCTAATCATGGATTAAGTAGAGGAGCTTTCCTCAGCTTAAACATTCTCATCTATTATCCTTCTATTAGGATGGTGTAATGAGTCTGTTTAATCCCTGATTATGGCTTAATCTCATTACTTAACACTAAACAAAAACACCCAAAAACATCTAAATAATCACAAGTAGGTTAATGATCTTAATCCTACATCAAAGGTGATTAAGTGTGAGAATCTGACTTCACACTTAAGGTATTCTCATTACCCCTAATCAGAGGGAAGATGTGATGAGTTTACTAACCCATTGATTTAGGCTTAAGCTCATTAACTTATGACAAATTCTCAAAAGCAATAAAAGACTGAAAACTCAAAAACAAACAATAATCGTCTCCTTCGGGATTCTTTTCTCACCTCATTCACTCATAAACGAGAACTCGCTTCTTCCGTCTAATGCAAGACAGTTTGCACCTGAGCCAGACAGGTCATACACTTGAGCATAGACAAGTAAGCAGTTCACAAGTCAATTCATCTTTCAGTCTCTTTGGGTCGAACTACGGTGTTCTGACTTCCTCATTGCACGAGAGGATACGTAGGCATAACTTAACAGTTATCGAACAAAAGTCTCTGTATATTCCCCCTCCTTCTAGCTTTATTATTTAGCCTCATTATCATGAGCATTTCTTCTTTGTTCTCACACTGACACTGTACATTTACACACCTCACATTCTTCTTACACTGACACCTGTACATCTTTTTCCAGCTATTTTATACACAGATTGCACTGACACTACCCCTTTAAAACACAAATCTTTTAAGCGTGGATCCCGTCGAGTACGACGGACAATCTGGGTGCTAATACCTTCCCAGGTTGTAACCAACCCCCTTTCTCAGTCTCTCTGGTTCGCAGCCGTCTTATCCATATCTTTCTAGGTCTATGCAGCATTACCTTTCCTCCGGGATAAAAATGCCTAGCTGGCGACTCTTTCTTTTCCTGTGAGTTCACTGCTGTGTGTTCTCACACCCTCCTCTTGCCGACCGTTCGCGTCTGTACCTCATTTGAGCCCAGTTTCATCTTTTGGGAGTGACAGCTTGGCGACTCTGCTGGGGAACCTTATACTGTAACCAGGGCTTCTGGTTCTTTTTGTGGGTTCCTCCTAGCGCTTGATTGATCTGTGTTTACTGGGGTGTTATGTGCTATCTGTGCTTATATTTGTATTTATTTTTGCTTTATGTACAGTTGTTTTATTGCTTTCTTTACAGCTTTACATATATCATACTGTCATACTGTGCTGGCTGGATTTGTTTTGTTGCTTTGGTGGGTGGGTGTTCTATTGAGAGTTGAGGTCCTATACCTGGGACCTGAGTGACACCTAGGCTAGAGTGGTTCATGTTCTTTCCCATTCCATTTCGGTCTGGTGCGGGAATATGAAACACGGTTCAGATATGGGTTTCTTCTTGAGAACTCTGTGCTACAGATTTCCTGTAGTGCTAGGGCTATCTGGGAAGCCTGCTAAGTCTGGATGACCTTTAGTATTGACCTTCAGAAACTGAGGTGAATTAGAGGAGGATCTTTTATGGTTATTGTAAACACTGTACCTCTGGGTTAGAAGTGTTTACACTTCTCATAACTGATCCAAGTCTGAGGATCCTTGTTTTAGAACACCACCTGTAAGGAGGGTTAGGCTGTTTACAGGTTTGCAGGTACCCTTGACCTCAGCATACCCTGTTACTTTGTTTTGATTAAGAGTACTCCATTTTGGGACAGTTCTTGTGATTTTTAAACCCTGGACATGTGAGTCTTTATTTGAGTCCCCCACCTTGGTTACTGGATTTATGAACCTCCATCTGGATTTCTTGAACATACATGGACTTATATCAAAGCAGTTAATCCGATCCAGCTTGATCACAAACCCTTGCATATCATTCTGCATACATCATTTCGCATCATTTTAACATTTGTCTATCTGTTCTGCAGGGTATCCACATCTTCTTTAGTTTGGTTTTGACCGTTCTTCTTTTCAACATCTGCACCTCTTCCAAGGGGTATGGAAGGTCAAAACCAAGAACCAAACTGGATACCCTCGAAGAACAAATAGACATACTGCATTGCATGCTAACCTCATCTCTTTTGTTTTACAGGAGTTTTATTGTTTGTTTCTCACCTCGTTGTGTACCTCAGGAAACAT
Source organism: Lathyrus aphaca (assembly GCA_963966055.1). Classification (NCBI taxonomy): domain Eukaryota; kingdom Viridiplantae; phylum Streptophyta; class Magnoliopsida; order Fabales; family Fabaceae; genus Lathyrus; species Lathyrus aphaca. The sequence goes on from OZ014520.1 coordinate 88,196,721, forward strand.
TGATCATAGAAGGGTCTTTCCCGTCAATCACATCCACAAACATCCGACCCGTAACAACCTTCCGAGCTTACAGATGGATCAGCTTCTAGAAATCACTTCAACAGTTCCCACTCCTACAACTTCAACAAACATCTCTCCTACAACATCAGCAAACATCATTCCAGTGGAGATTACTACAACAACAACAACCATCAAGGAGGACATCTTTGTCAGCTACCTGGCTACACATAAGTACATTGAGATGGATGAAGATATCCATGAGACAATGAGTCAGGGTTTTGAAGCCCTCAATGTCAATGAGGCAACAGTTGAAGTGTCTAGAACCTCAATAGCCTCATACAAACAAGCTCGGAAGGTTGTTGAAGACGGGAATTCCCAAGGCTGGGGCAAGCTGCTGCAAGTTCAGATGAAAAAAGACAAATTCGGTTTGGGTTACAAACCATCCCGACAAGTGCAAAAAGAGGCTGCTGAAGCTCCCAAGTTCATCAGTGGGGGAATGCTAGCCCCAAGTGCTATCAATAATGTGGGAGACGAGGCTGAAAGTGACTTCAACCTGGAGAGCTGGATACGTCCAAGGATCCCGGGGAGCCGTATCTCAAACTGGTCTTCCCAGGAAATTATAAGGGTTACTCCTGCAGAGTAATTATTATTTCCTGTATTTTTAAGCATGCATCAAGTCTTGAATCTTGCCCAAGATGTCAAGACTCATTTTATAATCGGGCCATCTTGTAGTTTTGTGCAACAAGATTAATCAATGAAATATCAGACATCTTTTGCAAATGAGTCTTGTTTCTTTTCCGCTCACTGTTTTTCCATTTTTCTTTTTGTACAAAAAAATAAATGGCAATGTTTTCAAAATGACAACTTTATTTCACTTTTCTAAATAAGATTAAAATCAATCACTAAAAATGAACAAACTGAACCCTTGCAGAGAGTGCCTTCCAGACCGCACTGACAACAGCACGGCTATGGCTTCGTATGACTTTGACAATCCAATCAATCAAGCTGATGAAGGGGTTGAAGAAGAGTTTGAGCTTCCTGAAGAGCTAGCCAGGTTGTTGAGACAAGAGGAGAAGGTTATCACTCCTCACCAGGAGGAGGTTGAAACGATTAATCTTGGTACGGATGAAGACGTGAAAGAGGTTAAGATCGGGGCCTGCCTTCAAGACGCAGTAAAAGAACAGTTGATTGACATGCTTCGGGAGTATGTGGATGTGTTTGCTTGGTCTTATCAGGATATGCCAGGGTTGGACACCGACATTGTTATGCACAAGCTGCCTTTAAGAGAAGATTGCCCGCCGATTAAACAGAAACTGCGCCGTACTCGTCCAGACATGGCAATGAAAATCAAAGAAGAGGTACAAAAGCAGTGGGACGCCGGGTTCCTTGCTGTGACTAGCTATCCGCCGTGGGTTGCTAATATAGTACCTGTGCCTAAGAAAGATGGCAAAGTAAGGATGTGTGTTGACTACCGGGACCTGAACAGAGCCAGCCCGAAAGACGACTTCCCATTACCTCACATTGATGTATTGGTGGATAATACGGCTCAGTTCTCGGTATTCTCCTTCATGGACGGATTTTCAGGATACAATCAGATCAAGATGTCACCTGAAGACATGGAGAAGACAACCTTCATCACGCCCTGGGGCACGTTCTGTTACAAGGTGATGCCATTCGGATTGAAGAACGCTGGTGCAACATATCAACGGGCTATGGTAACATTATTCCACGATATGATCCATAAGGAAATCGAGTGCTATGTGGATGACATGATTGCCAAGTCCCTTACAGAAGAAGACCACCTGGTGAATCTACTGAAGCTATTCAAGCGTCTGAGGAAGTACCAACTGAAGTTGAACCCCAACAAATGCACATTCGGGGTGCGATCTGGTAAGCTGCTGGGTTTTATTGTAAGCGAGAAAGGGATTGAGGTTGACCCTGATAAAGTCAAAGCCATTCAAGAGATGCCTGCACCGAAAACTGAAAAAGAAGTTCGAGGGTTCTTGGGACGATTGAACTACATTTCACGGTTCATATCTCACCTCACTGCAACCTGTGAACCTTTGTTTAAGCTGTTAAGAAAAGAACAGACGGTCAGGTGGAACGAAGACTGCCAGAAGGCTTTTGACAAGATCAAGGAATACTTACAAGAGCCTCCGATCCTTATGCCTCCAGTTGAAGGAAGACCTCTAATCATGTACTTGACAGTATTAGAAGAGTCGATGGGGGTGTGTGTTGGGCCAGCATGACGAGTCTAGTCGAAAAGAGTATGCAATTTACTACCTAAGCAAAAAGTTTACCGACTGTGAACAACGTTATTCACTGCTCGAGAAAACTTGCTGTGCTTTAGCGTGGGCTGCTCGCCGACTGAGACAGTATATGTTGACCCACACTACTTTATTGATATCCAAAATGGACCCAGTTAAGTACATTTTCGAGAAGCCAGCTCTTACCGGACGGGTTGCAAGATGGCAAATGATTCTCACAGAATATGACATCCAGTACACATCTCAGAAAGCCATCAAGGGCAGTGTATTGTCTGAATATCTTGCTGAGCAACCTATTGATGACTACCAGCCTATGAGATTTGACTTCCGTGATGAAGACATCATGTTCATAAAAGCGAAAGATCATGAAGAGCCTGTTCATACTGAAGGGCCTGACCCGGAAGAAGAATGGACTATGATGTTTGACGGGGCTGTTAATATGAATGGTCGCGGTGTTGGTGCAGTACTCATTACACCTAAAGGAGTTCACATGCCTTTCTCGGCAAAGCTCACCTTTAACTGCACTAACAACGAAGCTGAATACGAAGCTTGCATTATGGGTCTTGAGGAAGCCATTGACCTCAGGATCAAGACATTGACTGTATTCGGAGATTCAGCTCTGGTAGTTAATCAAACCAACGACAAATGGTACACTCACCAGGATCATCTGATACCTTACAGGGATTATACAAGGAGGTTATTGACTTTCTTCACCACGGTCAAGCTTGAGTATATCCCTCGGGACGAGAATCAGTTTGCAGATGCTCTGGCTACCATTTCATCTATGATCAAAGTTCAAGCTGCCAACTTTGTACCTCAGATTTCAGTATCCAGACTTGACAGACCAGCGTATGTGTTCGCAGCAGATGTTGTCAAAGATGATAAGCCTTGGTTCCACGACATTAAGTGCTTCTTGGAGGATCAAACATACCCATCTGGGGCATCTTCCAATGATAAGAAGACTTTGAGAAGGCTTGCTGGTAGTTTCTTTCTGAACACTGATGGTTCCCTGTACAAAAGAAACTTTGATATGGTACTCCTCAGATGCGTTGATAGAACAGAAGCAGACTTGTTAATGCATGAAGTGCACGAAGGATCTTTTGGTACCCATGCAGGAGGGCATGCCATGGCTAAGAAATTGCTAAGATCAGGTTATTACTGGATCACAATGGATGCAGACTGTTGTGCCTACGCCAGAAAATGCCATAAATGCCAGATCTATGCGGATAAGGTGCATGTGCCTCCCAATCCTCTGAATGTGATGTCTTCACCCTGGCCCTTTGCTATGTGGGGCATTGATATGCAAGATTGAGCCGACTGCTTCAAACGGCCACAGATTCATCCTGGTCGCCATTGACTATTTCACCAAGTGGGTTGAAGCAGCCTCATATGCAAATGTTACAAGGCAAGTGGTGGCCAGATTTCTGAAGAAAGATATCATCAGTCGATACGGAGTGCCCGAGCGAATCGTTACTGATAATGATTCCAACTTAAACAATAAAATGATGGCAGAATTGTGCCGGGACTTCAAGATCCAACACCACAATTCTTCTCCTTACAGGCCAAAGATGAATGGCGCTGTTGAGGCAGCCAATAAGAATATCAAGAATATTGTGCAGAAGATGGTAGTCACCTATAAAGACTGGCATGAGATGCTGCCATTTGCCTTGCATGGGTACCGCACGTCAATCAGAACATCCACCGGGGCAACACCGTATCAGCTTGTGTATGGTATGGAGGCAGTCCTACTTGTTGAAGTTGAATTACCCTCCCTACGGGTACTGATGGATGTTAAGCTGAGTGAAGCAGAATGGGTCCGATCCCGATACGAACAACTGAGTCTGATTGAAGAGAAAAGATTGGCTGCAATCTGTCACGGGCAGTTGTATCAGAAAAGAATGAAGAGAGCCTTCGATCAGAAAGTTAGGCACCGAGAGTACCAAGTAGGAGATCTTGTGCTGAAGAGAATCCTCCCTCCTCATACAGACCACAGGGGCAAGTGGACTTCGAATTATGAAGGACCCTTTGTGGTAAAGAAAGTTTTTTCTGGTGGAGCACTCATGCTCAGTACCATGGATGGTGAAGACTTCCCGTCCCCTGTGAATTCAGATGCAGTTAAAAAATACTTCGCATAAAAATGACCCGCTGGACATAAAAACAGAATGTAAGTCCAGGCAAAAACAGGGCATCCCGGCGAGTCAAAAACAGAATAAAAGACTCGGGCAAAAATAAGGGAAAATAAACAAAAGAATGTACACCCGCTGAGTTGAAAAGCCGCATTGGACAACTCAGGCAAAAAAGGGTATCCCGATGGATTGAAAACCCGAAAGGGCGGTCCATGCAAAATAAGGGAATAAGCGAACGACTGCACTCTGGATTTGTCTGTATCACTTACGACTTGGTAAGCTTCGAAAGGATCAAGCTTCTTTCAGAATCAGCCTTCTTCAGAAAGCAAGAACGAGAAGAACGTCAAAAGTCATGCGAGTCATAGCAAAAGAGGAAGCTCCCTAAGGCGTCGTCAACATTGCCAGCATTTTTGTTTCTCAATTTGTAACAATCTCCTCATTTCAGGAGATGTGTTTCTTTGACTGTATCTTGCCAATTCAGGGCACATGAATTAATAAAGTCAGATTTTCAGTCATGTTTCGCCTTGTACATTTTTATTTGCAAAGAATGTCTGATGTCTTTAAAAAACGGATTGCATAAATACAGATGTTTATCTTCAAAAAAAATGATACGTGCTTGCAGGAAATGTACTTGCTCCCAAGAGTGTCTGAACTCTCATAACGGGATCCAGTAAGGGATACCTCGGGATTACTTGTGCGTCTTTTGTCTTCGCAGGATTGCAGGCACCCGAAGCGCAACGTGGGGCATGTAAGCTTTATCCCAGCAAGCTGGCAAATCAACACTCAGTCTTAGCACTCAAGGTGTTTTCTCCCCAGCTGAGTTGCCACTTGTTGCTTCGCCCAGCCGAGGTGCCAATCATTCTTCCTCCTCAGCCAAGTACAAAAGCCAGGGGACCATGTCCCCACAAAGCTTCAGCCTCTATCCAGAAGAGCAACGCATGAAGAAATCACAACAGAGTGACAAAAGCTTCTACAAACCCCAGCTGGGTCCCTCATTACCAAGAATGGGTCTATCAGTGACCTATTCCCCCAAGCAGATACATCTCAATGATCTCATCCCCAGCTGGGATGTCCATTTCAAGCAGATCGGCCAGAGATCTTCACAGCAATGGGGCTCGAATCCCGGTTTGGTATCTTTGAATAATCATGGCATTCGCATCATATTCACCCCACAAAGCGTAGCATTCCGTTTAATACGGAGCATTACGACAAAAATCAAACATATTGCATAATCATAAGTCATGGTCCGAACCAAACACTGTGAATATTGACAATCCATCAGCAATATACAGAATACCCCCCAGATTCCCCAGCAAAAGCAGTTGCCTCACATTCACAAACATCAGTATATACTCCTTGTGGCACCCGTCCGTGTCATATCCCCAGCAGAAAGCCAAAGACATTCTCTTTGCACTCACATATACTTATATATATACATTTCCTTGACATCCGTCCATGTCATTTTCCCAACACGGTAATGTAAACACTTTGTATATCAGATATTTGTTTATACTACACTCTTCACCTTTTGACACTCGTCCGTGTCACTCTCCCCAGCAAGTTAAACATTCATCTATACACCACTCATACTACTCATACTTATATAGATACTCGTTCGTATCTTGTATACACTAGTTATATCCCCGCAGATTCAACAATAGTCCTTGTTCTTTGTTAACCAGTTGGTACTCGTCCGTACCATCATCTCAGAACATGTGTCAGGCGTTTGTTTCTACCTGATACTCGTCCGTATCATACACTACAACAAACAAGATCTTAGACAGCGCTTTTTTTAGCCTTAGACAGCGCTTTAAAGCGCTGTCTAAACCTCCGCTGCTAAAGGTTTAGACAGCGCTTTTTAAAATGTGAAAAGCGCTGTCTAATCCCCCACCCTTAGACAGCGCTTTGGCCAAAAGCGCTTTAAAAGACCCTCTTAATTTAAATTTTTTAGGTACACATTAGACAGCGCTTTTCAAAAGCGCTGTCTAAGCCCCTACCTTAGACAGCGCTTTGGCCAAAAGCGCTGTCTAAGCCCCTCCTATTTTAATTTTTTTAGGTATACCTTAGACAGCGCTTTGGCCAAAAGCGCTGTCTAAGCCCCCACCTTAGACAACGCTTTTGCCTAAAGCGCTTTCTAATCCCCCCCTTAGACAGCGCTTTTGCCAAAAGCGCTGTCTAAAGTAAACGAAATTTTTTGTAGGATTTGTTTGTAACCACATTTTTTCCAGGTTTATAAACCAGAATTGGTACCTGTTTTCAACCAGATTTTTGCAGTCAATTATCACATTTTATATATGCCATTTTGGCCTTTTTTTACCAAAATTTGGCTAACCAATTCAAACCAATTCAAACCAAATTTGCCATAAATGTATCAAAATATATACAAATTTATGTTTACATTTATAAGTCATTACATATACTACTACAAATGTACACATTAATTACACACTTTGAGCTCTATCATGTATTGACACCACTCCTCTTTGATTTCGTCCACTTGATCCTTTGTATAAGATGCACACTTGAATTCATCAAAGTACTACATAATAATATAACATATTTTGAATTAATTCCAACTATTTAATTATATGAGATATGTGTAAATATAAAAATAACTCATAAGTTAGAAATACATACATCGGTGGGAATCTCTAATCGGCCCAACATGAGAGTATCTCGCATAAACCTCAACATGAAATACCCGCAATCTATTTCATTACGTTGAAGAGGACACTACATATGAAAAAAAATATGAATTATAAATCCTAAGTTTTATCAAGTGTAGTCATCACTAATATAATAAAAAACGCGGTAATTAAAAATATACCGCCACTTTAATCCATGAAATGGAGTTGGCGCCCCTCCTTGAGGTCTGGATAACTCGTTGGGCACGAAAAGCTTGTAGGACGCTAATAAAATAAAAATGAAGCAATTAGAACAATTCACATAAACTAAGAAAAATTTTGAACATTCTCACTTACGTGTCAATTAGGTCCTTCATAACCGGGTATGTTGTCCAATCATTTCCTAACGAGTCAAGATAATACACAATTTCTCGGATAGGATTGATTGCGAGCAACAACCAATGTCCACTGTAATGATTAGGCAAATGTTAGATGGTAACTTGGAAAATAATTATTATAGATGAATTTAGAATGAAATGCTAACCCGGTATTAAACGGTAAAAAAAACAACTTCTCCGCATTTTTATTCTCCACGAGGATCCGAAGAACGTACTCCGTCACGGTATCCGGTCTACTTATCATTAAAGTATAGTTGACGGTCGCGGGTGCTAAGAATCCGAATGACACGTCCAAACCATTGGGGTGCATCAATTTGTCATACAAAAACCTAATATAAAAACATCATTAACATAAAGTAAACATCATTAAAATAAGTTGTTTAATTAATAAAACAAAGTATGCCGAATTTACCTAACATATGTATTGACAACGTTGACGCCGATTTCTTCACGACCAAAAACTTGCATGAAGTCCTCATTACCAATCATTTGTTCGTAATCAAAGCCGAAAATCCCTACCTCCATAGGTATAGTCCGAACACCTCCGGTCGGTATATCGGTCATCTCTAGAAATGTCCTGAGGCACGACCTATACTTGGTGGTAGGTTTTTTCCTAGCTACGGACTTCTTAGCACCAGAACTTTGTACCCGTGCGGAGGCGTTGCTAACCTCCTTTTTTTGTTGTGCGGAGGCATTGCTAGCCTCATTTTCTTGAACCTACATGTCATATAAATAGTTAGATCAAATTAAGAATGTAACAACTTCCATGAATATATGTCATATAATTGTATATTACCTCTTTTCTTGAAACCGTGGACTCGGTATGCCGTGGAATCGCAGTTTCTTTTGATTTGGATTGTGTGGGAGTCTATTTAACATAGGAAAATATGTAAGTAAAATTTTAAGCATAAATTTTAAACTTTGAATATACCAAGGAAAGTTAACATAAGTTTTAATCATACCTCATATCCTACGCATATGAGGTTTGTCGGCCATGCAACAAACGAACCTACTGCTTCGTGCACCGTTGTTGCATCCGAATCATCGCTAGGATATGGTAATGCTGCATTCGGCTCAACTGCAATATCAACTGATACCTTCAAACATCCAGCAGGGAGCTCTCTAGTGTGGAGTAATACTCCGCTAACGTTATGCACTTTTCCCTTGCCAACCATCCGATAGTATGGTGACGACAAATACAGCTGACAATGGGAAATGCCCTAAAATCAATAATAACAAGAAATCGTTAATGTGTATATATGTCAAATACATAATTTAAGAAAATAGTTCAATTTAAGACAATTATATGTAATTACCTCTGGAATGTTCGGCTGAAAGGTACAGTTGATACTGTCTTTGTCCGAAGCATCTCTGTATACTGTTGAGGCGCTAGCCTCTCTTTCTCTCCTCAATGCATCAAGCTCAGCTTGCATGGCTTCCATTCTTGCATGAAGCTCCCGATTACTAGGAGCCTTTCCTTTTTTAATACTCATGGAGGTCGGAGTGACTCCAAATCCCTTACCCCTCACCCGACCAGAGTACTCAGGGACATCTAATGCCCGACCAAGTATGCTCCTAGTATCATCGGGAGATAAAGACTGAGATAGCTCCTCCTGAAAAATCATATGAATATCGTACAATTGTCAAATATTTGTGTATAAAAATGTTATTCAATTAATGAAAAAATGTTATACTTACACATTTCTGGTATACTTGTAAAACTTCTTCTTGAGGAACTCCAGATTTGCCCACACGGGCTTCCTTCCACAAAACATGTGCAGGAAGAGATGATTCTGAACTTTCCTCCTTCTGCAGCTACACATTAAGTCATACAATTTGATCAGATAAAACTAATATATGATGAACAAATTTGTTATCGCAATTTAAAAATACGTACCATGGATTGTTCTAAACGTCCATATCCGACACGTCCTTTTCGGTACGGATATGCGGGACTTGATGCTCTTTCCCGATTTGTAGCACTTATTCTTTGAAAAACCGGGTCTTGTCTTTTGGATTTGAACGCTTCCCATTCTTCAGCCGATATCAAACTTTCATATTTTTGGGGAAGCTCCGCATCCACAAAATTACCATCCGCATCCTTAAGGAACTTGGATGATAAAAATGTCCGAAACCCTCTTAGAAGCTTTCCGGCCAATTTCATACAAAAGCCTCTTCTTTCTTCTTCGATGTTAAAACATCGCTAAGAAAAACATACAGATTGATAGTTAGTATCGGTAATTGAAAAAACATAATTGATACCGTATAATTAAGGGCCAAATGATTGTACCTTTATCTCACTCCAAATTTTATCTTTGGACTCTTTCAGCTCTTTGTTTCTCCAATCATCACATGTAATGGGAATTTCATTCCTTACTAGTGCACCGATAAAACTAGTTAAGGTATGCCCATTAGGTTCTATAAGCTGTCCCTGGGTGCTCCAATAGACATCTAGTATGATGCCTCGAGATCTTCCTTGGACCACCCTTCTCATTACTGTGATGCCTCTTCGAATTTCTTCTTCCGCAGATACTTTTTTAGGAACTTCCTCAGGTTGGTCATCAGCCATGTCTAACCTGTAATAAACCAAGGAAACCATCAAATATCAAATATAACTTATAATCAAAGCAATGGAAAACAAAAAAATAAAGAAATCATGCATTATCACATATAACTTATAATCAAAACAATCGAAAAAATAAAATAAAGAAACCATGGATAATTTACCTAAGTCACTAACATCTCTTTCTTTTCTTTGTTGGAATATTAATCACTTGTTTCTTAGCAATGCGTACGGATGAATTGATCCAAATTCCCTCATTATGATCGTTTCTTATATATGACTCATCCGGTATAAGATCCTCAACTTCATCATTTCTATTCAACTCATTCCGTCTAATGCATGACTCATTCTCAACATCAATATCACATTGATCGACACCGCTATCATCAGTCACTTTGTTAGAGAAAAGCACTATAGACCATTTTGTACTCTTCGGGTCATTCACATAGAACACTTGTTTAGCCTGAGATGCTAGAATAAAAGGTTCATCTTTGTACCCCACCCTAGTAAGATCAACTTGCAAAAATCCAGACTTATCCATTCGTATGCCACTACTATTCACCCACTTGCAACCAAAGATGGGAATCTGAAACTTCTCGTAATCAAACACCCAAATGTGCTCAATAACTCCAAAATATGACAGATTTGCATATTTGGGGTTTAAGTCCTTCATGCTTGATATATGCATTGCTTCAGCTAGCACGGTGACACCACTATTTTGCATAGTACTCTTATCATCTTGTTCTTTGGTATAAAATGTGTATCCATTAATTGAATATGCGCTATGAGAAAACACATGCAAACTTGGACCATATGCCAAACATCTCAACCTTTCTGTTACCGAAGAAGGATCTGAAGAGCGCTTCAAATAAATATGATCCTTCAACCATTGTATGAAACTTTGATTGTGCTCTATAACTATCCAATTTTCATTTCTGTTCGGATTTAACCTTCGGAGTACATCCTTGTGCATTTCAACATATGGCTCAACCTCATTATTATTGTGCAGAACATACAAATGAACTTGATCCCGTTCATCCCTTGATATTGTCACAATTTTATTCCCAATTAATTTTTTACCTTCCATTTTGTCGAAAATCTGAGCTCTGGGGAGTCCAATCGATTGAACGTTAGACAAATATTCAGTACAAAACTCAACAGCTTCTTCAACAATGTATCGTTCAACAATACAACCCTCTGGTCGACTTCGGGATTTCACGTACCCTTTTAATATTTTCATATACCGTTCAGCAGGGTACATCCATCTCATATAAGCTGGTCCACACAACTGTGTCTCTTTCACAAGATGAACAACTAAATGAACCATTATGTCAAAAAAAGACGGAGGAAAATACATCTCAAGCTCACACAAGGTAATTACAATCTCTTTTTGTAGTGTTGGTAAGATCTCGGGATCGATCACCTTACTACAGATTGACCTAAAGAAAAAACACAATTTAGTTATGGAACTTCTTACTTTTTCTGGCAAAATAGAACGTATACCGATCGGTAGAAAATGTTCCATTATAACGTGACAATCATGTGTCTTCAAATTCTTCAACTTGAGGTCTTTCATAGAAACAAGTCTTCTGATATCAGATGAGTATCCTTCTGGAACCTTAACTTCACTCAGAGACTTACACAAAATTTTTTTCTCCTTTCTAGATAAAGTAAAAGCAGCAGGTGGTAGATATGTTCGTCTTCCTTTCTTCACGGGTGCTAATTCAGTTCTCATTCCCATTTTTAACATGTCCTCCCTTGCTTTAAGGCCATCCTTAGACTTGCCTTTTATATTGAGTAATGTACCGATAACACTTTCAAATACGTTTTTTTCAATATGCATAACATCGAGAAAATGTCTCACGTACAAAGACTTCCAATATGGCAATTCAAAAAATATCGACCTTTTCTTCCACCCACCTTTCACAATCTTATGTGCAAAAGGCTTGCCAAACTCAGTACGCACATCTTTCACCTTTTCAAAAACTTGTTCACCTGACAATGCGGGTGGAGCTCTACGATGTTCGGTGTCTCCATTGAATGCTTTTCTCCACCCACGGTAGTGATGTTTAGAATGTAAGAATCTACGATGACCGAGAAACACATTCTTCTGGCAAAGTTCCAATCGGATCGTATCGGTTCCGTCTTCACAAACAGGACACGCACGTTGACCTTTAATGCTATACCCAGATAGATTCCCGTATGCTGGAAAATCATTAATTGTGCCAAACAACATCGCCCTCAAATTGAAACTTTCTTTCCTATATCCATCATAAACCTCCACACCGTTCTCCCACAAAATCTTTAAATCTTCGATCAGAGGTGTCAAGTATACGTCTATGTCATTACCTGGTTGTTTAGGCCCAGAGATTAACATAGATAACATCATGTACTTACGCTTCATACATAGCCACAGAGGTAGGTTATAAATCATAAGAATCACAGGCCATGTGGTATGTGAAATACTTTGAAGACCATGTGGGTTCATTCCATCAGTAGATAATGCCAATCGAAGGTTTCTTGCTTCTGATCCAAACTCAGGATAATCATTATCAATCTTCGACCACTGTGGTGAATCAGCCGGATGCCGATACTTTCCATCGGTAATTCTTTCATCTGCATGCCAAGTAAGATGTCTTGCATCGGTTTCACTACGAAACATGCGCCTAAATCTCGGAATTATCGGAAAATACCATAAGACTTTTGCGGGAGATAATCTTTTCTTATATCGAGACAAACCGCATTTGGGGCACTCAGTTAACGTTGCATATTCGTTACGAAACAAAATGCAATCGTTAGGACAAGCATGTATCTTATCATAGCTCATGCCAATAGAGCACAACATTTTTTTTGCCTCATAGGTTCGATTAGGAAGAACATTATCATCCGGTAGCATTTCTCTCATAAGGGCCAACAACTCTGTGAAACTTTTATCCGACCATCCATTGCCCGCCTTTAAGTTGTACAACTTTAATACCGCAGAAAGTCTTGAGAATTTAGTGCAACCTTTGTACAACGGTTTCTCTGCATCGCTTACCATCCTCTCAAACATTTCAGGACAATCATGAAGATCTTCTTCCAGTGCTTCTACAATCTCTTCAACTCGATCACAATCATATGTTTCCGTGTCTTTGTCGTATGAAGCATAGGTCGTATTTCTTTTTCCACTCGATTCAACATTCCCGTTAATTTTCTCACCATGAAATATCCAACACTGATAACTTTGATCAATTCCATGCCTCAGCAAATGCGATTTCAATCCATGTGCGTCAACCTTACCAATATAACAACAACGCAAGCAAGGACAATGCATTCGTCTGGGGTTTTCAGCGTGTTGAACAGCATACTTAACGAATTCCGCAACCCCACTCTCGTACTCTTTGGTCATTCGATCGGCACAGATCCATGTTTTATCCATGGTTTTCCTACTTAAAAAACGTATACATAACCAATGTTAATATAAACTTCAATAACGTATCCGATACGCCAATATACCAACTTTAATTACCTCATCACTTTCATTTTTTAAATTACAAGAATCAAACTTTTTCTATTACAATATACCTATAACTATACCTATAACTATATAAGAGTTCGTTCAATCATTTTATGGGAGAAATCTAAAGGAAACTTAAAAGAATAATCGAAATTAAATTCAAAGCAATAAGTGATTTGAAAGTAAAGACTTATTTATAAAATGGAGCACATATACGTACATTATGACTCATTTCTAACAAACACACAGATACTTTGAGACAAATTTATGTATGATTGCGAACCTTTAAAACTATTAGTGAACACTACTTATATATTAATTGCCCCAAAATGCTATATTTCAACTATCCTTTTAATAAGAAAGGAGAAAAGTGTCATTTTTGAAATTATTTTTGACACTGTTCTAACTCTTTTGCCGACATCAGTGTCATCGTTACAACTTTAATGCAAATTTTCATTTTCCAAAAGATCTTTTTAGAAATTCATCATTAATCTCACTTTCTAGGAAATCATGGGTTTGCACGACTTCACTAATTCCTTAACTACTATGAACTTTCCCCCTCCATGAGAAATGAAACATTTCACTTCAAATATGTGTCTACCATGTGTCAGTCATTGAAAAGATAAATATCTATATAAATACTTCATTTGCATCCTCTTTCAATCTTCCTCACTTTTGCTTCAACATTTTACACACACAAAGAACACTCTCTCAGAACAAGCTTTTCCAACTATGATAAGTGGTAACAAAAAGCATGCTAAATCAACCACAACCAGAACCAGAACCAGAACAAAAAGCATGCTAAAACAGGGAAATGAACAATTCCTAATAAAATCAAAACTGAAACACATACCGTAATGAGATTCTTCAACAACTTTCAGAAATGACCGATTAAACTATTGCAATGCCTGAAATCCAGACTGAAATCCGAAAACAGAAATGACTTCAATGACGTGAACGAAGAACATGAGTGAATGAATGAAAACGTGAATGAATGAAAACGTGAATGACATACCGCGATGAAGACAGGAGAACGATTCAAACAAGTTTCAGTGACTTCAATGACGACAAAGTTCTTCTGGAAACGTTCGATGTTAGGGTTCGTCTGGAAACGTTCGCAGGAGGGAAAACGAAAAGAACAGAGAATGAAAATAGAAGTATGAAATTTAATTTTAATTAGACCTTAGACAGCGCTTTTGGTTAAAGCGCTTTCTAAGGTATCCCTTAGACAGCGCTTTCCAAAAGCGCTTTCTAAACCCCCCCCCCCTTAGACAGCGCTTTTGGTTTTATTTTTTTTTTAATTTAAAAACTTTAAACAGCGCTTTATCAAAAGCGCTGACTAAGGTAAATATATAAAAGCGCTTTCTAGAAGCGCTGTCTAAGGGGGGGGTCTTAGACAGCGCTTTTTGAAAGCGCTGTCTAAGACCCCCCCTTAGACAGCGCTTTCATTATTTTTTTGGACCATTTTCCGTGTTTAATTTTAATTTTAACCTTAGACAGCGCTTTCTCTTAAAAGCGCTGTCTAAGATGCGCTGTTAAAAAGCATTTTTGGCGTAGTGATAGTCTTAAGGATGCTCGTCCGTATCTTTAATCCATACACTGTGTCAAACACTTACGTCTCCTTGAATATAGATACTCGTCTGTGTCTACTATTCCCCAGAAGGGTCCCCTCAGATTCAACACTCGTCCGTGTTCTCTGTTAACCCGTTGATACTCGTCCGTATCATCATCTCTGAACACGTGTCAGTTTTTGTTTCTACCTGATACTCGTCCGTATCATAGTCTTAAGGATGCTCGTCCGCATCTCTAATCTATACACAACATCTAAACACTTATACCTTTTGTTTCTTGGATATAAACACTCGTCCGTGTTTACTATTCCCCAGTAGATCGCCAACAAAGCAAGTTTTCCTTTATCTGACATTCGTCCTGTGTCATGATAAACCTTGAGAGCATCCGTACCCTGCTAGGTGGTCGTCCTCCACCTCTTAATGGTCGTCCTCCATCATGCTCATCCGATGGCCGTCCCCATCGTTGATATTTAGCAGCCGTCCCCTGCTAGGTGGTCGTCCTCCACCTCTTGATGATCGTCCTTCATCATTTTATCCAATGGACGTCCCCATTGTTGATTTTTGGTTATCTGACATTCGTCCTATGTCATGATAAACGTTGAGAGCAGCCGTCCCCTGCTAGGTGGTCGTCCTCCACCTCTTGATGGTCGTCCTCCATCATGCTCGTCCGATGGCCGTCCCCATCGTTGACCTTTTCTATCCGGCATTCGTCCTATGTCGCGATATTTTCGGCAGCCGTACCCTGCCAGGTGATCGTCCTTCACCTTAGATGACCGTCCCTCATCTTATCCCCAACAGAGCAGCCATCCCCTGCTAGGTGATCGTCCTTCACCTTTGATGACCGTACCTCATCATCTGTTTATTTCATTTATTCTTTAACCCGATGGCCATCCCCGTCGTGGTCCCTTTTCTTTTTAGCTCGGTGGCCGTCCCCATCGTTGATTACCTTACCTTTATGAACTTGATGGCCGTCCCCGTCATGTTTCATTAATTCCCAGAGAATCTTACAACTTTATCTTGATGGCCGTCCCCATCATAATACCTTTTTATCCCCAGCATGTCGGCCGTCCCCGTCATCGCTTTACTTCACACACTTTTCCCAGCATGTCGGCTGTCCCCGTCATTGCTCTTTACCCAGCAGTCGTCCTCTGCTCGACGGTCGTCCTCCGTCGCCCACACTTTACAATATACTTTATTTTCTTTTACAATCTATATCCCTTTTCTTCTTCATTCTGAGAGTGCAAATTTTGGACTGTCTTTGATATTCAACCACAAGTTATCTTGTTTGCCTGTTAAGCCGTTGCTTACATCCTGCACAGCTAACTCATGTTTGAATAGGGGCAGCTGTAAACACCCCAAATTTGCCCTCACCCATTCACACCATGGCTTGTGATCATTGCATATGCATAAACTCAATCATAGCATCTCATGTCACATTTTTGATTCACTGCATTGTTTCAAAGTCATCTGCATCTAGGGTTTGTGATTTGAGCAATCCAAGAGCTTCTTGGGCCACTCCAAAGGTCATCAATCACTTCAAAGAGGTCCATGTATGTTAAAGCATCATATTATATCCTCTCAAAGTCAAGAATGTCAAAGAATCACAAGAACTGAAAATGGCATGGAAGCAGAGCCAGGTTTAACTGCACAGATGACCTAGAATTAGGGTTTTGGTTTCAGAGGCCATAACTTCCACCATTGGAAGTTAAGTGCAAAAAATGGCATTTTTGAAAAAAGTCAGAAATAACACATAACTTCCACCATTGGAAGTTAAGTGCAGAAAATGACCTGTTTGAAAAAAGCCAAAAATAACACATAACTTCCACCATTGGAAGTTAAGTGCAGAAAATGACCTGTTTGAAAAAAGCCAAAAATAACACATAACTTCCACCATTGGAAGTTAAGTGCAGAAAATGACCTGTTTGAAAAAAGCCAAAAATAACACATAACTTCCACCATTGGAAGTTAAGTGCAGAAAATGACCTGTTTGAAAAAAGCCAAAAATAACACATAACTTCCACCATTGGAAGTTAAGTGCAGAAAATGACCTGTTTGAAAAAAGCCAAAAATAACACATAACTTCCACCATTGGAAGTTAAGTGCAGAAAATGACCTTTTTGAAAAAAGCCAAAAATAACACATAACTTCCACCATTGGAAGTTAAGTGCAGAAAATGACCTGTTTGAAAAAAGCCAAAAATAACACATAACTTCCACCATTGGAAGTTAAGTGCAGAAAATGACCTGTTTAAAAAAAGCCAAAAATAACACATAACTTCCACCATTGGAAGTTAAGTGCAGAAAATGACCTTTTTGAAAAAAGCCAAAAATAACACATAACTTCCACCATTGGAGGTTAAGTGCAAAAAATGACATTTTTGGAAAAAGTTAAGAATTGGATCCCCTCCTTTGGGGCAGTGAGTTTGTATAGGTTTAAGGTTCCCTTGAATGCATTTTCAATTTTTCATCTTGATGTTTGCTTCTGGTTTTGGTTTCTTTTTGTGCATTGATCATAAACCCTATTTTGGGCTTCCTCTTGCATTCAACTTGCATTTTCTTACATACCATGACTTGCCGTAGCATTTTGTGCATCCATTTGATTCATTAGACATCTTAAGACATATTAGAATCATGTTTGATCATTGCATCTTTCATTTGCCATGTTATGCATTCATATCATTTCATAAACTTTCATGAACTTTCATGGTTCAAAGCATGCTTCATTTGCATCCTCATCCTTGTATGATCATCCACAACTCTTGACATGTGTTTGCATCATCCCTTTACATCATTTGCATCATGTGTATGATTTTGACTTTGGCCTTTGCCCATCCATATGAATTGTTCCATCTCATTTCTTCCTTTATGCATCTTGTACTAACTTTTCAGGTTAATGGTAAGTTTGTTTGGGAGGTGAATTTGCCTTCACCTCCTACCTCTTCTCATCTTGTCATTTTACATCCTTGCTGCATTTTTACTTGTCTTTGAGTGAGCTTGCTCACTTGTGCCTCTCTTCCTTCTTTTCTCTTCTCATCTTATCCTTTTTCTATCTTGCTTCTCCTTGGTGGCTTCCTTGAAGATTTCTCCTCTTAAGCCTCACAAACCCTAGGACTTCCAAGCATGATAACATTTTAGGATTGTTTAGTCCCCCTTAGACTCTTTCCTTTGAGTTTTCTTTGAGTCTTCTCTTCTCATCTCATAATCGGGGACTAAACCCTAAAGGCTTTAAGGCTTTGTGATTAAGCTTATGCCTGCATCCTTCTATTAGGATGGAGTGTATAACTTTAATCCTAAGTGTTAAACCCTTAATGTGTTTAAATCCTCTAATCAATTCACATAATAATCACCAAGACATCAAACTTGTAAACTTGGGCCTTGCATTAGGGTTCTAATTCTTCCTTAATTGGTTAAGAAGGACTAACCCTAGTGTTAATGGACAAGTCCTCCTCAAGTTGTCTTACAAACCATAAAACTCACTTCTTCATCATATCATTAACTAAAATCCACTTAATAAAGGCTTTGTTTTGTCATGAGTTTAATCCCTAATCATGGATTAAGTTGAGGAGATTTCCTCAGCTTAAACATTCTCATCTATTATCCTTCTATTAGGATGGTGTAATGAGTCTGTTTAATCCCTGATTATGGCTTAATCTCATTACTTAACACTAAACAAAAACACCCAAAAACATTTAAATAATCACAAGTAGGTTAATGATCTTAATCCTACATCAAAGGTGATTAAGTGTGAGAATCTGACTTCACACTTAAGGTATTCTCATTACCCCTAATCAGAGGGAAGATGTGATGAGTTTACTAACCCATTGATTTAGGCTTAAGCTCATTAACTTATGACAAATTCTCAAAAGCAATAAAAGACTGAAAACTCAAAAACAAACAATAATCGTCTCCTTCGGGATTCTTTTCTCAACTCATTCACTCATAAACGAGAACTCGCTTCTTCCGTCTAATGCAAGACAGTTTGCACCTGAGCCAGACAGGTCATACACTTGAGCATAGACAAGTAAGCAGTTCACAAGTCAATTCATCTTTCAATCTCTTTGGGTCGAACTACGGTGTTCTGACTTCCTCATTGCACGAGAGGATACGTAGGCATAACTTAACAGTTATCGAACAAAAGTCTCTGTATATTCCCCCTCCTTCTAGCTTTATTCTTTAGCCTCATTATCATGAGCATTTCTTCTTTGTTCTCACACTGACACTATACATTTACACACCTCACATTCTTCTTACACTGACACCTGTACATCTTTTTCCAGCTATTTTATACACAGATTGCACTGACACTACCCCTTTAAAACACAAATCTTTTAAGCGTGGATCCCGTCGAGTACGACGGACAATCTGGGTGCTAATACCTTCCCAGGTTGTAACCAACCCCCTTTCTCAGTCTCTCTGGTTCGCAACCGTCTTATCCATATCTTTCTAGGTCTATGCAACATTACCTTTCCTCCGGGATAAAAATGCCTAGCTGGCGACTCTTTCTTTTCCTGTGAGTTCACTGCTGTGTGTTCTCACACCCTCCTCTTGCCGACCGTTCGCGTCTGTACCTCATTTGAGCCCAGTCTCATCTTTTGGGAGCGACAATAGTACTGAGCATGAGTGCTCCACCAGAGAACACTTTCTTAACTACGAATGACCCTTCATAGTTCGGAGTCCATTTGCCCCTGTGGTCTGTATGAGGAGGGAGGAGTCTTTTCAGCACAAGATCTCCTACTTGGTACTCTCGGAGCCTGACTTTCTGATCGAAGGCTTTCTTCATTCTTTTCTGATATAACTGCCCATGACAGATTGCAGCCAACCTTTTCTCTTCAATCAGACTCAGTTGTTCGTATCGGGACCGGACCCATTCTGCTTCGTTCAGCTTAACATCCATTAGTACCCGTAGGGAGGGTAGTTCAACTTCAACTGGTAGGACTGCCTCCATACCATACACAAGCTGATATGGTGTTGCCCCAGTGGATGTTCTGATTGACGTGCGGTACCCATGCAAGGCAAATGGTAGCATCTCATGCCAGTCTTTGTAGGTGACTACCATCTTCTGCACAATCTTCTTGATATTCTTATTAGCCGCCTCAACAGCGCCATTCATCTTTGGCCTGTAAGGAGAAGAATTGTGGTGTTGAATCTTGAAGTCCCGGCATAGCTCCGCCATCATTTTGTTTTTCAAGTTGGAACCATTGTCAGTAATGATTCGCTCGGGCACTCCATACCGACAGATGATGTCCCTCTTCAGGAATCTGGCTACCACTTGCCTTGTAACATTTGCATAGGAAGCTGCTTCAACCCACTTGGTAAAATAGTCAATGGCTACCAAGATGAATCTGTGGCCGTTTGAATCAGTCGGCTCAATCTTGCCAATCATGTCAATGCCCCACATAGCGAAGGGCCAGGGTGAAGACATCACGTTCATAGGATTGGGAGGCACGTGCACCTTATCCGCATAGATCTGGCATTTATGGCATTTTCTGGCGTAGGCACAACAGTCGGCATCCATTGTGATCCAGTAATAGCCTGACCTTAGCAACTTTTTTGCCATAGCATGCCCTCCTGCATGGGTACCAAAGGATCCTTCGTGCACCTCGTGCATCAACAAGTCTGCTTTTGTTCTATCAACGCATCTGAGAAGTACCATATCAAAGTTTCTCTTGTACAGGGAACCATCAGTGTTCAGAAAGAAACTACCAGCAAGCCTTCTCAAAGTCTTCTTATCATTGGAAGATGCCCCAGGCGGGTATGTTTGATCCTCCAAGAAGCACTTAATGTCATGGAACCAAGGCTTATCATCTTTGGCAACGTCTGCTGCAAATACATATGCTGGTCTGTCGAGTCTGGACACTGAAATCCGAGGCACAAAGTTGGCAGCTTGAACTTTGATCATGGATGAAATGGTAGCCAGAGCATCTGCAAACTGATTTTCATCTCGAGGGATATACTCAAGCTTGACCGTTGTAAAGAAAGTCAGTAGCCTCCTTGTATAATCCCTGTAAGGTATCAGATGATCCTGGTGGGTGTACCATTTTCCGTTGGTTTGATTAACTACCAGAGCTGAATCTCCGAATACAGTCAAAGTCTTGATCCTGAGGTCAATGGCTTCCTCAAGACCCATAATGCAGGCTTCGTATTCAGCTTCGTTGTTAGTGCAGTTGAAGGTGAGTTTTGCCGAGAAAGGCATGTGAACTCCCTTAGGTGTAATGAGTACTGCACCAACACCACGACCATTCATATTAACAGCCCCATCAAACATCATAGTCCATTCTTCTTCCGGGTCAGGCCCTTCAGTGTGAACGGGCTCTTCATGATCTTTCGCTTTTATGAACATGATGTCTTCATCAGGGAAGTCAAATCTCATAGGCTGGTAATCATCAATAGGTTGCTCAGCAAGATAATCAGACAATACACTGCCCTTGATGGTTTTCTGAGATGTGTACTGGATGTCATATTCTGTGAGGATCATTTGCCATCTTGCAACCCGTCCAGTAAGAGCTGGCTTCTCGAAAATGTACTTAACTGGGTCCATTTTTGATATCAACAAAGTGGTGTGGGTCAACATATACTGTCTCAGTCGGCGAGCAGCCCACGCTAAAGCACAACAAGTTTTCTCGAGCAGTGAATAACGTTGTTCACATTCGGTAAACTTTTTGCTTAGGTAGTAAATTGCATACTCTTTTCGACCAGACTCGTCATGCTGGCCCAGCACACACCCCATTGACTCTTCTAATACTGTCAAGTACATTATCAGAGGTCTTCCTTCAACTGGAGGCATACGGATTGGTGGTTCCTGCAGGTATTCTTTGATCTTGTCAAAAGCCCTCTAGCAGTCTTCGTTCCACCTGACCGACTGTTCTTTTCTTAACAGCTTGAACAAGGGTTCACAGGTTGCTGTAAGGTGAGATATGAACCTAGAAATGTAGTTCAATCTACCTAGAAACCCTCGAACTTCTTTTTTTGACTTTGGTGCAGGCATTTCTTGAATGGCTTTGACTTTATCAGGGTCAACTTCAATCCCTTTCTCGCTTACAATAAATCCCATCATCTTACCAGA
Organism: Lathyrus aphaca; assembly: GCA_963966055.1. Taxonomy (NCBI): domain Eukaryota; kingdom Viridiplantae; phylum Streptophyta; class Magnoliopsida; order Fabales; family Fabaceae; genus Lathyrus; species Lathyrus aphaca. Next base: position 88,218,828 of record OZ014520.1, read on the forward strand.
TCGCACCCCGAATGTGCACTTGTTGGGGTTCAATTTCAGTTGGTACTTCCTCAGACGCTTGAATAGCTTCAACAGATTCACCAGGTGGTCTTCTTCTGTGAGGGACTTGGCAATCATGTCATCCACATAACACTCGATTTCTTTATGGATCATATCGTGGAATAATGTTACCATGGCCCATTGATATGTCGCACCTGCATTCTTCAGTCCGAATGGCATCACCTTATAACAGAAAGTGCCCCAGGGTGTGATGAAAGTTGTATTCTCCATGTCTTCAGGCGACATCTTGATCTGATTGTATCCTGAAAATCCGTCCATGAAGGAGAATACCGAAAACTAAGACGTATTATCAACCAATACATCAGTGTGAGGTAATGGGAAGTCATCTTTCGGGCTGGCTCTGTTCAGATCCCGGTAGTCAACACACATTCTCACTTTGCCGTCTTTCTTAGGCACAGGTACTATATTAGCGACCCACGGCGGATAGCTAGTTACAGCAAGGAATCCGGCGTCCCACTGCTTTTGTACCTCTTCTTTTATCTTCATTGCCATATCTGGGCGAGTACGGCGCAACTTCTGTTTTACTGGCGGGCAGTCTTCTCTCAAAGGCAGCTTGTGCATGACAATATCGGTGTCCAACCCTGGAATGTCCTGATAAGACCAAGCAAACACATCCGCATACTCCCGAAGCAGATCAATCAGTTGTTCTTTCACTGAGTTTTGTAGGCAGGCCCCGATCTTAACCTCCTTCACGTCTTCATCCGTACCAAGATTAACTGTTTCAATCTCCTCCTGATGAGGAGTGATAACCTTCTCCTCTTGCCTTAACAACCTGGCTAGCTCTTCAGGGAGCTCAAAATCTCCTTCAACCCCTTCATCGACTTGATTGATTGGATTGTCAAAGTCATACGAAGCCATAGCTGTGTTGTTTTCGGTGCAGTCTGAAAGGCACTCTCTGCAAGGGTTTAGATTGTTCATTTTAGTGATCGATTTTACTCTTGTTTAGAAAAAGTGAAATGAAGTTTATCATTTTGAAAACATTGCCATTTTATTTTTATACAAAAAGAAAAATGAAAAACAGTGAGCAGAAAAGAAAAAGACTCATTTACAAAAGACATCCGACATTCATTGATTGATCTGTTTGCACAAAATTACAAGATGGCCCGATTACAAAATGAGTCTTGTCATCTTGGGCAAGATGCAAGACTTTATGCATGCTTAAAATATACAGGAAATAATAATTACTCTGCAGGAGTAACCCTTATAATTTCCTGGGAAGACCAGTTTGAGATACGGCTCCCCGGGATCCTTGGACGTATCCAGCTCTCCAGGTTGCGCTCATCTTCCGACTCATCTTCCAAGTTGTTTACAGCATCAGGGGTGAGCATCCCCCCACTAACAAAACTGGGCTTCTCAGCAGCCTCTGATTGATCTTGTTGAGTTGGTTTGTAACCCAACCCAAATCTGTCCTCTTTCTTCTCCACAGGCAACAGCTTGCCCCATCCCTGGGCATTCCCCTCTTCAACAACCTTCCTGGCTTGCTGGTAAGATGTCATGGAAGTCCCAAGTACAGCAGAAGCTTCATTGATGTTCAGGGCTTCGAATCCCTGACTCATGGTTTCATGGATCTCCCCATCCATCTCAATGTATTTGTATGTAGCCAGGTGGCTAACAAAAATATCTTCCTCACCACAAATGGTGATGATCTGGCCCTCCCACTCGAATTTTAACTTCTGGTGAAGGGTAGACGTTACTGCGCCAGCGGCATGAATCCAAGGTCTACCCAACAAACAGCTGTAGGCCGGCTGAATGTCCATCACATAGAAGGTTATTTTAAACGTCTATGGGCCAATCATCACAGGTAGATCAATCTCTCCTAGCACTGATCTCTTAGAGCCGTCAAACGCTCTCACTACCAAATTACTTGGACGCAGTGCCAAGCCATCATACTCTAGCTTCACCAAGGCTTTCTTTGGTAATACATTGAGTGAAGACCCAGTGTCTACCAGTACATGTGATAGAACAACACCCTTGCATTCTAGGGTGATGTGCAAAGCCTTATTGTGGTTACAACCCTCAGTCGTTAAATCAGCATTGGTAAAACCCAATCCGTGGCTGGTATTGACATTCGCTACCACGGTCTCCAGCTGATTGACGGTGATCTCCTCTGGCACATATGCTGCGTGCAAGACTTTTAGTAATGCATTCCGGTGAGCTTCGAAACACATCAGCAGGGACAGAATGGAGATTTTTGAGGGAGTTTGGTGAAGCTGATCCACCACTTTGTAATCACTCCTCTTGATAATTATCATAAACTCGTCTACATCTTGTTCAAAAGATGTCTTCTGTGTTTCCTTGAGAATGTGTTCTTCAGCTATTACACTCTTTCCCTTTGCTTTGGCAGCAGCTTCTGCCTCGGCATTGGGTCTTTGTGTTTGCGAGGCAAAAAGGCGTCCGCTTCTGGTGAAGCCTCCGCCTCCCCCGACATTGTCAATCTGTGGAGAAGAGGTTGAAGAGTCAAGAGTGATTCTCTCCCCATTGCAGTATAGGTCAGAGCCATAATGCCAAGGGATGGCATTAGTGCTTTCATATGGAACAGGCCCAGGTACCGTGATGGTAACCGGGCTGACTGCAGCAGAGGAGGGTGTTGCAATAGTATGTGGATCATAGTAGATAGTGACCGGTGTCCTGGCAGGAGATGCCACTGATTGTTGTTGAAAATTGTTGTTCGGAGGAATACTTGACGGATCATAATAAATAGTGACCGCTGAGATATTTGCTGGTGTTGTAGGAGAAGATTCTGAACAGAGGGGTGCTGACATTGTAGAAGGAATGTTTGTTGATGTCTGGTTTGTTGAAGTGATATTTGAAGCATTTGTTGATGAAACTGAAGAATTGTTTGGAATAATTGTTGTTGCAGTTGTAGGAGAAGATTCTGAAACTGTTGTCGGAGGGATTGCCGGATTTGAAGGTATTGATGTTGTGATTTGAAGTAGACCATTCTGGATAAGACTGTCTATGCCGCTTCTCAAGTTATCACACCCATTTACCGAAATGTTGCAATAACCGCACCCGAGCTCACACCCGGGGAATATCTGGCATTCAAGGAGTTGAGCTTTAATCTCTACCAGGGGTGTCCGGATCTGCCTAACACTGGTTATTAAGAAAGACGTCTTATCTTCCTCAATAGCATTAATTCTGGGCCCTCCATGGTTGGGCATGGGGTGTTTGTTAACATTTGGCGGTGGTGCAAAGTTCAGAGCTTTGGAATCTACCAGGTCTTGCACCTTCATCTGTAAAGCTCTGCACTTCTCTGTACTATGGCCAGGTGCATTGGAGTGAAAAGCACATCTGGCATTGGCGTCGTAATTTCTTGGCAGACTGGAAGGATCTGGTGGTGCCAACGTCCTTAACTCAACCAGGTTGAGCTTCAGGAGCTGTGGCAGTAAAGCGACATAAGGCATAGGGATCAGATCAATCACCCTGCTGGCATGAATAGCATTAGTCTAACCGGTTCTTCTTGGACCTACAAAAGGTTTTCTGGGGTTGCTGGACGAGCTCACACCGTTGTCAAAAATTTTGCCCATCTTTAACAGGCTTTCAATTCTTTCTCCAGCTATGACTACGTCAGCGAAGCTGGTGGAAGAAAAGGCAGCTAGCCTGTCAATGTATGTCCCTTTGAGGGTGTTCATAAACATGTCGGCCATTTCCCTCTCCGACATGGGTGGCTGGACAACAGCAGCAAGCTGTCTCCACCTCTGGGCGTATTCCCGGAAGCTTTCCCTGGATGATTGAGACATTCCCATCAGGAGGGTCCTGTTAGGAGCCATATCCAAGTTGTACTGGTATTGTCTGATAAAGGCCTCAGCCAGGTCCTTCCAGCATCTGATGGTTACTCTAGTCAAGTGAGAGTACCATTCCCTTGAAGCTCCTGTTAAGCTATCTTCAAAATAATCCATAGCTTTTCATCCATGGTATATGCCTTCAGCCTTCCCAGAAAGGATTGTAAGTGGGTTCGTGGACAGGAAGTTCCGTTGTACTTCTCGAAGCACGGAGGTTTAAATTTGTGGGGAATCCTTACCCCGTCCACTAGACCTATGTCCATAACGTCAAAGCCCAAAGAATTCTGGGACTCCAGGGATCTCAATTTCTCAGCAATTTCATCTAGCCTTCTGTCATAGGCTTCATCCCCAGCTCCCATCACAGTGAATTGATCCTCTTGGGGGTCGTCTTGTAATACTCTGCCTGCGGTGGCATTCCCTTGCACATTAGCAGGGATGTTGATCTCTGGATGAAGGTGAGGTCCATACACTGGAGGATTAACATGAGGCTGAACCCTCTCATTGTTGCTTGTTCCCCCAGTCCCTAGATGGGGTTCTTCTTGGGTCTGCCTTTCTACCAATGCCCTTAATCTCTCTTGGCTTTGAGCCAAGCCATTCATCACTTCCATGAACTTGGTCATCTAGTAACTCATTTCCAACCTCTCATTGGCCATTTGAGTCCTGACTTCTGTAAGATCCTGCTGTACTTGGTCCATCTGTATACCCGGAAGGTTGTTGCGAGTAGGATATCTGTGCGGACGGTTGAGTGGAAACACCCGACGGCGAGCAATAATTCCTGAACCACGACAGAGTTAGTAACAAACAAAACAAAAACCTACAAAACAAAACAAAAGTTAGTATGCAATGTAGTATGCTCATTTGTTTCCAAGGTATCCGACTTGGCATTTGGTTTTGACCTTTCCAGACTCCTGAGGAAGGTGCTTTGATGTTGCTTGAGAGAAAAAGAACTCAGATAAAACAAACTAATGAATATATTACAAATGGAAAAACATACATAGTTTGTTTTTTTTACAATACATGCCCTCTGAGGGGTCAAAAAAATAAAACATAAAAGAAAAGTACATGAAATGAAAGCAACAACAAGCAAAAGTCAGACACCAAGACCAAACTCATCCTCCTGGACTTCCTTCAAAAGTGCTTCAGTCACAGGATTAGCTGGATGCTCCGTGAGGTTTCCTTATGAGAAGATTCCTGGTGGTGATAGCAGTGGTTAGCTTCTTGTGTCTGCTTTGGTCCTTTGACCTCTTTACACCAGACCTGAGCTTCAATTCTGAGATCTCCCTTTGGGCTGCTAATAGGGCTTCCTGTTGCTCCTTTGCATTAGCCTCCAACTGCTCAATCTTGTCCTGAGTTCTTTTATCTTCCTGAGTGCGAGCTTCAATGATCCTGACCCACCTAGCTTGGCTCTCCTTCAGATAAAGATCAGTCCTAGCTTTTTGGAACTGGGCCTCTTTACAGGCATTCTTCAAAATCTGTTCTCCAGCCCTTGACTTCTTGATGTAGTCCTCTGACTTTTCAATCCTGGCTAGATGCTCCACTTTAAGCTTTTCTAACCTTTCAATGTCCAGACGACCATCACTCCTCTCCCAGAGGGTTCTCTTCAAGGCTTCATACAAATTCTCATTCCTCTCTTTTAGCTTCTCAAACTCCTCCAGGCTGACAGTTGCTGGAGGTGGTGCTGTGGATGGTCCTGGTGCATCCTCAATGGTGAAGGGCATCCCAAAAATTTGAGCCCTGGCATGAGACCACTCATAATATTGAGCTGAGGCCATATTGTTGCATCTCCCAAGAATGGCCATCCCTTTAGTCTGGACATTGTCCCAAGCCCAGGATGTTTGCCTGACAATAGCCAGATTAGGCTTGATCTCACAATAAAGGGTCTCAGCTAGATCTTGTACTCTAGGAGGGTGGACCAATGCATAGCCCAATTGTCTTTTGAATAGCAGAGGGTTGTAGTTAATACAACCCTTCACTCCTATCAGAGGTACATTGGGGAACTGCCCACAACTAGTAATGATGTCTCTGCCCTTGGTGCTCTGGGTGCACCACCTGATGTCAGCTGAGGTTAAAGCAATGAGTCTTCTAGCCCAATTCTTTTGCTGGTGAGGATTTAAGAATGCATAAGTCTTGGGCAAGTGCTTGAGTAACCAGGTATGGAATAGGGGAGCACAGCATCTCACCAATCTTCCTCTTTGCTTTTCATTCCTTTGGTGAACAGAGTAGTAGAAATCTCCCAGTAAGGTGGGCACTGGGTTCCTCAGAATGAAAAGATGGATTGCATTCTTGCTAATAAACTTAGGCTCATCTGCAAATAATATAACCCCATATATGCTAAGGGCTAATAATGCACAGACTGCCTTCCACTCTCCCAAGGAGGCCTTCAGGATAGCCTGAGAGGTCAAGAAATCCAAGTGCAGGCCAGTGATCCCAGCCTTTGCTGTCATGTTCTGCTCAATCAGAATGGGTTCCAGATATAGTGCCTTTGCCACTTCTTCATTACTGGGAAAAGCCATCTCAGGGTTGAAGGGGACTTCACCCCTGATAGGTACACCAATCAGTGATGAATACTCTTCCAACAAGGGTCCCAACTGAAAATTCTGGAAGGTGAAGCACCTCAGAGGAGGATCATAGAACTGCAGGCAAGTATGAATCAAGCTTCTTTGGGAAGGGTCCAAATCCATAACCACATCAAGGATGCCTCCATAATGTTCTCTGAATAGTGGTATATGGTCTGGAGTAATCAGGGCCCGGACCTTCCTGATGCCAGCCAGCTCAGGCTCAAAGAAATGGTAGGAGATGTTGCTCTTCTTGGGTGCCATGTTGCTGAAGAAAAGCTGAAACAGATGCTGATGATGATGAATGATACTAGAAGATGGGCCACTGACAGGCTGAGACTGGTGATGCAGGTGACTGAAGCAGGTAGCTGATGAGGATAGCTGAAGCAGATACTGGTGAAGATAGGTCTATGCAGATTAAAGGGTCAAAACCAAGCCAAAATATAGTATGGATACCCTGAAAAACAAATAAGCAAATGTTAAATGATGCAATGATGATGTATGCAAATGATATGCAAGGGTTTGTGATCAAGCTGAATCTGATCACTGTCTTGGTATAAGTCCATATATGTTCAAGAAATCCAGATGGAGGTTCATAAGTCCAGTAACCAAGGTGGGGGACTCAAATAAAGAGTCACATGTCCAGGGTTAAAAATCACAAGAACTGTTCCAAAATGGAGTACTCTTAATCAAAACAAAGTAACAGGGTATGTTGAGGTCAAGGGTACCTGCAAACCTGTAAACAGCCCAACCCCCCTCACAGGTGGTGTTCTAAAACAAGGATCCTCAGACTTGGATCAGTTATGAGAAGTGTAAACACTTCCAACCCGGAGGTACAGTGTTTACAATAACCATAAAAGATCCTCCTCTAATTCACCTCAGTTTCTGAAGGTCAATACTAAAGGTCATCCAGACTTAGCAGGCTTCCCAGATAGCCCTAGCACTACAGGAAATCTGTAGCACAGAGTTCTCAAGAAGAAACCCATATCTGAACCATGTTTCATATTCCCGCACCAGACCGAAATGGAATGGGAAAGAACATGAACCACTCTAGCCTAGGAGTCACTCAGGTCCCAGGTATAGGACCTTAAACTCTCAATAGAACCCCACCCACCAAGACAAAACCAGATCCAGCCAAATACAGTATGACAGTATGATGTATATAAAGCTGTAAAGAAAGCAGTAAACAAACTGTACATAAAGCAATAAATAAAACAAATATACAAACACAAATAACACATAACACCCCAGTAAACACAAATCAAACAAGCGCTAGGAGGAACCCACAAAAAGAACCAGAAGCCCTGGTTACAGTATAAGGGTCCCCAGCAGAGTCGCCAAGCTGTCGCTCCCGATAAATGAGACCGGCTCAGATAAAGGTACAGACGCGAACGATCGACAAAAGAAAGGATGAGAACACACAGGAGTGAACTCACAAGAAAGAAAAGAGTCGCCAACTAGGCATTTTTATCCCGAAGGAAAGGTAATGCTGCATAAACCTAAGGAAAGATATGGATAAGACGGTTGCGAACCAGAGAGACTGAGAAAGGGGGTTGGTTACAACCTGGGAAGGTATTAGCACCCAGATTGTCTGTCGTACTCGACGGGATCCACGCTTAAAAGATTTGTGTTTTAAAGGGGTAGTGTCAGTGCAATTTGTGTATCAAAGCTGGAAAAAATGTAAGTGTCAGTGTAAAAGAATGTGAAGTGTGTAAATGAAGTGTCAGTGTAAGAAATGAATGAAGTGCTCAAGATAATGAGGCTAAGAAAATAATGCTGGAAAGAGGGGGAATATACAGAGACTTTTGTTCGATAACTGTTAAGTTATGCCTACGTATCCTCTCGTGCAATGAGGAAGTCAGAACACCGTAGTTCGACCCAAAGAGACTGAAAGGTAATTTGACTTGTGAACTGCTTGCTTGTCTATGCTCAAGTGTATGACCTGTCTGGGTCAGGCGCTAACTGTCTTGCATTAGACGGAAGAAGCAAGTTCTCGTTTATGAGTGAATGAGATGAGAAAAGAATCCCGGAGGAGACGATTATTGTTTGTTTTTGGTGTTTTCAATCTTTTATTTCTTTTGGAGTTTGTCATAGGAAAATGAGCTTAAGCCTAAACCAAGGGTTAGTAAACTCATCACATCTTCCCTCTGATTAGGGGTAATGAGAATACCTTAAGTATGAAGTAAGCACCTCACACTTAATCACCATGATGTAGGATTAAGATCATTAACCTACTTGCATTTATTTAGATGTTTTTGGAGTTTTTGTTTAGTGTTAAGTAATGAGATTAAGCCATAATCAAGGATTTAACAGACTCATTACACCATCCTAATAGAAGGATAATAGATGAGAATGTTTAAGCTGAGGAAAGCTCCTCAACTTAATCCATGATTAGGGATTAAAACCATGACAAAACAAAGCCTTTATTTAGTGGATTTTAGTTAATGATAAGATGATGAAGTGATTTTTAGGGTTTGTAAGACAACTTGAGGGGGACTTGTCCATTAACACTAGGGTTAGTCCTTCTTAACCAATTAAGGAAGAATTAGAACCCTAATGCAAGGCCCAAGTTACAAGCTTGATGTCTTGATGATTATTAGATGGATTGATTAAAGGATTTAAACACATTAAGGGTTTAACACTTAGGATTAAAGTTATACACTTCATCCTAATAGAAGGATGCAGGCATAACCTTAAATACAAAGCCTTAAAGCCTTTAGGGTTTAGTCCTTGATTATGAGATGAGAAGAGAAGACTCAACGAGACATAAAGATAAAATCTAAATGGGGGACTAATCAAAACCCTAATTATTGTCATGCTTGGTTGTTCCTAAGGTTTGTGAGGTTTACAAGAGAGATCTTCAGAGGAACCAACAGGAAGCAGATGAAAGGAGCAAAGAGAAGCAACACAACTTGCTTCACTTAAGAAGTCAAGTTGCTTTGAGAAAAGAAAGTAAGATGAATAAGAATGAGCAAGCTCAATCTCAAACACAAGACAAAATGCAGCAATGATGCATAAGAGAGATGAAAAGAAATTGTGAGAAGTGAAGGCAAATTCACTTCTCAAAGTTACTTACCACCTGAAAAGTTAGTGAAAGGAATGCAATGCAATGCAAAATGAGATGAAATGGGATGATGTAAAACAAAACCAGAAGCATGTATATGATGCTAATGATGCTATGAGATGATGCACATACATGACAAGAGATGGGAATGATCAAATGAACATATAGATGCAAGAGAAACATGCCTAGAATCATGAACATACATGAAAAGTTATGTAATGCAAATGACATACAACATGGCAAATGGATGATGCAATGATCAAACATGATTCTAATATGTCTTAAGATGTAATATGAATCAAATGAATGCACAAAATGTCATGGCAAGTCATGGTATGCAAGCAAATGGAAGATGGATGCAAATGAAAGCCCAAATTAGGGTTTATGATCAATACACAAAACAAAAATCAAAACCAGAAGCAAACATCAAGATAAAAAATTGAAAATGCACCCAAGGGAACCCTAACCCTACACAAACTCACTGCCCAAAGGAGGGGATCCAATTCTTAACCTAGTGAAAGTTATGAATTCCTTAAGATCTCTAAGGTTTTAGGGTACCTTGTCAAGAAAAATGTCAAACAAATTGAAAATGCAAGATCAAATCATGCCAATTTAATCCTATAAACTTCATGATATGCAAGATGCAATGCAAAAAGAATCAAAGTCCAACTCCTAAAGACTAGGCAGAAATGAATTTTTGAACATTGGGTCAAAATAATGCCTTGAAATGATTTTAATTCCATTGAAAATTGTCAAAAGACATCAAGATCAAAAAATAAATTTGGTTTGAGGGTTGGACAATGTTTCTAAATGATTTTAAAGGTTTCATGAATTTTTTTGTGATTTTTAAATACCTAAAAGTATTTTTAATTAATTAATTCTCATTAATTAATTAAAAATAAACTTTTAAATGATTTAAAAATAATTTTTAATGCAAAAAATAAAAATAAAAATTTTTTTGGTTTCTGAAAATTAATAAAAGATTGCATAAAAATTTTCAAAATTTTTGAATAATTTTTACTATTTTTAATAAAATGCACAAATTAAATAAGAAAAATGTGAAATAAAAATTAATAAAATGAAAAGTATGAGCAATGGATGGATCAGATGCGTTCTGGGCAAAGGAAGTTTGACTTGGCGCCACATCCAATGGCCCAAGTTCAAACCTGGTTAAATCAGATTTATGAATTAATTAAATTGGATTAATTAAGTTAATGAGGATTAGGGTTTCTGAGGACACATCCTAGCCGTTCAAACGCGCGCCAGTCAGCCTAAGTCAACTCATCTAACGCACCAAATTCAAACCTCATTAATCACTCAGATTAGGGCTAATCAACTTCAGGTGGCCGGAGAAGACTTCCGGTCGTCTTCTCCGGCGAACCAAAACCCTAGATTTTGCTATAGGTCACCAAACATGAAATTTCTTCCACAGAAATGATCCTGCCCCCCCATCTAAACCTAACCCCTCTTTCAAAAATCATTTATTTTCATTGACAAGCTCGAATCGAAGACAAATATGAAACACGGGCAAACTTTCAGAGAGACATGAAATGGTCATCCCTTACTTATTTTCAAATCTAAATACATCCAGATGATCAGTGTAACATATAGATTCAATTTGTAACAAGAAAATGAAGTTCTGAGAAAAAGGTTCTTGAGCTATACCTGAGATGGAACCTTCAGGTTCTGGGCTTTCTGGGCTTTTCTCTTATGCAAACTGACTCCAATGATCCCCATTGTGCTAATGGCAAGCTTGAATGGAGTTTAGACAGGCTGTTTTGAGAGGTTCAGTTCTGGTGTATCAGAAAATGAGGTTCTTATGTGGGATGTTTCAGATCATTGTGAGGGGTGGGATTTGTTCTATGGATGATTTCTGGTTGATTGGTGAAGAAAAAATGAATGTTTGATGGCTGTGGAAGGAGATTCGAAGAGAGGAAAGTTTTGACAGTTTTTGGAGTGTGCTGCAATGTGTGTGTTCCAGGCTTGCTTCTCTCTTGTTTTATGACCCTTAGGCAATCCATAAACAATCCCAGCAATCTAGGAGGGCAGGTGTGCACTGTGGGATTGGTATGGGAGGATTGGCCAAAAAGTCAAGTTGATTTGTACTTGCAGCATGGGCTATGGCAGCAGCAGTCTAGAGGCTTGTCCTTCCTCAGCTTGAGTCAAGGATGGCCCTTGGATGGCTCATGAAAGGCTGCTGCATTTGGATCATGAGCTAGAGGAGTTTTTGCAACTTGCCCACTTGTGACATTTCATGATTTTGGCTATGTGAATGTGAGAAACTTTGCTGGATTTTTGATGTGGGATGCTTCATTAGGTCATGACAATGCATTAAAACCAGCTAGTGATCATACAACTCCTTGGGGAATGATTTTGCCAAAAATCCCTCTTTGCATTTTCATGAAAAATGACTTATGGCTATGTGAAGATCAAGGCAAATGAATGAGAAATCCCTTGGGCCAATTCTGATTTTAGGTTATGCATTGCATTGGTATGATGATTAGAGGTCATGTTGAAGTCACATAAAGACTTGCCATGAGAAATTGCAAGTTTTCCATTTTGTGCAAAAGTGGAATTTCAATGATTTTGCCCAACTTTGCAAGGCCATAACTTTTGATCCAAAATGAATTAGGTCATGTTCTTGTACTTTTTGAAAAGGGAATGATACATTCTACAACTTTCATGACCAAAGTTTTTTTATTTGAAGCATTTTTGAATCAAAAAGCAAGGGTTGAAAAAGTTTCCTAAAATGGCAATTTCATTAAAAGTCAAACTTTTCCCAAAAAGTCAACTTTGCAAATGACTTGAAATTCTTCAATTTTGTGAACTTCCAACATCTTCCATGATCAAATAAAGATCATACACAATCAAAATGATGAAGAACACCCTTTGGTTGGGTCATTGGGGGCCTCAGATGCCCTGATTTTACACTGACTTGCTTGAAAAGTCAACTCTTGATCAGATGACTTCCCCATGGAATTTCTTCATGAAATTTGATATGCATGCTCCCTATACCATATAGAAACCAATGGAAACAAGAATGACCAAAAAATTTGGAGTTATGGCCTCTGAAACCAAAACCCTAATTCTAGGTCATCTGTGCAGTTAAACCTGGCCCTGCTTCCATACCATTCTCAGTTCTTGTGATTTTTTGACATTCTTGACTTTGAGAGGATATAATATGATGCTTGAACATACATGGACCCTTTTGAAGTGATTGATGACCTTTGGAGTGGTTCAAGAAGCTCTTGGATTGCTCAGATCACAAACCCTAGATGCAGATGACTTTGAACCAATGCAATGAATCAAAATGCAATATGAGATGATATGATTGAACTTATGCACATGAAGAGATCACAAGCCATGGTGCGAATGGGTGAGGGAAAATTTGGGGTGTTTACAAGTTCTCCCACCGTGTTACCGAACTGGCGACTTTGTTGGGGAGTACTTAGTAAAAAAAGGGTTACCTTAGGAATTAAGATCACTTACTTGTTTGCTTTGCTTGATTTATATTTAAGGGATTATTGTGGGGTTACTGTGTGAAAGATCCTAACCCGGATCTAGTGTACCTTAGGTAAGTGGCAATAGACCAAGGAAACTGTACAGCGTATACCGATATGGTTGATCTGGTAGCCACAATTAGTGTGACTTCTTGGTTGGTGCTTATGTTCCTTAAGTAAGTTGAGGATAATATGAGGCTGCCATATGTTGTCATTAACACTAACTACCCTTTAGAACCTTAATTTACCCTTTAGAACCTTAACTACCCTTTAGAAAGTAGTGAGATAGCCGACTTTGGAGAAGTCTAAAGTTGGTTGATACTTGATGCTACACTTATTGAGATTCTAATCTTGGGGGGTTTTGGTTGGCAAGTCAGTTGCCTACTGAACAACAACCCTTGAGAAGGATCAGTGATATTGAGATCCCTTAGAACCCGGTTACTTTTACTAGGACATGATGAACCAACTAAACTTCAGGGGAAGGTACTTTCCTTTAAACCTCATGCAAGCCTCTAAACCTATGGCTATTGTGTGACTTGCTTGTGTGTGCCACATGTTTGTGATTGAACATAACATCATAACATCATGACATCATAAGCATAACATTATCATTAACCATTTCAAGGACCAAATGATTTATCTTTGTTCTTTGTTGCAGGTTATGGCTTCCACTCGTAGGAACACTATCCGGATCAATTTTGTAGGGTTACCTCCCAAGCTTAAGGATTTGGTCTCAAAACTTCCTGAAAGCTCTCACTTCATCAAGAAGCATGGTTATCTACTTGACTTGATTACCTCAGGGTTTGATGAAGATATGACGAGTGTCCTATTCTAGTTCTTTGATCATAAACATCATTGTTTCACATTTCCCGGTTATCAGCTGGTTCCCACAATGGAAGAATTCTCCAAGTTACTTGGGGTACCTATCCTTGACCAAAAACCCTTCACAGGCTTAAAAAAAGGAGCTTAAACCTGAAGTCATTGTTGCAGCCCTACATTTGAAGAAATTAGATATTGTCCCAGAAACAAGAAGCAGAGTTAAGGGTATTCCTGTCAGAGTATTGATAGAGAAAACTCATGTGTTCTTGGATGCTATGAGTTACGATGCTTTTGAGGAAATCTCGGCCTTGCTGATTTATGGTTTGGTGTTATTCCCTAATCCAGACCAGTTCATAGATGTACACGCCATCAATATATTTCTGACTCACAATCTAGTGCCTACATTTCTTGGAGATATCTTACACTCTATTCACACTCGTACTACAAATGCGTGAGGAACTTTGATGTGTTGCATACCACTACTATCTAGGTGGTTTATTTCTCACCTTCCTCGATCCTTGATGAAGAATGAACAGGGTTTGAGATGATCTAAAAGGATGATGTCACTCTCTCATTCAGATATTCACTGGTGTTCCCGGTCTACGGAAAATGTCACTATCATTGACCGTTGTGGGGAGTTCCCTAATGTTCCACTCCTTGGTATAAGAGGGGGAATTACTAACAACCCTTCTTTAGCTCTACGTCAGTTTGGTTATGCTCGGAGTAATGGTCCTCATGACACACTTATTCAATGTATTGTGTTTGATTACAACAACAATCTTCAAGGTTACCGTCAAAGGTTTATACGAGCTTGGAGTAAAGTGAACAAAGTTGATAGTAAGAATCTGGAACCAAAGTACTCCATTCCTATGGAACCTTACCTCAGATGGATGCGGTCTCGTGCTCAGACTCTTATGATGCCATATCCTGCTGTTCTACCGGTTACTATGGAACCTATTGCTGAAGGAGATGTTCCCTATACCATCCTTCATCCAGATATGCCTACTGATTTGGAAGAGCTGCAGAAGTCTTGGATCCAACTGAAGGAGCAAAGAGATACCTTTGAGACTCAGTTCAAGGCTAGCCAAGAAGGAATGTTGGAGTTGACAAAGCAAATTCACGATGAGCGGAATCTCAACACATATATCAACAACAAGAGGAAGCATCCATGGGAGACTTAATTCTCAGACGTTTCATTTTCTTTATAAATTTTGTTTGTTTTAATTTGTAAGCCCAAAGGGCAATATTATTTCAAGCCTACTAATAAGAGTTTTGTTTTTATTTGTTTTAATAAATTTAAATCATGCGGTCCTTGAAAACATTGCATCTACATCTACATACCATATCATTTCATGACAGGTTTTCACAACATGATTCTCATCTTCTCGCTGTTTATTTTAGCAGAAATGGCTCTCGAACAATCTGTCAAAGATCTTCAAGCTCAGAATTCCCAATTCCAAGAGATGATCCTGAACTTGTCCAAGAGACAAGAAGAGCTTAAAGCACTCCTGACCAAGAAGAAGAAGAAGAAGACCAAAAAACTAGTTGGCTTCATCAATTTGGGAATAAGATTCAGAGCTCCAATCAAGACAGATCATGAGGTTGAAAACCCTGGAGATAAAGATTCTACAGAAGAAGAAGAAGGAAATCCACATGGTACTGTTGTGAATTCTGATTATGAGGAGAATTATTATCATGATTCAACTGGTGATGAGAAATATAAGTTGCTGGAAGACCGTGTGAATGCTATGGAATTACAGAAGACTCCTATGTTTTGGATTTTGAAGATCTGAGTTTGATTTCTAGAGTTTTCCTCCCTATTGGTTTCAAGGTTCCTACTTTTGTGGTGTATGATAGCGTGTCATGTCCTAAATTGCATCTAAGGTCTTATATCCGAAGGATCTAGCCACATACTACTGACAGGAAGTTGTGAATTCATTTCTTTCAAGAAAGTTTGTATGGAGCTCAATTGGAATGGTACTATCAACTTGAGAGTATCAATATTCGTACTTGGAATAATCTTGTTGAGGCCTTCTATATGCAATATCAATATAACTCTTATTTGGCACCAACTCGCATGCAACTCCAAAGCATGTCTATGGGTTCTAAAGAAAGTTTCAAGGATTATGCCCAGAAGTGGAGAGATCTTGCAAACAGAGTTGAACCTCCTTTAACTGACAAGGAATGGGTTGATATGTTCATGAGTACACTAACTGGTCCTTTATATAGTCATCTCATTGGAAGTTCATCATCTGGTTTCACTGAGTTGATAATGATTGGAGAACGTGTGGAAAGTGGAATACGAAGTGGTAAGATACAAATGGTTTCCTCTTCATGTACTACCAAGAAGCCTTCTATTGGGAAGAAAGAATCTAATTTTGTGTATGACCAATAGGGTCGTAACAGGAATAATCAATCTGTGGGAGCAATCCTAATCTCTAATCCTGCACCTACACAACAAGATCAACAACAAAATAGTCAGGCTAAACAAAATACGCCTAGGAAGCAATTTACAAAGATCAATATATCATTGGCTCAGGATCTGCAACACATGTTGAAGGGAGAATTGATTACTTTGAGGGATCCTCCTCAGAATCCCAATACCACCTCTCCTTGTTATAATCCTAATGCAAGGTGTGCATATCACTCCAACTGTCCAGGTCATGATACTAATAACTGTTGGGCGTTGAAGAATAAGATCCAGGATATGATTGATGTTGGAGAAATTAAGTTTGATCCTCATGAGACTCTTAATGTGATTACTGCTCCTATGCCCAAGCATGAGAAGACTGTTAATGTTGTTGATGATGTTTCTTATGTTTGTACCATGACTGATTTGACTACTCCTCTATCCATCATTAAGAAGAAGCTGCAGCAAGCCAGTTTATTTCCTGGTTGTAATGAAGACTGTTTTTACTGTGCCTCTCAACCCAATGACTGTTGGAAGCTGAAAGAAGGTATTCAACATTTAATGGAAAATCGTACTATATTGTTTGAGAAGACCCCTTCTGTAGAGAGCTTATGTGAAGGCCTATCCCAAGATCTGAAGCTTGAAGATGTGTTTGTGGTTACTAGTACTCCGGTGAAGATCACTTATAAGGGTCCTATGAGGATTACCTCTAAATGTCCTGTGAAGATTACTACTGAGTCAAAGGTGGCTCCCCTGATTATTACTACTCCTGGTCCAATTCCATATTCTTTTGAGAAGGCTATCCCTTGGAATTATAGATCTGATGTTTATATAAATGGTATCAAGCAAGAGCCTTTAACTGATATACTTGTTGCATATACTAATCCTGATATCGACAATATTGTTGGGACTAGTAAGTGTCGCTCCCACTAAATGAAGCCGGGTCAAATAGGGTACAGACGCGAACGGTCGGCGAGAGGGACAATGAGAACACACAGCCGTGAACTCACTGGAGATGAATAGAGTCGCCAGCTAGGCATTTTTATCCCGGAGGAAAGGTAATGCTGCATAAACCTAGAAAGAGATGGATAAGACGGTTGCGAACCAGAGAGACTGAGAAAGGGGGTTGGTTACAACCTGGGAAGGTATTAGCACCCAGATTGTCCGTCGTACTCGACGGGATCCACGCTTAAAAGATTTGTGTTTTAAAGGGGTAGTGTCAGTGCAATTTGTGTATAGGAGAAGCTGGAAAAGATGTACAGGTGTCAGTGTAAAGTGTATAAGTGATATGAAGTATGAAAGTGTCAGTGTAAGAAAGGAGTGAAATGCTCAAGATCATGAGGCTTAAAGAAATGAGCTGAAAGAGGGGGAATGTACAGACTTTTGTTCGATAACCGTTAAGTTATGCCTACGTATCCTCTCGTGCAATGAGGAAGTCAGAACACCGTAGTTCGACCCAAAGAGACTGAAAGGTGAGTTGACTTGTGAACTGCTTACTTGCCTATGCTCAAGTGTATGACCTGTCTGGCTCAGGTGCTAACTGTCTTGCATTAGACGGAAGAAGCAAGTTCTCGCTTGTGAGTGAATTAGATGAGAAAAGAATCCCGAAGGAGACGATTATTGTTTGTTTTTGATTTTTCAATCTTTTATTGCTTTTTGAAGTTTGTCATAAGTTGATGAGCTTAAGCCTGAACCAATGGGTTAGTAAACTCATCACATCTTCCCTCTGATTAGGGGTAATGAGAGTACCTTAAGTGTGAAGTCAGATTCTCACACTTAATCACCTTTGGTGTAGGATTAAGATCATTAACCTACTTGTGATTATTTAGATGTTTTTGGTGTTTTTGTTTAGTGTTGAGTAATGAGGTTAAGCCATAATCAAAGATTAAACAGACTCATTACACCATCCTAATAGAAGGATAATAGATGAGAATGTTTAAGCTGAGGAAAGCTCCTCAACTTAATCCATGATTAGGGATTAAACTCATGACAAAACAAGCCTTTGATTAAGTGGATTTTATTTAATGATTTGATAATGAAGTGAATTTTATTGTTTGCAAGACAACCTGAGGGGGACTTGTCCATTAACACTAGGGTTAGTCCTTCTTAACCACTTAAGGAAGAATTAGAACCCTGATGCAAGGCCCAAGTTACAAGTGTGATGTCTTGATAATTATTAGATGGATTGATTAAGAGATTTAAACACCTTAAGGGTTAAAGACTTAGGATTAAAGTTATACACTCCATCCTAAGAGAAGGATGCAGGCATAAACTTAATCACAAAGTCTTAAATCCTTTAGGGTTTAGTCCCTGATTATGAGATGAGAAGAGAAGACACAAAGAGACACAAAGGTAAAACTAATAGGGGAGACTAATCAAAACCCTAATCATTGTCATGCTTGGTTGTTCCTAAGGTTTGTGAGGTTTCCAAGAACAATCTTCAGAGGAGCCACCAGGAAGCAGATGAATAAGATCAAGAGAAGCAAAGTGACTTGCTTCATTCAAGAAGTCAAGTCACTTGAAGAAAGAAGGTGGGAGGAAGAAGAATGAGCAAGCTCAATCTCAAACACATATAAGGATGCAGCAATGGATGCAAGAGAGATGAAAAGAAAAGTTATGAGAAGTGAAGGCAAATTCACTTCCCAAGTTTACTTACCACCTGAAATGTTAGAAAGAAATGCAATGCAATGCAAGATGAGATGAAATGGTATGGTGCTAGACCAAACCAGAAGCATGTTGATGATGATAATGATGCTATGAGTGCTGCAAACATGAGGCAAGATATGGAGATGTTCACACAAGATTATGAATGCAAATGATGCAAGTTAAGGAGCATGAATGAACATGAAAAGTTATGAAGCATACAAGGCAAATGACATGGCAAATATGTAATGCAATGATCAAACATGCTTTCTATATGTCTTAAGATGTCAAATGAATCACAAGAATGCACAAAATGCAATGACAAGTCAATTTATGTAAGGAAATGCAAGAAGGATGCAAAAGAAAGCCCAAATTAGGGTTCATGGATCAAACATCAAACAAAAACCCAAAACAGAAGCAAACCCTAAGATAAAAAATGGAAAATGGCACCCAAAGAAACCCTAAACCTATAATGAACCACTGCCCAAAGGGGAACTCTCAACTCTCAACCAAACTCAAGTTATGAATTTTCTAAGTTATTAGGGTTTTTTAGGGTTCTTAACAAAATAAATGCCAAACAAATAGAAAATGCAAGATCAAATCATGGCAATTTTACCCTAGAAACTACATGCCAAACACAAAACAATGCAAGAAGAATCAATGTCTCAACCTTCTCCAATAGGCAGAAATGATTTTTGGAACTTATGATCAAAATAATGCACAAAATATGATTTAATTCAATGAAAAATTCTTAAAGTGCATCAAGATCAAAAAAGAAATTTGGTTTGAAGGTTGGACAATGTTTCTAAATGTCTTAGAACATTTCATGAATTTTTTGGTAATTTTTAAATACCTAGAAGTATTTTTAATTAATTAATTTCCATTAATCAATTAAAAATAATCTTTTAAATATTTAAAAATACTTTTTTAATGATGAAAAATAAAATAAAAATATTTTTGTGTCATAAAAATTATTAAAACTCAGAGGAAAAAGTTTCATAATTTTTATGTATTTTTTGCTATTTTAAAATAATTGTGCAAAGCAAATGGAAAGAAAATGAATAAAAATTAAATAAAATGAAAGTATGCAGCATGGAAGGCCAGGATTCAATCTGGAAATGAGAGGGTTGACTGCGCGCCAGATCCAATGGGCCACATTCAAACTGGGCTAAACTTAATTAATTAAATAAATTAAACCTAATTAAGTTAATGACAAGATCTGGGCCCTTGGATGCGCGCGGGAAAAGACCTGGTCAACTCATCCAACGCCTGAAATTCAAACTGGGAGCCCTAACCCTAATCACATATTAATGACTTTCAGGTCACCGGAGACGAGCTCCGGTCGTCTTCTCCGGTGACCTTCTCCCCTGAAAACTTCCAAATCCTTCCCTAGGTCACTAAACTGAAATCTAAAACCATGGAAATGTTCTTCAACCTCTCACGAATCAAACCCCTCTCTCAAAACAAATTTATTCTTCCTAAACAAACTGAATCGAAGAGAAAAAGTTCTAGGGCACGCAGGTTTCAGAGACAAATTAAACTCTCAAATCAAAGCCATTTTCAAAACCAAAAACATCAGGATGATCAGTGAATCACAAAGAACAAGTTTGTAACAAGAAAAATGATTTCTGGAAAAATAATTTTCGAGCTACCTGAGATTTGAAGCTTTCAGTTTGAAGACTTTCTGGCCACTTCCTTCAGTGCAAACCACTCCACTTGGTCCCCAGAAGATGTTTGAATGCTCAAAGAGAGTTTAAGCTGGCTGGATAGTGAGATTCGAAAGCTTCTGCTCAAGCTTGATCAGAAATGGCAATGGTGAAATAGAGAGCTTCAGGTCATGGTGAATGGTTGTTTGTGATCCTGAGGGTGAATGGAGAAGCTTTACAAAGTTTGTTTGACTGTTTGTGAGCTAGGATGAGAGTTTCGAATGAAACTGCAAGCTGGTGTCAAAATGGTGCAGTGATGTTGTAGCTTGTTTAAGGCTTGGTTCTTGGTTGCTTTGGGCTCAATGAGACATGGTGAGATGATTGGTAAAGATGGTTTTGATGTATGTGAGCTGGGCAGAGAGTTTCGAAGGCAAAAGCAAAGTGGAGTGTTCTTGTGTTTGTGTTGAATGAGGATGTTTCAGCCTTGCCTTGTGTTATGTCTAGCTTGCAAATTGTCCACATAACTCTCTCTCATTGGTCAGTTGACAAGACATGCCCTTTATTGATTGGTAAGTTAACTTTTGCAAAAAGTCAAAAAATGTGTAAGAGAAACATGGCTCATGATCTAGGCAAGTACATGGGCATGGGCTGGCGCAGCAAGGTGAGGTGAGAGGCTAGCAAAGCTCAGCATCCAAGGCTGCAAGTGGTAGGAAGCATGATCATGAGTTTTGCAACTTGTGACATTTTGGTTCACATGTGATTCTTTTGCATAACCAAACATAAACCATAGGCATTCTTGGTTCAATTCTGATTTTTATGACTTAGAGAATGTTTATGTAATGGTTTGAAATGAATTAGAGGCTGCAATATGCATTGGTCCAAGACTTTGCAAAATTTCCACTTAGGGCATGCCTTGAAAATCAATGATTTTAGCCAACTTTGCATTGCCATAACTTTTGATTCAAGAAGAGTTTGATCATGTTCTTGTACTTTTTGAAAAGGGAAAAATGATATCTACAACTTTCATGACCAAAGTTTTTCCATTTGAAACCTTTTTGGATCAAGAATCAAGGCTTGAAAAATGACCTAAAATGATGCATTCTTGAAAAGTCAACTATGCCCAAAAAGTCAACATTTGCAAAAACCCTAAATTCTTGATTTTTATGAACTTCAAACTTCTTCCATGATCAAATAAAGATCATATACACTCAAAATGATGAAGATCACCCATTGGTTGGGTCATTGGGGGCCTCAGATACCCTGATTTTGCACTGACTTGTCCAGAAAGTCAACCCTTGATCAGATGACTTCCCCATGGAATTTCTTCATGAAAATTGATATGCATACTCCCTATACCATATAGAGATCAATGGAAACAAGAATGACCAAAAAATTTGGGGTTATGGCCTCTGAAACCAAAACCCTAATTTTCAGTCAACTGTACAGTCTAGCCTGGCTCTGCACCCACTCAAACCCTAGTTCTTGTGATTCCTTTGCATTTTTGACTCTGAGAAGATGGAATATGATATATGAACACACATGGACCACTTTGAGTTGATTGGTGGCCTTTGGAGTGGCCCAAGAGGCTTTGGGATTGCTCAGATCACAAACCCTAGGTGCAGATGCCTTAGAAACTATGCAGTGAATCAAAAATGAGATGTGAGATGATATGATTGTATTTATGCATATGAGGATGATCACAAGCCATGGTGTGAATGGGTGAGGGCAAGTTTGGGGTGTTTACAGCTGCCCCTATTCAAGCATGAGTTAGCTGTGCAGGTTGTAAGCGACGGCTTAACAGGCAAACAAGATAACTTGTGGTTGAATACCAAAGACAGTCCAAAATTTGCACTCACAGAATGAAGAAGAAAAGGTGTATAGATTGTAAATGAAGAAAAATAAAGTATATTGTAAAGTGGGCGACGGAGGACGACCGTCGAGCAGAGGACGACTGCCGGGTAAATAGCAATGGCGGGGACGGCCGACAC
Source organism: Lathyrus aphaca (assembly GCA_963966055.1). Taxonomy (NCBI): domain Eukaryota; kingdom Viridiplantae; phylum Streptophyta; class Magnoliopsida; order Fabales; family Fabaceae; genus Lathyrus; species Lathyrus aphaca. The sequence continues at coordinate 88,241,295 of OZ014520.1, forward strand.
GCTGGGGAAGGTGAGGAAAATAAAGCAATGACGGGGACGGCCGACATGCTGGGGATAAAAGGTAAAGCTAAGACGGGGACGACCGACTAGCTGGGAAAAATAAAAATATCATGATGGGGACGGCCATCAAGATAAAGTTGTAGCATTCTCTGGGGGTTAATGAAACATGACGGGGACGGCCATCAAGTTCATAAAGCAAAGTAACCGACGATGGGGACGGCCATCGGGCTAAAAGAAAAGGGACCACGACGGGGACGGCCATCGGGTTAAAGAATGAATGAAATAAACAGATGATGGGGTACGGCCATCAAAGGTGAAGGACGATCACCTAGCAGGGGACGGCTGCTCTGTTGGGGATAAAAGGAATATGATGGGGACGGCCATCAAAGGTGGAGGACGACCACCTGGCAGGGTACGACTGCCGAAGATATCAACGATGGGGACGGCCATCGGATAGAAAAGGTCAACGATGGGGACGGCCATCGGACGAGCATGATGGAGGACGACCATCAAGAAGTGGAGGACGACCACTCAGCAGGGTACGGCTGCTCTCGAGGTTTCTCATGACATAGGACGAATGCCAGATAACCAAAATCAACAATGGGGACGGCCATTGGATAAAATGATGAAGGACGATCATCAAAAAGGTGGAGGACGACCACCTAGCAGGGGACGGCTGCTAAAAATCAACGATGGGGACGGCCATCGGACGAGCATGATGGAGGACGACCATCAAGAAGTGGAGGACGACCACTCAGCAGGGGACGGCTGCTCTCGAGGTTTCAGATAAAAGAAAATGCTTTGTTGGTGATCTACTGGGGATATAGTGAACACGGACGAGCGTTCACAACCAAGAAAGGAAAGTATAAGTGTTTGGTATTGTGTATAGATTAAAGATGCGGACGAGCATCCTTAAAACTACGATACGGACGAGTATCGTGTAGAAACAAACTGACACATGTTCAGAGATGATGATACGGACGAGTATCAACTGGTTAACAAGGAACACGGACGAGCGTTGAATCTGAAGGAATCCTTCTGGGGAATAGTAGACACAGACGAGTATCTATGTTCAAGAAGGCATAAGTGTTTGACACGGTGTATGGATTAAAGATGCGGACGAGCATCCTTAGGACTATGATACGGACGAGTATCATGTAGAAACAAACACTAGACGCAATGTTCTGAGATGATGATACGGACGAGTACCAACTGGTTAACAAAGAACAAGGACTATTGTCGAATCTGTGGGGATATGAGTGATGATGTATACAAGATACTGACGAGTATCTGTATAAGTGTACCATGAGTAGTGAGTATTGTATTGTATAGATGAGTGTTTTAACTGCTGGGGAGAGTGACACGGACGGGTGTCAAAAGAGAAAAGTATAATATTAACAAGTGTATGGGTGATGAAGGTGTAAGCGACTGCGCTGGGGATATGACACGGACGGGTGTCAAGAAAATGTATATATAAGTGTATGTGAGTGCAAAGAGGATGTCTTTGGCTTTCTGCTGGTAATATGACACGGACGGGTGTCATGATGTATCTGTAGTACGGGTGATTTTGTTTGTAGAGAAAGTTCAGGCGACTTTACTGGGGAATGATGACACGGACGGGTGTCAAAATGAGTATATACTGGTGTTTAGGTTGGAGAGGCAACTGCTTTTGCTGGGACCCTGGTGGGGATTTTTGTACAATGATGATGAACAGTTTATTATTCACAAGTGTTCAATTCACAGCATGACTTATGATTATGCTATGCATTTGATTTTTGCCGTAATGCTCCGTATTAGATGGAATGCTACGCTCTGAGGGGATAATATGATGCGAATGCTATGATTATGCAAAGGAGCAAAGATCCGGGATTCGGATCCCGTCGCTGCGAAGATCTCTGACTGATCTGCTTGGAACGGACATCCCAGCTGGGGATGAGATCACTGGTAGATCTAATGATGTATCTGTTCGGGGATATAGGTCACTGATTGACATATCCTTGTAATACGGGACCCAGCTGGGGTTTGTAGAAGCTTTCTCCCTCTCTGTTGTGACTTCTTCGTGCGTTGCTCTTCTGAATAGAGGCTGAAGATTCTGTGGGGAGATGATTCCCTGACTTCTGTATTCAGCTGAGGATGACATGGCAACTCGGCTGGGGAGTTGTGAGAGGCAATTCAGCTGGGGAGAGCAACAAGAGGCCACTCGGCTGGGGATAGAGCATTTCGGATGCCGAGATTGAGTGCGTGTTGATTTGGCAACTTTGCTGGGGAAGTGGGCACTCTCCAGTGCCACGTGGAAGATAGACCGAGTTGATAATGATTCGCCAACTTGCTGAGACGTAACCTGCATGCCCCAGGTTGCGTTCTGGATACCTGCAATCCTGCAAAGGTAAGGAAACGTACAAAAGGTCCCGAGGTATCCCTTACTGGATTCCGTCATAGGAGTTAAGTACTTTTGAGAATAATCACATTCCCTGTAAGCATGTGTTTTTATTTTTTAGAGAGAGGCATCTGTACTTATGCAATCGTATTTTTAGATATATCAGACAATTCTTTGCAAAAACATAAGTGTAAAAACGAGATATGACTGAAAATCTGATTTTATTAATTCATGTGCCCTGAATTGGCAAGATACAGTCACAGAAACATATCTCCTGAAATGAGGAGATTGTTACAAATTGAGAAATAAAGTGCTGGCGATGCTGACGACGCTTTCAAGGAGCTTCCTCTTCTGCTATGACTCGTATGACAATGAAGTTCTTCTCGTCTTGCTTTCTGGAGAGAGTTGATTCTGATTGAAGCTTGATCCTTTGAAGCTTACCAAGTTGTAGGTGATACAGACGAATTCAGAATGCAGTTGTTCGCTTATTCCCTTATTTTGCATGGATCGCCCTTTCGGGTTTTCAATCCATCGGGATACCCATTTTTGCCTGAGTTGTCCAATGCGGCTTTTCAACTCAGCGGGTGTACATTTTTCATTTATTTCCCTTATTTTTGCCCGAGTCTTTTATTCTGTTTTTGACTCGCCGGGATGCCCTATTTTTGCCTGGACTCACATTCTGTTTTTATGTCCAGCGGGTCATTTTATGCGAAGTATTTTTTAACTGCATCTGAATTCACGGGGGATGGGAAATCTTCACCATCCATGGTGCTGAGCATCAGTGCTCCACCAGAGAAAACTTTCTTTACAACAAATGGTCCTTCATAATTTGGAGTCCATTTGCCCCTGTGGTCTGCATGAGGAGGGAGGATTCTTTTCAGCACAAGATCTCCCACTTGGTACTCTCGGTGCCTGACTTTCTGATCGAAGGCCTTCTTCATTCTCTTCTGATATAACTGCCCATGGCAGATTGCAGCCAATCTCTTCTCTTCGATCAAACTCAGTTGTTCGAATCGGGACCGAACCCATTCTGCTTCACTCAGTTTAACATCCATTAATACCCGTAGGGAGGGTAATTCAACTTCAACAGGTAGGACTGCTTCCATACCATACACAAGCTGATACGGTGTTGCCCCAGTGGACGTTCTGATTGACGTGCGGTACCCATGCAAGGCAAACGGTAGCATTTCATGCCAGTCCTTGTAGGTGATTACCATCTTCTGCACAATCTTCTTGATATTCTTATTTGCTGCCTCAACAGCGCCGTTCATCTTTGGCCTGTAAGGAGAAGAATTGTGATGTTGGATCTTGAAGTCCCGGCACAGCTCTGCCATCATTTTGTTGTTTAGATTGGAACCATTATCAGTAATGATTCGCTCGGGCACTCTATACCGACAGATGATATCTCTCTTCAGAAATCGGGCTACCACTTGTCTCGTGACGTTTGCATATGAGGCTGCTTCAACCCACTTGGTGAAATAGTCAATGGCGACCAAGATGAATCTGTGGCCATTTGAAGCAGTTGGCTCAATCTTGCCGATCATATCAATGCCCCACATGGCAAAGGGCCATGGTGAAGACATAATGTTTAAAGGATTCGGAGGCACATGCACCTTATCCGCGTAGATCTGGCACTTATGACATTTTCTGGCGTAAGCACAACAGTCTGCATCCATTGTGATCCAGTAATAGCCTGATCTTAACAACTTTTTAGCCATTGCATGTCCTCCAGCATGGGTACCAAAAGATCCTTCGTGCACTTCATGCATCAACAAATCTGCTTCCGTCTTGTCAACACATCTGAGGAGTACCATGTCAAAGTTCCTCTTGTATAAAGACCCATCATTGTTCAGAAAGAAACTACCAGCATGCCTTCTCAAGGTCTTCTTATCATTGGAAGATGCCCCAGGTGGGTATGTTTGATCCTCCAAGAAGCACTTAATATCATGGAACCAAGGCTTATCATCTTTAACAACGTCCGCTGCAAATACATATGCTGGTCTATCAAGTCTAGACACTGAAATCTGGGGTACAAAGTTAGCCGTTTGAACTTTGATCATGGATGAAATGGTAGCCAGAGCATCTGCAAACTGATTCTCGTCCCGAGGGATATACTCAAGCTTGACTGTTGTGAAGAAAGTCAATAACCTCCTTGTATAATCCCTGTAAGGTATCAGATGATCTTGGTGGGTGTACCATTTCCCGTTGGTTTGATTGACTACCAAAGCTGAATCTCCGAATACGGTCAAAGTTTTGATCCTGAGGTCAATGGCTTCCTCAAGACCCATAATGCAAGCTTCGTATTCGGCCTCGTTGTTAGTGCAGTTGAAAGTGAGTTTTGCCGAGAAAGGCATGTGAACTCCTTTAGGTGTAATGAGTACTGCACCAACACCATGGCCATTCATATTAACAGCCCCATCAAACATCATAGTCCATTCTTCTTCTGGGTCAGGCCCTTCAGTGTGAATAGGCTCTTCGTGATCTTTTGCTTTAATGAACATGATGTTTTCATCAGGGAAGTCAAACCTCATAGGCTGGTAGTCATCAATGGGTTGCTCAGCAAGATATTCAGATAGTACACTGCCCTTGATGGCTTTCTGAGATGTGTACTGTATGTCGTATTCTGTGAGAATCATCTGCCATCTTGCAACCCGTCCGGTAAGAGCTGGCTTCTCGAAAATGTACTTAACTGGATCCATTTTTGAGATTAATAGGGTAGTGTGGGTCAACATATACTGTCTCAGCCGGCGAGCAGCCCACGCTAAAGCACATCAAGTTTTCTCGAGCAGTGAATAACGCTGTTCACAGTCGGTAAACTTTTTGCTTAGGTAGTATATTGCATACTCTTTTCGACCAGACTCGTCATGCTGGCCCAGCACACACCCCATTGACTCTTCTAATACTGTCAAGTACATAATCAGAGGTCTTCCTTCAACTGGCGGCATGAGGATTGGAGGTTCTTGTAAATACTCCTTGATCTTGTCAAAAGCCTTCTGGCAATCTTCGTTCCACCTGACCGTTTGTTCTTTTCTTAACAGCTTGAACAGGGGTTCACAGGTTGCTGTAAGATGAGATATGAACCTTGAAATGTAGTTCAATCGACCTAAGAACCCTCGAACTTCTTTCTCAGTTTTCGGTGCAGGCATTTCTTGAATAGCTTTGACTTTATCAGGGTCAACTTCAATCCCTTTCTCGCTTACAATAAAGCCCAGCAGCTTACCGGATCGCACCCCGAATGTGCATTTGTTGGGGTTCAACTTCAGTCGGTACTTTCTCAGACGCTTGAACAGCTTGAGCAGATTCACCAGATGATCTTCTTCAGTAAGGGACTTGGCGATCATATCATCCACATAACATTCTATTTCCTTGTGGATCATATCGTGGAACAATGTCACCATAGCCCGTTGATATGTGGCACCAGCATTCTTCAGTCCGAATGGCATCACTTTGTAACAGAACGTGCCCCAAGGTGTAATGAATGTTGTCTTCTCCATGTCTTCAGGTGACATCTTGATCTGATTATACCCTGAAAATCCATCCATGAAGGAGAATACCGAGAACTGAGCCGTGTTATCCACCAATACATCAATGTGAGGTAATGGGAAGTCATCTTTCGGGCTGGCTCTATTCAGATCCCGGTAGTCAACACACATTCTTACTTTGCCGTCCTTCTTAGGCACAGGTACTATATTAGCAACCCACGGTGGGTAGCTAGTCACAGCAAGGAACCCGGCGTCCCATTGCTTTTGTACCTCTTCCTTGATTTTCATAGCCATGTCTGGGCGAGTTCGGCGCAGCTTCTGTTTAACTGGTGGGCATTCTTCCCTCAAAGGCAGCTTGTGCACAACTATATCAGTGTCCAACCCTGGCATGTCTTGATACGACCAAGCAAACACATCAACATACTCCTGAAGCAGATCTACCAGTTGCCTCTTCACTGAGTCTTGCAGGCAGGCCCCGATTCTAACTTCTTTCACGTCTTCATCTGTACCAAGATTGATCACTTCGACTTCCTCCTGATGAGGGATAATAACCTTTTCCTCTTGTCTCAACAACCTGGCTAGCTCTTCAGGAAGCTCATATTCTTCATCAACCCCTTCATCAGCTTGATTGATTGGATTGTCAAAGTCATACGATGTCATAGCCGTGTTGTTGTCGGTGCTGTCTGGAAGGCACTCTCTGCAAGGGTTAAGTTTGTTCATTTTAGTGATTGATTTTAATCTTGCTTTAGAAAAAAAGTGAAATGAAGTTATCATTTTGAAAACACCGCCATTTATTTTTGTACAAAAAGAAAAATAGAAAAAAACAGTGAGCAGAAAGAAAAAGACTCGTTTGCAAAAAGATGTCTGATATTTCATTAATTTAATCTTGTTGCACAAAAGTACAGATGGCCCTGATTACAAAATGAGTCTTGTCATCTTGGGCAAGATGCAAGACTTGGATGCATGCTATAAAAATACAGGAAATAATAATTACTCTGCATGAGTAACTCTTATAATTTCCTGGGAAGACCAGTTCGAGACACTGCTCCCCGGGATCTTTGGACGAATCCAATCCTCCAGATTGTGCTCCTCTTCCAGCTCGTCTTCCAGACAGTTGATAGCATCGGGGGTAAGCATCCCCCCACTGACAAAACCGGGCTTCTCAGCAGCCTTTGCTTGATGTTGAGTTGGTCTGTAACCCAACCCAAATTTGTCTTTCTTCTCCTCCACAGCTAAAACCTTGCCCCAGCCTAGGGCAGTTCCTTCCTCAACAATCTTCCGGGCTTGTTGGTAAGATGACATGGAGATTCCAGATACAGCAGATGCTTCATTCACATTCAAGGCTTCAAATCCTTGGCTCATTGTTTCATGGATCTCCCCATCCATTTCAATGTACTTATAGGTTGCCAGGTGGCTGACAAAAATGTCCTCCTCTCCACAGATTGTGACAACTTGGCCTTCCCACTCAAATTTTAACTTTTGGTGAAGGGTAGACGTTATTGCGCCGGCGGCGTGAATCCAGGGTCTACCCAACAAACAGCTGTAGGCGGGCTGAATGTCCATCACATAAAAGATAGTTTTAAAGGTCTGTGGGCCAATTGTCACGGGCAGCTCAATCTCTCCCAGAACCGATCTCTTAGAGCCATCAAAGGCTCGTACCACCAGGTTGCTGGGTCTCAATGCCAATCCATCATATTCTAACTTCACCAGAGCCTTCTTTGGTAAGACATTCAGGGAAGAACCTGTGTCCACCAGCACATGAGAAAGGACAGCTCCTTTGCATTCCATGGTTATGTGCAAGGCTTTGTTGTGGTTGCGGCCATCCGCTGTTAAGTCAGAATTGGTAAACCCTAGCCCATTGCTAGCAGTAACATTTCCAACCACGGTTTCCAACTGGTTGACAGTAATCTCTTCAGGCACGTAAGCTGCGTGCAAGACCTTGAGTAGTGCATTCCGATGGGCTTCGGAGCACATAAGCAGTGAGAGGATAGAGATTTTGGATGGCGTCTGGTGAAGTTGATCCACAATTTTGTAATCACTCTTTTTGATGATTCTCATAAACTCATCAACTTCCTGATCGAACGGTGTCTTCAAGGCTTCTTTAACAGTTTGATCTTCCTGCACAGGGCTCTTTCCTTTTGCCTTGGCAGCAGCTTCTGCTTCGACAGTAGGTCTTTGAACTTGTGAAGCAAAGAGACGTCCGCTTCGAGTGAAGCCTCCGCCTCCCCCCACATTATCTACTTGTGGTGCAGGTGTTGATGTTTCAAGAGTGATTCTTTTTCCTTCGCAGTACACGTCAGAGCCATAGTGCCAAGGGATGGCCCTATTGCTTTCATATGGTACTGGTCCAGGCACCGTGACAGTGACTGGACTGATTGCTGCTGCTGAAGGGACTGTAATTGTTTGTGGATCATAAAAGATTGTAACTGGTGCTCTGGCGGGAGCAGCACCTTCTGAATGGTAGGCGGAATTATTTTCAGGATCGTAGAATATGGTAACAGTGGAGACATCTTCATGATTGATTGCTGGTGTTGCAGGAGGTACTGTTGAAAGGACTGTTGTTGCTGTTGTTGATGGAGATTCGAAATGGAATGAAGCTGAAGTTGTAGCAGGAGAAACTGTTGAAAACTGATCATTTGGGAAGACAGATGAAGTACTTGTCGGTGTTGCTGATGAATTGTCGGGAACAATAGTTGCTGCATTTGTAGGAGGGTCTGAAACCGTTGTTGATGAAGTTGCCGGATTTGTCGGAAATGATGTAGTGATCTGTAGCAAGCCACTCTGAATAAGGCTGTCAATGCCATTCCTCAGGTCCTCACACCCATTCCATGAAATATTACAATAGGGACACCCTAGTTCACACCCTGGAAATATTTGGTTTTCACGGAGTTGAGCCTTGATTTCCACCAATGGTGTCCTGATCTGATCCACGCTGGTTATTAAATAAGACGGTTGGTCTTCTTCAATAGCGTTAATTCGGGGACCACCATGGTTTGGCATTGGGTTTTTATTGACATTGGGCGGAGGTGCAAAATTCAGAGCCTTGGAGTCTACCAAGTCTTGTACCTTCATATGCAGAGCCCTGCATTTTTCTGTACTGTGACCAGGTGCGTTTGAGTGAAAAGCACACCTAGCATTGGAGTCATAGTTTCTTGGTAGACTGTTGGGATCCGGAGGTGCCAACGTTCTTAGCTCAACTAGGTTGAGTTTCAGAAGTTGTGGCAGCAAGGCAGCATACGGCATTGGGATCGGGTCGATCACTCTGTTAGCTTGGGATAGCCTCTGTTGGAATGGCCTCTGTTGATTGTTGTTGTTGGAGTTGTTGTTGTTGTAGTTTCTTGGAGGATATTGATTCTGCTGATACTGGGGTTGTTGTTGGAAGTTTTGTTGCGGAGGTTGATAGACTGGCTGAGGATGTGCTGGAGCAGGGATGGTGACTGCTGCTATTGACCTTTGAACATACTGGGGCCTACCCCTGTTGGTGTGAATGGCATTGGTCTCGCCAGTTCTTCTTGGGCCTGCAAAAGGCTTTCTTGTACTGCTGGACGAGCTGGCACCATTGTCAGAGATCTTACCCATTTTTAACAGGCTTTCAATTCTCTCCCCAGCTATGACAACATCTGCGAAGCTAGTGGAGGAGAAAGCAGCCAACCTGTCAATATATGTTCCCTGGAGAGTGTTCATAAACATGTCTGCCATTTCTCTCTCAGACATCGGTGGTTGAACGGCAGCAGCCAATTGCCTCCATCTCTGGGCATATTCTCGGAAACTCTCCCTTGACGACTGTGACATGCCCATTAGGAGAGTCCTGTTGGGTGCCATGTCTAGATTATATTGATACTGTCGGATGAAGGCCTCTGCCAGGTCCTTCCAGCATCTCACAGTTGCCCTTGTCAGATGGGAATACCATTCCCTTGATGCTCCAGTCAAGCTATCTTCAAAATAGAACATCCATAATTTCTCATCCATTGTATAGGCCTTCAGCCTTCCCAGAAATGATTGCAAATGAGTCCGGGGGCATGAAGTCCCATTATACTTTTCGAAACAAGGAGGCTTGAACTTATGGGGGATCCTGACCCCGTCTACCAAACCCATGTCCATGACGTCGAAGCCCAAAGAATTTTGAGACTCCAGTGATCTCAACTTCTCAGCTATTTCCTCCAATCGTCTATCATAAGTTTCCTCTCCAGCACCCATTACTGTAAATTGGTCCTCCTGAGGATCTTCTTGAAGTACTCTGGCTGCAGTGGCTGTTCCTTGAACATTTGCAGGAATGTTAATCTCAGGATGTAGATGTGGGCCAAACACAGGAGGGTTAACATGGGGTTGCACCCGTTCATTGTTACTTGTGCCAGCAGTCCCCACATGGGGCTCATCTTGATTCCTTCCTTCTACCAAAGCCCTGAGCCTCTCCTGGCTTTGAGCTAAATTGTTCATTACTTCCATGAACTGTGTTATCTGAGTTCTCATCTCCAATCTTTCGTTTGCCATCTGGTTTCTGACCTCTGTAAGGTCCTGCTGCATCTGATCCATCTGAATTCCCGGAAGGTTGTTTCTAGTTGGGTACCTGTGTGGCCTGTTGAGGGGAAATACCCGGCGGCGAGCAATAATTCCTGAATATCACAACAGAGGTTAGCAACAACAAAACAAAAACCTACAAAACAAACAACAGGGTTAGCATGCAATGCAGTTATGCTTATTTGCTCTCAAGGTATCCGGTTTGGTCTTCAGTTTTGACCCTTCCAGACCCTTGAAGATGATGCTGTTGAAGTTGCTTTTGAAGTGAACTTGGATGGAACGAACTAACAAATATATTACATAAGATGAAATAATACAACTTGTTCATTTTTACAACACAAGCCCTCAAAGGGGTCAAAATACATCACAACAAGGTAAAAGTACATAGAATAGGAACAACAACAAGCAAATGATCAAACTCCAAGGCCAAACTCATCCTCACGAACTTCCTTAAGAAGTGCTTCGGTCACAGGATCATCCGGACGCTCCGTGAGACCTCTGATGAGAAGGTTTCTTGTTGCAACAGCTGCAGTCAACTTCTTGTTCTGACTTTGGTCCTTAGACCTCTTCACTCCAGCTCTGATTTCCAGCTCTGATATTTCCTTCTGGGCTGCTGCCAGGGCTCTTTCCATCTGCTCCATCTTGTCCTGGACTCTCTTGTCTTCTAGAGTACGGGCCTCAGTGATCCGGACCCACCTGGCCTGACTCTCTTTCAAATACAAGTCTGTCCTTGCTCTCTGGAACTGGGCTTCTTTACAAGCATTCTTCAGAATCTGCTCACCAGCTTTAGACTTGTTGATATAATCTCCAGACTTCTCAATTTTAGTCAAGTGTTCCACTCTCAATTTCTCCAATCTCTCAATCTCCCTCACACCTTCGCTCCTTTCCCTGAGGGTCTTCTGCAAGGCTTGGGTTAACTTCTCGTTTCTTTCCTTCAAGCTCTCAAACTCCTCCAAACTGATGGTGGCAGGGGGTGGTGCTGAAGATGACTCAGGCGTGTCTTCTATGGTGAAGGGCATTCCAGAGAATTGGGCCCTAGCATGGGACCACTCATAATATTGTGCTGATGCCACATTATTGCACTTCCCCAGAATGGTGATTCCCTTGGTTTGAACATGATCCCAGGCCCAGGCAGCCTGTCTAACAGTTACCAGACTAATCTTGTTCTCACAGTAGAGGGTCTCAACCAAGTCTTGCTCCCTGGGAGTATGGACCAGTGCATAGCCTAATTGCCTCCTGAACAGCAGAGGGTTGTAATTGATACTTCCCTTGACCCCTATTAAAGGCACATTGGGAAAGTGCCCACAGCTTGTAATGATACCTCTGCCCTTGGTGCTTTGAGCACACCATCTGATGTCTGCTGAAGTGAGAGTAGTGAGCCTCTTAGCCCAGTTGCTTTGCTGATGAGGATTTAGGAATGCATCTGTCCTGGGCAGGTGCTTAAGAAGCCAAGCATGAAATAATGGAGCACAACACCTTACTAGCCTTCCCCTCTGCTTCTCATTCTTCTGATGTACTGAGTAATAGAGATCTCCTAACAAGGTTGGCACTGGGTTCTTCAGGATGAACAAATGGATGGCATTCTTGCTAATGAATCGTGGCTCATCTGCAAACAACACAATTCCATATACACTTAAGGCCAATAGAGCACAAACAGCTTTCCACTCCCCCAGGGAGGCTTTCAGACTAGCTTGAGAAATCAGGAAGTCCAGATGAAATCCAGGGATCCCAGCTTTAGAGGTCATATGCTGCTCAATTAGGACAGGCTCCAGGTGCAAAGCTTTTGCTATCTCTCCATTGCTGGGAGGGACCATTTCAGGGTTGAAAGGGATTTCTCTCTTGATAGGCAAACCAATCAAAGATGAGTATTCTTCTAATAGAGGGCCCAACTGGAAGTTTTGAAAGGTGAAACATCTCAATGGGGGATCATAAAACTGAATGCAGGTGTGGATGAGGCTCCTCTGAGATGGGTCCAAATCCATGACCAAGTCAAGTATATCCCCATAACTCTCCCTGAACAAGGGTATGTGATCTGGAGTGATCAGGGTTTGGATCCTCCTGATGTCTGATAAGTCTGGTTGGAAGAAATGATAGGTGATGTTGCTTTTCTTTGGAGCCATAATGCTGAAGACTGAGTAGGGTGCTGATGAAGATGTTGAGAAGTGGGCCACTGGCTGGCTAGTGCAAGTAACTGAAGTATATGGCTGACAAGCTGAAGCAAGTGCTGGTGGAGATAGGTCAATGTAGCAGATGGGGTCAAAACCAAAACCAGATGAAGATGGATACCCTGAAACACAAATAAGCACATGTTAATATGATGCAATGGGTATGTATGCAAATGAAATGCAAGGGTTCGTGACTGAGCTGGATCTGATCAAAATGCCCTGGTATAAGTCCATGTGTGTCCAAGAATTCCAGATGGAGGTCTATAAATCCAGTAACCAAGGTGGGGGACTCAAATAAAGAGCCACATGTCCAGGGTTTAGAATCACAAGAACTATCCAACATGGAGCATTCTTAACAAAGTCAAAGTAACAGGGTATTCTGAGGTCAAGGTACCTGCAAACCTGTAAACAGCCCAACCCCCTCACAGGTGGTGATCTAGAACAAGGATCCTCAGACTTGGATCAGTTATGAGAAGTGTAAACACTTCTAACCCGGAGGTACAGTGTTTACAATAACCATAACAATTCCTCCTCTAATTCACCTCAGTTTCTGAAGGTCAATACTAAAAAGGTCATCCAGACTTAGCAGGCTTCCCAGATAGCCCTAGCATTGCAGGAAATCTGCAACACAGAGTTCTCAAAAAGAAACCCATATCTGAACCGTGTTTCATATTCCCGCACCAGACCGAAATGGAATGGGAAAGAATATGATTCACTCTAGCCTAGGTGTCACTCAGGTCCCAGGTATAGGACCTTAACTCTCAATGAAACACCCACCCACCAAAACAAGAAACCAGATCCAGCCAGCAACAATGATAGTATGATATAGACAAATGCAATAAAGAAAGCAGTAAAGTAACTGTACATAAAGCAATAAACAAAAGTAAATACAAGCACAAACAAGCACATAACACCCCAGTAAACACAAATCAAACAAGCGCTAGGAGGAACCCACAAAAAGAACCAGAAGCCCTGGTTGCAGTATACGGGTCCCTAGCAGAGTCGCCAAGCTGTCGCTCCCACTAAATGAAGCCGGGTCAAATAGGGTACAGACGCGAACGGTCGGCGAGAGGGACAATGAGAACACACAGCCGTGAACTCACTGGAGATGAATAGAGTCGCCAGCTAGGCATTTTTATCCCGGAGGAAAGGTAATGCTGCATAAACCTAGAAAGAGATGGATAAGACGGTTGCGAACCAGAGAGACTGAGAAAGGGGGTTGGTTACAACCTGGGAAGGTATTAGCACCCAGATTGTCCGTCGTACTCGACGGGATCCACGCTTAAAAGATTTGTGTTTTAAAGGGGTAGTGTCAGTGCAATTTGTGTATAGGAGAAGCTGGAAAAGATGTACAGGTGTCAGTGTAAAGTGTATAAGTGATATGAAGTATGAAAGTGTCAGTGTAAGAAAGGAGTGAAATGCTCAAGATCATGAGGCTTAAAGAAATGAGCTGAAAGAGGGGGAATGTATAGAGACTTTTGTTCGATAACCGTTAAGTTATGCCTACGTATCCTCTCGTGCAATGAGGAAGTCAGAACACCGTAGTTCGACCCAAAGAGACTGAAAGGTGAGTTGACTTGTGAACTGCTTACTTGCCTATGCTCAAGTGTATGACCTGTCTGGCTCAGGTGCTAACTGTCTTGCATTAGACGGAAGAAGCAAGTTCTCGCTTGTGAGTGAATTAGATGAGAAAAGAATCCCGAAGGAGACGATTATTGTTTGTTTTTGAGTTTTCAATCTTTTATTGCTTTTTGAAGTTTGTCATAAGTTGATGAGCTTAAGCCTGAACCAATGGGTTAGTAAACTCATCACATCTTCCCTCTGATTAGGGGTAATGAGAGTACCTTAAGTGTGAAGTCAGATTCTCACACTTAATCACCTTTGGTGTAGGATTAAGATCATTAACCTACTTGTGATTATTTAGATGTTTTTGGTGTTTTTGTTTAGTGTTGAGTAATGAGGTTAAGCCATAATCAAAGATTAAACAGACTCATTACACCATCCTAATAGAAGGATAATAGATGAGAATGTTTAAGCTGAGGAAAGCTCCTCAACTTAATCCATGATTAGGGATTAAACTCATGACAAAACAAGCCTTTGATTAAGTGGATTTTATTTAATGATTTGATAATGAAGTGAATTTTATTGTTTGCAAGACAACCTGAGGGGGACTTGTCCATTAACACTAGGGTTAGTCCTTCTTAACCACTTAAGGAAGAATTAGAACCCTGATGCAAGGCCCAAGTTACAAGTGTGATGTCTTGATAATTATTAGATGGATTGATTAAGATATTTAAACACCTTAAGGGTTAAAGACTTAGGATTAAAGTTATACACTCCATCCTAAGAGAAGGATGCAGGCATAAACTTAATCACAAAGTCTTAAAGCCTTTAGGGTTTAGTCCCTGATTATGAGATGAGAAGAGAAGACACAAAGAGACACAAAGGTAAAACTAATAGGGGAGACTAATCAAAACCCTAATCATTGTCATGCTTGGTTGTTCCTAAGGTTTGTGAGGTTTCCAAGAACAATCTTCAGAGGAGCCACCAGGAAGCAGATGAATAAGATCAAGAGAAGCAAAGTGACTTGCTTCATTCAAGAAGTCAAGTCACTTGAAGAAAGAAGGTGGGAGGAAGAAGAATGAGCAAGCTCAATCTCAAACACATATAAGGATGCAGCAATGGATGCAAGAGAGATGAAAAGAAAAGTTATGAGAAGTGAAGGCAAATTCACTTCCCAAGTTTACTTACCACCTGAAATGTTAGAAAGAAATGCAATGCAATGCAAGATGAGATGAAATGGTATGGTGCTAGACCAAACCAGAAGCATGTTGATGATGATAATGATGCTATGAGTGCTGCAAACATGAGGCAAGATATGGAGATGTTCACACAAGATTATGAATGCAAATGATGCAAGTTAAGGAGCATGAATGAACATGAAAAGTTATGAAGCATACAAGGCAAATGACATGGCAAATATGTAATGCAATGATCAAACATGCTTTCTATATGTCTTAAGATGTCAAATGAATCACAAGAATGCACAAAATGCAATGACAAGTCAAGTTATGTAAGGAAATGCAAGAAGGATGCAAAAGAAAGCCCAAATTAGGGTTCATGGATCAAACATCAAACAAAAACCCAAAACAGAAGCAAACCCTAAGATAAAAAATGGAAAATGGCACCCAAAGAAACCCTAAACCTATAATGAACCACTGCCCAAAGGGGAACTCTCAACTCTCAACCAAACTCAAGTTATGAATTTTCTAAGTTATTAGGTTTTTTTAGGGTTCTTAACAAAATAAATGCCAAACAAATAGAAAATGCAAGATCAAATCATGGCCATTTTACCCTAGAAACTACATGCCAAACACAAAACAATGCAAGAAGAATCAATGTCTCAACCTTCTCCAATAGGCAGAAATGATTTTTGGAACTTATGATCAAAATAATGCACAAAATATGATTTAATTCAATGAAAAATTCTTAAAGTGCATCAAGATCAAAAAAGAAATTTGGTTTGAAGGTTGGACAATGTTTCTAAATGTCTTAGAACATTTCATGAATTTTTTGGTAATTTTTAAATACCTAGAAGTATTTTTAATTAATTAATTTCCATTAATCAATTAAAAATAATCTTTTAAATATTTAAAAATACTTTTTTAATGATGAAAAATAAAATAAAAATATTTTTGTGTCATAAAAATTATTAAAACTCAGAGGAAAAAGTTTCATAATTTTTATGTATTTTTTGCTATTTTAAAATAATTGTGCAAAGCAAATGGAAAGAAAATGAATAAAAATTAAATAAAATGAAAGTATGCAGCATGGAAGGCCAGGATTCAATCTGGAAATGAGAGGGTTGACTGCGCGCCAGATCCAATGGGCCACATTCAAACTGGGCTAAACTTAATTAATTAAATAAATTAAACCTAATTAAGTTAATGACAAGATCTGGGCCTTTGGATGCGCGCGGGAAAAGACCTGGTCAACTCATCCAACGCCTGAAATTCAAACTGGGAGCCCTAACCCTAATCACATATTAATGACTTTCAGGTCACCGGAGACGAGCTCCGGTCGTCTTCTCCGGTGACCTTCTCCCCTGAAAACTTCCAAATCCTTCCCTAGGTCACTAAACTGAAATCTAAAACCATGGAAATGTTCTTCAACCTCTCACGAATCAAACCCCTCTCTCAAAACAAATTTATTCTTCCTAAACAAACTGAATCGAAGAGAAAAAGTTCTAGGGCACGCAGGTTTCAGAGACAAATTAAACTCTCAAATCAAAGCCATTTTCAAAACCAAAAACATCAGGATGATCAGTGAATCACAAAGAACAAGTTTGTAACAAGAAAAATGATTTCTGGAAAAATAATTTTCGAGCTACCTGAGATTTGAAGCTTTCAGTTTGAAGACTTTCTGGCCACTTCCTTCAGTGCAAACCACTCCACTTGGTCCCCAGAAGATGTTTGAATGCTCAAAGAGAGTTTAAGCTGGCTGGATAGTGAGATTCGAAAGCTTCTGCTCAAGCTTGATCAGAAATGGCAATGGTGAAATAGAGAGCTTCAGGTCATGGTGAATGGTTGTTTGTGATCCTGAGGGTGAATGGAGAAGCTTTACAAAGTTTGTTTGACTGTTTGTGAGCTAGGATGAGAGTTTCGAATGAAACTGCAAGCTGGTGTCAAAATGGTGCAGTGATGTTGTAGCTTATTTAAGGCTTGGTTCTTGGTTGCTTTGGGCTCAATGAGACATGATGAGATGATTGGTAAAGATGGTTTTGATGTATGTGAGCTGGGCAGAGAGTTTCGAAGGCAAAAGCAAAGTGGAGTGTTCTTGTGTTTGTGTTGAATGAGGATGTTTCAGCCTTGCCTTGTGTTATGTCTAGCTTGCAAATTGTAAACACCCCAAATTTGCCCTCACCCATTCACACCATGGCTTGTGATCATTCTCATATGCATAAGTACAATCATGTCATCTCACATCTCATTTTTTATCCACTGCATAGCTTTCAAGGCATCTGCACCTAAGGTTTGTGATCTGAGCAACCTCAAAGCTTCTTGAGGCATTCCAAAGGCTACCAATCAATTCAAAGTGGTCCATGTGTGTTCTTATATCATATTTCATCTCCTCAAAGTCAAAATTGCAGAGGAATCACAAGAACTAGGGTTTGAGTGGATGCAGAGCCAGGTTGAACTGCACAGTTGACTGAAAATTAGGGTTTTGGTTTCAGAGGCCATAACCCCAAATTTTTTGGTCATTCTTGTTTCCATTGGTATCTATATGGTATAGGGAGTATGCATATCAATTTTCATGAAGAAATTCCATGGGGAAGTTATCTGATCAAGAGTTGACTTTCTGGACAAGTCAGTGCAAAATTAGGGCATCTGAGGCCCCCAATGACCCAACCAATGGGTGATCTTCATCATTTTGAATGTATATGATCTTTATTTGATCATGGAAGAAGGTTGAAGTTCATGGAAATCAAGAATTTAGGGTTTTTGCAAATGTTGACTTTTTGGGCATAGTTGACTTTTCAAGAATGCATCATTTTAGGTCATTTTTCAAGCCATGATTCTTGATCCAAAAATGCTTCAAATGGAAAAACTTTGGTCATGAAAGTTGTAGATCTCATTTTTCCCTTTTCAAAAAGTACAAGAACATGATCAAACTCTTCTTGGATCAAAAGTTATGGCAATGCAAAGTTGGCAAAAATCATTAATTTCTAAGGCATGCTTCAAATGGAAATTTTGCAAAGTCTTGAACCAAAGCCAAATGTAGCCTCTAATTCATTTCAAACCAACACATAAACATTCTCTAAGTGCTGAAAATCATAATTGGATCAAGTTTGCCTATGGTTTGGTTTAGGTAACAAGGTTTTCTTCACATGTGAGCAAAAAGGTTACAACTTGCAAAACACTCATGACCCTTCCCTCAACTTGCTGCCTTGGCCTTTGGACCTTGCTGGCTCTCTCACCATACCATGATGCGCCAGACCTAGCTTTGTACCAAGCTAGTATCAAGCCCATGCTTCTCTTACAAGATTTTTGACTTTTGGCAAAAGCAAACTTACCAATCACAAAAGCACAAGTCACATCATCCAGCCAATCAGATTTGTTTATGTTATCAATTTGCAAGCTAGCCATAACAAGAGGCAAGGCTGAAGCATACTCATTCCACACATTCACAAAATCCCTTCACATTGCAAAAACCTTCGAATTTCTCTATGCAGCCTGCACATACTAAAACTTTCTTCATCATCCAACTCAACACACTTCATAGACAAGAAACCACCAAAGCTCAAGCCTGAAACAAGCCTGACCTGAGCTCCACCATTCTTCACCCTCAGAACCAGTTCTATTCGAATCCCACTTTTCAGCCATCCAACACTCCATTTTCCTTCACCAACAAATTAGGAACACTCAAAGGAGTCCAAACCACCCATTACACTGACCTAAAACAGCCTACACACCAAGTTCATTCTCTGCTATATCAGTTTGGTAACTCATGAAATAGCTTGCTAGAGCTCATTTCAAACCTGCCATTGACACCAGGGGAGTCATTAGAGTTAGCTTGCATCAAGAAACGGCCCTGGAAGCCCAGAAACAGGATTTGTCACCTCAGGTAGTCTCAAACTTCAAACTTTTTAAAGCTTGTTTCTTTTGTTACAAATCGAAAGTGCATGCTCTGAGGATCACTGTGATGTGTTTAGAATTTAAAATGGTGGAGAAATGAACATTTGGTGGGTGTCTGAAAGTTTGGCCCCATTTTTTTGTTTTGCTTCGATTCAAGCTGTTCTTGATGGTAAAATGATGTTTGATCATGGATTTGGGTTGTAGGAAGTATGGGAAATGTTTCTGGGCAGTTGATTTGACATGGGGTGGCCTGGATAAAGAACTAGGGTTTTGGTATGGCCGGAGAAGACGACCGGAGCTCATCTCCGGTCGCCTGAGTGTAATTAGGGTTAACCATCATTAATTAACGAACTTTAAATTTGGGCCTTTGATCTTTGTTTCCCGCGCGCCAGTGAGTGGTCAGGATCACCCCATTTGCCCTAATCCATTTGATTAATATTAATTAATTCGTAATTAATTTAATCTGGCCAGATTGCATCCTCACCCTTCATTTGCGCGCTGGTCAACCTTTTTGAACTCAGGCTCCATCTTGGCCATTCATTTGGTTTACTTTTTATTTTATTTAATTTTTATTCATTTTTCTTTCAATTAAATTGCATAATTATTTTAAAATAGCAAAAAATTCTTAAAAATTATGAAACTTTTTCTTTAAAGTTTTATTAATTTTTAAGACCCAAAAATATTTTTATTTTATTTTTCATCATTAAAAAAGTATTTTTAAATATTTAAAAGATTATTTTTAATTGATTAATGGGAATTAATTAATTAAAAATACTTTTAGGTATTTAAAAATTACAAAAAAATTCATGAAATGTTCTAAGACATTTAGAAACATTGTCCAACCTTCAAACCAAATTTATTTTTTGATCTTGATGCATTTTAAGAATTTTTCATTGAATTAAATCATATTTTGTGCATTATTTTGATCATAAGTTCAAAAAATCATTTCTGCCTATTGGAGAAGGTTGAGACATTGATTCTTCTTGCATTGTTTTGTGTTTAGCATGTATTTTCAAGGATAAAAAGGCCATGAATTGTTCTTGCATTTTCAAATTGTTTGGCATTTACTTTGTTAAGAACCCTAAAAAACCCTAATAACTTAGGAAATTCATATCTTGAGTTTGGTTGAGAGTTGAGAGCTCCCCTTTGGGCAGTGGTTTATTATAGGTCTAGGGTTTCTTTGGGTGCCATTTTCCATTTTTTATCTTAGGGTTTGCTTCTGTTTTGGGTTTTTGTTTGATGTTTGATTCATAAACCCTAATTTGGGCTTTCTCTTGCATCCTTCTTGCATGATCTTGCATAACATGACTTGTCTTTGCATTTTGTGCATGTTTATGATTCATTTGATATCTTAAGACATTTAGAAAGCATGCTTGATCATTGCGTTACATATTTGCCATGTCATTTGTCTTGTATGCTTCATAACATTCCATGTTTGTTCATGCTCCTTAACTTGCATCATATGCATTCATAAGCTTGTATGATCATTTCCATGTCTTGCCTCATGTTTGCAGCATCTCATAACATCATAATCATCATCAACATGCTTCTGGTTTTGCCTAGCATCATACCATTTCATCTCATCTTGTATTGCATTGCATTTCCTTCTAACATTTCAGGTGGTAAGTAAATTTGGGAAGTGGATTTGCCTTCACTTCTCATAACTTTTCTTTTCATCTCTCTTGCATCCATTGTTGCATTTCTATTTGTGTTTGAGTTTGAGCTTGCTCATTCTTATCCTTCTCACTTTCTTTCTTCAAGTGACTTGACTTCTTGAATGAAGCAAGTCACTTTGCTTCTCTTGATCTTATTCATCTGCTTCCTGGTGGCTCTTCTGAAGTTTGTCCTTGAAAACCTCACAAACCTTAGGATCATCCAAGCATGACAATGAATTAGGGTTTTGATTAGTATCCCCTTTTAGTTTTACCTTTGTGTCTCTCTTTGAGTCCTCTCTTCTCATCTCATAATCAGGGACTAAACCCTAAAGGCTTTAAGACTTAGTGATTAAGCTTATGCCTGCATCCTTCTCTTAGGATGGAGTGTATAACTTTAATCCTAAGTCTTGAACCCTTAAGGTGTTTAAATCTCTTAATCAATTCATCTAATAAATATCAAGACATTACACTTGTAACTTGGGCCTTGCATTAGGGTTCTAATTCTTCCTTAAGTGGTTAAGAAGGACTAACCCTAGTGTTAATGGACAAGTCCCTCTCAAGTTGTCTTACAAACAATAAAACTCACTTCATCATCATATCATTAACTAAAATCCACTCAATAAAGGCTTTGTTTTGTCATGAGTTTAATCCCTGATCATGGATTAAGTTGAGGAGCTTTCCTCAGCTTAAACATTCTCATCTATTATCCTTCTATTAGGATGGTGTAATGAGTCTGTTTAATCCCTGATTATGGCTTAACCTCATTACTCAACACTAAACAAGAACACCAAAAACATCTAAATAATCACAAGTAGGTTAATGATCTTAATCCTGCATCAAAGGTGATTAAGTGTGAGAATCTGACTTCACACTTAAAGTATTCTCATTACCCCTAATCAGAGGGAAGATGTGATGAGTTTACTAAATCCATTGGTTTAGACTTAAGCTCATTAACTTATGACAAAATCCAAAAACAATAAAAGACTGAAAACACAAAAAACAAACAATAATCGTCTCCTTCGGGATTCTTTTCTCATCACACTCATTCACAAACGAGAACTTGCTTCTTCCGTCTAATGCAAGACAGTTCGCACCTGAGCCAGACAGGTCATACACTTGAGCATAGACAAGTAAGCAGTTCATCAGTCAGTTTCTTTCAGTCTCTTTGGGTCGAACTACGGTGTTCTGACTTCCTCATTGCACGAGAGGATACGTAGGCATAACTTAACAGTTATCGAACAAAAGTCTCTGTATATTCCCCCTCCTTTCAGCATTATTCTTTAAGCCTCATTGTCATGAGCATTTCACTCTTGTCCTTACACTGACACTGTATATATTACACTTCACTTCCTTTACACTGACACCTGTATATTCTTTCCAGCTATTTTATGCACAAATTGCACTGACACTACCCCTTTATAACACAAATTTTTTTAAGCGTGGATCCCGTCGAGTACGGCGGACAATCTGGGTGCTAATACCTTCCCAGGTTGTAACCAACCCCCTTTCTCAGTCTCTCTGGTTCGCAAACCGTCTTATCCATCTTTTTCTAGGTCTATGCAGCATTGCCTTTCCTCCGGGATAAAAATGCCTAGCTGGCGACTCTATTCATCTCCAGTGAGTTCACGGCTGTGTGTTCTCATTGTCCCTCTCGCCGACCGTCCGCGTCTGTACCCTTATTTGACCTGGTGTCACTTGTCGGGAGCGACAGCTTGGCGACTCTGCTGGGGAACCTTATACTGCAACCAGGGCTTCTGGTTCTTTTTGTGGGTTCCTCCTAGCGCTTGTTTGATTTGTGTTTACTGGGGTGTTATGTGCTTGTATTTATTTTTGTTTATTGCTTTATGTACAGTTACTTTTCTGCTTTCTTTACTGCATTTATATATCATATTGTCATTGTTGCTGGCTGGATCTGTTGTTTGCCTTGGTGGGTGGGTGATTCATTGAGAGTTAAGGTCCTATACCTGGGACCTGAGTGACACCTAGGCTAGAGTGAATCATATTCTTTCCCATTCCATTTCGGTCTGGTGCGGGAATATGAAACACGGTTCAGATATGGGTTTCTTCTTGAGAACTCTGTGTTGCAGATTTCCTGCAATGCTAGGGCTATCTGGGAAGCCTGCTAAGTCTGGATGACCTTTTAGTATTGACCTTCAGAAACTGAGGTGAATTAGAGGAGGAATTGTTATGGTTATTGTAAACACTGTACCTCCGGGTTAGAAGTGTTTACACTTCTCATAACGGATCCAAGTCTGAGGATCCTTGTTCTAGATCATCACCTGTGAGGGGGTTGGGCTGTTTACAGGTTTGCAGGTACCTTGACCTCAGAATACCCTGTTACTTTGACTTTGTTAAGAATGCTCCATGTTGGACAGTTCTTGTGATTCTAAAACCTTGGACTTGTGGCTCTTTATTTGAGTCCCCCACCCTGGTTACTGGATTTATAGACCTCCATCTGGAATTCTTGAACACACATGGATCTATACCAAGGCAGTTAATCAGATCCAGCTCAGTCACAAACCCTTGCATTTCATCTGCATACATACCCATTGCATCATATTAACATGTGCTTATTTGTGTTTCAGGGTATCCATTTTCATCTGGTTTTGGTTTTGACCCCATCTGCATCATTGACCTATCTTCACCAGCATTTGCTTCAGCCTGTCAGCCATATACTTCAGTTACTAGCACTAGCCAGCCAGTGGCCCACTCCTCAGCATCTTCATCAGCACTCTACTCAGTCTCAGCACTTATGGCTCCAAAGAAAAGCAACATCACCTATCATTTCTTCCAACCAGACTTATCAGACATCAGGAGGATCCAAACCCTGATCACTCCAGATCACATGCCTTTGTTCAGGGAGCATTATGGGGATATACTGGACATGGTTATGGATCTGGACCCTTCACAGAGGAGCCTCATCCACACCTGCATTCAGTTCTATGATCCCCCATTGAGATGTTTCACCTTTCAAGACTTTCAGTTGGGGCCTCTATTAGAAGAATACTCATCATTGATTGGTTTGCCTATCAAGAGAGAAATCCCTTTTAACCCTGAAATGGTCTTTCCCAGCAATGGAGAGATAGCAAAAGCTTTGCACCTGGAACCTGCTTTGATTGAGCAGCATATGACCTCCAAAGCTGGGATCCCTGGTTTTCACCTTGACTTCCTGATTTCTCAAGCTAGTCTGAAGGCCTCTTTGGGAGAGTGGAAAGCTGTTTGTGCTCTGTTGGCCTTAAGTGTATATGGAATTGTGTTGTTTGCAGATGAGCCCCGTTTCATTAGCAAGAATGCAATCCACTTGTTCATCCTGAAGAACCCTGTGCCAACTCTACTGGGTGATCTCTATTACTCAGTACATCAGAGAAATGAGAAGCAGAGGGGAAGATTAGTAAGGATTTGTGCTCCATTATTCCATGCTTGGCTTCTCAGGCATCTACCCAGGACAGATGCATTTCTAAATCCTCATCAGCAAAGCAACTGGGCTAAGAGGCTCACTACTCTCACTTCAGCAGACATCAGATGGTGTACTCAAAGCACCAAGGGCAGAGATATAATCACCAGCTGTGGGCACTTTCCCAATGTGCCCTTATTAGGGGTCAAGGGAAGTATCAACTACAACCCTCTGCTGTTCAAGAGGCAATTGGGCTATGCATTGGTCCATACTCCTAAGACACAGGACCTGATTGAGACCCTCTACTGTGAGAACAAGATTAGTTTGGCTGTTGTTAGGCAGGCTGCCTGGGCCTGGGATCATGTTCAAACCAAGGGAATCACCATTCTGGGTAAGTGCAATAATGTGGCATCAGTCCAATATTATGAGTGGTCCCATGCTAGGGCCCAATTCTCTGGAATGCCCTTTACCATAGAAGACATGCCTGAGTCATCTTCAGCACCACCCCCTGCCACTATCAGTTTGGAGGAGTTTGAGAGCTTGAAGGAAAGAAATGAGAAGTTAACCCAGGCTTTGCAGAAGACCCTCAGGGAGAGGAGTGAAGGTGTGAGGGAGATTGAGAGACTGGAGAAGTTAAGGGTGGAACACTTGACTAAAATTGAGAAGTCTGGAGATTATATCAACAAGTCCAAAGCTGGTGAGCAGATTCTGAAGAACGCTTGTAAGGAAGCCCAGTTTCAGAGAGCAAGGACAGACTTGTATTTGAAAGAGAGTCAGGCCAGGTGGGTCCGGATCACTGAGGCCCGTACTCTAGAAGACAAGAGAGCTCAAGACAAGATGGAGCAGATGGAAAAAGCCCTGGCAGCAGCCCAGAAGGAAATATCAGAGCTAGAAATAAGAGCTGGAGTGAAGAGGTATAAAGACCAAAGTCAGAACAGGAAGTTGACTGCAGCTGTTGCAACAAGAAACCTTCTCATCAGAAGTCTCACGGAGCATCCGGCTGATCCTGTGACCGAAGCACTTCTCAAGGAAGTTCGTGAGGATGAGTTTGGCCTTGGAGTTTGATCATTTGCTTGTTGCTATTCCTATTCCATGTACTTTTGCTTTTTGTGATGTGTTTTGACCCCTTTGAGGGCTTGTGTTGTAAAATGGACAAATTGTATTATTTCACATTTTTGTAATATATTTGTGTTAGTTTCCATCTGGGTTACTTCAAAAGCAACTTCAACAGCAGCATCTTCAAGGGTCTGGAAGGGTCAAAACTGAAGGCCAAACCGGATACCTTGAGAACGAATAAGCATAACTGCATTGCATGCTAACCCTTTTGTTTGTTTTGTAGGATTTTGTTTTGTTGTTGCTAACCTCTGTTGTGATGTTCAGGAATTATTGCTCGCCGCCGGGTATTCCCCCTCAACAGGCCACACAGGTACCCAACTAGAAACAACCTTCCGGGAATTCAGATGGATCAGATGCAGCAGGACCTTACGGAGGTCAGAAACCAGATGGCCAACGAAAGGTTGGAGATGAGAACTCAGATAACACAATTCATGGAAGTGATGAACAATTTAGCTCAAAGCCAGGAGAGGCTCAGAGTTTTGGTAGAAGGAAGGAATCAAGAGGAGCCCCATGTGGGAACTGCTGGCACAAGTAACAACGAGAGGGTCCAACCTCATGTCAATCCCCCAGTTTTTGGACCCCATCTCCATCCAGAGGCCAACATCCCAGTCAACATTCAAGGGACAGCCACAGCAGCCAGAGTACTTCAAGAAGATCCTCAGGAGGACCAGTATACAGTAATGGGTGCCGGAGAGGAAACTTATGATAGACGATTGGAAGAAATAGCTGAGAAGTTGAGATCACTGGAGTCTCAAAATTCTTTGGGCTTCGACGTCATGGACATGGGTTTGGTAGAAGGGGTCAGGATCCCCCATAAGTTCAAGCCTCCTTGTTTCGAAAAGTATAATGGGACTTCATGCCCCCGGACTCATTTGCAATCATTTCTGGGAAGGCTGAAGGCCTATACAATGGATGAGAAACTTTGGATGTTCTACTTCGAAGATAGCTTGACTGGAGCATCAAGGGAATGGTATTCCCACTTGACAAGGGCAACTGTGAGATGCTGGAAGGACCTGGCAGAAGCCTTCATCCGACAGTATCAATACAATTTAGACATGGCACCCAACAGGACTCTCCTAATGGGAATGTCACAGTCGTCAAGGGAAAGTTTCCGAGAGTATGCCCAAAGGTGGAGGCAGCTGGCTGCTGCTGTTCAACCACCAATGTCTGAGAGAGAAATGGCAGACATGTTTATGAACACTCTTCAGGGAACCTATATTGATAGGCTAGCTGCTTTCTCATCTACTAGCTTCGCAGATGTTGTCATAGCTGGGGAGAGAATTGAAAGCCTGTTGAAAATGGGGAAGATCTCTGATAATGGTGCCAGCTCGTCCAGTAGCACAAGAAAGCCTTTTGCAGGCCCGAGAAGAACCGGCGAGACCAATGCCATTCACACCAACAGGGGTAGGCCCCAATATGCCCAGAGGTCAATAGCAGCAGTCACTATCCCTGCTCCAGCTCACCCACAGCCAGTTTATCAACCTCCTCAACAAAACTTCCAACAACAACCTCAGTATCATCAGAATCAGTACCCTCCAAGAAACTTCAACAACAACTCCAACAACAACAATCAACAGAGGCCATTCCAACAGAGGCCATCCCAAGCTAACAGAGTGATCGACCCGATCCCAATGCCGTATGCTGCCTTGTTGCCACAACTTCTGAAACTCAACCTAGTTGAGCTAAGAACGTTGGCACCTCCGGATCCCAACAGTCTACCAAGGAACTATGACTCCAATACTAGGTGTGCTTTTCATTCAAACGCACCTGGTCACAGTACAGAAAAATGCAGGGCTCTGCATATGAAGGTACAAGACTTGGTAGACTCCAAGGCTCTGAACTTTGCACCTCAGCCCAATGTCAATAAAAACCCAATGCCAAACCATGGTGGTCCTCGAATTAATGCTATTGAAGAAGACCAACCATCTTATTTGATAACTAGTGTGGATCAGATCAGGACACCATTGGTGGAAATCAAAGCTCAACTCCGTGAGAGCAATATATTTCCGGGGTGTGAACTAGGGTGCCCATACTGCAATATTTCATGGAATGGGTGTGAAGATTTAAGGAATGGCATTAACAGCCTTATTCAGAGTGGCCTACTCCAGATCACTACATCATTTCCGGCAAATCCGACAACGTCATCAGCAACAGTTTCAGACCCTCCTACAACTGCAACAACTAATGTTCCCAACAACTCATCAGCACCATCAACAAGTACTTCACCTGTCCTTCCGAATGATCAGTTTTCAACAGTTCCTCCTGCTACAACTTCAGCTTCATTCCATTTCGACTCTCCATCAGCAACAACAACAGTCCTTCCAACAGAACCTCCTACAACACCAGCAATCAATCATGAAGATGTCTCTACTGTTACCATATTCTATGATCCTGAAAATAATTCCGCCTACCATTCAGAAGGTGCTGCTCCCACCAGAGCACCAGTTACAATCTTTTATGATCCACAAACAATTACAGTCCCTTCAGCAGCAGCGATCAGTCCAGTCACTGTCACGGTGCCTGGACCAGTATCATATGAAAGCAATAGGGCCATCCCTTGGCACTATGGCTCTGACGTGTACTGTGAAGGGAAAAGAATCACTCTTGAAACAATAGCACCTGCACCACAAGTAGATAATGTGGGGGGAGGCGGAGGCTTCACTCGAAGCGGACGTCTCTTCGCCTCACAAGTTCAAAGACCTACTGCCGAAGCAGAAGCTGCTGCCAAGGCAAAAGGAAAGAGCCCGGTGCAGGAAGACCAAGTTGCCAAAGAAGCCCTGAAAACTCCATTCGATCAGGAAGTTGATGAGTTTATGCGAATCATCAAAAAGAGTGATTACAAAATTGTGGATCAACTTCACCAGACGCCATCCAAAATCTCTATCCTCTCACTGCTTATGTGCTCCGAAGCCCATCGGAATGCACTGCTTAAAGTCCTGCACGCAGCTTACGTGCCTGAGGAGATTACTGTCAACCAATTGGAAACCGTGGTTGGAAATGTTACTGCTAGCAATGGGCTAGGGTTTACCAATTCTGACCTGACAGTGGATGGCCGCAACCACAACAAAGCCTTGCACATAACCATGGAATGCAAAGGAGCTGTCCTTTCTCATGTGCTGGTGGACACAGGTTCTTCCCTGAATGTCTTACCAAAGAAGGCTCTGGTGAAGTTAGAATACGATGGTTTGGCATTGAGACCCAGCAACCTGGTGGTAAGAGCCTTCGATGGTTCTAAGAGATCGGTTCTGGGAGAGATTGAGCTGCCCGTGACAATTGGCCCGCAGACCTTTAAAACTATCTTTTATGTGATGGACATTCAGCCCGCCTACAGCTGTTTGTTGGGTAGACCCTGGATTCACACCGCCGGCGCAATAACGTCTACCCTTCACCAAAAGTTAAAATTTGAGTGGGAAGGTCAAGTTGTCACAATCTGTGGAGAGGAGGACATTTTTGTCAGCCACCTGGCAACCTATAAGTACATTGAAATGGATGGGGAGATCCATGAAACAATGAGCCAGGGGTTTGAAGCTTTGAATGTGAATGAAGCATCTGCTGTATCTGGTACTCCAATGTCATCTTACCAACAAGCCCGGAAGGTTGTTGAAGAAGGAACTGCCCTAGGCTGGGGCAAGGTCTTAGCTGTGGAGGAGAAGAAGGACAAATTTGGGTTGGGTTACAGACCAACTCAACATCAAGCAAAGGCTGCTGCAGAGCCTGGTTTTGTCAGTGGGGGAATGCTCACCCCCGATGCTATCAACTGTCTGGAAGACGAGCTGGAAGAGGAGCGCAATCTGGAGAATTGGATTCGTCCAAAGATCCCGGGGAGCAGTGTCTCGAACTGGTCTTCCCAGGAAATTATAAGGGTTACTCAAGCAGAGTAATTATTATTTCCTGTATTTTCATAGCATGCATCCAAGTCTTGCATCTTGCCCAAGATAACAAGACTCATTTTGTAATCAGGGCCATCTGTACTTTTGTGCAAACAAGATTAAATTAATGAAATATCAGACATCTTTTTGCAAACGAGTCTTTTTCTTTTCTGCTCACTGTTTTTCCATTTTTCTTTTTGTACAAAAAAAATAAATGGCGGTGTTTTCAAAATGATAACTTCATTTCACTTTTTCTAAAGCAAGATTAAAATCAATCACTAAAATGAACCAACTCAACCCTTGCAGAGAGTGCCTTCCTGACAGCACCGACAACAGCACGGCTATGACATCGTATGACTTTGACAATCCAATCAATCAAGCTGATGAAGGGGTTGATGAAGAATATGAGCTTCCTGAAGAGCTAGCCAGGTTGTTGAGACAAGAGGAAAAGGTTATTACTCCTCACTAGGAGGAGATTGAAGTGATTAATCTTGGTACAGAGGAAGACGTGAAAGAGGTCAAAATAGGGGCCTGCCTGCAAGACTCAGTGAAGAGACAACTGATAGATCTGCTTCAAGAGTATGTTGATGTGTTTGCTTGGTCGTATCAAGATATGCCAGGGTTGGATACCGATATAGTTGTGCACAAGCTGCCTTTGAGAGAGGAGTGTCCACCAGTCAAACAGAAGCTGCGCCGAACTCGCACAGACATGGCTATGAAAATCAAGGAAGAGGTACAAAAGCAATGGGACGCCGGGTTCCTTGTTGTGACTAGCTACCCGCCGTGGGTTGCTAACATAGTACCTGTGCCTAAGAAGGATGGCAAAGTAAGAATGTGTGTTGACTACCGGGATCTGAACAGAGCCAGCCCGAAGGATGACTTCCCATTACCTCACATTGATGTATTGGTGGATAATACGGCTCAGTTCTCGGTATTCTCCTTCATGGATGGATTTTCGGGATACAATCAGATCAAGATGTCACCTGAAGACATGGAGAAGACAACATTCATTACACCTTGGGGCACATTCTGTTACAAGGTGATGCCATTCGGACTGAAGAATGCTGGTGCAACATATCAACGGGCTATGGTGACATTATTCCACGATATGATCCATAAGGAAATCGAATGTTATGTGGATGATATGATCGCCAAGTCCCTTACAGAGGAAGATCACCTGATAAATCTGCTCAAGTTATTCAAGCGTCTGAGGAAATACCAATTGAAGCTGAACCCCAACAAATGCACATTCGGGGTGCGATCCGGTAAGCTGCTGGGCTTTATTGTAAGCGAGAAAGGGATTGAAGTCGACCCTGATAAAGTCAAAGCCATCCAAGAAATGCCTGCACCGAAAACTGAGAAAGAAGTTCGAGGGTTCTTAGGTCGATTGAACTACATCTCCCGGTTCATATCTCACCTCACAGCAACCTGTGAACCCTTGTTCAAGCTGTTAAGGAAGGAACAAACGGTCAGGTGGAACGAAGACTGCCAGAAGGCTTTTGACAAGATCAAGGAATATCTGCAAGAACCTCCAATCCTTATGCCGCCAGTTGAAGGAAGACCTCTGATCATGTACTTGACAGTATTAGAAGAGTCAATGGGGTGTGTGCTGGGCCAGCATGACGAGTCTGGTCGAAAAGAGTATGCAATATACTACCTAAGCAAAAGGTTTACCGACTGTGAACAACGTTATTCACTGCTCGAGAAAACTTGCTGTGCTTTAGCGTGGGCTGCTCGCCGACTGAGACAGTATATGTTGACCCACACTACCTTATTAATCTCAAAAATGGATCCAGTTAAGTACATTTTCGAGAAGCCAGCTCTTACCGGACGGGTTGCAAGATGGCAGATGATTCTCACAGAATACGACATACAGTACACATCTCAGAAAGCCATCAAGGGCAGTGTACTATCTGAATATCTTGCTGAGCAACCTATTGAGGACTACCAGCCTATGAGGTTTGACTTCCCTGATGAAGACATCATGTTCATTAAAGCAAAAGATCACGAGGAGCCTATTCACACCGAAGGGCCTGACCCGGAGGAAGAATGGACTATGATGTTTGATGGGGCTGTTAACATGAATGGTCGTGGTGTTGGTGCAGTACTCATTACACCAAAAGGAGTTCACATGCCTTTCTCGGCAAAACTCACTTTCAACTGCACTAACAACGAAGCTGAATACGAAGCTTGCATTATGGGTCTTGAGGAAGCCATTGACCTCAGGATCAAGACATTGACCGTATTCGGAGATTCAGCTCTGGTAGTTAATCAAACCAACGGAAAATGGTACACCCACCAGGATCATCTGATACCTTACAGGGATTATACAAGAAGGTTATTGACTTTCTTCACTACGGTCAAGCTTGAGTATATCCCTCGAGACGAGAATCAGTTTGCAGATGCTCTTGCTACCATTTCATCCATGATCAAAGTTCAAGCTGCTAACTTTGTACCTCAGATTTCAGTATCAAGACTTGATAGACCAGCATATGTATTTGCAGCGGATGTTGTAAAAGATGATAAGCCTTGGTTCCACGACATTAAGTGCTTCTTGGAGGATCAGACATACCCACCTGGGGCATCTTCCAATGATAAGAAGACTTTGAGAAGGCTTGCTGGTAGTTTCTTTCTGAACACTGATGGGTCTTTATACAAAAGGAACTTTGACATGGTACTCCTCAGATGTGTTGACAAGACGGAAGCAGATTTGTTGATGCATGAAGTGCACGAAGGATCTTTCGGTACCCATGCCGGAGGGCATGCCATGGCTAAGAAGTTGTTGAGATCAGGCTATTACTGGATCACAATGGATGCAGACTGTTGTGCTTACGCCAGAAAATGTCACAAATGCCAGATCTACGCAGACAAGGTGCATGTGCTTCCCAATCCTTTGAACATCATGTCTTCACCATGGCCCTTTGCCATGTGGGGCATTGATATGATCGGCAAGATTGAGCCAACTGCTTCGAATGGCCACAGATTCATCCTAGTCGCCATCGACTATTTCACCAAGTGGGTTGAAGCAGCCTCATATGCAAATGTTACAAGACAAGTGGTAGCCCGATTTCTGAAGAGAGATATCATTTGTCGGTATGGAGTGCCCGAGCGAATCATTACTGATAATGGTTCCAATTTAAACAACAAAATGATGGCAGAGCTGTGCCGGGACTTCAAGATCCAACATCACAATTCTTCTCCTTACAGGCCAAAGATGAACGGCGCTGTTGAGGCAGCAAATAAGAATATCAAGAAGATTGTGCAGAAGATGGTAATCACTTACAAAGACTGTCACGAAATGCTACCATTTGCCTTGCATGGGTACCGCACGTCAATCAGAACGTCCACTGGGGCAACACCGTATCAACTTGTATATGGTATGGAAGCAGTCCTACCTGTTGAAGTTGAACTACCCTCGTTACGAGTTTTGATGGATGTTAAACTGAGTGAAGCAGAATGGGTTCGGTCCCGATACGAACAACTGAGTCTGATCGAAGAGAAAAGATTGGCGGCAATCTGCCATGGACAGTTATATCAGAAGAGAATGAAGAGAGCCTTCGATCAGAAAGTCAGGCACCGAGAGTACCAAGTAGGAGATCTTGTGCTGAAAAGAATCCTCCCTCCTCATACAGACCACAGGGGCAAATGGACTCCAAATTATGAAGGACCATTTGTTGTAAAGAAAGTTTTCTCTGGTGGAGCACTGATGCTCAGCACCATGGATGGTGAAGATTTCCCGTCCCCTGTGAATTCAGATGCAGTTAAAAAATACTTCGCATAAAATGACCCGCTGGACATAAAAACAGAATGTAAGTCCAGGCAAAAATAGGGCATCCCGGCGAGTCAAAAACAGAATAAAAGACTCGGGCAAAAGTAAGGGAAAATAAACAAAAAATGTACACCCGCTGAGTTGAAAAGCCGCATTGGACAGCTCAGGCAAAAATGGGTATCCCGATGGATTGAAAACCCGAAAGGGCGATCCATGCAAAATAAGGGAATAAGCGAACAACTGCATTCTGAATTCGTCTGTATCACCCACGACTTGGTAAGCTCCAAAGGATCAAGCTTCAATCAGAATCAACTCTCTCCAGAAAGCAAGACGAGAAGAACGTCATTGTCATACGAGTCATAGCAGAAGAGTAAGCTCCTTGAAAGCCTCGTCAGCATCGCCAGCATTTTGTTTCTCAATTTGTAACAGTCTCTTCATTTCAGGAGATATGTTTCCTTGACTGTATCTTGCCAATTCAGGGCACATGAATTAATAAAATCAGATTTTCGGTCATGTTTCGTTTTTTACATTTATGTTTTGCAAAGAGTTGTCTGATATCTCTAAAAATACAATTGCATAAGTACAGATGCCTTTCTCTAAAAACAAAACACATGCTTACAGGGAATGTGATTATTCTCGAAAGTACTTAACTCCTATGACGGAATCCAGTAAGGGATACCTCGGGACCTTTTGTACGTTTCCTTACCTTTGCAGGATTGCAGGTATCCAGAACGCAACCTGGGGCATGCAAGTTACGTCTTAGCAAGTTGCTGAATCATTATCAACTCGGTCTATCTTCCACGTGGCACTGGAAGGTGCCCACTTCCCCAGCAAAGTTGCCAAATCGACATGCACTCAATCTCAGCATCTGAAATGCTCTATCCCCAGCTGAGTTGCCTCTTGTTGCTCTCCCCAGCTGAGTTGCCTCTCACAATTCCCCAGCCGAGTTGCCATTCTTCCTCAACCGAATACAGAAGTCAGGGGATCATATCCCCACAGAATCTTCAGCCTCTATCCAGAAGAGCAACGCATGAAGAGATCACAACAGAGTACGGAAAGCTTCTACAAACCCCAGCTGGGTCTCTCATTTACAAGGTTATGTCAATCAGCGACCTATATCCCCAAGCAGATGCATCATTAGATCTACCAGTGATCTCATCCCCAGCTGGGAGGTCCATTTCCAACAGATCGACCAGAGATCTTCGCAGTGATGGGATCCGAATCCTGGATCTGTGCCTCTTTGCATAATCATGGCATCCGCATCATATTCACCCCCCAGAGCGTAGCATTCCGTCTAATACGGAGCATTACGGCAAAAATCAAACGCATAGCATAATCATAAGCCATGTTATGAATTAACACTTGTGAATAATGAACTGTTCATCATCACTGTACAAAAATCCCCATCAGAGTCCCAGCAAAAGCAGTTGCCTCACAAATCACAAACACCAATATATACACTTCCTGACGCCCGTCCGTGTCAAATCACCAGCAGAAAGCCAAAGACATCCTCTTTGCACTCACATATACTTATATACACTTTCTTGACACCCGTCAGTGTCATATCCCCAGCGCAGTCGCGTACACTTTCATCAACCCACACACTTGTTAATATTATACTTTTCTCTTGACACTCGTCCGTGTCACTCTCCCCAGCAGTTAAAACACTCATCAATACAATACAATACTCACTACTCATGGTACGCTTATACAGATACTCGTCCGTATTTTGTATACATCATCGCTCATAACCCCACAGATTCGACAGTAGTCCTTGTTCTTTGTTAACCAGTTGGTACTCGTCCGTACCATCATCTCAGAACATTGCGTCTAATGTTTGTTTCTACATGATGCTCGTCCGTATCATAGTCTTAAGGATGCTCGTCCGCATCTTTAATCCATACACCGTGTCAAACACTTGTGTCTTCTTGAGTATAGATACTCGTCTGTGTCTACTATTCTCCAGAAGAGTCCTTTCAGATGCAACACTCGTCCGTGTTCTTTGTTAACCAGTTGATACTCGTCCGTATCATCATCTCTGAACATGTGTCAGTTTGTTTCTACATGATACTCGTCCGTATCATAGTCTTAAGGATGCTCGTCCGCATCTTTAATCTATACACAATACCCAAGCACTTATACCTTTTGTTTCTTGGGTGTAAACGCTCGTCCGTGTTTACATTATCCCCAGTAGATCACCAACAAATTTTCTTTTTATCTAACACTCGTCCTGTGTTATGATACCTTTGAGAGCAGCCGTACCCTGCTGAGTGGTCGTCCTCCACTTCTTGATGGTCGTCCTCCATCATGCTCGTCCGATGGCCGTCCCCATCGTTGATTTTTAGCAGCCGTCCCCTGCTAGGTGGTCGTCCTCCACCTTTTGATGATCGTCCTTCATCACTTTATCCAATGGCCGTCCCCATTGTTGATTTTGGTTATCTAACACTCGTCCTGTGTTATGATAAACCCCGAGAGCAGCCGTCCCCTGCTGAGTGGTCGTCCTCCACTTCTTGATGGTCGTCCTCCATCATGCTCGTCCGATGGCCGTCCCCATCGTTGACCTTTGCTATCCGATGGCCGTCCCCATCGTTGATATTTTCGGCAGCCGTACCCTGCCAGGTGGTCGTCCTCCACCTTTGATGGCCGTCCCCATCATATTTCTTTTATTCCCAACAGAGCAGCCGTCCCCTGCTAGGTGATCGTCCTTCACCTTTGATGGCCGTACCCCATCATCTGTTTATTTCATTCATTCTTTAACCCGATGGCCGTCCCCGTCGTGGTCCCTTTTCCTTTTTAACCCAATGGCCGTCCCCATCGTTGGTTACTTTACCTTTATGAACTTGATGGCCGTCCCCGTCATGTTTCATTAACCCCCAGAGAATTTTACAGCTTTATCTTGATGGCCGTCCCCATCATAATATCTTATTTTCCCCAGCCAGTCGGCCGTCCCCGTCTTGGTTTTACCGTT
Source organism: Lathyrus aphaca (assembly GCA_963966055.1). Lineage (NCBI taxonomy): Eukaryota > Viridiplantae > Streptophyta > Magnoliopsida > Fabales > Fabaceae > Lathyrus > Lathyrus aphaca. Next base: position 88,277,243 of record OZ014520.1, read on the forward strand.
TATCCCCAGCATGTCGGCCGTCCCCGTCATTGCTTTATTTTCAGCACTTTCCCAGCATGTCGGCCGTCCCCGTCATTGCTTTATTTTTATACACTCTCCCCAGCATGTCGGCCGTCCCCGTCATTGCTAGTTGCCCAGCAGTCGTCCTCTGCTCGACGGTCGTCCTCCGTCGCCTACACTTACAATATACTTTATTTTCCTTTACAATCTATATCCCTTTTCTTCTTCATTCTGTGAGTGCAAATTTTGGACTGTCTTTGGTATTCAACCACAAGTTATCTTGTTTGGCCTGTTAAGCCGTCGCTTACATCCTGCACAGCTAACTCATGTTTGAATAGGGGCAGCTGTAAACACCCCAAATTTGCCCTCACCCATTCACACCATGGCTTGTGATCATTCTCATATGCATAAGTACAATCATGTCATCTCACATCTCATTTTTTATCCACTGCATAGCTTTCAAGGCATCTGCACCTAAGGTTTGTGATCTGAGCAACCTCAAAGCTTCTTGAGGCATTCCAAAGGCTACCAATCAATTCAAAGTGGTCCATGTGTGTTCTTATATCATATTTCATCTCCTCAAAGTCAAAATTGCAGAGGAATCACAAGAACTAGGGTTTGAGTGGATGCAGAGCCAGGTTGAACTGCACAGTTGACTGAAAATTAGGGTTTTGGTTTCAGAGGCCATAACCCCAAATTTTTTGGTCATTCTTGTTTCCATTGGTCTCTATATGGTATAGGGAGTATGCATATCAATTTTCATGAAGAAATTCCATGGGGAAGTTATCTGATCAAGAGTTGACTTTCTTGACAAGTCAGTGCAAAATCAGGGCATCTGAGGCCCCCAATGACCCAACCAATGGGTGATCTTCATCATTTTGAATGTATATGATCTTTATTTGATCATGGAAGAAGGTTGAAGTTCATGGAAATCAAGAATTTATGGTTTTTGCAAATGTTGACTTTTTGGGCATAGTTGACTTTTCAAGAATGCATCATTTTAGGTCATTTTTCAAGCCATGATTCTTGATCCAAAAATGCTTCAAATGGAAAAACTTTGGTCATGAAAGTTGTAGATCTCATTTTTCCCTTTTCAAAAAGTACAAGAACATGATCAAACTCTTCTTGGATCAAAAGTTATGGCAATGCAAAGTTGGCAAAAATCATTAATTTCTAAGGCATGCTTCAAATGGAAATTTTGCAAAGTCTTGAACCAAAGCCAAATGTAGCCTCTAATTCATTTCAAACCAACACATAAACATTCTCTAAGTGCTGAAAATCAGAATTGGATCAAGTTTGCCTATGGTTTGGTTTAGGTAACAAGGTTTTCTTCACATGTGAGCAAAAAGGTTACAACTTGCAAAACACTCATGACCCTTCCCTCAACTTGCTGCCTTGGCCTTTGGACCTTGCTGGCTCTCTCACCATACCATGATGCGCCAGACCTAGCTTTGTACCAAGCTAGTATCAAGCCCATGCTTCTCTTACAAGATTTTTGACTTTTGGCAAAAGCAAACTTACCAATCACAAAAGCACAAGTCACATCATCCAGCCAATCAGATTTGTTTATGTTATCAATTTGCAAGCTAGCCATAACAAGAGGCAAGGCTGAAGCATACTCATTCCACACATTCACAAAATCCCTTCACATTGCAAAAACCTTCGAATTTCTCTATGCAGCCTGCACATACTAAAACTTTCTTCATCATCCAACTCAACACACTTCATAGACAAGAAACCACCAAAGCTCAAGCCTGAAACAAGCCTGACCTGAGCTCCACCATTCTTCACCCTCAGAACCAGTTCTATTCGAATCCCACTTTTCAGCCATCCAACACTCCATTTTCCTTCACCAACAAATCAGGAACACTCAAAGGAGTCCAAACCACCCATTACACTGACCTAAAACAGCCTACACACCAAGTTCATTCTCTGCTATATCAGTTTGGTAACTCATGAAATAGCTTGCTAGAGCTCATTTCAAACCTGCCATTGACACCAGGGGAGTCATTAGAGTTAGCTTGCATCAAGAAACGGCCCTGGAAGCCCAGAAACAGGATTTGTCACCTCAGGTAGTCTCAAACTTCAAACTTTTTAAAGCTTGTTTCTTTTGTTACAAATCGAAAGTGCATGCTCTGAGGATCACTGTGATGTGTTTAGAATTTAAAATGGTGGAGAAATGAACATTTGGTGGGTGTCTGAAAGTTTGGCCCCATTTTTTTGTTTTGCTTCGATTCAAGCTGTTCTTGATGGTAAAATGATGTTTGATCATGGATTTGGGTTGTAGGAAGTATGGGAAATGTTTCTGGGCAGTTGATTTGACATGGGGTGGCCTGGATAAAGAACTAGGGTTTTGGTATGGCCGGAGAAGACGACCGGAGCTCATCTCCGGTCGCCTGAGTGTAATTAGGGTTAACCATCATTAATTAACGAACTTTAAATTTGGGCCTTTGATCTTTGTTTCCCGCGCGCCAGTGAGTGGTCAGGATCACCCCATTTGCCCTAATCCATTTGATTAATATTAATTAATTCGTAATTAATTTAATCTGGCCAGATTGCATCCTCACCCTTCATTTGCGCGCTGGTCAACCTTTTTGAACTCAGGCTCCATCTTGGCCATTCATTTGGTTTACTTTTTATTTTATTTAATTTTTATTCATTTTTCTTTCAATTAAATTGCATAATTATTTTAAAATAGCAAAAAATTCTTAAAAATTATGAAACTTTTTCTTTAAAGTTTTATTAATTTTTAAGACCCAAAAATATTTTTATTTTATTTTTCATCATTAAAAAAGTATTTTTAAATATTTAAAAGATTATTTTTAATTGATTAATGGGAATTAATTAATTAAAAATACTTTTAGGTATTTAAAAATTACAAAAAAATTCATGAAATGTTCTAAGACATTTAGAAACATTGTCCAACCTTTAAACCAAATTTCTTTTTTGATCTTGATGCATTTTAAGAATTTTTCATTGAATTAAATCATATTTTGTGCATTATTTTGATCATAAGTTCAAAAAATCATTTCTGCCTATTGGAGAAGGTTGAGACATTGATTCTTCTTGCATTGTTTTGTGTTTAGCATGTATTTTCAAGGATAAAAAGTCCATGAATTGTTCTTGCATTTTCAAATTGTTTGGCATTTACTTTGTTAAGAACCCTAAAAAACCCTAATAACTTAGGAAATTCATATCTTGAGTTTGGTTGAGAGTTGAGAGCTCCCCTTTGGGCAGTGGTTTATTATAGGTCTAGGGTTTCTTTGGGTGCCATTTTCCATTTTTTATCTTAGGGTTTGCTTCTGTTTTGGGTTTTTGTTTGATGTTTGATTCATAAACCCTAATTTGGGCTTTCTCTTGCATCCTTCTTGCATGATCTTGCATAACATGACTTGTCTTTGCATTTTGTGCATGTTTATGATTCATTTGATATCTTAAGACATTTAGAAAGCATGCTTGATCATTGCGTTACATATTTGCCATGTCATTTGTCTTGTATGCTTCATAACATTCCATGTTTGTTCATGTTCCTTAACTTGCATCATATGCATTCATAAGCTTGTATGATCATTTCCATGTCTTGCCTCATGTTTGCAGCATCTCATAACATCATAATCATCATCAACATGCTTCTGGTTTTGCCTAGCATCATACCATTTCATCTCATCTTGTATTGCATTGCATTTCCTTCTAACATTTCAGGTGGTAAGTAAATTTGGGAAGTGGATTTGCCTTCACTTCTCATAACTTTTCTTTTCATCTCTCTTGCATCCATTGTTGCATTTCTATTTGTGTTTGAGTTTGAGCTTGCTCATTCTTCTCCTTCTCACTTTCTTTCTTCAAGTGACTTGACTTCTTGAATGAAGCAAGTCACTTTGCTTCTCTTGATCTTATTCATCTGCTTCCTGGTGGCTCTTCTGAAGTTTGTCCTTGAAAACCTCACAAACCTTAGGATCATCCAAGCATGACAATGAATTAGGGTTTTGATTAGTATCCCCTTTTAGTTTTACCTTTGTGTCTCTCTTTGAGTCCTTTCTTCTCATCTCATAATCAGGGACTAAACCCTAAAGGCTTTAAGACTTAGTGATTAAGCTTATGCCTGCATCCTTCTCTTAGGATGGAGTGTATAACTTTAATCCTAAGTCTTGAACCCTTAAGGTGTTTAAATCTCTTAATCAATTCATCTAATAAATATCAAGACATTACACTTGTAACTTGGGCCTTGCATTAGGGTTCTAATTCTTCCTTAAGTGGTTAAGAAGGACTAACCCTAGTGTTAATGGACAAGTCCCTCTCAAGTTGTCTTACAAACAATAAAACTCACTTCATCATCATATCATTAACTAAAATCCACTCAATAAAGGCTTTGTTTTGTCATGAGTTTAATCCCTGATCATGGATTAAGTTGAGGAGCTTTCCTCAGCTTAAACATTCTCATCTATTATCCTTCTATTAGGATGGTGTAATGAGTCTGTTTAATCCCTGATTATGGCTTAACCTCATTACTCAACACTAAACAAGAACACCAAAAACATCTAAATAATCACAAGTAGGTTAATGATCTTAATCCTGCATCAAAGGTGATTAAGTGTGAGAATCTGACTTCACACTTAAAGTATTCTCATTACCCCTAATCAGAGGGAAGATGTGATGAGTTTACTAAATCCATTGGTTTAGACTTAAGCTCATTAACTTATGACAAAATCCAAAAACAATAAAAGACTGAAAACACAAAAAACAAACAATAATCGTCTCCTTCGGGATTCTTTTCTCATCACACTCATTCACAAACGAGAACTTGCTTCTTCCGTCTAATGCAAGACAGTTCGCACCTGAGCCAGACAGCTCATACACTTGAGCATAGACAAGTAAGCAGTTCATCAGTCAGTTTCTTTCAGTCTCTTTGGGTCGAACTACGGTGTTCTGACTTCCTCATTGCACGAGAGGATACGTAGGCATAACTTAACAGTTATCGAACAAAAGTCTCTGTATATTCCCCCTCCTTTCAGCATTATTCTTTAAGCCTCATTGTCATGAGCATTTCACTCTTGTCCTTACACTGACACTGTATATATTACACTTCACTTCCTTTACACTGACACCTGTATATTCTTTCCAGCTATTTTATGCACAAATTGCACTGACACTACCCCTTTATAACAAATTTTTTTTAGCGTGGATCCCGTCGAGTACGGCGGACAATCTGGGTGCTAATACCTTCCCAGGTTGTAACCAACCCCCTTTCTCAGTCTCTCTGGTTCGCAAACCGTCTTATCCATCTTTTTCTAGGTCTATGCAGCATTGCCTTTCCTCCGGGATAAAAATGCCTAGCTGGCGACTCTATTCATCTCCAGTGAGTTCACGGCTGTGTGTTCTCATTGTCCCTCTCGCCGACCGTCCGCGTCTGTACCCTTATTTGACCTGGTGTCACTTGTCGGGAGCGACACAAATTGTCCACATAACTCTCTCTCATTGGTCAGTTGACAAGACATGCCCTTTATTGATTGGTAAGTTAACTTTTGCAAAAAGTCAAAAAATGTGTAAGAGAAACATGGCTCATGATCTAGGCAAGTACATGGGCATGGGCTGGCGCAGCAAGGTGAGGTGAGAGGCTAGCAAAGCTCAGCATCCAAGGCTGCAAGTGGTAGGAAGCATGATCATGAGTTTTGCAACTTGTGACATTTTGGTTCACATGTGATTCTTTTGCATAACCAAACATAAACCATAGGCATTCTTGGTTCAATTCTGATTTTTATGACTTAGAGAATGTTTATGTAATGGTTTGAAATGAATTAGAGGCTGCAATATGCATTGGTCCAAGACTTTGCAAAATTTCCACTTAGGGCATGCCTTGAAAATCAATGATTTTAGCCAACTTTGCATTGCCATAACTTTTGATTCAAGAAGAGTTTGATCATGTTCTTGTACTTTTTGAAAAGGGAAAAATGAGATATACAACTTTCATGACCAAAGTTTTTCCATTTGAAACCTTTTTGGATCAAGAATCAAGGCTTGAAAAATGACCTAAAATGATGCATTCTTGAAAAGTCAACTATGCCCAAAAAGTCAACATTTGCAAAAACCCTAAATTCTTGATTTTTATGAACTTCAAACTTCTTCCATGATCAAATAAAGATCATATACACTCAAAATGATGAAGATCACCCATTGGTTGGGTCATTGGGGGCCTCAGATACCCTGATTTTGCACTGACTTGTCCAGAAAGTCAACCCTTGATCAGATGACTTCCCCATGGAATTTCTTCATGAAAATTGATATGCATACTCCCTATACCATATAGAGATCAATGGAAACAAGAATGACCAAAAAATTTGGGGTTATGGCCTCTGAAACCAAAACCCTAATTTTCAGTCAACTGTACAGTCTAGCCTGGCTCTGCACCCACTCAAACCCTAGTTCTTGTGATTCCTTTGCATTTTTGACTCTGAGAAGATGGAATATGATATATGAACACACATGGACCACTTTGAGTTGATTGGTGGCCTTTGGAGTGGCCCAAGAGGCTTTGGGATTGCTCAGATCACAAACCCTAGGTGCAGATGCCTTAGAAACTATGCAGTGAATCAAAAATGAGATGTGAGATGATATGATTGTATTTATGCATATGAGGATGATCACAAGCCATGGTGTGAATGGGTGAGGGCAAGTTTGGGGTGTTTACAGCTGCCCCTATTCAAGCATGAGTTAGCTGTGCAGGTTGTAAGCGACGGCTTAACAGGCAAACAAGATAACTTGTGGTTGAATACCAAAGACAGTCCAAAATTTGCACTCACAGAATGAAGAAGAAAAGGGGTATAGATTGTAAATGAAGAAAAATAAAGTATATTGTAAAGTGGGCGACGGAGGACGACCGTCGAGCAGAGGACGACTGCCGGGTAAATAGCAATGGCGGGGACGGCCGACACGCTGGGGAAGGTGAGGAAAATAAAGCAATGACGGGGACGGCCGACATGCTGGGGATAAAAGGTAAAGCTAAGACGGGGACGGCCGACTAGCTGGGAAAAATAAAAATATCATGATGGGGACGGCCATCAAGATAAAGTTGTAGCATTCTCTGGGGGTTAATGAAACATGACGGGGACGGCCATCAAGTTCATAAAGCAAAGTAACCGACGATGGGGACGGCCATCGGGCTAAAAGAAAAGGGACCACGACGGGGACGGCCATCGGGTTAAAGAATGAATGAAATAAACAGATGATGGGGTACGGCCATCAAAGGTGAAGGACGATCACCTAGCAGGGGACGGCTGCTCTGTTGGGGATAAAAGGAATATGATGGGGACGGCCATCAAAGGTGGAGGACGACCACCTGGCAGGGTACGACTGCCGAAGATATCAACGATGGGGACGGCCATCGGATAGAAAAGGTCAACAATGGGGACGGCCATCGGACGAGCATGATGGAGGACGACCATCAAGAAGTGGAGGACGACCACTCAGCAGGGTACGGCTGCTCTCGAGGTTTCTCATGACATAGGACGAATGCCAGATAACCAAAATCAACAATGGGGACGGCCATTGGATAAAATGATGAAGGACGATCATCAAAAAGGTGGAGGACGACCACCTAGCAGGGGACGGCTGCTAAAAATCAACGATGGGGACGGCCATCGGACGAGCATGATGGAGGACGACCATCAAGAAGTGGAGGACGACCACTCAGCAGGGGACGGCTGCTCTCGAGGTTTCAGATAAAAGAAAATGCTTTGTTGGTGATCTACTGGGGATATAGTGAACACGGACGAGCGTTCACAACCAAGAAAGGAAAGTATAAGTGTTTGGTATTGTGTATAGATTAAAGATGCGGACGAGCATCCTTAAAACTACGATACGGACGAGTATCGTGTAGAAACAAACTGACACATGTTCAGAGATGATGATACGGACGAGTATCAACTGGTTAACAAGGAACACGGACGAGCGTTGAATCTGAAGGAATCCTTCTGGGGAATAGTAGACACAGACGAGTATCTATGTTCAAGAAGGCATAAGTGTTTGACACGGTGTATGGATTAAAGATGCGGACGAGCATCCTTAGGACTATGATACGGACGAGTATCATGTAGAAACAAACACTAGACGCAATGTTCTGAGATGATGATACGGATGAGTACCAACTGGTTAACAAAGAACAAGGACTATTGTCGAATCTGTGGGGATATGAGTGATGATGTATACAAGATACTGACGAGTATCTGTATAAGTGTACCATGAGTAGTGAGTATTGTATTGTATAGATGAGTGTTTTAACTGCTGGGGAGAGTGACACGGACGGGTGTCAAAAGAGAAAAGTATAATATTAACAAGTGTATGGGTGATGAAGGTGTAAGCGACTGCGCTGGGGATATGACACGGACGGGTGTCAAGAAAATGTATATATAAGTGTATGTGAGTGCAAAGAGGATGTCTTTGGCTTTCTGCTGGTAATATGACACGGACGGGTGTCATGATGTATCTGTAGTACGGGTGATTTTGTTTGTAGAGAAAGTTCAGGCGACTTTACTGGGGAATGATGACACGGACGGGTGTCAAAATGAGTATATACTGGTGTTTAGGTTGGAGAGGCAACTGCTTTTGCTGGGACCCTGGTGGGGATTTTTGTACAATGATGATGAACAGTTTATTATTCACAAGTGTTCAATTCACAGCATGACTTATGATTATGCTATGCATTTGATTTTTGCCGTAATGCTCCGTATTAGACGGAATGCTACGCTCTGAGGGGATAATATGATGCGAATGCTATGATTATGCAAAGGAGCAAAGATCCGGGATTCGGATCCCGTCGCTGCGAAGATCTCTGACTGATCTGCTTGGAACGGACATCCCAGCTGGGGATGAGATCACTGGTAGATCTAATGATGTATCTGTTCGGGGATATAGGTCACTGATTGACATATCCTTGTAATACGGGACCCAGCTGGGGTTTGTAGAAGCTTTCTCCCTCTCTGTTGTGACTTCTTCGTGCGTTGCTCTTCTGAATAGAGGCTGAAGATTCTGTGGGGAGATGATTCCCTGACTTCTGTATTCAGCTGAGGATGACATGGCAACTCGGCTGGGGAGTTGTGAGAGGCAATTCAGCTGGGGAGAGCAACAAGAGGCCACTCGGCTGGGGATAGAGCATTTCGGATGCCGAGATTGAGTGCGTGTTGATTTGGCAACTTTGCTGGGGAAGTGGGCACTCTCCAGTGCCACGTGGAAGATAGACCGAGTTGATAATGATTCGCCAACTTGCTGAGACGTAACCTGCATGCCCCAGGTTGCGTTCTGGATACCTGCAATCCTGCAAAGGTAAGGAAACGTACAAAAGGTCCCGAGGTATCCCTTACTGGATTCCGTCATAGGAGTTAAGTACTTTTGAGAATAATCACATTCCCTGTAAGCATGTGTTTTTATTTTTTAGAGAGAGGCATCTGTACTTATGCAATCGTATTTTTAGATATATCAGACAATTCTTTGCAAAACATAAGTGTAAAAACGAGATATGACTGAAAATCTGATTTTATTAATTCATGTGCCCTGAATTGGCAAGATACAGTCACAGAAACATATCTCCTGAAATGAGGAGATTGTTACAAATTGAGAAATAAAGTGCTGGCGATGCTGACGACGCTTTCAAGGAGCTTCCTCTTCTGCTATGACTCGTATGACAATGAAGTTCTTCTCGTCTTGCTTTCTGGAGAGAGTTGATTCTGATTGAAGCTTGATCCTTTGAAGCTTACCAAGTTGTAGGTGATACAGACGAATTCAGAATGCAGTTGTTCGCTTATTCCCTTATTTTGCATGGATCGCCCTTTCGGGTTTTCAATCCATCGGGATACCCATTTTTGCCTGAGTTGTCCAATGCGGCTTTTCAACTCAGCGGGTGTACATTTTTCATTTATTTCCCTTATTTTTGCCCGAGTCTTTTATTCTGTTTTTGACTCGCCGGGATGCCCTATTTTTGCCTGGACTCACATTCTGTTTTTATGTCCAGCGGGTCATTTTATGCGAAGTATTTTTTAACTGCATCTGAATTCACGGGGGATGGGAAATCTTCACCATCCATGGTGCTGAGCATCAGTGCTCCACCAGAGAAAACTTTCTTTACAACAAATGGTCCTTCATAATTTGGAGTCCATTTGCCCCTGTGGTCTGCATGAGGAGGGAGGATTCTTTTCAGCACAAGATCTCCCACTTGGTACTCTCGGTGCCTGACTTTCTGATCGAAGGCCTTCTTCATTCTCTTCTGATATAACTGCCCATGGCAGATTGCAGCCAATCTCTTCTCTTCGATCAAACTCAGTTGTTCGAATCGGGACCGAACCCATTCTGCTTCACTCAGTTTAACATCCATTAATACCCGTAGGGAGGGTAATTCAACTTCAACAGGTAGGACTGCTTCCATACCATACACAAGCTGATACGGTGTTGCCCCAGTGGACGTTCTGATTGACGTGCGGTACCCATGCAAGGCAAACGGTAGCATTTCATGCCAGTCCTTGTAGGTGATTACCATCTTCTGCACAATCTTCTTGATATTCTTATTTGCTGCCTCAACAGCGCCGTTCATCTTTGGCCTGTAAGGAGAAGAATTGTGATGTTGGATCTTGAAGTCCCGGCACAGCTCTGCCATCATTTTGTTGTTTAGATTGGAACCATTATCAGTAATGATTCGCTCGGGCACTCCATACCGACAGATGATATCTCTCTTCAGAAATCGGGCTACCACTTGTCTCGTGACGTTTGCATATGAGGCTGCTTCAACCCACTTGGTGAAATAGTCAATGGCGACCAAGATGAATCTGTGGCCATTTGAAGCAGTTGGCTCAATCTTGCCGATCATATCAATGCCCCACATGGCAAAGGGCCATGGTGAAGACATAATGTTTAAAGGATTCGGAGGCACATGCACCTTATCCGCGTAGATCTGGCACTTATGACATTTTCTGGCGTAAGCACAACAGTCTGCATCCATTGTGATCCAGTAATAGCCTGATCTTAACAACTTTTTAGCCATTGCATGTCCTCCAGCATGGGTACCAAAAGATCCTTCGTGCACTTCATGCATCAACAAATCTGCTTCCGTCTTGTCAACACATCTGAGGAGTACCATGTCAAAGTTCCTCTTGTATAAAGACCCATCATTGTTCAGAAAGAAACTACCAGCAAGCCTTCTCAAGGTCTTCTTATCATTGGAAGATGCCCCAGGTGGGTATGTTTGATCCTCCAAGAAGCACTTAATATCATGGAACCAAGGCTTATCATCTTTAACAACGTCCGCTGCAAATACATATGCTGGTCTATCAAGTCTAGACACTGAAATCTGGGGTAAAAAGTTAGCCGTTTGAACTTTGATCATGGATGAAATGGTAGCCAGAGCATCTGCAAACTGATTCTCGTCCCGAGGGATATACTCAAGCTTGACTGTTGTGAAGAAAGTCAATAACCTCCTTGTATAATCCCTGTAAGGTATCAGATGATCTTGGTGGGTGTACCATTTCCCGTTGGTTTGATTGACTACCAAAGCTGAATCTCCGAATACGGTCAAAGTTTTGATCCTGAGGTCAATGGCTTCCTCAAGACCCATAATGCAAGCTTCGTATTCGGCCTCGTTGTTAGTGCAGTTGAAAGTGAGTTTTGCCGAGAAAGGCATGTGAACTCCTTTAGGTGTAATGAGTACTGCACCAACACCACGGCCATTCATATTAACAGCCCCATCAAACATCATAGTCCATTCTTCTTCTGGGTCAGGCCCTTCAGTGTGAATAGGCTCTTCGTGATCTTTTGCTTTAATGAACATGATGTTTTCATCAGGGAAGTCAAACCTCATAGGCTGGTAGTCATCAATGGGTTGCTCAGCAAGATATTCAGATAGTACACTGCCCTTGATGGCTTTCTGAGATGTGTACTGTATGTCGTATTCTGTGAGAATCATCTGCCATCTTGCAACCCGTCCGGTAAGAGCTGGCTTCTCGAAAATGTACTTAACTGGATCCATTTTTGAGATTAATAGGGTAGTGTGGGTCAACATATACTGTCTCAGCCGGCGAGCAGCCCACGCTAAAGCACATCAAGTTTTCTCGAGCAGTGAATAACGCTGTTCACAGTCGGTAAACTTTTTGCTTAGGTAGTATATTGCATACTCTTTTCGACCAGACTCGTCATGCTGGCCCAGCACACACCCCATTGACTCTTCTAATACTGTCAAGTACATAATCAGAGGTCTTCCTTCAACTGGCGGCATGAGGATTGGAGGTTCTTGTAAATACTCCTTGATCTTGTCAAAAGCCTTCTGGCAATCTTCGTTCCACCTGACCGTTTGTTCTTTTCTTAACAGCTTGAACAGGGGTTCACAGGTTGCTGTAAGATGAGATATGAACCTTGAAATGTAGTTCAATCGACCTAAGAACCCTCGAACTTCTTTCTCAGTTTTCGGTGCAGGCATTTCTTGAATAGCTTTGACTTTATCAGGGTCAACTTCAATCCCTTTCTCGCTTACAATAAAGCCCAGCAGCTTACCGGATCGCACCCCGAATGTGCATTTGTTGGGGTTCAACTTCAGTCGGTACTTTCTCAGACGCTTGAACAGCTTGAGCAGATTCACCAGATGATCTTCTTCAGTAAGGGACTTGGCGATCATATCATCCACATAACATTCTATTTCCTTGTGGATCATATCGTGGAACAATGTCACCATAGCCCGTTGATATGTGGCACCAGCATTCTTCAGTCCGAATGGCATCACTTTGTAACAGAACGTGCCCCAAGGTGTAATGAATGTTGTCTTCTCCATGTCTTCAGGTGACATCTTGATCTGATTATACCCTGAAAATCCATCCATGAAGGAGAATACCGAGAACTGAGCCGTGTTATCCACCAATACATCAATGTGAGGTAATGGGAAGTCATCTTTCGGGCTGGCTCTATTCAGATCCCGGTAGTCAACACACATTCTTACTTTGCCGTCCTTCTTAGGCACAGGTACTATATTAGCAACCCACGGTGGGTAGCTAGTCACAGCAAGGAACCCGGCGTCCCATTGCTTTTGTACCTCTTCCTTGATTTTCATAGCCATGTCTGGGCGAGTTCGGCGCAGCTTCTGTTTAACTGGTGGGCATTCTTCCCTCAAAGGCAGCTTGTGCACAACTATATCAGTGTCCAACCCTGGCATGTCTTGATACGACCAAGCAAACACATCAACATACTCCTGAAGCAGATCTACCAGTTGCCTCTTCACTGAGTCTTGCAGGCAGGCCCCGATTCTAACTTCTTTCACGTCTTCATCTGTACCAAGATTGATCACTTCGACTTCCTCCTGATGAGGGATAATAACCTTTTCCTCTTGTCTCAACAACCTGGCTAGCTCTTCAGGAAGCTCATATTCTTCATCAACCCCTTCATCAGCTTGATTGATTGGATTGTCAAAGTCATACGATGTCATAGCCGTGCTGTTGTCGGTGCTGTCTGGAAGGCACTCTGTGCAAGGGTTAAGTTTGTTCATTTTAGTGATTTATTTTAATCTTGCTTTAGAAAAAAAGTGAAATGAATTTATCATTTTGAAAACACCGCCATTTATTTTTATACAAAAAGAAAAATAGAAAAAACAGTGAGCAGAAAGAAAAAGACTCGTTTGCAAAAAGATGTCTGATATTTCATTAATTTAATCTTGTTGCACAAAAGTACAGATGGCCCTGATTACAAAATGAGTCTTGTCATCTTGGGCAAGATGCAAGACTTGGATGCATGCTATAAAAATACAGGAAATAATAATTACTCTGCATGAGTAACTCTTATAATTTCCTGGGAAGACCAGTTCGAGACACTGCTCCCCGGGATCTTTGGACGAATCCAATCCTCCAAATTGTGCTCCTCTTCCAGCTCGTCTTCCAGACAGTTGATAGCATCGGGGGTAAGCATCCCCCCACTGACAAAACCGGGCTTCTCAGCAGCCTTTGCTTGATGTTGAGTTGGTCTGTAACCCAACCCAAATTTGTCTTTCTTCTCCTCCACAGCTAAAACCTTGCCCCAGCCTAGGGCAGTTCCTTCCTCAACAATCTTCCGGGCTTGTTGGTAAGATGACATGGAGATTCCAGATACAGCAGATGCTTCATTCACATTCAAGGCTTCAAATCCTTGGCTCATTGTTTCATGGATCTCCCCATCCATTTCAATGTACTTATAGGTTGCCAGGTGGCTGACAAAAATGTCCTCCTCTCCACAGATTGTGACAACTTGGCCTTCCCACTCAAATTTTAACTTTTGGTGAAGGGTAGACGTTATTGCGCCGGCGGCGTGAATCCAGGGTCTACCCAACAAACAGCTGTAGGCGGGCTGAATGTCCATCACATAAAAGATAGTTTTAAAGGTCTGTGGGCCAATTGTCACGGGCAGCTCAATCTCTCCCAGAACCGATCTCTTAGAGCCATCAAAGGCTCGTACCACCAGGTTGCTGGGTCTCAATGCCAATCCATCATATTCTAACTTCACCAGAGCCTTCTTTGGTAAGACATTCAGGGAAGAACCTGTGTCCACCAGCACATGAGAAAGGACAGCTCCTTTGCATTCCATGGTTATGTGCAAGGCTTTGTTGTGGTTGCGGCCATCCGCTGTCAAGTCAGAATTGGTAAACCCTAGCCCATTGCTAGCAGTAACATTTCCAACCACGGTTTCCAACTGGTTGACAGTAATCTCTTCAGGCACGTAAGCTGCGTGCAAGACCTTGAGTAGTGCATTCCGATGGGCTTCGGAGCACATAAGCAGTGAGAGGATCGAGATTTTGGATGGCGTCTGGTGAAGTTGATCCACAATTTTGTAATCACTCTTTTTGATGATTCTCATAAACTCATCAACTTCCTGATCGAACGGTGTCTTCAAGGCTTCTTTAACAGTTTGATCTTCCTGCACAGGGCTCTTTCCTTTTGCCTTGGCAGCAGCTTCTGCTTCGATAGTAGGTCTTTGAACTTGTGAAGCAAAGAGACGTCCGCTTCGAGTGAAGCCTCCGCCTCCCCCCACATTATCTACTTGTGGTGCAAGTGTTGATGTTTCAAGAGTGATTCTTTTTCCTTCGCAGTACACGTCAGAGCCATAGTGCCAAGGGATGGCCCTATTGCTTTCATATGGTACTGGTCCAGGCACCGTGACAGTGACTGGACTGATTGCTGCTGCTGAAGGGACTGTAATTGTTTGTGGATCATAAAAGATTGTAACTGGTGCTCTGGCGGGAGCAGCACCTTCTGAATGGTAGGCGGAATTATTTTCAGGATCGTAGAATATGGTAACAGTGGAGACATCTTCATGATTGATTGCTGGTGTTGCAGGAGGTACTGTTGAAAGGACTGTTGTTGCTGTTGTTGATGGAGATTCGAAATGGAATGAAGCTGAAGTTGTAGCAGGAGAAACTGTTGAAAACTGATCATTTGGGAAGACAGATGAAGTACTTGTCGGTGTTGCTGATGAATTGTCGGGAACAATAGTTGCTGCATTTGTAGGAGGGTCTGAAACCGTTGTTGATGAAGTTGCCGGATTTGTCGGAAATGATGTAGTGATCTGTAGCAAGCCACTCTGAATAAGGCTGTCAATGCCATTCCTCAGGTCCTCACACCCATTCCATGAAATATTACAATAGGGACACCCTAGTTCACACCCTGGAAATATTTGGTTTTCACGGAGTTGAGCCTTGATTTCCACCAATGGTGTCCTGATCTGATCCACGCTGGTTATTAAATAAGACGGTTGGTCTTCTTCAATAGCGTTAATTCGGGGACCACCATGGTTTGGCATTGGGTTTTTATTGACATTGGGCGGAGGTGCAAAATTCAGAGCCTTGGAGTCTACCAAGTCTTGTACCTTCATATGCAGAGCCCTGCATTTTTCTGTACTGTGACCAGGTGCGTTTGAGTGAAAAGCACACCTAGCATTGGAGTCATAGTTTCTTGGTAGACTGTTGGGATCCGGAGGTGCCAACGTTCTTAGCTCAACTAGGTTGAGTTTCAGAAGTTGTGGCAGCAAGGCAGCATACGGCATTGGGATCGGGTCGATCACTCTGTTAGCTTGGGATGGCCTCTGTTGGAATGGCCTCTGTTGATTGTTGTTGTTGGAGTTGTTGTTGTTGTAGTTTCTTGGAGGATATTGATTCTGCTGATACTGGGGTTGTTGTTGGAAGTTTTGTTGCGGAGGTTGATAGACTGGCTGAGGATGTGCTGGAGCAGGGATGGTGACTGCTGCTATTGACCTTTGAACATACTGGGGCCTACCCCTATTGGTGTGAATGGCATTGGTCTCGCCAGTTCTTCTTGGGCCTGCAAAAGGCTTTCTTGTACTGCTGGACGAGCTGGCACCATTGTCAGAGATCTTACCCATTTTTAACAGGCTTTCAATTCTCTCCCCAGCTATGACAACATCTGCGAAGCTAGTGGAGGAGAAAGCAGCCAACCTGTCAATATATGTTCCCTGGAGAGTGTTCATAAACATGTCTGCCATTTCTCTCTCAGACATCGGTGGTTGAACGGCAGCAGCCAATTGCCTCCATCTCTGGGCATATTCTCGGAAACTCTCCCTTGACGACTGTGACATGCCCATTAGGAGAGTCCTGTTGGGTGCCATGTCTAGATTATATTGATACTGTCGGATGAAGGCCTCTGCCAGGTCCTTCCAGCATCTCACAGTTGCCCTTGTCAGATGGGAATACCATTCCCTTGATGCTCCAGTCAAGCTATCTTCAAAATAGAACATCCATAATTTCTCATCCATTGTATAGGCCTTCAGCCTTCCCAGAAATGATTGCAAATGAGTCCGGGGGCATGAAGTCCCATTATACTTTTCGAAACAAGGAGGCTTGAACTTATGGGGGATCCTGACCCCGTCTACCAAACCCATGTCCATGACGTCGAAGCCCAAAGAATTTTGAGACTCCAGTGATCTCAACTTCTCAGCTATTTCCTCCAATCGTCTATCATAAGTTTCCTCTCCAGCACCCATTACTGTAAATTGGTCCTCCTGAGGATCTTCTTGAAGTACTCTGGCTGCAGTGGCTGTTCCTTGAACATTTGCAGGAATGTTAATCTCAGGATGTAGATGTGGGCCAAACACAGGAGGGTTAACATGGGGTTGCACCCGTTCATTGTTACTTGTGCCAGCAGTCCCCACATGGGGCTCATCTTGATTCCTTCCTTCTACCAAAGCCCTGAGCCTCTCCTGGCTTTGAGCTAAATTGTTCATTACTTCCATGAACTGTGTTATCTGAGTTCTCATCTCCAATCTTTCGTTTGCCATCTGGTTTCTGACCTCTGTAAGGTCCTGCTGCATCTGATCCATCTGAATTCCCGGAAGGTTGTTTCTAGTTGGGTACCTGTGTGGCCTGTTGAGGGGAAATACCCGGCGGCGAGCAATAATTCCTGAATATCACAACAGAGGTTAGCAACAACAAAACAAAAACCTACAAAACAAACAACAGGGTTAGCATGCAATGCAGTTATGCTTATTTGCTCTCAAGGTATCCGGTTTGGTCTTCAGTTTTGACCCTTCCAGACCCTTGAAGATGATGCTGTTGAAGTTGCTTTTGAAGTGAACTTGGATGGAACGAACTAACAAATATATTACATAAGATGAAATAATACAACTTGTTCATTTTTACAACACAAGCCCTCAAAGGGGTCAAAATACATCACAACAAGGTAAAAGTACATAGAATAGGAACAACAACAAGCAAATGATCAAACTCCAAGGCCAAACTCATCCTCACGAACTTCCTTAAGAAGTGCTTCGGTCACAGGATCAACCGGACGCTCCGTGAGACCTCTGATGAGAAGGTTTCTTGTTGCAACAGCTGCAGTCAACTTCTTGTTCTGACTTTGGTCCTTAGACCTCTTCACTCCAGCTCTGATTTCCAGCTCTGATATTTCCTTCTGGGCTGCTGCCAGGGCTCTTTCCATCTGCTCCATCTTGTCCTGGACTCTCTTGTCTTCTAGAGTACGGGCCTCAGTGATCCGGACCCACCTGGCCTGACTCTCTTTCAAATACAAGTCTGTCCTTGCTCTCTGGAACTGGGCTTCTTTACAAGCATTCTTCAGAATCTGCTCACCAGCTTTAGACTTGTTGATATAATCTCCAGACTTCTCAATTTTAGTCAAGTGTTCCACTCTCAATTTCTCCAATCTTTCAATCTCCCTCACACCTTCGCTCCTTTCCCTGAGGGTCTTCTGCAAGGCTTGGGTTAACTTCTCGTTTCTTTCCTTCAAGCTCTCAAACTCCTCCAAACTGATGGTGGCAGGGGGTGGTGCTGAAGATGACTCAGGCGTGTCTTCTATGGTGAAGGGCATTCCAGAGAATTGGGCCCTAGCATGGGACCACTCATAATATTGTGCTGATGCCACATTATTTCACTTCCCCAGAATGGTGATTCCCTTGGTTTGAACATGATCCCAGGCCCAGGCAGCCTGTCTAACAGTTACCAGACTAATCTTGTTCTCACAGTAGAGGGTCTCAACCAAGTCTTGCTCCCTGGGAGTATGGACCAGTGCATAGCCTAATTGCCTCCTGAACAGCAGAGGGTTGTAATTGATACTTCCCTTGACCCCTATTAAAGGCACATTGGGAAAGTGCCCACAGCTTGTAATGATACCTCTGCCCTTGGTGCTTTGAGCACACCATCTGATGTCTGCTGAAGTGAGAGTAGTGAGCCTCTTAGCCCAGTTGCTTTGCTGATGAGGATTTAGGAATGCATCTGTCCTGGGCAGGTGCTTAAGAAGCCAAGCATGAAATAATGGAGCACAACACCTTACTAGCCTTCCCCTCTGCTTCTCATTCTTCTGATGTACTGAGTAATAGAGATCTCCTAACAAGGTTGGCACTGGGTTCTTCAGGATGAACAAATGGATGGCATTCTTGCTAATGAATCGTGGCTCATCTGCAAACAACACAATTCCATATACACTTAAGGCCAATAGAGCACAAACAGCTTTCCACTCCCCCAGGGAGGCTTTCAGACTAGCTTGAGAAATCAGGAAGTCCAGATGAAATCCAGGGATCCCAGCTTTAGAGGTCATATGCTGCTCAATTAGGACAGGCTCCAGGTGTAAAGCTTTTGCTATCTCTCCATTGCTGGGAGGGACCATTTCAGGGTTGAAAGGGATTTCTCTCTTGATAGGCAAACCAATCAAAGATGAGTATTCTTCTAATAGAGGGCCCAACTGGAAGTTTTGAAAGGTGAAACATCTCAATGGGGGATCATAAAACTGAATGCAGGTGTGGATGAGGCTCCTCTGAGATGGGTCCAAATCCATGACCAAGTCAAGTATATCCCCATAACTCTCCCTGAACAAGGGTATGTGATCTGGAGTGATCAGGGTTTGGATCCTCCTGATGTCTGATAAGTCTGGTTGGAAGAAATGATAGGTGATGTTGCTTTTCTTTGGAGCCATAATGCTGAAGACTGAGTAGGGTGCTGATGAAGATGTTGAGAAGTGGGCCACTGGCTGGCTAGTGCAAGTAACTGAAGTATATGGCTGACAAGCTGAAGCAAGTGCTGGTGGAGATAGGTCAATGTAGCAGATGGGGTCAAAACCAAAACCAGATGAAGATGGATACCCTGAAACACAAATAAGCACATGTTAATATGATGCAATGGGTATGTATGCAAATGAAATGCAAGGGTTCGTGACTGAGCTGGATCTGATCAAAATGCCCTGGTATAAGTCCATGTGTGTCCAAGAATTCCAGATGGAGGTCTATAAATCCAGTAACCAAGGTGGGGGACTCAAATAAAGAGCCACATGTCCATGGTTTAGAATCACAAGAACTATCCAACATGGAGCATTCTTAACAAAGTCAAAGTAACAGGGTATTCTGAGGTCAAGGTACCTGCAAACCTGTAAACAGCCCAACCCCCTCACAGGTGGTGATCTAGAACAAGGATCCTCAGACTTGGATCAGTTATGAGAAGTGTAAACACTTCTAACCCGGAGGTACAGTGTTTACAATAACCATAACAATTCCTCCTCTAATTCACCTCAGTTTCTGAAGGTCAATACTAAAAAGGTCATCCAGACTTAGCAGGCTTCCCAGATAGCCCTAGCATTGCAGGAAATCTGCAACACAGAGTTCTCAAAAAGAAACCCATATCTGAACCGTGTTTCATATTCCCGCACCAGACCGAAATGGAATGGGAAAGAATATGATTCACTCTAGCCTAGGTGTCACTCAGGTCCCAGGTATAGGACCTTAACTCTCAATGAAACACCCACCCACCAAAACAAGAAACCAGATCCAGCCAGCAACAATGATAGTATGATATAGACAAATGCAATAAAGAAAGCAGTAAAGTAACTGTACATAAAGCAATAAACAAAAGTAAATACAAGCACAAACAAGCACATAACACCCCAGTAAACACAAATCAAACAAGCGCTAGGAGGAACCCACAAAAAGAACCAGAAGCCCTGGTTGCAGTATACGGGTCCCCAGCAGAGTCGCCAAGCTGTCGCTCCCACTAAATGAAGCCGGGTCAAATAGGGTACAGACGCGAACGGTCGGCGAGAGGGACAATGAGAACACACAGCCGTGAACTCACTGGAGATGAATAGAGTCGCCAGCTAGGCATTTTTATCCCGGAGGAAAGGTAATGCTGCATAAACCTAGAAAGAGATGGATAAGACGGTTGCGAACCAGAGAGACTGAGAAAGGGGGTTGGTTACAACCTGGGAAGGTATTAGCACCCAGATTGTCCGTCGTACTCGACGGGATCCACGCTTAAAAGATTTGTGTTTTAAAGGGGTAGTGTCAGTGCAATTTGTGTATAGGAGAAGCTGGAAAAGATGTACAGGTGTCAGTGTAAAGTGTATAAGTGATATGAAGTATGAAAGTGTCAGTGTAAGAAAGGAGTGAAATGCTCAAGATCATGAGGCTTAAAGAAATGAGCTGAAAGAGGGGGAATGTACAGAGACTTTTGTTCGATAACCGTTAAGTTATGCCTACGTATCCTCTCGTGCAATGAGGAAGTCAGAACACCGTAGTTCGACCCAAAGAGACTGAAAGGTGAGTTGACTTGTGAACTGCTTACTTGCCTATGCTCAAGTGTATGACCTGTCTGGCTCAGGTGCTAACTGTCTTGCATTAGACGGAAGAAGCAAGTTCTCGCTTGTGAGTGAATTAGATGAGAAAAGAATCCCGAAGGAGACGATTATTGTTTGTTTTTGAGTTTTCAATCTTTTATTGCTTTTTGAAGTTTGTCATAAGTTGATGAGCTTAAGCCTGAACCAATGGGTTAGTAAACTCATCACATCTTCCCTCTGATTAGGGGTAATGAGAGTACCTTAAGTGTGAAGTCAGATTCTCACACTTAATCACCTTTGGTGTAGGATTAAGATCATTAACCTACTTGTGATTATTTAGATGTTTTTGGTGTTTTTGTTTAGTGTTGAGTAATGAGGTTAAGCCATAATCAAAGATTAAACAGACTCATTACACCATCCTAATAGAAGGATAATAGATGAGAATGTTTAAGCTGAGGAAAGCTCCTCAACTTAATCCATGATTAGGGATTAAACTCATGACAAAACAAGCCTTTGATTAAGTGGATTTTATTTAATGATTTGATAATGAAGTGAATTTTATTGTTTGCAAGACAACCTGAGGGGGACTTGTCCATTAACACTAGGGTTAGTCCTTCTTAACCACTTAAGGAAGAATTAGAACCCTGATGCAAGGCCCAAGTTACAAGTGTGATGTCTTGATAATTATTAGATGGATTGATTAAGATATTTAAACACCTTAAGGGTTAAAGACTTAGGATTAAAGTTATACACTCCATCCTAAGAGAAGGATGCAGGCATAAACTTAATCACAAAGTCTTAAAGCCTTTAGGGTTTAGTCCCTGATTATGAGATGAGAAGAGAAGACACAAAGAGACACAAAGGTAAAACTAATAGGGGAGACTAATCAAAACCCTAATCATTGTCATGCTTGGTTGTTCCTAAGGTTTGTGAGGTTTCCAAGAACAATCTTCAGAGGAGCCACCAGGAAGCAGATGAATAAGATCAAGAGAAGCAAAGTGACTTGCTTCATTCAAGAAGTCAAGTCACTTGAAGAAAGAAGGTGGGAGGAAGAAGAATGAGCAAGCTCAATCTCAAACACATATAAGGATGCAGCAATGGATGCAAGAGAGATGAAAAGAAAAGTTATGAGAAGTGAAGGCAAATTCACTTCCCAAGTTTACTTACCACCTGAAATGTTAGAAAGAAATGCAATGCAATGCAAGATGAGATGAAATGGTATGGTGCTAGACCAAACCAGAAGCATGTTGATGATGATAATGATGCTATGAGTGCTGCAAACATGAGGCAAGATATGGAGATGTTCACACAAGATTATGAATGCAAATGATGCAAGTTAAGGAGCATGAATGAACATGAAAAGTTATGAAGCATACAAGGCAAATGACATGGCAAATATGTAATGCAATGATCAAACATGCTTTCTATATGTCTTAAGATGTCAAATGAATCACAAGAATGCACAAAATGCAATGACAAGTCAAGTTATGTAAGGAAATGCAAGAAGGATGCAAAAGAAAGCCCAAATTAGGGTTCATGGATCAAACATCAAACAAAAACCCAAAACAGAAGCAAACCCTAAGATAAAAAATGGAAAATGGCACCCAAAGAAACCCTAAACCTATAATGAACCACTGCCCAAAGGGGAACTCTCAACTCTCAACCAAACTCAAGTTATGAATTTTCTAAGTTATTAGGGTTTTTTAGGGTTCTTAACAAAATAAATGCCAAACAAATAGAAAATGCAAGATCAAATCATGGCCATTTTACCCTAGAAACTACATGCCAAACACAAAACAATGCAAGAAGAATCAATGTCTCAACCTTCTCCAATAGGCAGAAATGATTTTTGGAACTTATGATCAAAATAATGCACAAAATATGATTTAATTCAATGAAAAATTCTTAAAGTGCATCAAGATCAAAAAAGAAATTTGGTTTGAAGGTTGGACAATGTTTCTAAATGTCTTAGAACATTTCATGAATTTTTTGGTAATTTTTAAATACCTAGAAGTATTTTTAATTAATTAATTTCCATTAATCAATTAAAAATAATCTTTTAAATATTTAAAAATACTTTTTTAATGATGAAAAATAAAATAAAAATATTTTTGTGTCATAAAAATTATTAAAACTCAGAGGAAAAAGTTTCATAATTTTTATGTATTTTTTGCTATTTTAAAATAATTGTGCAAAGCAAATGGAAAGAAAATGAATAAAAATTAAATAAAATGAAAGTATGCAGCATGGAAGGCCAGGATTCAATCTGGAAATGAGAGGGTTGACTGCGCGCCAGATCCAATGGGCCACATTCAAACTGGGCTAAACTTAATTAATTAAATAAATTAAACCTAATTAAGTTAATGACAAGATCTGGGCCCTTGGATGCGCGCGGGAAAAGACCTGGTCAACTCATCCAACGCCTGAAATTCAAACTGGGAGCCCTAACCCTAATCACATATTAATGACTTTTAGGTCACCGGAGACGAGCTCCGGTCGTCTTCTCCGGTGACCTTCTCCCCTGAAAACTTCCAAATCCTTCCCTAGGTCACTAAACTGAAATCTAAAACCATGGAAATGTTCTTCAACCTCTCACGAATCAAACCCCTCTCTCAAAACAAATTTATTCTTCCTAAACAAACTGAATCGAAGAGAAAAAGTTCTAGGGCACGCAGGTTTCAGAGACAAATTAAACTCTCAAATCAAAGCCATTTTCAAAACCAAAAACATCAGGATGATCAGTGAATCACAAAGAACAAGTTTGTAACAAGAAAAATGATTTCTGGAAAAATAATTTTCGAGCTACCTGAGATTTGAAGCTTTCAGTTTGAAGACTTTCTGGCCACTTCCTTCAGTGCAAACCACTCCACTTGGTCCCCAGAAGATGTTTGAATGCTCAAAGAGAGTTTAAGCTGGCTGGATAGTGAGATTCGAAAGCTTCTGCTCAAGCTTGATCAGAAATGGCAATGGTGAAATAGAGAGCTTCAGGTCATGGTGAATGGTTGTTTGTGATCCTGAGGGTGAATGGAGAAGCTTTACAAAGTTTGTTTGACTGTTTGTGAGCTAGGATGAGAGTTTCGAATGAAACTGCAAGCTGGTGTCAAAATGGTGCAGTGATGTTGTAGCTTATTTAAGGCTTGGTTCTTGGTTGCTTTGGGCTCAATGAGACATGGTGAGATGATTGGTAAAGATGGTTTTGATGTATGTGAGCTGGGCAGAGAGTTTCGAAGGCAAAAGCAAAGTGGAGTGTTCTTGTGTTTGTGTTGAATGAGGATGTTTCAGCCTTGCCTTGTGTTATGTCTAGCTTGCAAATTGTAAACACCCCAAATTTGCCCTCACCCATTCACACCATGGCTTGTGATCATTCTCATATGCATAAGTACAATCATGTCATCTCACATCTCATTTTTTATCCACTGCATAGCTTTCAAGGCATCTGCACCTAAGGTTTGTGATCTGAGCAACCTCAAAGCTTCTTGAGGCATTCCAAAGGCTACCAATCAATTCAAAGTGGTCCATGTGTGTTCTTATATCATATTTCATCTCCTCAAAGTCAAAATTGCAGAGGAATCACAAGAACTAGGGTTTGAGTGGATGCAGAGCCAGGTTGAACTGCACAGTTGACTGAAAATTAGGGTTTTGGTTTCAGAGGCCATAACCCCAAATTTTTTGGTCATTCTTGTTTCCATTGGTCTCTATATGGTATAGGGAGTATGCATATCAATTTTCATGAAGAAATTCCATGGGGAAGTTATCTGATCAAGAGTTGACTTTCTGGACAAGTCAGTGCAAAATTAGGGCATCTGAGGCCCCCAATGACCCAACCAATGGGTGATCTTCATCATTTTGAATGTATATGATCTTTATTTGATCATGGAAGAAGGTTGAAGTTCATGGAAATCAAGAATTTAGGGTTTTTGCAAATGTTGACTTTTTGGGCATAGTTGACTTTTCAAGAATGCATCATTTTAGGTCATTTTTCAAGCCATGATTCTTGATCCAAAAATGCTTCAAATGGAAAAACTTTGGTCATGAAAGTTGTAGATCTCATTTTTCCCTTTTCAAAAAGTACAAGAACATGATCAAACTCTTCTTGGATCAAAAGTTATGGCAATGCAAAGTTGGCAAAAATCATTAATTTCTAAGGCATGCTTCAAATGGAAATTTTGCAAAGTCTTGAACCAAAGCCAAATGTAGCCTCTAATTCATTTCAAACCAACACATAAACATTCTCTAAGTTCTGAAAATCAGAATTGGATCAAGTTTGCCTATGGTTTGGTTTAGGTAACAAGGTTTTCTTCACATGTGAGCAAAAAGGTTACAACTTGCAAAACACTCATGACCCTTCCCTCAACTTGCTGCCTTGGCCTTTGGACCTTGCTGGCTCTCTCACCATACCATGATGCGCCAGACCTAGCTTTGTACCAAGCTAGTATCAAGCCCATGCTTCTCTTACAAGATTTTTGACTTTTGGCAAAAGCAAACTTACCAATCACAAAAGCACAAGTCACATCATCCAGCCAATCAGATTTGTTTATGTTATCAATTTGCAAGCTAGCCATAACAAGAGGCAAGGCTGAAGCATACTCATTCCACACATTCACAAAATCCCTTCACATTGCAAAAACCTTCGAATTTCTCTATGCAGCCTGCACATACTAAAACTTTCTTCATCATCCAACTCAACACACTTCATAGACAAGAAACCACCAAAGCTCAAGCCTGAAACAAGCCTGACCTGAGCTCCACCATTCTTCACCCTCAGAACCAGTTCTATTCGAATCCCACTTTTCAGCCATCCAACACTCCATTTTCCTTCACCAACAAATTAGGAACACTCAAAGGAGTCCAAACCACCCATTACACTGACCTAAAACAGCCTACACACCAAGTTCATTCTCTGCTATATCAGTTTGGTAACTCATGAAATAGCTTGCTAGAGCTCATTTCAAACCTGCCATTGACACCAGGGGAGTCATTAGAGTTAGCTTGCATCAAGAAACGGCCCTGGAAGCCCAGAAACAGGATTTGTCACCTCAGGTAGTCTCAAACTTCAAACTTTTTAAAGCTTGTTTCTTTTGTTACAAATCGAAAGTGCATGCTCTGAGGATCACTGTGATGTGTTTAGAATTTAAAATGGTGGAGAAATGAACATTTGGTGGGTGTCTGAAAGTTTGGCCCCATTTTTTTGTTTTGCTTCGATTCAAGCTGTTCTTGATGGTAAAATGATGTTTGATCATGGATTTGGGTTGTAGGAAGTATGGGAAATGTTTCTGGGCAGTTGATTTGACATGGGGTGGCCTGGATAAAGAACTAGGGTTTTGGTATGGCCGGAGAAGACGACCGGAGCTCATCTCCGGTCGCCTGAGTGTAATTAGGGTTAACCATCATTAATTAACGAACTTTAAATTTGGGCCTTTGATCTTTGTTTCCCGCGCGCCAGTGAGTGGTCAGGATCACCCCATTTGCCCTAATCCATTTGATTAATATTAATTAATTCGTAATTAATTTAATCTGGCCAGATTGCATCCTCACCCTTCATTTGCGCGCTGGTCAACCTTTTTGAACTCAGGCTCCATCTTGGCCATTCATTTGGTTTACTTTTTATTTTATTTAATTTTTATTCATTTTTCTTTCAATTAAATTGCATAATTATTTTAAAATAGCAAAAAATTCTTAAAAATTATGAAACTTTTTCTTTAAAGTTTTATTAATTTTTAAGACCCAAAAATATTTTTATTTTATTTTTCATCATTAAAAAAGTATTTTTAAATATTTAAAAGATTATTTTTAATTGATTAATGGGAATTAATTAATTAAAAATACTTTTAGGTATTTAAAAATTACAAAAAAATTCATGAAATGTTCTAAGACATTTAGAAACATTGTCCAACCTTCAAACCAAATTTCTTTTTTGATCTTGATGCATTTTAAGAATTTTTCATTGAATTAAATCATATTTTGTGCATTATTTTGATCATAAGTTCAAAAAATCATTTCTGCCTATTGGAGAAGGTTGAGACATTGATTCTTCTTGCATTGTTTTGTGTTTAGCATGTATTTTCAAGGATAAAAAGGCCATGAATTGTTCTTGCATTTTCAAATTGTTTGGCATTTACTTTGTTAAGAACCCTAAAAAACCCTAATAACTTAGGAAATTCATATCTTGAGTTTGGTTGAGAGTTGAGAGCTCCCCTTTGGGCAGTGGTTTATTATAGGTCTAGGGTTTCTTTGGGTGCCATTTTCCATTTTTTATCTTAGGGTTTGCTTCTGTTTTGGGTTTTTGTTTGATGTTTGATTCATAAACCCTAATTTGGGCTTTCTCTTGCATCCTTCTTGCATGATCTTGCATAACATGACTTGTCTTTGCATTTTGTGCATGTTTATGATTCATTTGATATCTTAAGACATTTAGAAAGCATGCTTGATCATTGCGTTACATATTTGCCATGTCATTTGTCTTGTATGCTTCATAACATTCCATGTTTGTTCATGCTCCTTAACTTGCATCATATGCATTCATAAGCTTGTATGATCATTTCCATGTCTTGCCTCATGTTTGCAGCATCTCATAACATCATAATCATCATCAACATGCTTCTGGTTTTGCCTAGCATCATACCATTTCATCTCATCTTGTATTGCATTGCATTTCCTTCTAACATTTCAGGTGGTAAGTAAATTTGGGAAGTGGATTTGCCTTCACTTCTCATAACTTTTCTTTTCATCTCTCTTGCATCCATTGTTGCATTTCTATTTGTGTTTGAGTTTGAGCTTGCTCATTCTTCTCCTTCTCACTTTCTTTCTTCAAGTGACTTGACTTCTTGAATGAAGCAAGTCACTTTGCTTCTCTTGATCTTATTCATCTGCTTCCTGGTGGCTCTTCTGAAGTTTGTCCTTGAAAACCTCACAAACCTTAGGATCATCCAAGCATGACAATGAATTAGGGTTTTGATTAGTATCCCCTTTTAGTTTTACCTTTGTGTCTCTCTTTGAGTCCTCTCTTCTCATCTCATAATCAGGGACTAAACCCTAAAGGCTTTAAGACTTAGTGATTAAGCTTATGCCTGCATCCTTCTCTTAGGATGGAGTGTATAACTTTAATCCTAAGTCTTGAACCCTTAAGGTGTTTAAATCTCTTAATCAATTCATCTAATAAATATCAAGACATTACACTTGTAACTTGGGCCTTGCATTAGGGTTCTAATTCTTCCTTAAGTGGTTAAGAAGGACTAACCCTAGTGTTAATGGACAAGTCCCTCTCAAGTTGTCTTACAAACAATAAAACTCACTTCATCATCATATCATTAACTAAAATCCACTCAATAAAGGCTTTGTTTTGTCATGAGTTTAATCCCTGATCATGGATTAAGTTGAGGAGCTTTCCTCAGCTTAAACATTCTCATCTATTATCCTTCTATTAGGATGGTGTAATGAGTCTGTTTAATCCCTGATTATGGCTTAACCTCATTACTCAACACTAAACAAGAACACCAAAAACATCTAAATAATCACAAGTAGGTTAATGATCTTAATCCTGCATCAAAGGTGATTAAGTGTGAGAATCTGACTTCACACTTAAAGTATTCTCATTACCCCTAATCAGAGGGAAGATGTGATGAGTTTACTAAATCCATTGGTTTAGACTTAAGCTCATTAACTTATGACAAAATCCAAAAACAATAAAAGACTGAAAACACAAAAAACAAACAATAATCGTCTCCTTCGGGATTCTTTTCTCATCACACTCATTCACAAACGAGAACTTGCTTCTTCCGTCTAATGCAAGACAGTTCGCACCTGAGCCAGACAGGTCATACACTTGAGCATAGACAAGTAAGCAGTTCATCAGTCAGTTTCTTTCAGTCTCTTTGGGTCGAACTACGGTGTTCTGACTTCCTCATTGCACGAGAGGATACGTAGGCATAACTTAACAGTTATCGAACAAAAGTCTCTGTATATTCCCCCTCCTTTCAGCATTATTCTTTAAGCCTCATTGTCATGAGCATTTCACTCTTGTCCTTACACTGACACTGTATATATTACACTTCACTTCCTTTACACTGACACCTGTATATTCTTTCCAGCTATTTTATGCACAAATTGCACTGACACTACCCCTTTATAACACAAATTTTTTTAAGCGTGGATCCCGTCGAGTACGGCGGACAATCTGGGTGCTAATACCTTCCCAGGTTGTAACCAACCCCCTTTCTCAGTCTCTCTGGTTCGCAAACCGTCTTATCCATCTTTTTCTAGGTCTATGCAGCATTGCCTTTCCTCCGGGATAAAAATGCCTAGCTGGCGACTCTATTCATCTCCAGTGAGTTCACGGCTGTGTGTTCTCATTGTCCCTCTCGCCGACCGTCCGCGTCTGTACCCTTATTTGACCTGGTGTCACTTGTCGGGAGCGACAGCTTGGCGACTCTGCTGGGGAACCTTATACTGCAACCAGGGCTTCTGGTTCTTTTTGTGGGTTCCTCCTAGCGCTTGTTTGATTTGTGTTTACTGGGGTGTTATGTGCTTGTATTTATTTTTGTTTATTGCTTTATGTACAGTTACTTTTCTGCTTTCTTTACTGCATTTATATATCATATTGTCATTGTTGCTGGCTGGATCTGTTGTTTGCCTTGGTGGGTGGGTGATTCATTGAGAGTTAAGGTCCTATACCTGGGACCTGAGTGACACCTAGGCTAGAGTGAATCATATTCTTTCCCATTCCATTTCGGTCTGGTGCGGGAATATGAAACACGGTTCAGATATGGGTTTCTTCTTGAGAACTCTGTGTTGCAGATTTCCTGCAATGCTAGGGCTATCTGGGAAGCCTGCTAAGTCTGGATGACCTTTTAGTATTGACCTTCAGAAACTGAGGTGAATTAGAGGAGGAATTGTTATGGTTATTGTAAACACTGTACCTCCGGGTTAGAAGTGTTTACACTTCTCATAACGGATCCAAGTCTGAGGATCCTTGTTCTAGATCATCACCTGTGAGGGGGTTGGGCTGTTTACAGGTTTGCAGGTACCTTGACCTCAGAATACCCTGTTACTTTGACTTTGTTAAGAATGCTCCATGTTGGACAGTTCTTGTGATTCTAAAACCTTGGACTTGTGGCTCTTTATTTGAGTCCCCCACCCTGGTTACTGGATTTATAGACCTCCATCTGGAATTCTTGAACACACATGGATCTATACCAAGGCAGTTAATCAGATCCAGCTCAGTCACAAACCCTTGCATTTCATCTGCATACATACCCATTGCATCATATTAACATGTGCTTATTTGTGTTTCAGGGTATCCATTTTCATCTGGTTTTGGTTTTGACCCCATCTGCATCATTGACCTATCTCCACCAGCATTTGCTTCAGCCTGTCAGCCATATACTTCAGTTACTAGCACTAGCCAGCCAGTGGCCCACTCCTCAGCATCTTCATCAGCACTCTACTCAGTCTCAGCACTTATGGCTCCAAAGAAAAGCAACATCACCTATCATTTCTTCCAACCAGACTTATCAGACATCAGGAGGATCCAAACCCTGATCACTCCAGATCACATGCCTTTGTTCAGGGAGCATTATGGGGATATACTGGACATGGTTATGGATCTGGACCCTTCACAGAGGAGCCTCATCCACACCTGCATTCAGTTCTATGATCCCCCATTGAGATGTTTCACCTTTCAAGACTTTCAGTTGGGGCCTCTATTAGAAGAATACTCATCATTGATTGGTTTGCCTATCAAGAGAGAAATCCCTTTTAACCCTGAAATGGTCTTTCCCAGCAATGGAGAGATAGCAAAAGCTTTGCACCTGGAACCTGCTTTGATTGAGCAGCATATGACCTCCAAAGCTGGGATCCCTGGTTTTCACCTTGACTTCCTGATTTCTCAAGCTAGTCTGAAGGCCTCTTTGGGAGAGTGGAAAGCTGTTTGTGCTCTGTTGGCCTTAAGTGTATATGGAATTGTGTTGTTTGCAGATGAGCCCCGTTTCATTAGCAAGAATGCAATCCACTTGTTCATCCTGAAGAACCCTGTGCCAACTCTACTGGGTGATCTCTATTACTCAGTACATCAGAGAAATGAGAAGCAGAGGGGAAGATTAGTAAGGATTTGTGCTCCATTATTCCATGCTTGGCTTCTCAGGCATCTACCCAGGACAGATGCATTTCTAAATCCTCATCAGCAAAGCAACTGGGCTAAGAGGCTCACTACTCTCACTTCAGCAGACATCAGATGGTGTACTCAAAGCACCAAGGGCAGAGATATAATCACCAGCTGTGGGCACTTTCCCAATGTGCCCTTATTAGGGGTCAAGGGAAGTATCAACTACAACCCTCTGCTGTTCAAGAGGCAATTGGGCTATGCATTGGTCCATACTCCTAAGACACAGGACCTGATTGAGACCCTCTACTGTGAGAACAAGATTAGTTTGGCTGTTGTTAGGCAGGCTGCCTGGGCCTGGGATCATGTTCAAACCAAGGGAATCACCATTCTGGGTAAGTGCAATAATGTGGCATCAGTCCAATATTATGAGTGGTCCCATGCTAGGGCCCAATTCTCTGGAATGCCCTTTACCATAGAAGACATGCCTGAGTCATCTTCAGCACCACCCCCTGCCACTATCAGTTTGGAGGAGTTTGAGAGCTTGAAGGAAAGAAATGAGAAGTTAACCCAGGCTTTGCAGAAGACCCTCAGGGAGAGGAGTGAAGGTGTGAGGGAGATTGAGAGACTGGAGAAGTTAAGGGTGGAACACTTGACTAAAATTGAGAAGTCTGGAGATTATATCAACAAGTCCAAAGCTGGTGAGCAGATTCTGAAGAACGCTTGTAAGGAAGCCCAGTTTCAGAGAGCAAGGACAGACTTGTATTTGAAAGAGAGTCAGGCCAGGTGGGTCCGGATCACTGAGGCCCGTACTCTAGAAGACAAGAGAGCTCAAGACAAGATGGAGCAGATGGAAAAAGCCCTGGCAGCAGCCCAGAAGGAAATATCAGAGCTAGAAATCAGAGCTGGAGTGAAGAGGTATAAAGACCAAAGTCAGAACAGGAAGTTGACTGCAGCTGTTGCAACAAGAAACCTTCTCATCAGAAGTCTCACGGAGCATCCGACTGATCCTGTGACCGAAGCACTTCTCAAGGAAGTTCGTGAGGATGAGTTTGGCCTTGGAGTTTGATCATTTGCTTGTTGCTATTCCTATTCCATGTACTTTTGCTTTTTGTGATGTGTTTTGACCCCTTTGAGGGCTTGTGTTGTAAAATGGACAAATTGTATTATTTCACATTTTTGTAATATATTTGTGTTAGTTTCCATCTGGGTTACTTCAAAAGCAACTTCAACAGCAGCATCTTCAAGGGTCTGGAAGGGTCAAAACTGAAGGCCAAACCGGATACCTTGAGAACGAATAAGCATAACTGCATTGCATGCTAACCCTTTTGTTTGTTTTGTAGGATTTTGTTTTGTTGTTGCTAACCTCTGTTGTGATGTTCAGGAATTATTGCTCGCCGCCGGGTATTCCCCCTCAACAGGCCACACAGGTACCCAACTAGAAACAACCTTCCGGGAATTCAGATGGATC
This sequence comes from Lathyrus aphaca, assembly GCA_963966055.1. NCBI lineage: Eukaryota > Viridiplantae > Streptophyta > Magnoliopsida > Fabales > Fabaceae > Lathyrus > Lathyrus aphaca. The sequence continues at coordinate 88,309,860 of OZ014520.1, forward strand.
AGATGCAGCAGGACCTTACGGAGGTCAGAAACCAGATGGCCAACGAAAGGTTGGAGATGAGAACTCAGATAACACAATTCATGGAAGTGATGAACAATTTAGCTCAAAGCCAGGAGAGGCTCAGAGTTTTGGTAGAAGGAAGGAATCAAGAGGAGCCCCATGTGGGAACTGCTGGCACAAGTAACAACGAGAGGGTCCAACCTCATGTCAATCCCCCAGTTTTTGGACCCCATCTCCATCCAGAGGCCAACATCCCAGTCAACATTCAAGGGACAGCCACAGCAGCCAGAGTACTTCAAGAAGATCCTCAGGAGGACCAGTATACAGTAATGGGTGCCGGAGAGGAAACTTATGATAGACGATTGGAAGAAATAGCTGAGAAGTTGAGATCACTGGAGTCTCAAAATTCTTTGGGCTTCGACGTCATGGACATGGGTTTGGTAGAAGGGGTCAGGATCCCCCATAAGTTCAAGCCTCCTTGTTTCGAAAAGTATAATGGGACTTCATGCCCCCGGACTCATTTGCAATCATTTATGGGAAGGCTGAAGGCCTATACAATGGATGAGAAACTTTGGATGTTCTACTTCGAAGATAGCTTGACTGGAGCATCAAGGGAATGGTATTCCCACTTGACAAGGGCAACTGTGAGATGCTGGAAGGACCTGGCAGAAGCCTTCATCCGACAGTATCAATACAATTTAGACATGGCACCCAACAGGACTCTCCTAATGGGAATGTCACAGTCGTCAAGGGAAAGTTTCCGAGAGTATGCCCAAAGGTGGAGGCAGCTGGCTGCTGCTGTTCAACCACCAATGTCTGAGAGAGAAATGGCAGACATGTTTATGAACACTCTTCAGGGAACCTATATTGATAGGCTAGCTGCTTTCTCATCTACTAGCTTCGCAGATGTTGTCATAGCTGGGGAGAGAATTGAAAGCCTGTTGAAAATGGGGAAGATCTCTGATAATGGTGCCAGCTCGTCCAGTAGCACAAGAAAGCCTTTTGCAGGCCCGAGAAGAACCGGCGAGACCAATGCCATTCACACCAACAGGGGTAGGCCCCAATATGCCCAGAGGTCAATAGCAGCAGTCACTATCCCTGCTCCAGCTCACCCACAGCCAGTTTATCAACCTCCTCAACAAAACTTCCAACAACAACCTCAGTATCATCAGAATCAGTACCCTCCAAGAAACTTCAACAACAACTCCAACAACAACAATCAACAGAGGCCATTCCAACAGAGGCCATCCCAAGCTAACAGAGTGATCGACCCGATCCCAATGCCGTATGCTGCCTTGTTGCCACAACTTCTGAAACTCAACCTAGTTGAGCTAAGAACGTTGGCACCTCCGGATCCCAACAGTCTACCAAGGAACTATGACTCCAATACTAGGTGTGCTTTTCATTCAAACGCACCTGGTCACAGTACAGAAAAATGCAGGGCTCTGCATATGAAGGTACAAGACTTGGTAGACTCCAAGGCTCTGAACTTTGCACCTCCGCCCAATGTCAATAAAAACCCAATGCCAAACCATGGTGGTCCTCGAATTAATGCTATTGAAGAAGACCAACCATCTTATTTGATAACTAGTGTGGATCAGATCAGGACACCATTGGTGGAAATCAAAGCTCAACTCCGTGAGAGCAATATATTTCCGGGGTGTGAACTAGGGTGCCCATACTGCAATATTTCATGGAATGGGTGTGAAGATTTAAGGAATGGCATTAACAGCCTTATTCAGAGTGGCCTACTCCAGATCACTACATCATTTCCGGCAAATCCGACAACGTCATCAGCAACAGTTTCAGACCCTCCTACAACTGCAACAACTAATGTTCCCAACAACTCATCAGCACCATCAACAAGTACTTCACCTGTCCTTCCGAATGATCAGTTTTCAACAGTTCCTCCTGCTACAACTTCAGCTTCATTCCATTTCGACTCTCCATCAGCAACAACAACAGTCCTTCCAACAGAACCTCCTACAACACCAGCAATCAATCATGAAGATGTCTCTACTGTTACCATATTCTATGATCCTGAAAATAATTCCGCCTACCATTCAGAAGGTGCTGCTCCCACCAGAGCACCAGTTACAATCTTTTATGATCCACAAACAATTACAGTCCCTTCAGCAGCAGCGATCAGTCCAGTCACTGTCACGGTGCCTGGACCAGTACCATATGAAAGCAATAGGGCCATCCCTTGGCACTATGGCTCTGACGTGTACTGTGAAGGGAAAAGAATCACTCTTGAAACAATAGCACCTGCACCACAAGTAGATAATGTGGGGGGAGGCGGAGGCTTCACTCGAAGCGGACGTCTCTTCGCCTCACAAGTTCAAAGACCTACTGCCGAAGCAGAAGCTGCTGCCAAGGCAAAAGGAAAGAGCCCGGTGCAGGAAGACCAAGTTGCCAAAGAAGCCCTGAAAACTCCATTCGATCAGGAAGTTGATGAGTTTATGCGAATCATCAAAAAGAGTGATTACAAAATTGTGGATCAACTTCACCAGACGCCATCCAAAATCTCTATCCTCTCACTGCTTATGTGCTCCGAAGCCCATCGGAATGCACTGCTTAAAGTCCTGCACGCAGCTTACGTGCCTGAGGAGATTACTGTCAACCAATTGGAAACCGTGGTTGGAAATGTTACTGCTAGCAATGGGCTAGGGTTTACCAATTCTGACCTGACAGTGGATGGCCGCAACCACAACAAAGCCTTGCACATAACCATGGAATGCAAAGGAGCTGTCCTTTCTCATGTGCTGGTGGACACAGGTTCTTCCCTGAATGTCTTACCAAAGAAGGCTCTGGTGAAGTTAGAATACGATGGTTTGGCATTGAGACCCAGCAACCTGGTGGTAAGAGCCTTCGATGGTTCTAAGAGATCGGTTCTGGGAGAGATTGAGCTGCCCGTGACAATTGGCCCGCAGACCTTTAAAACTATCTTTTATGTGATGGACATTCAGCCCGCCTACAGCTGTTTGTTGGGTAGACCCTGGATTCACGCCGCCGGCGCAATAACGTCTACCCTTCACCAAAAGTTAAAATTTGAGTGGGAAGGTCAAGTTGTCACAATCTGTGGAGAGGAGGACATTTTTGTCAGCCACCTGGCAACCTATAAGTACATTGAAATGGATGGGGAGATCCATGAAACAATGAGCCAGGGGTTTGAAGCTTTGAATGTGAATGAAGCATCTGCTGTATCTGGTACTCCAATGTCATCTTACCAACAAGCCCGGAAGGTTGTTGAAGAAGGAACTGCCCTAGGCTGGGGCAAGGTCTTAGCTGTGGAGGAGAAGAAGGACAAATTTGGGTTGGGTTACAGACCAACTCAACATCAAGCAAAGGCTGCTGCAGAGCCTGGTTTTGTCAGTGGGGGAATGCTCACCCCCGATGCTATCAACTGTCTGGAAGACGAGCTGGAAGAGGAGCGCAATCTGGAGAATTGGATTCGTCCAAAGATCCCGGGGAGCAGTGTCTCGAACTGGTCTTCCCAGGAAATTATAAGGGTTACTCAAGCAGAGTAATTATTATTTCCTGTATTTTCATAGCATGCATCCAAGTCTTGCATCTTGCCCAAGATGACAAGACTCATTTTGTAATCAGGGCCATCTGTACTTTTGTGCAAACAAGATTAAATTAATGAAATATCAGACATCTTTTTGCAAACGAGTCTTTTTCTTTTCTGCTCACTGTTTTTCCATTTTTCTTTTTGTACAAAAAAAATAAATGGCGGTGTTTTCAAAATGATAACTTCATTTCACTTTTTCTAAAGCAAGATTAAAATCAATCACTAAAATGAACCAACTCAACCCTTGCAGAGAGTGCCTTCCTGACAGCACCGACAACAGCACGGCTATGACATCGTATGACTTTGACAATCCAATCAATCAAGCTGATGAAGGGGTTGATGAAGAATATGAGCTTCCTGAAGAGCTAGCCAGGTTGTTGAGACAAGAGGAAAAGGTTATTACTCCTCACTAGGAGGAGATTGAAGTGATTAATCTTGGTACAGAGGAAGACGTGAAAGAGGTCAAAATAGGGGCCTGCCTGCAAGACTCAGTGAAGAGACAACTGATAGATCTGCTTCAAGAGTATGTTGATGTGTTTGCTTGGTCGTATCAAGATATGCCAGGGTTGGATACCGATATAGTTGTGCACAAGCTGCCTTTGAGAGAGGAGTGTCCACCAGTCAAACAGAAGCTGCGCCGAACTCGCCCAGACATGGCTATGAAAATCAAGGAAGAGGTACAAAAGCAATGGGACGCCGGGTTCCTTGTTGTGACTAGCTACCCGCCGTGGGTTGCTAACATAGTACCTGTGCCTAAGAAGGATGGCAAAGTAAGAATGTGTGTTGACTACCGGGATCTGAACAGAGCCAGCCCGAAGGATGACTTCCCATTACCTCACATTGATGTATTGGTGGATAATACGGCTCAGTTCTCGGTATTCTCCTTCATGGATGGATTTTCGGGATACAATCAGATCAAGATGTCACCTGAAGACATGGAGAAGACAACATTCATTACACCTTGGGGCACATTCTGTTACAAGGTGATGCCATTCGGACTGAAGAATGCTGGTGCAACATATCAACGGGCTATGGTGACATTATTCCACGATATGATCCATAAGGAAATCGAATGTTATGTGGATGATATGATCGCCAAGTCCCTTACAGAGGAAGATCACCTGATAAATCTGCTCAAGTTATTCAAGCGTCTGAGGAAATACCAATTGAAGCTGAACCCCAACAAATGCACATTCGGGGTGCGATCCGGTAAGCTGCTGGGCTTTATTGTAAGCGAGAAAGGGATTGAAGTCGACCCTGATAAAGTCAAAGCCATCCAAGAAATGCCTGCACCGAAAACTGAGAAAGAAGTTCGAGGGTTCTTAGGTCGATTGAACTACATCTCCCGGTTCATATCTCACCTCACAGCAACCTGTGAACCCTTGTTCAAGCTGTTAAGGAAGGAACAAACGGTCAGGTGGAACGAAGACTGCCAGAAGGCTTTTGACAAGATCAAGGAATATCTGCAAGAACCTCCAATCCTTATGCCGCCAGTTGAAGGAAGACCTCTGATCATGTACTTGACAGTATTAGAAGAGTCAATGGGGTGTGTGCTGGGCCAGCATGACGAGTCTGGTCGAAAAGAGTATGCAATATACTACCTAAGCAAAAGGTTTACCGACTGTGAACAACGTTATTCACTGCTCGAGAAAACTTGCTGTGCTTTAGCGTGGGCTGCTCGCCGACTGAGACAGTATATGTTGACCCACACTACCTTATTAATCTCAAAAATGGATCCAGTTAAGTACATTTTCGAGAAGCCAGCTCTTACCGGACGGGTTGCAAGATGGCAGATGATTCTCACAGAATACGACATACAGTACACATCTCAGAAAGCCATCAAGGGCAGTGTACTATCTGAATATCTTGCTGAGCAACCTATTGAGGACTACCAGCCTATGAGGTTTGACTTCCCTGATGAAGACATCATGTTCATTAAAGCAAAAGATCACGAGGAGCCTATTCACACCGAAGGGCCTGACCCGGAGGAAGAATGGACTATGATGTTTGATGGGGCTGTTAACATGAATGGCCGTGGTGTTGGTGCAGTACTCATTACACCTAAAGGAGTTCACATGCCTTTCTCGGCAAAACTCACTTTCAACTGCACTAACAACGAAGCTGAATACGAAGCTTGCATTATGGGTCTTGAGGAAGCCATTGACCTCAGGATCAAGACATTGACCGTATTCGGAGATTCAGCTCTGGTAGTTAATCAAACCAACGGAAAATGGTACACCCACCAGGATCATCTGATACCTTACAGGGATTATACAAGAAGGTTATTGACTTTCTTCACTACGGTCAAGCTTGAGTATATCCCTCGAGACGAGAATCAGTTTGCAGATGCTCTTGCTACCATTTCATCCATGATCAAAGTTCAAGCTGCTAACTTTGTACCTCAGATTTCAGTATCAAGACTTGATAGACCAGCATATGTATTTGCAGCGGATGTTGTAAAAGATGATAAGCCTTGGTTCCACGACATTAAGTGCTTCTTGGAGGATCAGACATACCCACCTGGGGCATCTTCCAATGATAAGAAGACTTTGAGAAGGCTTGCTGGTAGTTTCTTTCTGAACACTGATGGGTCTTTATACAAAAGGAACTTTGACATGGTACTCCTCAGATGTGTTGACAAGACGGAAGCAGATTTGTTGATGCATGAAGTGCACGAAGGATCTTTCGGTACCCATGCCGGAGGGCATGCCATGGCTAAGAAGTTGTTGAGATCAGGCTATTACTGGATCACAATGGATGCAGACTGTTGTGCTTACGCCAGAAAATGTCACAAATGCCAGATCTACGCAGACAAGGTGCATGTGCTTCCCAATCCTTTGAACATCATGTCTTCACCATGGCCCTTTGCCATGTGGGGCATTGATATGATCGGCAAGATTGAGCCAACTGCTTCGAATGGCCACAGATTCATCCTAGTCGCCATCGACTATTTCACCAAGTGGGTTGAAGCAGCCTCATATGCAAATGTTACAAGACAAGTGGTAGCCCGATTTCTGAAGAGAGATATCATTTGTCGGTATGGAGTGCCCGAGCGAATCATTACTGATAATGGTTCCAATTTAAACAACAAAATGATGGCAGAGCTGTGCCGGGACTTCAAGATCCAACATCACAATTCTTCTCCTTACAGGCCAAAGATGAACGGCGCTGTTGAGGCAGCAAATAAGAATATCAAGAAGATTGTGCAGAAGATGGTAATCACTTACAAAGACTGGCACGAAATGCTACCATTTGCCTTGCATGGGTACCGCACGTCAATCAGAACGTCCACTGGGGCAACACCGTATCAACTTGTATATGGTATGGAAGCAGTCCTACCTGTTGAAGTTGAACTACCCTCGTTACGAGTTTTGATGGATGTTAAACTGAGTGAAGCAGAATGGGTTCGGTCCCGATACGAACAACTGAGTCTGATCGAAGAGAAAAGATTGGCGGCAATCTGCCATGGACAGTTATATCAGAAGAGAATGAAGAGAGCCTTCGATCAGAAAGTCAGGCACCGAGAGTACCAAGTAGGAGATCTTGTGCTGAAAAGAATCCTCCCTCCTCATACAGACCACAGGGGCAAATGGACTCCAAATTATGAAGGACCATTTGTTGTAAAGAAAGTTTTCTCTGGTGGAGCACTGATGCTCAGCACCATGGATGGTGAAGATTTCCCGTCCCCTGTGAATTCAGATGCAGTTAAAAAATACTTCGCATAAAATGACCCGCTGGACATAAAAACAGAATGTAAGTCCAGGCAAAAATAGGGCATCCCGGCGAGTCAAAAACAGAATAAAAGACTCGGGCAAAAGTAAGGGAAAATAAACAAAAAATGTACACCCGCTGAGTTGAAAAGCCGCATTGGACAGCTCAGGCAAAAATGGGTATCCCGATGGATTGAAAACCCGAAAGGGCGATCCATGCAAAATAAGGGAATAAGCGAACAACTGCATTCTGAATTCGTCTGTATCACCCACGACTTGGTAAGCTCCAAAGGATCAAGCTTCAATCAGAATCAACTCTCTCCAGAAAGCAAGACGAGAAGAACGTCATTGTCATACGAGTCATAGCAGAAGAGTAAGCTCCTTGAAAGCCTCGTCAGCATCGCCAGCATTTTGTTTCTCAATTTGTAACAGTCTCTTCATTTCAGGAGATATGTTTCCTTGACTGTATCTTGCCAATTCAGGGCACATGAATTAATAAAATCAGATTTTCGGTCATGTTTCGTTTTTTACATTTATGTTTTGCAAAGAGTTGTCTGATATCTCTAAAAATACAATTGCATAAGTACAGATGCCTTTCTCTAAAAACAAAACACATGCTTACAGGGAATGTGATTATTCTCGAAAGTACTTAACTCCTATGACGGAATCCAGTAAGGGATACCTCGGGACCTTTTGTACGTTTCCTTACCTTTGCAGGATTGCAGGTATCCAGAACGCAACCTGGGGCATGCAAGTTACGTCTTAGCAAGTTGCTGAATCATTATCAACTCGGTCTATCTTCCACGTGGCACTGGAAGGTGCCCACTTCCCCAGCAAAGTTGCCAAATCGACATGCACTCAATCTCAGCATCTGAAATGCTCTATCCCCAGCTGAGTTGCCTCTTGTTGCTCTCCCCAGCTGAGTTGCCTCTCACAATTCCCCAGCCGAGTTGCCATTCTTCCTCAACCGAATACAAAAGTCAGGGGATCATATCCCCACAGAATCTTCAGCCTCTATCCAGAAGAGCAACGCATGAAGAGATCACAACAGAGTACGGAAAGCTTCTACAAACCCCAGCTGGGTCTCTCATTTACAAGGTTATGTCAATCAGCGACCTATATCCCCAAGCAGATGCATCATTAGATCTACCAGTGATCTCATCCCCAGCTGGGAGGTCCATTTCCAACAGATCGACCAGAGATCTTCGCAGTGATGGGATCCGAATCCTGGATCTGTGCCTCTTTGCATAATCATGGCATCCGCATCATATTCACCCCCCAGAGCGTAGCATTCCGTCTAATACGGAGCATTACGGCAAAAATCAAACGCATAGCATAATCATAAGCCATGTTATGAATTAACACTTGTGAATAATGAACTGTTCATCATCACTGTACAAAAATCCCCATCAGAGTCCCAGCAAAAGCAGTTGCCTCACAAATCACAAACACCAATATATACACTTCCTGACGCCCGTCCGTGTCAAATCACCAGCAGAAAGCCAAAGACATCCTCTTTGCACTCACATATACTTATATACACTTTCTTGACACCCGTCAGTGTCATATCCCCAGCGCAGTCGCGTACACTTTCATCAACCCACACACTTGTTAATATTATACTTTTCTCTTGACACTCGTCCGTGTCACTCTCCCCAGCAGTTAAAACACTCATCAATACAATACAATACTCACTACTCATGGTACGCTTATACAGATACTCGTCCGTATTTTGTATACATCATCGCTCATAACCCCACAGATTCGACAGTAGTCCTTGTTCTTTGTTAACCAGTTGGTACTCGTCCGTACCATCATCTCAGAACATTGCGTCTAATGTTTGTTTCTACATGATGCTCGTCCGTATCATAGTCTTAAGGATGCTCGTCCGCATCTTTAATCCATACACCGTGTCAAACACTTGTGTCTTCTTGAGTATAGATACTCGTCCGTGTCTACTATTCTCCAGAAGAGTCCTTTCAGATGCAACACTCGTCCGTGTTCTTTGTTAACCAGTTGATACTCGTCCGTATCATCATCTCTGAACATGTGTCAGTTTGTTTCTACATGATACTCGTCCGTATCATAGTCTTAAGGATGCTCGTCCGCATCTTTAATCTATACACAATACCCAAGCACTTATACCTTTTGTTTCTTGGGTGTAAACGCTCGTCCGTGTTTACATTATCCCCAGTAGATCACCAACAAATTTTCTTTTTATCTAACACTCGTCCTGTGTTATGATACCTTTGAGAGCAGCCGTACCCTGCTGAGTGGTCGTCCTCCACTTCTTGATGGTCGTCCTCCATCATGCTCGTCCGATGGCCGTCCCCATCGTTGATTTTTAGCAGCCGTCCCCTGCTAGGTGGTCGTCCTCCACCTTTTGATGATCGTCCTTCATCACTTTATCCAATGGCCGTCCCCATTGTTGATTTTGGTTATCTAACACTCGTCCTGTGTTATGATAAACCCCGAGAGCAGCCGTCCCCTGCTGAGTGGTCGTCCTCCACTTCTTGATGGTCGTCCTCCATCATGCTCGTCCGATGGCCGTCCCCATCGTTGACCTTTGCTATCCGATGGCCGTCCCCATCGTTGATATTTTCGGCAGCCGTACCCTGCCAGGTGGTCGTCCTCCACCTTTGATGGCCGTCCCCATCATATTTCTTTTATTCCCAACAGAGCAGCCGTCCCCTGCTAGGTGATCGTCCTTCACCTTTGATGGCCGTACCCCATCATCTGTTTATTTCATTCATTCTTTAACCCGATGGCCGTCCCCGTCGTGGTCCCTTTTCCTTTTTAACCCGATGGCCGTCCCCATCGTTGGTTACTTTACCTTTATGAACTTGATGGCCGTCCCCGTCATGTTTCATTAACCCCCAGAGAATTTTACAGCTTTATCTTGATGGCCGTCCCCATCATAATATCTTATTTTCCCCAGCCAGTCGGCCGTCCCCGTCTTGGTTTTACCGTTTATCCCCAGCATGTCGGCCGTCCCCGTCATTGCTTTATTTTCAGCACTTTCCCAGCATGTCGGCCGTCCCCGTCATTGCTTTATTTTTATACACTCTCCCCAGCATGTCGGCCGTCCCCGTCATTGCTAGTTGCCCAGCAGTCGTCCTCTGCTCGACGGTCGTCCTCCGTCGCCTACACTTACAATATACTTTATTTTCCTTTACAATCTATATCCCTTTTCTTCTTCATTCTGTGAGTGCAAATTTTGGACTGTCTTTGGTATTCAACCACAAGTTATCTTGTTTGGCCTGTTAAGCCGTCGCTTACATCCTGCACAGCTAACTCATGTTTGAATAGGGGCAGCTGTAAACACCCCAAATTTGCCCTCACCCATTCACACCATGGCTTGTGATCATTCTCATATGCATAAGTACAATCATGTCATCTCACATCTCATTTTTTATCCACTGCATAGCTTTCAAGGCATCTGCACCTAAGGTTTGTGATCTGAGCAACCTCAAAGCTTCTTGAGGCATTCCAAAGGCTACCAATCAATTCAAAGTGGTCCATGTGTGTTCTTATATCATATTTCATCTCCTCAAAGTCAAAATTGCAGAGGAATCACAAGAACTAGGGTTTGAGTGGATGCAGAGCCAGGTTGAACTGCACAGTTGACTGAAAATTAGGGTTTTGGTTTCAGAGGCCATAACCCCAAATTTTTTGGTCATTCTTGTTTCCATTGGTCTCTATATGGTATAGGGAGTATGCATATCAATTTTCATGAAGAAATTCCATGGGGAAGTTATCTGATCAAGAGTTGACTTTCTGGACAAGTCAGTGCAAAATCAGGGCATCTGAGGCCCCCAATGACCCAACCAATGGGTGATCTTCATCATTTTGAATGTATATGATCTTTATTTGATCATGGAAGAAGGTTGAAGTTCATGGAAATCAAGAATTTAGGGTTTTTGCAAATGTTGACTTTTTGGGCATAGTTGACTTTTCAAGAATGCATCATTTTAGGTCATTTTTCAAGCCATGATTCTTGATCCAAAAATGCTTCAAATGGAAAAACTTTGGTCATGAAAGTTGTAGATCTCATTTTTCCCTTTTCAAAAAGTACAAGAACATGATCAAACTCTTCTTGGATCAAAAGTTATGGCAATGCAAAGTTGGCAAAAATCATTAATTTCTAAGGCATGCTTCAAATGGAAATTTTGCAAAGTCTTGAACCAAAGCCAAATGTAGCCTCTAATTCATTTCAAACCAACACATAAACATTCTCTAAGTGCTGAAAATCAGAATTGGATCAAGTTTGCCTATGGTTTGGTTTAGGTAACAAGGTTTTCTTCACATGTGAGCAAAAAGGTTACAACTTGCAAAACACTCATGACCCTTCCCTCAACTTGCTGCCTTGGCCTTTGGACCTTGCTGGCTCTCTCACCATACCATGATGCGCCAGACCTAGCTTTGTACCAAGGTAGTATCAAGCCCATGCTTCTCTTACAAGATTTTTGACTTTTGGCAAAAGCAAACTTACCAATCACAAAAGCACAAGTCACATCATCCAGCCAATCAGATTTGTTTATGTTATCAATTTGCAAGCTAGCCATAACAAGAGGCAAGGCTGAAGCATACTCATTCCACACATTCACAAAATCCCTTCACATTGCAAAAACCTTCGAATTTCTCTATGCAGCCTGCACATACTAAAACTTTCTTCATCATCCAACTCAACACACTTCATAGACAAGAAACCACCAAAGCTCAAGCCTGAAACAAGCCTGACCTGAGCTCCACCATTCTTCACCCTCAGAACCAGTTCTATTCGAATCCCACTTTTCAGCCATCCAACACTCCATTTTCCTTCACCAACAAATCAGGAACACTCAAAGGAGTCCAAACCACCCATTACACTGACCTAAAACAGCCTACACACCAAGTTCATTCTCTGCTATATCAGTTTGGTAACTCATGAAATAGCTTGCTAGAGCTCATTTCAAACCTGCCATTGACACCAGGGGAGTCATTAGAGTTAGCTTGCATCAAGAAACGGCCCTGGAAGCCCAGAAACAGGATTTGTCACCTCAGGTAGTCTCAAACTTCAAACTTTTTAAAGCTTGTTTCTTTTGTTACAAATCGAAAGTGCATGCTCTGAGGATCACTGTGATGTGTTTAGAATTTAAAATGGTGGAGAAATGAACATTTGGTGGGTGTCTGAAAGTTTGGCCCCATTTTTTTGTTTTGCTTCGATTCAAGCTGTTCTTGATGGTAAAATGATGTTTGATCATGGATTTGGGTTGTAGGAAGTATGGGAAATGTTTCTGGGCAGTTGATTTGACATGGGGTGGCCTGGATAAAGAACTAGGGTTTTGGTATGGCCGGAGAAGACGACCGGAGCTCATCTCCGGTCGCCTGAGTGTAATTAGGGTTAACCATCATTAATTAACGAACTTTAAATTTGGGCCTTTGATCTTTGTTTCCCGCGCGCCAGTGAGTGGTCAGGATCACCCCATTTGCCCTAATCCATTTGATTAATATTAATTAATTCGTAATTAATTTAATCTGGCCAGATTGCATCCTCACCCTTCATTTGCGCGCTGGTCAACCTTTTTGAACTCAGGCTCCATCTTGGCCATTCATTTGGTTTACTTTTTATTTTATTTAATTTTTATTCATTTTTTTTCAATTAAATTGCATAATTATTTTAAAATAGCAAAAAATTCTTAAAAATTATGAAACTTTTTCTTTAAAGTTTTATTAATTTTTAAGACCCAAAAATATTTTTATTTTATTTTTCATCATTAAAAAAGTATTTTTAAATATTTAAAAGATTATTTTTAATTGATTAATGGGAATTAATTAATTAAAAATACTTTTAGGTATTTAAAAATTACAAAAAAATTCATGAAATGTTCTAAGACATTTAGAAACATTGTCCAACCTTCAAACCAAATTTCTTTTTTGATCTTGATGCATTTTAAGAATTTTTCATTGAATTAAATCATATTTTGTGCATTATTTTGATCATAAGTTCAAAAAATCATTTCTGCCTATTGGAGAAGGTTGAGACATTGATTCTTCTTGCATTGTTTTGTGTTTAGCATGTATTTTCAAGGATAAAAAGTCCATGAATTGTTCTTGCATTTTCAAATTGTTTGGCATTTACTTTGTTAAGAACCCTAAAAAACCCTAATAACTTAGGAAATTCATATCTTGAGTTTGGTTGAGAGTTGAGAGCTCCCCTTTGGGCAGTGGTTTATTATAGGTCTAGGGTTTCTTTGGGTGCCATTTTCCATTTTTTATCTTAGGGTTTGCTTCTGTTTTGGGTTTTTGTTTGATGTTTGATTCATAAACCCTAATTTGGGCTTTCTCTTGCATCCTTCTTGCATGATCTTGCATAACATGACTTGTCTTTGCATTTTGTGCATGTTTATGATTCATTTGATATCTTAAGACATTTAGAAAGCATGCTTGATCATTGCGTTACATATTTGCCATGTCATTTGTCTTGTATGCTTCATAACATTCCATGTTTGTTCATGCTCCTTAACTTGCATCATATGCATTCATAAGCTTGTATGATCATTTCCATGTCTTGCCTCATGTTTGCAGCATCTCATAACATCATAATCATCATCAACATGCTTCTGGTTTTGCCTAGCATCATACCATTTCATCTCATCTTGTATTGCATTGCATTTCCTTCTAACATTTCAGGTGGTAAGTAAATTTGGGAAGTGGATTTGCCTTCACTTCTCATAACTTTTCTTTTCATCTCTCTTGCATCCATTGTTGCATTTCTATTTGTGTTTGAGTTTGAGCTTGCTCATTCTTCTCCTTCTCACTTTCTTTCTTCAAGTGACTTGACTTCTTGAATGAAGCAAGTCACTTTGCTTCTCTTGATCTTATTCATCTGCTTCCTGGTGGCTCTTCTGAAGTTTGTCCTTGAAAACCTTACAAACCTTAGGATCATCCAAGCATGACAATGAATTAGGGTTTTGATTAGTATCCCCTTTTAGTTTTACCTTTGTGTCTCTCTTTGAGTCCTCTCTTCTCATCTCATAATCAGGGACTAAACCCTAAAGGCTTTAAGACTTAGTGATTAAGCTTATGCCTGCATCCTTCTCTTAGGATGGAGTGTATAACTTTAATCCTAAGTCTTGAACCCTTAAGGTGTTTAAATCTCTTAATCAATTCATCTAATAAATATCAAGACATTACACTTGTAACTTGGGCCTTGCATTAGGGTTCTAATTCTTCCTTAAGTGGTTAAGAAGGACTAACCCTAGTGTTAATGGACAAGTCCCTCTCAAGTTGTCTTACAAACAATAAAACTCACTTCATCATCATATCATTAACTAAAATCCACTCAATAAAGGCTTTGTTTTGTCATGAGTTTAATCCCTGATCATGGATTAAGTTGAGGAGCTTTCCTCAGCTTAAACATTCTCATCTATTATCCTTCTATTAGGATGGTGTAATGAGTCTGTTTAATCCCTGATTATGGCTTAACCTCATTACTCAACACTAAACAAGAACACCAAAAACATCTAAATAATCACAAGTAGGTTAATGATCTTAATCCTGCATCAAAGGTGATTAAGTGTGAGAATCTGACTTCACACTTAAAGTATTCTCATTACCCCTAATCAGAGGGAAGATGTGATGAGTTTACTAAATCCATTGGTTTAGACTTAAGCTCATTAACTTATGACAAAATCCAAAAACAATAAAAGACTGAAAACACAAAAAACAAACAATAATCGTCTCCTTCGGGATTCTTTTCTCATCACACTCATTCACAAACGAGAACTTGCTTCTTCCGTCTAATGCAAGACAGTTCGCACCTGAGCCAGACAGGTCATACACTTGAGCATAGACAAGTAAGCAGTTCATCAGTCAGTTTCTTTCAGTCTCTTTGGGTCGAACTACGGTGTTCTGACTTCCTCATTGCACGAGAGGATACGTAGGCATAACTTAACAGTTATCGAACAAAAGTCTCTGTATATTCCCCCTCCTTTCAGCATTATTCTTTAAGCCTCATTGTCATGAGCATTTCACTCTTGTCCTTACACTGACACTGTATATATTACACTTCACTTCCTTTACACTGACACCTGTATATTCTTTCCAGCTATTTTATGCACAAATTGCACTGACACTACCCCTTTATAACAAATTTTTTTTAGCGTGGATCCCGTCGAGTACGGCGGACAATCTGGGTGCTAATACCTTCCCAGGTTGTAACCAACCCCCTTTCTCAGTCTCTCTGGTTCGCAAACCGTCTTATCCATCTTTTTCTAGGTCTATGCAGCATTGCCTTTCCTCCGGGATAAAAATGCCTAGCTGGCGACTCTATTCATCTCCAGTGAGTTCACGGCTGTGTGTTCTCATTGTCCCTCTCGCCGACCGTCCGCGTCTGTACCCTTATTTGACCTGGTGTCACTTGTCGGGAGCGACACAAATTGTCCACATAACTCTCTCTCATTGGTCAGTTGACAAGACATGCCCTTTATTGATTGGTAAGTTAACTTTTGCAAAAAGTCAAAAAATGTGTAAGAGAAACATGGCTCATGATCTAGGCAAGTACATGGGCATGGGCTGGCGCAGCAAGGTGAGGTGAGAGGCTAGCAAAGCTCAGCATCCAAGGCTGCAAGTGGTAGGAAGCATGATCATGAGTTTTGCAACTTGTGACATTTTGGTTCACATGTGATTCTTTTGCATAACCAAACATAAACCATAGGCATTCTTGGTTCAATTCTGATTTTTATGACTTAGAGAATGTTTATGTAATGGTTTGAAATGAATTAGAGGCTGCAATATGCATTGGTCCAAGACTTTGCAAAATTTCCACTTAGGGCATGCCTTGAAAATCAATGATTTTAGCCAACTTTGCATTGCCATAACTTTTGATTCAAGAAGAGTTTGATCATGTTCTTGTACTTTTTGAAAAGGGAAAAATGAGATATACAACTTTCATGACCAAAGTTTTTCCATTTGAAACCTTTTTGGATCAAGAATCAAGGCTTGAAAAATGACCTAAAATGATGCATTCTTGAAAAGTCAACTATGCCCAAAAAGTCAACATTTGCAAAAACCCTAAATTCTTGATTTTTATGAACTTCAAACTTCTTCCATGATCAAATAAAGATCATATACACTCAAAATGATGAAGATCACCCATTGGTTGGGTCATTGGGGGCCTCAGATACCCTGATTTTGCACTGACTTGTCCAGAAAGTCAACCCTTGATCAGATGACTTCCCCATGGAATTTCTTCATGAAAATTGATATGCATACTCCCTATACCATATAGAGATCAATGGAAACAAGAATGACCAAAAAATTTGGGGTTATGGCCTCTGAAACCAAAACCCTAATTTTCAGTCAACTGTACAGTCTAGCCTGGCTCTGCACCCACTCAAACCCTAGTTCTTGTGATTCCTTTGCATTTTTGACTCTGAGAAGATGGAATATGATATATGAACACACATGGACCACTTTGAGTTGATTGGTGGCCTTTGGAGTGGCCCAAGAGGCTTTGGGATTGCTCAGATCACAAACCCTAGGTGCAGATGCCTTAGAAACTATGCAGTGAATCAAAAATGAGATGTGAGATGATATGATTGTATTTATGCATATGAGGATGATCACAAGCCATGGTGTGAATGGGTGAGGGCAAGTTTGGGGTGTTTACAGCTGCCCCTATTCAAGCATGAGTTAGCTGTGCAGGTTGTAAGCGACGGCTTAACAGGCAAACAAGATAACTTGTGGTTGAATACCAAAGACAGTCCAAAATTTGCACTCACAGAATGAAGAAGAAAAGGGGTATAGATTGTAAATGAAGAAAAATAAAGTATATTGTAAAGTGGGCGACGGAGGACGACCGTCGAGCAGAGGACGACTGCCGGGTAAATAGCAATGGCGGGGACGGCCGACACGCTGGGGAAGGTGAGGAAAATAAAGCAATGACGGGGACGGCCGACATGCTGGGGATAAAAGGTAAAGCTAAGACGGGGACGGCCGACTAGCTGGGAAAAATAAAAATATCATGATGGGGACGGCCATCAAGATAAAGTTGTAGCATTCTCTGGGGGTTAATGAAACATGACGGGGACGGCCATCAAGTTCATAAAGCAAAGTAACCGACGATGGGGACGGCCATCGGGCTAAAAGAAAAGGGACCACGACGGGGACGGCCATCGGGTTAAAGAATGAATGAAATAAACAGATGATGGGGTACGGCCATCAAAGGTGAAGGACGATCACCTAGCAGGGGACGGCTGCTCTGTTGGGGATAAAAGGAATATGATGGGGACGGCCATCAAAGGTGGAGGACGACCACCTGGCAGGGTACGGCTGTCGAAGATATCAACGATGGGGACGGCCATCGGATAGAAAAGGTCAACAATGGGGACGGCCATCGGACGAGCATGATGGAGGACGACCATCAAGAAGTGGAGGACGACCACTCAGCAGGGTACGGCTGCTCTCGAGGTTTCTCATGACATAGGACGAATGCCAGATAACCAAAATCAACAATGGGGACGGCCATTGGATAAAATGATGAAGGACGATCATCAAAAAGGTGGAGGACGACCACCTAGCAGGGGACGGCTGCTAAAAATCAACGATGGGGACGGCCATCGGACGAGCATGATGGAGGACGACCATCAAGAAGTGGAGGACGACCACTCAGCAGGGGACGGCTGCTCTCGAGGTTTCAGATAAAAGAAAATGCTTTGTTGGTGATCTACTGGGGATATAGTGAACACGGACGAGCGTTCACAACCAAGAAAGGAAAGTATAAGTGTTTGGTATTGTGTATAGATTAAAGATGCGGACGAGCATCCTTAAAACTACGATACGGACGAGTATCGTGTAGAAACAAACTGACACATGTTCAGAGATGATGATACGGACGAGTATCAACTGGTTAACAAGGAACACGGACGAGCGTTGAATCTGAAGGAATCCTTCTGGGGAATAGTAGACACAGACGAGTATCTATGTTCAAGAAGGCATAAGTGTTTGACACGGTGTATGGATTAAAGATGCGGACGAGCATCCTTAGGACTATGATACGGACGAGTATCATGTAGAAACAAACACTAGACGCAATGTTCTGAGATGATGATACGGACGAGTACCAACTGGTTAACAAAGAACAAGGACTATTGTCGAATCTGTGGGGATATGAGTGATGATGTATACAAGATACTGACGAGTATCTGTATAAGTGTACCATGAGTAGTGAGTATTGTATTGTATAGATGAGTGTTTTAACTGCTGGGGAGAGTGACACGGACGGGTGTCAAAAGAGAAAAGTATAATATTAACAAGTGTATGGGTGATGAAGGTGTAAGCGACTGCGCTGGGGATATGACACGGACGGGTGTCAAGAAAATGTATATATAAGTGTATGTGAGTGCAAAGAGGATGTCTTTGGCTTTCTGCTGGTAATATGACACGGACGGGTGTCATGATGTATCTGTAGTACGGGTGATTTTGTTTGTAGAGAAAGTTCAGGCGACTTTACTGGGGAATGATGACACGGACGGGTGTCAAAATGAGTATATACTGGTGTTTAGGTTGGAGAGGCAACTGCTTTTGCTGGGACCCTGGTGGGGATTTTTGTACAATGATGATGAACAGTTTATTATTCACAAGTGTTCAATTCACAGCATGACTTATGATTATGCTATGCATTTGATTTTTGCCGTAATGCTCCGTATTAGACGGAATGCTACGCTCTGAGGGGATAATATGATGCGAATGCTATGATTATGCAAAGGAGCAAAGATCCGGGATTCGGATCCCGTCGCTGCGAAGATCTCTGACTGATCTGCTTGGAACGGACATCCCAGCTGGGGATGAGATCACTGGTAGATCTAATGATGTATCTGTTCGGGGATATAGGTCACTGATTGACATATCCTTGTAATACGGGACCCAGCTGGGGTTTGTAGAAGCTTTCTCCCTCTCTGTTGTGACTTCTTCGTGCGTTGCTCTTCTGAATAGAGGCTGAAGATTCTGTGGGGAGATGATTCCCTGACTTCTGTATTCAGCTGAGGATGACATGGCAACTCGGCTGGGGAGTTGTGAGAGGCAATTCAGCTGGGGAGAGCAACAAGAGGCCACTCGGCTGGGGATAGAGCATTTCGGATGCCGAGATTGAGTGCGTGTTGATTTGGAAACTTTGCTGGGGAAGTGGGCACTCTCCAGTGCCACGTGGAAGATAGACCGAGTTGATAATGATTCGCCAACTTGCTGAGACGTAACCTGCATGCCCCAGGTTGCGTTCTGGATACCTGCAATCCTGCAAAGGTAAGGAAACGTACAAAAGGTCCCGAGGTATCCCTTACTGGATTCCGTCATAGGAGTTAAGTACTTTTGAGAATAATCACATTCCCTGTAAGCATGTGTTTTTATTTTTTAGAGAGAGGCATCTGTACTTATGCAATCGTATTTTTAGATATATCAGACAATTCTTTGCAAAACATAAGTGTAAAAACGAGATATGACTGAAAATCTGATTTTATTAATTCATGTGCCCTGAATTGGCAAGATACAGTCACAGAAACATATCTCCTGAAATGAGGAGATTGTTACAAATTGAGAAATAAAGTGCTGGCGATGCTGACGACGCTTTCAAGGAGCTTCCTCTTCTGCTATGACTCGTATGACAATGACGTTCTTCTCGTCTTGCTTTCTGGAGAGAGTTGATTCTGATTGAAGCTTGATCCTTTGAAGCTTACCAAGTTGTAGGTGATACAGACGAATTCAGAATGCAGTTGTTCGCTTATTCCCTTATTTTGCATGGATCGCCCTTTCGGGTTTTCAATCCATCGGGATACCCATTTTTGCCTGAGTTGTCCAATGCGGCTTTTCAACTCAGCGGGTGTACATTTTTCATTTATTTCCCTTATTTTTGCCCGAGTCTTTTATTCTGTTTTTGACTCGCCGGGATGCCCTATTTTTGCCTGGACTCACATTCTGTTTTTATGTCCAGCGGGTCATTTTATGCGAAGTATTTTTTAACTGCATCTGAATTCACGGGGGATGGGAAATCTTCACCATCCATGGTGCTGAGCATCAGTGCTCCACCAGAGAAAACTTTCTTTACAACAAATGGTCCTTCATAATTTGGAGTCCATTTGCCCCTGTGGTCTGCATGAGGAGGGAGGATTCTTTTCAGCACAAGATCTCCCACTTGGTACTCTCGGTGCCTGACTTTCTGATCGAAGGCCTTCTTCATTCTCTTCTGATATAACTGCCCATGGCAGATTGCAGCCAATCTCTTCTCTTCGATCAAACTCAGTTGTTCGAATCGGGACCGAACCCATTCTGCTTCACTCAGTTTAACATCCATTAATACCCGTAGGGAGGGTAATTCAACTTCAACAGGTAGGACTGCTTCCATACCATACACAAGCTGATACGGTGTTGCCCCAGTGGACGTTCTGATTGACGTGCGGTACCCATGCAAGGCAAACGGTAGCATTTCATGCCAGTCCTTGTAGGTGATTACCATCTTCTGCACAATCTTCTTGATATTCTTATTTGCTGCCTCAACAGCGCCGTTCATCTTTGGCCTGTAAGGAGAAGAATTGTGATGTTGGATCTTGAAGTCCCGGCACAGCTCTGCCATCATTTTGTTGTTTAGATTGGAACCATTATCAGTAATGATTCGCTCGGGCACTCCATACCGACAGATGATATCTCTCTTCAGAAATCGGGCTACCACTTGTCTCGTGACGTTTGCATATGAGGCTGCTTCAACCCACTTGGTGAAATAGTCAATGGCGACCAAGATGAATCTGTGGCCATTTGAAGCAGTTGGCTCAATCTTGCCGATCATATCAATGCCCCACATGGCAAAGGGCCATGGTGAAGACATAATGTTTAAAGGATTCGGAGGCACATGCACCTTATCCGCGTAGATCTGGCACTTATGACATTTTCTGGCGTAAGCACAACAGTCTGCATCCATTGTGATCCAGTAATAGCCTGATCTTAACAACTTTTTAGCCATTGCATGTCCTCCAGCATGGGTACCAAAAGATCCTTCGTGCACTTCATGCATCAACAAATCTGCTTCCGTCTTGTCAACACATCTGAGGAGTACCATGTCAAAGTTCCTCTTGTATAAAGACCCATCATTGTTCAGAAAGAAACTACCAGCAAGCCTTCTCAAGGTCTTCTTATCATTGGAAGATGCCCCAGGTGGGTATGTTTGATCCTCCAAGAAGCACTTAATATCATGGAACCAAGGCTTATCATCTTTAACAACGTCCGCTGCAAATACATATGCTGGTCTATCAAGTCTAGACACTGAAATCTGGGGTACAAAGTTAGCCGTTTGAACTTTGATCATGGATGAAATGGTAGCCAGAGCATCTGCAAACTGATTCTCGTCCCGAGGGATATACTCAAGCTTGACTGTTGTGAAGAAAGTCAATAACCTCCTTGTATAATCCCTGTAAGGTATCAGATGATCTTGGTGGGTGTACCATTTCCCGTTGGTTTGATTGACTACCAAAGCTGAATCTCCGAATACGGTCAAAGTTTTGATCCTGAGGTCAATGGCTTCCTCAAGACCCATAATGCAAGCTTCGTATTCGGCCTCGTTGTTAGTGCAGTTGAAAGTGAGTTTTGCCGAGAAAGGCATGTGAACTCCTTTAGGTGTAATGAGTACTGCACCAACACCACGGCCATTCATATTAACAGCCCCATCAAACATCATAGTCCATTCTTCTTCTGGGTCAGGCCCTTCAGTGTGAATAGGCTCTTCGTGATCTTTTGCTTTAATGAACATGATGTTTTCATCAGGGAAGTCAAACCTCATAGGCTGGTAGTCATCAATGGGTTGCTCAGCAAGATATTCAGATAGTACACTGCCCTTGATGGCTTTCTGAGATGTGTACTGTATGTCGTATTCTGTGAGAATCATCTGCCATCTTGCAACCCGTCCGGTAAGAGCTGGCTTCTCGAAAATGTACTTAACTGGATCCATTTTTGAGATTAATAGGGTAGTGTGGGTCAACATATACTGTCTCAGCCGGCGAGCAGCCCACGCTAAAGCACAGCAAGTTTTCTCGAGCAGTGAATAACGCTGTTCACAGTCGGTAAACTTTTTGCTTAGGTAGTATATTGCATACTCTTTTCGACCAGACTCGTCATGCTGGCCCAGCACACACCCCATTGACTCTTCTAATACTGTCAAGTACATAATCAGAGGTCTTCCTTCAACTGGCGGCATGAGGATTGGAGGTTCTTGTAAATACTCCTTGATCTTGTCAAAAGCCTTCTGGCAATCTTCGTTCCACCTGACCGTTTGTTCTTTTCTTAACAGCTTGAACAGGGGTTCACAGGTTGCTGTAAGATGAGATATGAACCTTGAAATGTAGTTCAATCGACCTAAGAACCCTCGAACTTCTTTCTCAGTTTTCGGTGCAGGCATTTCTTGAATAGCTTTGACTTTATCAGGGTCAACTTCAATCCCTTTCTCGCTTACAATAAAGCCCAGCAGCTTACCGGATCGCACCCCGAATGTGCATTTGTTGGGGTTCAACTTCAGTCGGTACTTTCTCAGACGCTTGAACAGCTTGAGCAGATTCACCAGATGATCTTCTTCAGTAAGGGACTTGGCGATCATATCATCCACATAACATTCTATTTCCTTGTGGATCATATCGTGGAACAATGTCACCATAGCCCGTTGATATGTGGCACCAGCATTCTTCAGTCCGAATGGCATCACTTTGTAACAGAACGTGCCCCAAGGTGTAATGAATGTTGTCTTCTCCATGTCTTCAGGTGACATCTTGATCTGATTATACCCTGAAAATCCATCCATGAAGGAGAATACCGAGAACTGAGCCGTGTTATCCACCAATACATCAATGTGAGGTAATGGGAAGTCATCTTTCGGGCTGGCTCTATTCAGATCCCGGTAGTCAACACACATTCTTACTTTGCCGTCCTTCTTAGGCACAGGTACTATATTAGCAACCCACGGTGGGTAGCTAGTCACAGCAAGGAACCCGGCGTCCCATTGCTTTTGTACCTCTTCCTTGATTTTCATAGCCATGTCTGGGCGAGTTCGGCGCAGCTTCTGTTTAACTGGTGGGCATTCTTCCCTCAAAGGCAGCTTGTGCACAACTATATCAGTGTCCAACCCTGGCATGTCTTGATACGACCAAGCAAACACATCAACATACTCCTGAAGCAGATCTACCAGTTGCCTCTTCACTGAGTCTTGCAGGCAGGCCCCGATTCTAACTTCTTTCACGTCTTCATCTGTACCAAGATTGATCACTTCGACTTCCTCCTGATGAGGGATAATAACCTTTTCCTCTTGTCTCAACAACCTGGCTAGCTCTTCAGGAAGCTCATATTCTTCATCAACCCCTTCATCAGCTTGATTGATTGGATTGTCAAAGTCATACGATGTCATAGCCGTGCTGTTGTCGGTGCTGTCTGGAAGGCACTCTGTGCAAGGGTTAAGTTTGTTCATTTTAGTGATTTATTTTAATCTTGCTTTAGAAAAAAAGTGAAATGAAGTTATCATTTTGAAAACACCGCCATTTATTTTTGTACAAAAAGAAAAATAGAAAAAACAGTGAGCAGCAAGAAAAAGACTCGTTTGCAAAAAGATGTCTGATATTTCATTAATTTAATCTTGTTGCACAAAAGTACAGATGGCCCTGATTACAAAATGAGTCTTGTCATCTTGGGCAAGATGCAAGACTTGGATGCATGCTATAAAAATACAGGAAATAATAATTACTCTGCATGAGTAACTCTTATAATTTCCTGGGAAGACCAGTTCGAGACACTGCTCCCCGGGATCTTTGGACGAATCCAATCCTCCAAATTGTGCTCCTCTTCCAGCTCGTCTTCCAGACAGTTGATAGCATCGGGGGTAAGCATCCCCCCACTGACAAAACCGGGCTTCTCAGCAGCCTTTGCTTGATGTTGAGTTGGTCTGTAACCCAACCCAAATTTGTCTTTCTTCTCCTCCACAGCTAAAACCTTGCCCCAGCCTAGGGCAGTTCCTTCCTCAACAATCTTCCGGGCTTGTTGGTAAGATGACATGGAGATTCCAGATACAGCAGATGCTTCATTCACATTCAAGGCTTCAAATCCTTGGCTCATTGTTTCATGGATCTCCCCATCCATTTCAATGTACTTATAGGTTGCCAGGTGGCTGACAAAAATGTCCTCCTCTCCACAGATTGTGACAACTTGGCCTTCCCACTCAAATTTTAACTTTTGGTGAAGGGTAGACGTTATTGCGCCGGCGGCGTGAATCCAGGGTCTACCCAACAAACAGCTGTAGGCGGGCTGAATGTCCATCACATAAAAGATAGTTTTAAAGGTCTGTGGGCCAATTGTCACGGGCAGCTCAATCTCTCCCAGAACCGATCTCTTAGAGCCATCAAAGGCTCGTACCACCAGGTTGCTGGGTCTCAATGCCAATCCATCATATTCTAACTTCACCAGAGCCTTCTTTGGTAAGACATTCAGGGAAGAACCTGTGTCCACCAGCACATGAGAAAGGACAGCTCCTTTGCATTCCATGGTTATGTGCAAGGCTTTGTTGTGGTTGCGGCCATCCGCTGTCAAGTCAGAATTGGTAAACCCTAGCCCATTGCTAGCAGTAACATTTCCAACCACGGTTTCCAACTGGTTGACAGTAATCTCTTCAGGCACGTAAGCTGCGTGCAAGACCTTGAGTAGTGCATTCCGATGGGCTTCGGAGCACATAAGCAGTGAGAGGATAGAGATTTTGGATGGCGTCTGGTGAAGTTGATCCACAATTTTGTAATCACTCTTTTTGATGATTCTCATAAACTCATCAACTTCCTGATCGAACGGTGTCTTCAAGGCTTCTTTAACAGTTTGATCTTCCTGCACAGGGCTCTTTCCTTTTGCCTTGGCAGCAGCTTCTGCTTCGACAGTAGGTCTTTGAACTTGTGAAACAAAGAGACGTCCGCTTCGAGTGAAGCCTCCGCCTCCCCCCACATTATCTACTTGTGGTGCAGGTGTTGATGTTTCAAGAGTGATTCTTTTTCCTTCGCAGTACACGTCAGAGCCATAGTGCCAAGGGATGGCCCTATTGCTTTCATATGGTACTGGTCCAGGCACCGTGACAGTGACTGGACTGATTGCTGCTGCTGAAGGGACTGTAATTGTTTGTGGATCATAAAAGATTGTAACTGGTGCTCTGGCGGGAGCAGCACCTTCTGAATGGTAGGCGGAATTATTTTCAGGATCGTAGAATATGGTAACAGTGGAGACATCTTCATGATTGATTGCTGGTGTTGCAGGAGGTACTGTTGAAAGGACTGTTGTTGCTGTTGTTGATGGAGATTCGAAATGGAATGAAGCTGAAGTTGTAGCAGGAGAAACTGTTGAAAACTGATCATTTGGGAAGACAGATGAAGTACTTGTCGGTGTTGCTGATGAATTGTCGGGAACAATAGTTGCTGCATTTGTAGGAGGGTCTGAAACCGTTGTTGATGAAGTTGCCGGATTTGTCGGAAATGATGTAGTGATCTGTAGCAAGCCACTCTGAATAAGGCTGTCAATGCCATTCCTCAGGTCCTCACACCCATTCCATGAAATATTACAATAGGGACACCCTAGTTCACACCCTGGAAATATTTGGTTTTCACGGAGTTGAGCCTTGATTTCCACCAATGGTGTCCTGATCTGATCCACGCTGGTTATTAAATAAGACGGTTGGTCTTCTTCAATAGCGTTAATTCGGGGACCACCATGGTTTGGCATTGGGTTTTTATTGACATTGGGCGGAGGTTCAAAATTCAGAGCCTTGGAGTCTACCAAGTCTTGTACCTTCATATGCAGAGCCCTGCATTTTTCTGTACTGTGACCAGGTGCGTTTGAGTGAAAAGCACACCTAGCATTGGAGTCATAGTTTCTTGGTAGACTGTTGGGATCCGGAGGTGCCAACGTTCTTAGCTCAACTAGGTTGAGTTTCAGAAGTTGTGGCAGCAAGGCAGCATACGGCATTGGGATCGGGTCGATCACTCTGTTAGCTTGGGATGGCCTCTGTTGGAATGGCCTATGTTGATTGTTGTTGTTGGAGTTGTTGTTGTTGTAGTTTCTTGGAGGATATTGATTCTGCTGATACTGGGGTTGTTGTTGGAAGTTTTGTTGCGGAGGTTGATAGACTGGCTGAGGATGTGCTGGAGCAGGGATGGTGACTGCTGCTATTGACCTTTGAACATACTGGGGCCTACCCCTGTTGGTGTGAATGGCATTGGTCTCGCCAGTTCTTCTTGGGCCTGCAAAAGGCTTTCTTGTACTGCTGGACGAGCTGGCACCATTGTCAGAGATCTTACCCATTTTTAACAGGCTTTCAATTCTCTCCCCAGCTATGACAACATCTGCGAAGCTAGTGGAGGAGAAAGCAGCCAACCTGTCAATATATGTTCCCTGGAGAGTGTTCATAAACATGTCTGCCATTTCTCTCTCAGACATCGGTGGTTGAACGGCAGCAGCCAATTGCCTCCATCTCTGGGCATATTCTCGGAAACTCTCCCTTGACGACTGTGACATGCCCATTAGGAGAGTCCTGTTGGGTGCCATGTCTAGATTATATTGATACTGTCGGATGAAGGCCTCTGCCAGGTCCTTCCAGCATCTCACAGTTGCCCTTGTCAGATGGGAATACCATTCCCTTGATGCTCCAGTCAAGCTATCTTCAAAATAGAACATCCATAATTTCTCATCCATTGTATAGGCCTTCAGCCTTCCCAGAAATGATTGCAAATGAGTCCGGGGGCATGAAGTCCCATTATACTTTTCGAAACAAGGAGGCTTGAACTTATGGGGGATCCTGACCCCGTCTACCAAACCCATGTCCATGACGTCGAAGCCCAAAGAATTTTGAGACTCCAGTGATCTCAACTTCTCAGCTATTTCCTCCAATCGTCTATCATAAGTTTCCTCTCCAGCACCCATTACTGTAAATTGGTCCTCCTGAGGATCTTCTTGAAGTACTCTGGCTGCAGTGGCTGTTCCTTGAACATTTGCAGGAATGTTAATCTCAGGATGTAGATGTGGGCCAAACACAGGAGGGTTAACATGGGGTTGCACCCGTTCATTGTTACTTGTGCCAGCAGTCCCCACATGGGGCTCATCTTGATTCCTTCCTTCTACCAAAGCCCTGAGCCTCTCCTGGCTTTGAGCTAAATTGTTCATTACTTCCATGAACTGTGTTATCTGAGTTCTCATCTCCAATCTTTCGTTTGCCATCTGGTTTCTGACCTCTGTAAGGTCCTGCTGCATCTGATCCATCTGAATTCCCGGAAGGTTGTTTCTAGTTGGGTACCTGTGTGGCCTGTTGAGGGGAAATACCCGGCGGCGAGCAATAATTCCTGAATATCACAACAGAGGTTAGCAACAACAAAACAAAAACCTACAAAACAAACAACAGGGTTAGCATGCAATGCAGTTATGCTTATTTGCTCTCAAGGTATCCGGTTTGGTCTTCAGTTTTGACCCTTCCAGACCCTTAAAGATGATGCTGTTGAAGTTGCTTTTGAAGTGAACTTGGATGGAACGAACTAACAAATATATTACATAAGATGAAATAATACAACTTGTTCATTTTTACAACACAAGCCCTCAAAGGGGTCAAAATACATCACAACAAGGTAAAAGTACATAGAATAGGAACAACAACAAGCAAATGATCAAACTCCAAGGCCAAACTCATCCTCACGAACTTCCTTAAGAAGTGCTTCGGTCACAGGATCAGCCGGACGCTCCGTGAGACCTCTGATGAGAAGGTTTCTTGTTGCAACAGCTACAGTCAACTTCTTGTTCTGACTTTGGTCCTTAGACCTCTTCACTCCAGCTCTGATTTCCAGCTCTGATATTTCCTTCTGGGCTGCTGCCAGGGCTCTTTCCATCTGCTCCATCTTGTCCTGGACTCTCTTGTCTTCTAGAGTACGGGCCTCAGTGATCCGGACCCACCTGGCCTGACTCTCTTTCAAATACAAGTCTGTCCTTGCTCTCTGGAACTGGGCTTCTTTACAAGCATTCTTCAGAATCTGCTCACCAGCTTTAGACTTGTTGATATAATCTCCAGACTTCTCAATTTTAGTCAAGTGTTCCACTCTCAATTTCTCCAATCTCTCAATCTCCCTCACACCTTCGCTCCTTTCCCTGAGGGTCTTCTGCAAGGCTTGGGTTAACTTCTCGTTTCTTTCCTTCAAGCTCTCAAACTCCTCCAAACTGATGGTGGCAGGGGGTGGTGCTGAAGATGACTCAGGCGTGTCTTCTATGGTGAAGGGCATTCCAGAGAATTGGGCCCTAGCATGGGACCACTCATAATATTGTGCTGATGCCACATTATTGCACTTCCCCAGAATGGTGATTCCCTTGGTTTGAACATGATCCCAGGCCCAGGCAGCCTGTCTAACAGTTACCAGACTAATCTTGTTCTCACAGTAGAGGGTCTCAACCAAGTCTTGCTCCCTGGGAGTATGGACCAGTGCATAGCCTAATTGCCTCCTGAACAGCAGAGGGTTGTAATTGATACTTCCCTTGACCCCTATTAAAGGCACATTGGGAAAGTGCCCACAGCTTGTAATGATACCTCTGCCCTTGGTGCTTTGAGCACACCATCTGATGTCTGCTGAAGTGAGAGTAGTGAGCCTCTTAGCCCAGTTGCTTTGCTGATGAGGATTTAGGAATGCATCTGTCCTGGGCAGGTGCTTAAGAAGCCAAGCATGAAATAATGGAGCACAACACCTTACTAGCCTTCCCCTCTGCTTCTCATTCTTCTGATGTACTGAGTAATAGAGATCTCCTAACAAGGTTGGCACTGGGTTCTTCAGGATGAACAAATGGATGGCATTCTTGCTAATGAATCGTGGCTCATCTGCAAACAACACAATTCCATATACACTTAAGGCCAATAGAGCACAAACAGCTTTCCACTCCCCCAGGGAGGCTTTCAGACTAGCTTGAGAAATCAGGAAGTCCAGATGAAATCCAGGGATCCCAGCTTTAGAGGTCATATGCTGCTCAATTAGGACAGGCTCCAGGTGCAAAGCTTTTGCTATCTCTCCATTGCTGGGAGGGACCATTTCAGGGTTGAAAGGGATTTCTCTCTTGATAGGCAAACCAATCAAAGATGAGTATTCTTCTAATAGAGGGCCCAACTGGAAGTTTTGAAAGGTGAAACATCTCAATGGGGGATCATAAAACTGAATGCAGGTGTGGATGAGGCTCCTCTGAGATGGGTCCAAATCCATGACCAAGTCAAGTATATCCTCATAACTCTCCCTGAACAAGGGTATGTGATCTGGAGTGATCAGGGTTTGGATCCTCCTGATGTCTGATAAGTCTGGTTGGAAGAAATGATAGGTGATGTTGCTTTTCTTTGGAGCCATAATGCTGAAGACTGAGTAGGGTGCTGATGAAGATGTTGAGAAGTGGGCCACTGGCTGGCTAGTGCAAGTAACTGAAGTATATGGCTGACAAGCTGAAGCAAGTGCTGGTGGAGATAGGTCAATGTAGCAGATGGGGTCAAAACCAAAACCAGATGAAGATGGATACCCTGAAACACAAATAAGCACATGTTAATATGATGCAATGGGTATGTATGCAAATGAAATGCAAGGGTTCGTGACTGAGCTGGATCTGATCAAAATGCCCTGGTATAAGTCCATGTGTGTCCAAGAATTCCAGATGGAGGTCTATAAATCCAGTAACCAAGGTGGGGGACTCAAATAAAGAGCCACATGTCCAGGGTTTAGAATCACAAGAACTATCCAACATGGAGCATTCTTAACAAAGTCAAAGTAACAGGGTATTCTGAGGTCAAGGTACCTGCAAACCTGTAAACAGCCCAACCCCCTCACAGGTGGTGATCTAGAACAAGGATCCTCAGACTTGGATCAGTTATGAGAAGTGTAATCACTTCTAACCCGGAGGTACAGTGTTTACAATAACCATAACAATTCCTCCTCTAATTCACCTCAGTTTCTGAAGGTCAATACTAAAAAGGTCATCCAGACTTAGCAGGCTTCCCAGATAGCCCTAGCATTGCAGGAAATCTGCAACACAGAGTTCTCAAAAAGAAACCCATATCTGAACCGTGTTTCATATTCCCGCACCAGACCGAAATGGAATGGGAAAGAATATGATTCACTCTAGCCTAGGTGTCACTCAGGTCCCAGGTATAGGACCTTAACTCTCAATGAAACACCCACCCACCAAAACAAGAAACCAGATCCAGCCAGCAACAATGATAGTATGATATAGACAAATGCAATAAAGAAAGCAGTAAAGTAACTGTACATAAAGCAATAAACAAAAGTAAATACAAGCACAAACAAGCACATAACACCCCAGTAAACACAAATCAAACAAGCGCTAGGAGGAACCCACAAAAAGAACCAGAAGCCCTGGTTGCAGTATACGGGTCCCCAGCAGAGTCGCCAAGCTGTCGCTCCCACTAAATGAAGCCGGGTCAAATAGGGTACAGACGCGAACGGTCGGCGAGAGGGACAATGAGAACACACAGCCGTGAACTCACTGGAGATGAATAGAGTCGCCAGCTAGGCATTTTTATCCCGGAGGAAAGGTAATGCTGCATAAACCTAGAAAGAGATGGATAAGACGGTTGCGAACCAGAGAGACTGAGAAAGGGGGTTGGTTACAACCTGGGAAGGTATTAGCACCCAGATTGTCCGTCGTACTCGACGGGATCCACGCTTAAAAGATTTGTGTTTTAAAGGGGTAGTGTCAGTGCAATTTGTGTATAGGAGAAGCTGGAAAAGATGTACAGGTGTCAGTGTAAAGTGTATAAGTGATATGAAGTATGAAAGTGTCAGTGTAAGAAAGGAGTGAAATGCTCAAGATCATGAGGCTTAAAGAAATGAGCTGAAAGAGGGGGAATGTACAGAGACTTTTGTTCGATAACCGTTAAGTTATGCCTACGTATCCTCTCGTGCAATGAGGAAGTCAGAACACCGTAGTTCGACCCAAAGAGACTGAAAGGTGAGTTGACTTGTGAACTGCTTACTTGCCTATGCTCAAGTGTATGACCTGTCTGGCTCAGGTGCTAACTGTCTTGCATTAGACGGAAGAAGCAAGTTCTCGCTTGTGAGTGAATTAGATGAGAAAAGAATCCCGAAGGAGACGATTATTGTTTGTTTTTGAGTTTTCAATCTTTTATTGCTTTTTGAAGTTTGTCATAAGTTGATGAGCTTAAGCCTGAACCAATGGGTTAGTAAACTCATCACATCTTCCCTCTGATTAGGGGTAATGAGAGTACCTTAAGTGTGAAGTCAGATTCTCACACTTAATCACCTTTGGTGTAGGATTAAGATCATTAACCTACTTGTGATTATTTAGATGTTTTTGGTGTTTTTGTTTAGTGTTGAGTAATGAGGTTAAGCCATAATCAAAGATTAAACAGACTCATTACACCATCCTAATAGAAGGATAATAGATGAGAATGTTTAAGTTGAGGAAAGCTCCTCAACTTAATCCATGATTAGGGATTAAACTCATGACAAAACAAGCCTTTGATTAAGTGGATTTTATTTAATGATTTGATAATGAAGTGAATTTTATTGTTTGCAAGACAACCTGAGGGGGACTTGTCCATTAACACTAGGGTTAGTCCTTCTTAACCACTTAAGGAAGAATTAGAACCCTGATGCAAGGCCCAAGTTACAAGTGTGATGTCTTGATAATTATTAGATGGATTGATTAAGAGATTTAAACACCTTAAGGGTTAAAGACTTAGGATTAAAGTTATACACTCCATCCTAAGAGAAGGATGCAGGCATAAACTTAATCACAAAGTCTTAAAGCCTT
The DNA here is from genome assembly GCA_963966055.1 of Lathyrus aphaca. Taxonomy (NCBI): domain Eukaryota; kingdom Viridiplantae; phylum Streptophyta; class Magnoliopsida; order Fabales; family Fabaceae; genus Lathyrus; species Lathyrus aphaca. Next base: position 88,341,972 of record OZ014520.1, read on the forward strand.
TAGGGTTTAGTCCCTGATTATGAGATGAGAAGAGAAGACACAAAGAGACACAAAGGTAAAACTAATAGGGGAGACTAATCAAAACCCTAATCATTGTCATGCTTGGTTGTTCCTAAGGTTTGTGAGGTTTCCAAGAACAATCTTCAGAGGAGCCACCAGGAAGCAGATGAATAAGATCAAGAGAAGCAAAGTGACTTGCTTCATTCAAGAAGTCAAGTCACTTGAAGAAAGAAGGTGGGAGGAAGAAGAATGAGCAAGCTCAATCTCAAACACATATAAGGATGCAGCAATGGATGCAAGAGAGATGAAAAGAAAAGTTATGAGAAGTGAAGGCAAATTCACTTCCCAAGTTTACTTACCACCTGAAATGTTAGAAAGAAATGCAATGCAATGCAAGATGAGATGAAATGGTATGGTGCTAGACCAAACCAGAAGCATGTTGATGATGATAATGATGCTATGAGTGCTGCAAACATGAGGCAAGATATGGAGATGTTCACACAAGATTATGAATGCAAATGATGCAAGTTAAGGAGCATGAATGAACATGAAAAGTTATGAAGCATACAAGGAAAATGACATGGCAAATATGTAATGCAATGATCAAACATGCTTTCTATATGTCTTAAGATGTCAAATGAATCACAAGAATGCACAAAATGCAATGACAAGTCAAGTTATGTAAGGAAATGCAAGAAGGATGCAAAAGAAAGCCCAAATTAGGGTTCATGGATCAAACATCAAACAAAAACCCAAAACAGAAGCAAACCCTAAGATAAAAAATGGAAAATGGCACCCAAAGAAACCCTAAACCTATAATGAACCACTGCCCAAAGGGGAACTCTCAACTCTCAACCAAACTCAAGTTATGAATTTTCTAAGTTATTAGGGTTTTTTAGGGTTCTTAACAAAATAAATGCCAAACAAATAGAAAATGCAAGATCAAATCATGGCCATTTTACCCTAGAAACTACATGCCAAACAAAAAACAATGTAAGAAGAATCAATGTCTCAACCTTCTCCAATAGGCAGAAATGATTTTTGGAACTTATGATCAAAATAATGCACAAAATATGATTTAATTCAATGAAAAATTCTTAAAGTGCATCAAGATCAAAAAAGAAATTTGGTTTGAAGGTTGGACAATGTTTCTAAATGTCTTAGAACATTTCATGAATTTTTTGGTAATTTTTAAATACCTAGAAGTATTTTTAATTAATTAATTTCCATTAATCAATTAAAAATAATCTTTTAAATATTTAAAAATACTTTTTTAATGATGAAAAATAAAATAAAAATATTTTTGTGTCATAAAAATTATTAAAACTCAGAGGAAAAAGTTTCATAATTTTTATGTATTTTTTGCTATTTTAAAATAATTGTGCAAAGCAAATGGAAAGAAAATGAATAAAAATTAAATAAAATGAAAGTATGCAGCATGGAAGGCCAGGATTCAATCTGGAAATGAGAGGGTTGACTGCGCGCCAGATCCAATGGGCCACATTCAAACTGGGCTAAACTTAATTAATTAAATAAATTAAACCTAATTAAGTTAATGACAAGATCTGGGCCCTTGGATGCGCGCGGGAAAAGACCTGGTCAACTCATCCAACGCCTGAAATTCAAACTGGGAGCCCTAACCCTAATCACATATTAATGACTTTCAGGTCACCGGAGACGAGCTCCGGTCGTCTTCTCCGGTGACCTTCTCCCCTGAAAACTTCCAAATCCTTCCCTAGGTCACTAAACTGAAATCTAAAACCATGGAAATGTTCTTCAACCTCTCACGAATCAAACCCCTCTCTCAAAACAAATTTATTCTTCCTAAACAAACTGAATCGAAGAGAAAAAGTTCTAGGGCACGCAGGTTTCAGAGACAAATTAAACTCTCAAATCAAAGCCATTTTCAAAACCAAAAACATCAGGATGATCAGTGAATCACAAAGAACAAGTTTGTAACAAGAAAAATGATTTCTGGAAAAATAATTTTCGAGCTACCTGAGATTTGAAGCTTTCAGTTTGAAGACTTTCTGGCCACTTCCTTCAGTGCAAACCACTCCACTTGGTCCCCAGAAGATGTTTGAATGCTCAAAGAGAGTTTAAGCTGGCTGGATAGTGAGATTCGAAAGCTTCTGCTCAAGCTTGATCAGAAATGGCAATGGTGAAATAGAGAGCTTCTGGTCATGGTGAATGGTTGTTTGTGATCCTGAGGGTGAATGGAGAAGCTTTACAAAGTTTGTTTGACTGTTTGTGAGCTAGGATGAGAGTTTCGAATGAAACTGCAAGCTGGTGTCAAAATGGTGCAGTGATGTTGTAGCTTGTTTAAGGCTTGGTTCTTGGTTGCTTTGGGCTCAATGAGACATGGTGAGATGATTGGTAAAGATGGTTTTGATGTATGTGAGCTGGGCAGAGAGTTTCGAAGGCAAAAGCAAAGTGGAGTGTTCTTGTGTTTGTGTTGAATGAGGATGTTTCAGCCTTGCCTTGTGTTATGTCTAGCTTGCAAATTGTCCACATAACTCTCTCTCATTGGTCAGTTGACAAGACATGCCCTTTATTGATTGGTAAGTTAACTTTTGCAAAAAGTCAAAAAATGTGTAAGAGAAACATGGCTCATGATCTAGGCAAGTACATGGGCATGGGCTGGCGCAGCAAGGTGAGGTGAGAGGCTAGCAAAGCTCAGCATCCAAGGCTGCAAGTGGTAGGAAGCATGATCATGAGTTTTGCAACTTGTGACATTTTGGTTCACATGTGATTCTTTTGCATAACCAAACATAAACCATAGGCATTCTTGGTTCAATTCTGATTTTTATGACTTAGAGAATGTTTATGTAATGGTTTGAAATGAATTAGAGGCTGCAATATGCATTGGTCCAAGACTTTGCAAAATTTCCACTTAGGGCATGCCTTGAAAATCAATGATTTTAGCCAACTTTGCATTGCCATAACTTTTGATTCAAGAAGAGTTTGATCATGTTCTTGTACTTTTTGAAAAGGGAAAAATGAGATCTACAACTTTCATGACCAAAGTTTTTCCATTTGAAACCTTTTTGGATCAAGAATCAAGGCTTGAAAAATGACCTAAAATGATGCATTCTTGAAAAGTCAACTATGCCCAAAAAGTCAACATTTGCAAAAACCCTAAATTCTTGATTTTTATGAACTTCAAACTTCTTCCATGATCAAATAAAGATCATATACACTCAAAATGATGAAGATCACCCATTGGTTGGGTCATTGGGGGCCTCAGATACCCTGATTTTGCACTGACTTGTCCAGAAAGTCAACCCTTGATCAGATGACTTCCCCATGGAATTTCTTCATGAAAATTGATATGCATACTCCCTATACCATATAGAGATCAATGGAAACAAGAATGACCAAAAAATTTGGGGTTATGGCCTCTGAAACCAAAACCCTAATTTTCAGTCAACTGTACAGTCTAGCCTGGCTCTGCACCCACTCAAACCCTAGTTCTTGTGATTCCTTTGCATTTTTGACTCTGAGAAGATGGAATATGATATATGAACACACATGGACCACTTTGAGTTGATTGGTGGCCTTTGGAGTGGCCCAAGAGGCTTTGGGATTGCTCAGATCACAAACCCTAGGTGCAGATGCCTTAGAAACTATGCAGTGAATCAAAAATGAGATGTGAGATGATATGATTGTATTTATGCATATGAGGATGATCACAAGCCATGGTGTGAATGGGTGAGGGCAAGTTTGGGGTGTTTACAGTAAGGTTGCTAGTAGTGGAAGAATTTTCTCTCCAGAAGACACTTCAAAGATTGCTGTAGCTCCAGTTCATATCTCTAACCTTGGGCCAAGTACTGATGCTCGGGGCAAAGGAAAATCGATTGAGCTCGTTTAGGCTGAAACACCAGCTACTAAAGATCTCTCTAAGTAGATGGATGGAGTATTAAAGATCATCCGCAAGAGTGACTATAATATTGTTGAACAATTGGGGCATACTCCCTCCAAGATCTCCATGATATCTCTGTTGTTGTGTTCTGAAGCCTATGCTAAGGCTTTAGTAAAATTCTTGAAGTCTGCTCATGTACCACATGAAATCTCTATGGACCAGTTCAAAAATTGTGTTGCTAACTTGAAGACTGACAATGGCTTAGGCTTTTCTGATGCTGATCTAACTCCTACCAAGAGAAATCACAATAGATATCGGCATATCTATATTGAGTGTTGGGGCACTACTCTGTCTCATGTTTTGATGGATAATGGTTCCTCTTTGAATGTTTTACCGAAGGATGTTCTGGACAAACTCAATTTTGAAGATATTGTGCTAAGACCTAGTAACGTGGTGGTGAAAGCCTTTGATGGATCAAGAAGAATGGTGCACAAAGAATTTGACCTCCCAATCAAAGTGTGTTCTCAAGTCTTTGATTCTAAATTCTATGTGATGGATATTCATCCTTCCTATTCATGTCTTCTTGGGCGTCCCTGGATACATAGGGCAGGTGATGTGACTTCCACTTTACACCAGAAGCTGAAATATCCAGTGAAGAGCAAAATCGTCACTGTTTATGGTGAGGAAGAGTATATGGTCAGTCATGTAAACACTTTCAAGTATGTTGAGATGGAGGGTGAATTTATTGAGACTCCTTGCCAAACATTTGAAGTTGTTCCTACTGCTGAGTCCATCCCTACTGCTAAACCAGTTCCTGCTGTTACTAGAGTACCTCTTACAATGGCTTCTCTGAAGGATGCAAGAGCTGTATTTGAAGAATGTGGTTATACTATTTGGGGCCAGCTTCCTGACATTCCTTACAAGTCTAACAAGTTTGGTTTGGGTTTTACTGCAGAATCTCATAAGGTTGTTCGTCGTGCTCGTGCTATTCGTATCACCAACAAGGGAGTTCAGAAGGATCAAGTTAATGTTGTTGAGGATTCTGATGAAGACTACAACTTGGATAGCTAGATCTTTCCTACCATTGGCAGTGGGCTCAATAATTGGAAAGCTGAAGATGTTATTCTTATCTCCTTTAGTCAAGAGTAAATTCTATTACTGTTTTTCTTATTCCTAAGTTTGTAATTTTGAACAATTAAACTTTTAAGCCTTGTGCCTTGCCCGAGGTACAATGGTATGCTTGTTAGGGATGTCATTTCATTTGCATATTTTCATTCAATAAAATCAATAGACGTTTTTTCTTTTGTAAATATTGCGCTCTTTGTCTTTCTTTTATTCCTTTATCAAAAGTTATATGTTCTTACACATACCCACGTCACTAAAATGTAGATCCTTTTCCACTCTGGATTCTGTTGATAACAATTATAATTTTTCCAATTATAACTTCGAGAATCCGATCTATCAAGCCGAGGATGGAAATAAGGAAGACTATGAAGTGCCTGTAGAGCTTGCTAGGTTGTTACAGCAAGAAGACATGAAATAAGTCTAGATAGGAGCTGAATTAGAAGACAATGTTAAGAATAGATTAATTCAAATGTTACATGACTATGTGGAGATCTTTTCTTGGTATTATGAGTATATGCCGAGACTTGATACTGATATTGTGGTTCACCGTCTGCCAATGAAGGAAGGTTGTCATCCAATAAAGCAGAAAGTTCGTCGTATGTGTAAACACCCCAAATTTTCCCTCACTCTATAGCAGACCATGGCTTATGATCTTTCATTTTTTCATAAGCATAAGTATACCACCTCATATTGGATTTTTGTTTCACTGCATAAGTTCAAGTTCATCTGCATCTAGGGTTTGTGATCTGAGCAATCCAAGAGTCCATCTGAGCCATCCCAAAGGCCTCAAAGCTTTCCAAGAGGGTCCATGTGTTCTACCATCATATTATGCTCCTCAAAGTTCAGGAAAGTCAAGAAATCACAAGAACTGGCAAAGGCATGGAAGCAGAGCTAGGCTTTCACTACACAGATGACCAAAATTAGGGTTTTGGTTTTAGAGGCCTTAACTCCAAATTTTTGGGCCCTTCTTGTTTCTAATGTTCTTAATATGTCATAAGGATCATGTGTACCAAGTTTGATGAAGAAACTCATTGTGGAAGTCATTTGTTCACTGGGTAACTTCCTGAGCAAGTTAAGTCAAAATCAAGGCATCTGAGGCCCCCAACAATGGAACCTAAGGGGTATTTTCATCAAATTGAAGTTCTATGATCTTTATTTGATCTTATAAGAGGTTAGAAGTTCACAAGATGGAAGAATTTTGAGCCATTTGCAAACTTGCCAAAAATGGAAATGACTTGAAATGCAAACTTTCCATTTTGGGAAAGTTTTTCAACCTCCTCTTTCTTAACCAAAAATGCTTCAAATGAAAAATTCTTGGTCATGAAAGTTGTAGATCAGATCTTTCCCTTTTCAAAAAGTACAAGAACATGTCTTGATTCATCCTAGAACTCAAGATATGGCCTTTCAAAGTTGGCAAAAATCCTATAATTTCAAGTTTCATGTCAAAGAGGGATTTTGCAAATTGGCATGTTCAAGCATTCTAATGACTTCAAATGGACACAAACACTTCACAATATGTCAATTGGGCCTCTAAACATCAGAATTGTGCATTGAACCAAGCATTTTCATGACTTGAACTTCAAGAAATCACAAAAGGGCCAAAACTTCAAAGAATTGCAAAATGGTATGAAACTCTTCATCCACTTGTGCCATCTCATGTAATCTGATTCTATGGCTCTTCACAAAGTCAGCTGAGGAAAATCCACCCTTTAGATTACCTCTGACCCGAGCCCATGCTTGTGGTACACTTTGCTTGACTTTTTGCAAATGAAGCCATACCAATCACACTATGCCACAACAACTCTCTGAACCAATCAAAACACCTTATACAAACATCATGGATCTCAAAGAACATAACACACCAGCCTGAAAGCAACCCTAAGCTCATATTGCCAAAAACTTGCAAAAACTTCAAGTCTTCGAATCTCACTGCCTAGCCACTCAAACTCACTCATTATTTCACCATTACCTCAAAATCATTCATAGAACACAAAGCACCCTCCATTTTGCCCTAAAAGCCACTAAATCAGAAATACGATTTCTGCATATTCAGAACCAAACACTTCAAAATGGCCATCATAAGCTTGCTCTAAGCTCATCTTCATCATCGGGAAGATCATTGGGGTGGATTTGAACCAAGAGGGAAGACAGAAAGCTCAAGAACACAAAGCTTCAACTCAGGTAGCTTCATGAACGTTTTTCCAGAACTTGCTATTTAAGTTTCTAAATGAATCTACATGCTTCACTGATCACCCTGATATGATTTGTTTTGAAAATGATTGAGAAATGAGCATGTATTGAACTTCTGAAAGTTTTGTTTATTTTCACGATTTGCTTCGAATATTGTTTTTGATGAATGATACATGTGTTTTGATGATGGATTCTTGTTAAGGGAGGGTAGTAGATCATTTCTGGAGCTTTAGAGCTTTTGATTTAGCCTAGGGAAGAAGTTGAGGTTTTGGTGTGGCCGGAGAAGATGACCGGAGCTTGCTCCGGTCACCTGAAAGTTATTAGGGTTAGGATTAGGGCTAATCTCCCCAATTTGAATGTGGACCGTAGGATTAGGTTTAACGCGTGTTTCTGTGGCCAGGATCATTTCACTTAAAACCCTAATTTTAATTAATTAATTTAATCAGTTAATTAGCCAATTTAAATGCCAGCCCTTGGATGACGCACGCAGTCAACTCCCTCCCTTTCCAGTTTGAATCTGGGCCTTAGGATCAGCATACTTTCATTTTAAGTCATTTTTATTTCATTTTAATTCATTTTTCTTGAATAATTAATTTAAAATACCAAAAAGCATCAAACAAATATTTTCTTTTGCATTCTGACTTTAAATATTTTTCTCATTCCAAAAATGATTTTTATTTTATTTTTTGCATTAAAAAAGTATTTTTAAAATATTTAAATGTTATTTTTAATTAATTAAAGTCTTTTAATTAATTAAAAATGCATTTAGGTTTCTAAAAATCACCAAAAAATCATGAAACATCCTAATGCATTTAGAAACATTTTCAAACTCTTCACACAAGTTTCTTTTTAGGTTTGATCATAGTTTGCCAATTTCCTTTGAATTAAGGGTTATAAAAATCATATTTTTGAACCCTAACTTGAAAAAATCATTTCTGCCTAACCAAGAAGAGTTTGAAGTTGATTCTTTTTGCATTGCTTTGCATATTGCATTTAGTTTATAAGATATATTCCTCATGAATTTATCTTGCATTTTCAATTTGATTTGCAATTTTCCCTTTGAACCACCTAAACAATCCTAGAAACTTAGGAAAATCATAACTTTTGATAGGTTAGGCTTCTGACCTTCTCCTTTGGGTTGTGACCTAGTATGGGATTAGGGTTTGTTTGAGCTTGGTTTCAATTTTTTTATCATGTCATATGCTTCTGTTTTGTTCATTTGCATCTTGCTTGTCCATAAAACCCTAATTTCATGTGTTCATTTGCATTCATCTTGCATATGCATCCTTACATGAACTTGCCATGACATTTCTTGCACTCATATTTCATCTTAGACATCTTATAACATGTTATAACCATGCTTGATCATTTCTTCATTCATTTGCCATGATTTGCATTCATTTCATTTCATTAACTTTCATGTGTTTTCAAACTTCAAAGCATGCTTCCATTTGCATCTCATCTTTGTACGATCATACATATGCATTTTGTATGCCTTTGCATCATCTTACATGACATTTGCATTACATAAGCACTTCTGAATTTGGTCATTTCATCTAATATCATCTCATTTCATTTCATTTCCTTATGTTGTATACTTTATGCATTCATGCTAACACATTCAGGTGGTAAGTCATTTTGGGAGGTGAATTTGCCTTCACCTCTCACTTCCTTTCATCTCTTTCATATGCATTTATATGTCTTTTAAGTGAAATTGTTCACTTGTGTTCCATCTCTCCCACTTTCTTTCTTTAAGTTACTTATCTTCTTCAATGAAGTAAGTAACTTATTCTTCTGCTTCTTCCTCCTTTCATCTGCTTCTTCCATTGGTGGCTTCCTTGAAGATCTTTATTAAGCCTTACAAACCATAGGATATCCAAGCATTATAATAATTAGGGTGTGATTAGTCCCCCTTAGATTTTTACCTTTGAGTCTCCTTGAGTCTCTCTTCTCATCTCAATAATCATAGACTAAACTCTTAAAGTTTTAGGACTTTGGAATTAGGGTTATGCCTGCATCCTTCTCTTAGGATGGAGTGTATACCTTTAATCCTAAGTGTTAAACCTTTAATTTGTTTAAACCTCTTAATAAAATCATTAATAATCACTAAGACTTTATCTTGTAACTTGGGCCTTACATTAGGGTTCTAATTCTTCCTTTATGGTTAAGAAGGACTAACCCTAGTGTTTAATGGACAAGTCCCCCTCAAGTTGTCTTACAAATTATAAAATCCACTTATAAATTTCATCTTTTAATTAAAATCCACTTAATAAAGGCTTTGTTATATAATGAATTTAATCCCTAACCATGGATTAAGTTGAGGTACCTTCCTCAGCTTAAGTGTTCTCATCTATTATCCTTCTATTAGGATGGTGTAATGAGTCCATCAATATGTGATTAGAGATTAAACTCATTACTTAACACTAAAAAAAACCCAAAAACATCTAATTAATCACAAGTAGGTTAATGATCTTAATCCTACATCATCATGGCAATTAAGTTGAGATGCTTATCTCATACTTAAGTATTCTCATTATCCCTAATCAGGGAGGATATAATGAGTTTACAAGACCTTGATTTAGGCTTAAGCTCATCAATTTATGCAAAACACCAAAAACAATAAAAACTTGAAAACACAAAAAACAAACAATAATCGTCTCCTTCGGGATTCTTTTCTCATCACACTCACTCATAAACGAGAACTCGCTTCTCCCGTCTAATGCAAGATAATTAGCACTCGAGCCAGACGAGTCATACACTTGAGCATAGACAAGCAGGCAGTTCACAGCCAATTTATTTTTTCAGTCTCTTTGAGTCGAACTACGGTGTTCTGACTTCCTCATTGCACGAGAGGATACATAGGCATAACTTAACTGTTATCGAACAAAAGTCTCTTTGTCTTCTCCCTCCTTCAGCATTCTATTTTAAGCCTCAGCTCTTGAGCATTCACCTTTTGCACTAACACTTGTACATTTCTTTTCCAGTTTTTGCACACAGATAGCACATACACTACCCCTTTAAGCACAAACTTTTAAGCGTGGATCCCGTCGAGTACGATGGACAATCTGGGTGCTAATACCTTCCCAGGTTGTAACCAACCCCCTTTCTCAGTTTCTCTGGTTCGCAACCATCTTATACATCTTTTTTCTAGGTTTATGCAGCATTACCTTTCCCTCGGGATAAAAATACCTAGCTGGCGACTCTATTCATCTTCATTTCATTCTCTCTTTTCACCGACCGTTCGCGTCTGCACCGGTATGCAAATCTTCGGGAGCGATAATATGCGTCCTAAAATGTCATAAAAGATTAAAGCAGAAGTGATGAAACAATTCAATGCAAGGTTCCTAGCTGTCACTTCCTATCCTCAGTGGGTTGCAAATGTGGTATCGGTACCTAAGAAAGATGGTAAAGTACGCATGAGTGTAGATTACAGGGATTTGAACAAAGCCATCCCCAAAGATGATTTTCCACTTCCACATATTGATGTTCTGGTAGACAACACTGCTCAATATAAGGTATTCTCTTTTATGGATGGTTTCGCTAGTTACAATTAGATTAAGATGGCACCTGAAGATATGGAGAAGGCTACGTTTGTTGCACAGTGGGGCACCTTTTGTTATAAATTAATGCCATTTGGTTTGAAGAACACTGGAGCAACTGTCGCTCCCACCAAATGACACCCGGTCAGATAGGGTACAGACGCGAACGGGCAGCGAAGGAAAAGAATGAAAAGAGTCACCAGCTAGGCATTTTTATCCCGAAGGAAAGGTAATGCTGCATAAACCTAAGAAAAGATGGATAAGACGGTTGCGAACCAGAGAAACTGAGAAAGGGGGTTGGTTACAACCTGGGAAGGTATTAGCACCCAGATTGTCCGTCGTACTCGACGGGATCCACGCTTAAAAGATTTGTGTTTAAAGGGGTAATGTCTGTGTTATCTGTATGCAAAAGCTGGAAAAGAATGCAAGTGTCAATGCAAAGAAATGTGAAGTGAAATAAAGGAGTGTCAATATAAGGAAAGAGTGCAAAGCTCAAGACTATGAGGCTTAAAGAATAATGCTGGAAGAGGGGGAATATACATAGACTTTTGTTCGATAACTGTTAAGTTATGCCTACATATCTTCTCGTGCAATGAGGAAGTCAGAACACCGTAGTTCGACTCAAAGAGACTGAAAGATAAATTGACTTGTGAACTGCTTACTTGTCTATGCTCAAGTGTATGACCTGTCTGGCTCAGGTGCAAACTGTCTTGCATTAGACGGAAGAAGCGAGTTCTCGTTTATGAGTGAATGAGGTGAGAAAAGAATCCCGGAGGAGACGATTATTTTTTGTTTTTGTGTTTTCAATCTTTTATTGCTTTTTTGTTTGTCATAGGAAAATGAGCTTAAGCCTAAACCAAGGGTTAGTAAACTCGTCACATCCTCCCTCTGATTAGGGGTAATGAGAATACCTTAAGTATGAAGTAAACACCTCACACTTGATCACCATGATGTAGGATTAAGATCATTAACCTACTTGTAATTATTTAGATGTTTTTGGTATTTTGTTTGGTGTTTAGTAATGAGTTTAAGCCATAATCAGGGATTTAATGGACCCATTACACTATCCTAATAGAAGGATAATAGATGAGAACATTTAAGCCGAGGAATGCTCCTCAACTTAATCCATGATTAGGGATTAACCTCATGATAAAACAAAGCCTTTAGAAAAGTGTATTTTAGTTAATGGTGAGATTGAGAAATGGATTTTATGGTTTGTAAGACAACTTGAGGGGGACTTGTCCATTAACACTAGGGTTAGTCCTTCTTAACCACTTAAGGAAGAATTAGAACCCTAATGTAAGGCCCAAGTTACAAGCTTGATGTCTTAGTGATTATTAGATGAATTAATTAAAGGGTTTAAACACATTAAGGGTTTAACACTTAGGATTAAAGTTATACACTCCATCCTAAGAGAAGGATGCAGGCATAATCTTAATCACAAAGCCTTAAAACCTTTAAGGTTTAGTCCCTGATTAAAAGATGAGAAGAGAAGACACAAATGATGACACAAAGGTAAAACTAATGGGGGACTAATCAAACCCTAATTGTGATCATGCTTGGGTATTCCTAGGGTTTATGAGGCTTGCAAGAGATCTTCAAGGGAAAAGCCACCATGGAAGCAGCAGGATGAAGGAAGGAGCAGCAAGAGGAAGCAAGACAACTTACTTCACTTAAGAAGATAAGTTGCTTGAGGAAAGAAAGAAAGGAAGGATCATGAATGAGCAATCTCACTCTAATTCACAAGTAAAATGCAGCAAAGAATGCATAAAAGAGATGAGAAGAGATTATGAGAAGTGAAGGCAAATTCACTTCTCAAACACTTACCACCTGAAAAGTTAGCAACAAGAAATGAAATGAAATGAAAAGGAGAAAGATGCAATGATGCAAACCAAAACCAGAAGCAAGATCAAGATGTACATGATGCTATGGGATAATTCAAAAGCATACCAAGAGATGTGGATGATCATACAAAGGATGGGAATGCAAATGAGACATGTAAGAAGCATGAAAGTTCATGAAAACTTATGAAATGCAATGGATGCATAACATGGCAAATGGATGATGCAATGATCAAACATGATTTCAATATGTCCTAAGATGTCTTATATGTCATGTGGACGCACAAAATGTCATGGTAAGTTCATGTATGCAAGCATATGAAGAATGAATGCAAATGAAGGCAAAGATTAGGGTTTATGTACAAGATGCAATGCAAAAATCAAAATCAGAAGCAAAACATGATAAAAAATTGAAAATGGAATCAAAGGTACCCTAAACCTATAAAAGTTCACTGCCCAAAGGGGAAGATCAGAAGCCAAACCCTAAGGGACTTATGATTTTCCTAAATTTCTAGTGTTTTAAGGATGATCCTAAAGGGAAAATGCCAAACAAATGGAAAATGAAAGATAAAAATGAAAAAAAATGTTTTTAGATGCTTGAAAATATGCTTAACACAATGCAAAAAGAACCATTCACAAACTCAACTTGGATCAAAAGTTATGAATTTTTGAAGTTAGGGTTAAAAATATTCAAATTAAAGAACCCTAATTCAAGTGAAAATTGTCAAAGTATGATTAAAACCAAAAAGAAATTTGTCTTGTGAGTTTGTAAATGTTTGTAAATGTTTTAAAATGCTCTCTGAATTGTTTTGTGATTTTTAAATACCTAAATGTATTTTTAATTAATTAATTTCCATTAACTAATTAAAAATAAGCATTTAAATGATTTAAAAATAATTTTTAATGCAAAAAATAAAATAAAAATTATTTTTAGAATGAGAAAAATATTTAAAGTCATGATGCAAAAAATTAAATTTTTTGAAAGTGTTTTGCTATTTTAAATAAAATGTACAAGAAAAATGCAAGAAAATGAAATAAAATTGATTTAAATGGAAAAGTAAACAGATCCTAAGGCCAGGATTTGAAGTTGGGAGGAAAAGGTTGACTGGCGCGCATTTTAAGGGCTGGGATTTGTCCTGAGCTAATTAACCTAATTAATTAGTTTAATGATGGATTAGGGTTTAATCAAGCAATCTGGAACGTCAATACGCGCGGCAAACACAAGATCCAAAGGTCATTATTCAAACTCAGCCTAATTACAGGATTAGGGCATAACTACTTTCAGGTGACCGGAACAGTGTTCCAGTCATCTTCTCCGGCGAACACAAACCCTAACTTCTTCCCTAAGCCTCTAATCTCCAAATTTCTTGCCCAGAAATGATCCTCTAACATTTCTAAACCTAAACCCCCAATCAAAACTCATTTATATCGCATCATGAACAAGATTCGAACTAAAACGTGAAAACGGGCAAAAATTTCAGAACTTGCATACATGGTGGTTTATCAACCATTTTCAATAATAATCATATCCCCATGATCAGGGGAGCACAAAGAATCATACAAGAACTTAAAAACAAGCTTCTGGGAAAAAAGTTCATGAGCTATACCTGAGATTGAATCTTCTGATTCAGATCTTTTTGGCTTTCCCTTTGATGCTAATCCACCTCTCTGAACCTCCTGATGATGAAATGAAGCTTAGAAAACCTTGGGAGTGGCTGGCTTTGAAGATTCAGCTCCGGTGTAGCAGGTTTTGAGGTTTTGATATGTGGTGTTTCAGGCTGTTTTGGTGGTTGATTATTGTTCCTTGGGTGATATGTGACTCATTGGTGAAGAAAAAAATGGAAGCTTGATGGTTGTGGAAGAAGTTTCGAAGAGGTGAAGTTTTGGCCAGTTTTTGTGTATCCTGAGTTGTGGGAGAATGTTGGCTTGTGTGTGTGTATGTTTCAAGTCCTTGAGGTCCACATAACATGTTCTGATTGGGCAGAGAGTTGGTAATGTCACAGTTTGATTGGTATGGGCAAAGATGCAAAAAGTCAAGATTTTGTGTACCATAGGTATGGCTCGGGTCAGAGGAGATCTTAGGGCTTGTCCTGCTTCAGCTTGAGTCAAGGAAGGCCTTTGGATCAGGTTTTGTGAACTGGATGGTCTTGATCAAGAGTTTCCAATGTTCTTGCATATTTCCCTCTTTGGAGTTTCTTGTGAATCAAGGCAAGGAAACTTATGAGTTCTTGGCCAATTTGCAGCAAAATGGACCATATGAAGTTGTTATGATGCATTGAGATCAATTAACAACCAAACCAATCATTAAAAGTTCTTCTTGCAAAAGTTCCTTTCTTGAAAATTTATGAAAAATGCCTTATGGTAGCTTGTGATTCAAGGCATGAAACTTGAGAATTCCTTGGGCAATTCTGAATTATAGGTCATGTATGATGTTTGTGTAATGGTTAGAAGTCACTTTGAGGTCATAAATCTGTTTGGTATGAGTTTTTGCAAGTTTCCCTCTTTGGTACATAAGTGAAATTTTGTGATTTTTCCCAACTTTGCAAGGCCATAACTTGAGTTCTATGATGAATTAGATCAAGTTCTTGTACTTTTTGAAAAGGGAATGATCCAATCTACAACTTTCATGAACAAGAATGTTTCATTTGAAGCATTTTTGAATCAAAAAGAGAAGGTTGAAAAACTTTCCCAAAATGGCAAGTTTGCATTACAAGTCACTTTCCCAAAATGGCAACTTTGCAAATGGCTTGAGATTCCTCAATTTTGTGAACTTCTAACTTCTTCTAAGATCAAATAAAGATCATATGCACCCAAAATGATGGAGAAGACCCTTTGGATGGATGATTGAGGGCCTCAGATGCCCTGATTTTGCACTGACTTGCTCAAGAAGTCATCTATTGATCAGATGCCCTCCCCATTGAGTTTCTTCATGAAAATTGGTATGCATGATCCTTATATCATATAGAGACCAATAGAAACAAAAATGACCAAAAAATTTGGAGTTTTGGCCTCTGAAACCAAAACCCTAATTTTAGGTCATCTGTGTAGTTAAACCTGGCTCTGCTTCCATGCCTTTCTCAGTTCTTGTGATTTTCTGACTTCCTTGATCTTGGGAGGATATAATATGATGCTTGAACCAATGCAGTGAAGCAAAAATGCAATATGAGATGATATGATTGAACTTATGCAAATGAAAAGAATCACAAGCCATGGTGAAATGAGTGAGGGAAAATTTGGGGTGTTTACAGCAACATATCAGCGTGATATGGTAGCTTTGTTCCATGATATGATTCACCATGAGATAGAGGTATATGTTGATGACATGATAGCCAGATCTCAGACTGAAGAAGAACATCTTGATCATCTGCACAAGTTGTTTGAGAGGTTGAAGAAGTATAAGTTGAGATTGAATCTAAAAAAATGTACCTTTGGAGTTAGATCTGGTAAACTTTTGGGTTTCGTTGTCAGTGGTAAAGGAATCAAAGTTCACCCTGCAAAGGTAAAAGCTATACATGAAATGCCCGCTCCCCATACTGAGAAAGAAGTCAGAGGTTTCTTAGGACGACTGAATTACATTGCAAGATTTATTTTCCAATTAACCACTACTTGTGAGCCAATCTTCAAGTTGTTGAAGAAAGATCAAGTAATGGAATGGAACGACGAATACCAGGTAGCTTTTGATGAGATCAAGAAATACCTCCAGGAACCTCCAATATTGATGCCACCAGCTAAAGGAAGACCCTTGATTATGTACCTGGCAATATTAGACAACTCAATGGGGGTGTGTGTTAGGGAAACATGACGAGTCTGGTCGAAAAGAGCAAGAAATATACTACCTTAGCAAAAAGTTTACCGACTGTGAAACAAGATACTCACTGCTCGAGAAAACTTGTTGCGCTTTGGCTTGGGCTGCTCGCCGACTAAGACAATATATGTTGACTCATACCACTTTATTGATTTCAAATATGGATCCTATCAAGTACATATTTGAGAAACCCGCTATCTCCTGACGAATAGCGAGATGGAAAATGAGTTTGACAGAATATGACATACAATATACTACTCAGAAAGCAATTAAAGGAAGTGTGGTAGCTGATCATTTGGCTCATCAAGCAATGGATGATTATCAGTCTATGAACTTTGAGTTTCCGGATGAAGATATTATGCTTGTTACTAAATAACCTAGATAATATGAAGGACTTGAACTAGGATCCCGATGGACTATGGTTTTTGATGGAGCTTCTAATGCGCTTGGTAATGGTGTTGGTGTTGTGATTATCTCTCCTGAGGGTTGTTATACACCATTTACTGCTAGACTTTTTTTTTTATTGTACCAACAATATGGCTGAATATGAAGCATGTATTATGGGTATCAAGGCTGCCATTGAAATGAAGATCCAATTTGTGAATGTGTACGGAGATTCAACCTTGGTAGTTAGTCAGGTTAAAGGTGAATGGGATACGAAACATCCAAATATCATTCCTTATAGAGAGCATGTGTTGTCTTTATTTCCATACTTTGAAGAGATTACTTTTTGACATATTCCACGAGAAGAGAATCAGTTGGCAGATGCATTAGCCACTATGTCATCTATGTTCGAAATCAGCTTGAATGATGAAGCACCCAAAATTACTATTGATCGATTTTCTGAACCAACATAATGTTATAAGGTTGATACTGAAGGAGTATCTGTATGAGTGAAAATTAAGCATGAGTGAGACACAAACGAGTGTTCGACTTGCTGGGGAGAGCATGATACAGATGAGTATCAAAGAGAGAATGTATAAGTCATGAACTCATAAGTATAAAAGATATTCTGACGATCTGTGGGGATAAGATGACACGGACGGGTGTCGGAAGAAGTGTATTATAAACAAGTGTTTGGTTTACAATAAGTGTTTAGGTAACCATGATGGGGAATGGTGACACAGACGGGTGACGAAGAAAGGGTATACATATGTATCTGTCTGTAGAGAACGCTTAGGCGACTTTACTGGGGAATGATGACATGGACGAGTGCCACAAGGAGCATGCATCTGTATCTTGAGAGTGCAAAGGGGGTGCCTTGGCTTTCTGTTATAACTGTGGGTCTTTGTATACATTGCTGATGGAATGTTGGTATATACAGGTGTTTGATCCAAAACATGACTTGTGATTATGCAATATGTTTGATTTTTTCCGTAATGCTCCATATTAGACGGAATGCTACGCTTTGGGGGAAAATATGATGCGAATGCTATGATTTTGCAAATGATACCGATCCGGGATTCGGATCCCGCTGCTGTGAAGATCTCTGACTGATCTAGCTTGAAAGAATATCCCAACTGGGGATGAGGTCATTGGTAGATTTGATATATGATTCTGCTTGGGGAAATAAGTTACTGTAGACCTATCTTGGTAATGAAGAGCCCAGCTGGGGTCTGCGGAAGCTTCCGTCACTTTGTTGCGAGATCTTCAGACCTTGTTCTTCTGGATAGAGGCTGGAGCTCTGCGGGGAAATGGTTCCTTGTATTTGCACTTGGATGGGGAGGAACGATCACTGGACGATCTTCCTAGTGATTTCTGTGGGGATTCTGCTGAGGATGATGAACTTAGCTGGGGAATGAGCCCCCTCCTGATGTTGCCCTGGAGAAAGTGCTGAGGTAGTAATGATTTGGCATCCTGCTGGGGAGAAGCTTTCGTGCCCCGCGTTGCACTTTGGATACCTGTAATCCTGTTATGACAAAGAAACATACAAGTACCCCGAGGTATCCCTTACTGGATTCCATCATAGGAGTTTAGACACTCCCGGGAGCAAATATATTTCCTGTAAGCATGTAATTTTAGAAAAAGACGCATCTGTATTTATGCAATTAATATTTTAAAGACATCGGACATTTTGCAAATGAAAATTAAATGTACGAGACAAAATGTGACTGAAAATCTGATTTTATTAATTTGCGTGCCCTGAATTGGAAAGTACAGTCAAAGAAACAGATCCCTTGAAATGAGGAGATTGTTACAAATTGAGAAACAAAAAGATGCTGGCAATGTTGATGACGCTTCAATGTGCTTCCCTTTGCTATGACCCGTATGACACTTGACGCTCTTCTCGTCTTGCTTTCTGAAGAAGGTTGATTCTGACCGATGCTTTAACCTTTCGAAGTTTGCCATGTTGTGAGTGATACAGACGAATTCAGAGTGCAGTTGTTCGCTTATTCCCTAATTTTGCGTGGATCGCCCTTTCGGGTTTTCAATCCACCGGGATACCCATTTTTGCCTGAGCTGTCCAATGTGGCTTTTCAACTCAGCGGGTGTACTCATTTTTTTATATATTTATTTTCCCTTATTTTTGCCCGAGTCTTTTATTCTGTTTTTGACTCGCCGGGATGCCCTATTTTTGCCTGGACTTACATTCTGTTTCTATGTCCAGCGGGTCATTTTATGCGAAGTATTTTTTAACTGCATCTGAATTCACAGGGGATAGGAAATCTTCACCATCCATAGTGTTGAGCATCAGTGCTCCACCAGAGAAAACTTTCTTTACTACGAACGGACCGTCGTAATTCAGAGTCCACTTGCCCCTGTGGTCTGTATGAGGAGGGAGGAGTCTTTTCAGCACAAGATCTCCTACTTGGTATTCCCGAAGCCTGACTTTCTGATCGAAGGCTTTCTTCATTCTTTTCTGATACAGCTGCCCATGAAAAATTGCAGCTAATCTCTTCTCTTCAATCAGATTCAGTTGTTCGTACCGGGATCGGACCCATTCTGCCTCATTCAGCTTAACATCCATTAGTACTCGCAAGGAAGGTAATTCAACTTCAACAGGTAGGACTGCTTCCATACCATACACAAGCTGATACGGTGTTACCCCAGTGGATGTTCTGATTGATGTATGGTACCCATGCAGGGAAAATGGTAGCATTGCATGCCAGTCTTTGTTGTGACCACCATCTTCTGCACAATCTTCTTGATATTCTTGTTAGCTGCCTCTACAACGCCATTCATCTTTGGCCTGTAAGGAGAAGAATTGTGATGTTGGATCTTGAAGTCCCGACACAGTTCTGCCATCATTTTGTTGTTTAAGTTGGAACCATTATCAGTAATGATTCACTCGGGCACTCCATACCGACAGATGATATCTCTCTTCAGGAATCGGGCTACCACTTTCCTGGTGACATTGGCATACGAAGCTGCTTCAACCCATTTGGTAAAATAGTCAATGGCTATCAGGATGAATCTGTGGCCATTTGAAGCAGTCTGTTCAATCTTGCCAATCATATCTATGCCCCACATGGTAAAGGGTCAAGGTGAAGACATCACATTCAGAGGATTCGGAGGCACATGCACCTTATCTGCATAAATCTGGCATTTATGACATTTCCTGGCATAAGCACAACAATCTGCATCCATCGTGATCCAGTAGTAGCCTGATCTTAGCAACTTTTTAGCCATTGCATGCCCTCCAACATGGGTACCAAAAGATCCTTCGTGCACCTCGTGCATCAACAAGTCTGCTTCTGTCTTATCAACACATCTGAGAAGTACCATATCAAAGTTCTCTTGTACAAGGAACCATCAGCATTCAAGAAGAAACTACCAGCTAGCCTTCTTAATGTCTTCTTATCATTGGATGATTCCCCAGGTGGGTATGTTTGATCCTCCAAGAAGCATTTGATGCCATAGAACCAAGGCTTATCATCTTTAGCAAGGTCTGCAGAGAATACGTATGTTGGTCTGTCAAGTCTGGATACTGAAATCTGTGGCACAAAGTTGGCAGCTTGAACTTTGATCACGGATGAAATGGTAGCCAGAGCATCTGCAAACTGATTTTCATCTCGAGGGATATACTCGAGCTTGACTGTTGTGAAGAATGTAAGTAACCTCCTCGTATAGTCCCGGTAAGGCATCAGATGCTCCTGGTGAGTGTACCATTTGCCATTGGTTTGATTGATTACCAGAGCTGAATCTCCGAATACAGTTAAAGTCTTGATCCTGAGGTCAATGGCTTCCTCAAGACCCATGATACAGGCTTCGTATTCAGCTTCGTTGTTAGTGCAGTTAAAAGTGAGTTTTGCCGAGAAAGGCATGTGAACTCCCTTAGGTGTAATGAGTACTGCACCAACACCACGACCATTCATATTAACAGCCCCATCAAACATCATAGTCCATTCTTCTTCTGGGTCAAGCCCTTCAGTGTGAACAGGCTCTTCGTGATATTTTGCTTTTATGAACATGATATCTTCATCAGGGAAGTCAAATCTCATAGGCTGGTAATCATCAATGGGTTGCTAAGCTAGATAGTCAGACAATACACTGCCTTTGATGGCCTTTTGAGATGTGTACTGAATGTCATATTCTGTGAGAATCATTTGCCATCTTGCAACCCTTCTGGTAAGTGTTGGCTTCTCAAAAATGTACTTAACTGGGTCCATCTTTGAGATCAATAAGGTAGTGTGGGTCAGCATATACTGCCTTAGTCGGCGAGCAGCCCACGCTAAAGCACAACAAGTTTTCTCGAGCAGTGAATAACGTTGTTCACAGTCGGTAAACTTTTTGCTTAGGTAGTATATTGCATACTCTTTTCGACCAGACTCGTCATGCTGGCCCAGCACACACCCCATTGACTCTTCTAATATTGTCAAGTACATTATTAGAGGTCTTCCTTCAACTAGAAGCATAAGGATCGGAGGCTCTTGTAAGTATTCCTTGATTTTGTCAAAAGCCCTTTGGCAGTCTTCATTCCACCTGACCGTTTGTTCATTCCTTAATAACTTGAACAAAGGCTCACAGGTTGCTGTAAGGTGAGATATGAACCTTGAAATGTAGTTCAACCTACCTAGGAACCCTCGAACTTCTTTCTCATTCTTTGGTGCAGGCATTTCTTGAATGGCTTTAACTTTGTCAGGGTCAACTTCAATTCCTTTTTCACTCACAATAAACCCCAGCAGCTTACCGGATCGCACCCCGAATGTGCATTTGTTGGGGTTTAGCTTCAGTTGGTACTTCCTCAGACGCTTGAATAGCTTCAACAAATTTACCAGGTGGTCTTCTTCTGTGAGGGACTTGGCAATCATGTCATCCACATAACATTCAATTTCTTTATGGATCATGTCATGGAATAATGTTACCATAGCCCGTTGATAAGTGGCACCAGCATTCTTCAGTCCGAATGGCATTACCTTATAACAGAATGTGCCCCAGGGTGTGATGAAAGTTGTCTTCTCCATGTCTTCAGGTGACATCTTGATCTGATTATATCCTAAAAATCCATCCATGAAGGAGAACACCGAGAACTGAGCCGTATTGTCGACTAATACATCAATGTGAGGTAAAGGGAAGTCATCTTTCGGGCTGGCTCTGTTCAGATCCCGGTAATCCACACAC
The DNA here is from genome assembly GCA_963966055.1 of Lathyrus aphaca. Lineage (NCBI taxonomy): Eukaryota > Viridiplantae > Streptophyta > Magnoliopsida > Fabales > Fabaceae > Lathyrus > Lathyrus aphaca. The sequence continues at coordinate 88,363,896 of OZ014520.1, forward strand.
ATCCTCACCTTGCCATCCTTCTTAGGCACAGTTACAATGTTAGCAACCCACGACGGGTAATTAGTTACATCAAGAAAACCGACGTCCCACTGTTTTTGTACCTCTTCTTTTATCTTCATGGCCATATTTGGGCGAGTACGGCGCAGCTTCTGTTTTACTGGTGGATAGTCTTCTTTCAGAGGCAACTTGTGCATAACAATGTCGGTGTCTAACCCTGGCATATCTTGATAAGACCAAGCAAAAACATCCACATACTCCCGAAGCATGTCAATAAGTTGCTCTTTTACTGAATCTTGCAGACAGGCCCCGATTTTAACTTCTTTCAAGTCTTCTTCTGTACCAAGATTAACCGTCTCAACTTCCTCCTGATGAGGAGTGATGACCTTCTCCTCTTGTCTCAACAATCTGGCTAGTTCTTCAGGTAGCTCATAATCTTCTTCAACCCCTTCATCGACTTGATTAATCGGATTGTCAAAGTCATACAAAGTCATAGTAGTGTCGTTGTCGGTGCAGTCTGAAGGGCACTCTCTGCAAGGGTTTAGATTTGTTCATTTTAGTGATCGGTTTTATCTTGCTTATAAAAAAGTGAAAATGAAGTTATTATTAAAAAACACTGCCATTTTATTTTTGTACAAAAAATGAAAAATGAAAAAACAGTGAGCGGAAAAGAAAAGACTCATTTGCAAAAGATGTCCTGATATTCATTAATTGATTGTTTGCACAAAATACAAGATGGCCCAATTACAAAATGAGCCCTGACATCTTAGGCAAGATGTAGGGCTTGATGCATGCTTAAAGATAGGAAATAATAATTACTCTGCAGGAGTAACTCTTATAATTTCCTGGGAAGACCAGTTTGAGACATGGTTCCCCGGGATCCTTGGACGTATCCAGCTTTCCAGGTTGCGCTCGTCTTCTGACTCATCTTCCAAACTATTCACAGCATCCGGGGTGAGCATTCCCCCGCTGACAAACTTGGGCTCCGTTGCAGCCTCTGGTTGATCTTGTCGAGTTGGTCTGTAACCCAACCCGAATCGGTCTTCTTTCTTTTCAACTGGCAGCAGCTTGCCCCATCCTTGAGCGGTACCTTCCTCAATAACCTTCCGGGCCTGTTGATATGATGTGATGGAAGTCCCAAGCACAACAGATGCTTCATTAATATTAAGGGCTTCAAACCCTTGACTCATGGTCTCATGGATCTCCCCATCCATTTCTATGTACTTGAAAGTAGCCAGCTGGCTAACGAAGATATCCTCTTCCCCACAAATGGTAATGACTTGGCCTTCCCACTCGAATTTTAACTTCTGGTGAAGGGTTGACGTCACGGCGCCAGCGGCGTGTATCCATGGTCTACCCAATAGACAACTGTAGGCAGGCTGTATAATCATCACAAAGAAGGTCGTTTTGAAAACCTGTGGGCCAATCATTATCGGCAACTTTATCTCTCCCATAACTGATCTTTTAGAACCGTCAAAGGCTCTCCCTACCAAGTTGCTTGGGCGTAGTGCCAATCCATCATGTTCCATCTTCACAAGGGCTTTCTTGGGTAGGAAATTGAGTGATGACCCTGTATCCACCAATACGTGAGAAAGAATTGCACCCTTACACTCCAAGGTAATATGCAAAGCCTTGTTGTGATTGTGACCTTCCGTTGTCAGATCAGCGTTGGTAAATCCTAGTCCATGACTAGCGTTGACATTTCCAACCACAGCCTCTAACTAATTGACAATAATCTCCTCCGGCACATAAGCTTCATGCAGGAATTTTAATAGTGCGTTCCGATGAGCCTCGGAGCACATTAGCAATGATAGTATGGAGATTTTGGAAGGTGTCTAGTGAAGATGGTCCACCACCTTATAATCACTTTTCTTGATTATCCGCATGAATTCATCAACCTCTTAATCAAAAGGAGTCTTCAAAGTTTCTTTAGCAACTGGTTCTTCTTGCACCACATTCTTCCCTTTTGCCTTAGCAGCAGCTTCTGCTTCAGCAATGGGTCTTGGTATTTGCGAGGCAAAGAGACGTCCGCTTCTAGTGAAGCCTCCGCGTCCCCCCACATTGTCTATCTGAGGTGAAGAAGTTGATGACTCTAAAGTGATTTTCTGCCCCTCGCAATATAGATCTGAGCCATAATGCCAAGGGATGGCATTATTGCTTTCGTAAGGAACTGACCCAGGCACTGTGATAATGACCGGACTGATAGCAGCTGCAGAGGGGACCACAATGGTGTGTGGATCATAATATATGGTAACTGGTGCTCTGACAGGAGTAGCATTTTGTTGTGAGTTGTTGGAAGGAACATTTGCGGGATCGTAGTATATTGTAACCGTTGAGACACTTTCATTAACTATTGCTGATGTTGTAGACGGTACTGTTGACTGGACGGGTGTTGAAGTTGTAGCAGGAACTGATATAGTAATGGGTGTTGTCGTTGTAGAAGGAATTGTGACTGAACTTGTATCCATTGAAGTGATTGATTGAGTAATTGTTGGAGTTGTAGCAGAATCTGTTGGAACAAGGGTTGCTGATGTTGTAGGAGTATTTGTGATTGTTGATGAAGGAATGGTTGGAGTTGTAGTCGCTGTTGTTGTAATCTGAAGAGTTCCATCTCTAATGATGCCATCTATGCCGTTTCTCAGTCTCTCACATCCATTAACGGCAATATTGCAATATCCACAGCCGACCTCACACCCGGGGAACACTTGGCATTCTAACAACTGAGCCTTGATTTCAACCAAAGGTGTTCGGATATGTGCAACACTACTAATTAATGTGGATGGTTTGCCCTCCTCAATAGCATTAATCCTAGGCCCGTTGTGACTAGGCATTGGATTTCTTGTGACGTTCGGAGGAGGCGCAAAATTGAGAGCTTTTGAGTCCACCAAATCCTGGACTTTCATCTGTAGGGCCTGCATTTTTCAGTATTATGCCCCGGTGCGTTCGAGTGGAATGCACACCTGGCATTTGTATCATAGTTCTTTGGCAGATTAAGAGGATCTGGAGGAGCCAACATCCTAAGCTCCACTAGGTTAAGCTTTAGGAGTTGTGGCAAGAGCGCAACATACGACATTGGGATTGGGTCAATTACCCTGTTTGCCTGAGATGGCCTTTGTTGGAAAGGGCGTTGTTGATGATTACCGTTGTTGTTGTTATACGACCTTTGTTGTGGATAATGAGATTGTTGTTGATACTGAGGTTGTTGTTGTTGAGGATACAATGGTTGTTGTGATACTGGAACTGGGATGGTAACAGCTGCTACTGACCTGTGAGAATACTGGGGCCTTCCCTGACTTGCATGAATAGAATTAGTTTCACCTGCCCTTCGGGGCCCTGCAAAAGGTTTTCTAGGATTGCTGGAGGAACTCGCACCACTGTCGGAGATCTTGCCCATCTTCAAGAGACTTTCAATCCTCTCACCAGCTATGACCACATCAGCAAAACTGGTAGAGGAGAAAGCAGCCAGTCTATCAATATAAGTCCCTTGCAATATGTTCATGAACATGTCAGCCATTTCCCTTTCTGACATGGGTGGTTGGACAGCAGCAGCAAGTTGTCTCCACCTCTGAGCATAATCCCGGAAGCTCTCTCTAGAAGACTGAGACATGCCTATTAGAAGAGTTCTATTGGGAGCCATGTCCAGGTTGTACTGATATTTCCGGATGAAGGCCTCGGCTAAGTCCTTCCAACATCTTATGGTGGCCCTAGTCAAATGTGAATACCATTCTCTCGAAGCTCCAGTCAGACTATCCTCAAAGTAGAACATCCATAACTTTTCATCCATGGTATAAGCCTTGAGCCTACCCAAGAAAGATTGTAGATGAGTGCGAGGACAGGATGTGCCATTGTACTTTTCAAAGCATGGGGGTTTGAATTTGTGGGGAATTCTCACCCCATCTACTAGGCCCATGTCCATCACATCGAAGCCCAAAGAATTCTGAGATTCCAAAGATCTTAACGTTTCAGCAATCTCATCCAATCTTCTATCATATACCTCATCTCCAGCCCCTATAACACTAAACTGTTCATCTTGGGGATCCTCTTGCAGGATTCTGCCCCCAGCAGTATTACCTTGAACATTCCTCGGGATGTTGACTTCTGGATTCAAGTGAGGTCCATACTCTGGTGGATCAATATGAGGCTGCCCACGTTCATTGTTGCTAGTTCCCCCTGTTCCCAGATGAGGCTCTTTAGGAGTTTGTCTTTCCACCAATTCTTTTAACCTTTCTTGACTCTGGGCTAAGCCAGTCATCACTGCCATAAACTGAGACATCTGATTTCTCATCTCTACTCTCTCATTGGCCATCTGATTTCTGACCTCAGTCAGATCCTGCTATACTTGTTCCATTTGAATGCCGGGAAGGTTGTTACGAGTCGGGTACCGGTGCGTGCGGTTGACAAGGAACACTCGGCGACGAGCAATGTTTCCTGAGATAACAACAAAGTTAGAAACAAGAATAATAACAAACCCTACAAAACAAAAACAAAGTCAGTATGCAATGCAGTATGCTTATTTGTTTTCCAAGGTATCCGGTTTGGTTCTTGGTTTTGACCTTTCCAGACCTCGAGGAAGATGCTTGATGTTGTTGAGAGAAAGCCCAAATGAAAATCAAACTAAAGTATATTACACATGATGAACAATACATAGTTTGTTTTACAATACATGCCCATAGAGGGTCAAAATACAACAAAAGAGGAAAAGTACATCAAATGGAAACAAACAACAAACAAAGGGTCAGACATCCAATCCAAACTTATCTTCTCTAACCTCCTTCAGGAGTGCCTCAGTCACTGGACCAACTGGGTTCTCTGTAATGGTCCTAATGAGGAGGTTCCTGGTAGCAATGGCAGTAGTCAGTTTCTTATGCCGGTCCTGGTCCTTTGATCTCTTCAACCCTGCTCTGAGCTTCAACTTTGATATCTCTCTCTGTGCAGCCAACAAAGCTTCTTGCTGCTTCTTCTCATTGGCCTCTAGCTGTTCGATCTTGACTTGAGTCTTCTGGTTTTCTTGTGTACGGGCTTCGGTGATCATGACCCACCTAGCCTGACTCTCTTGCAGATTGTGCTCAGCCCTAGCTTTCTGAATCTTGGCCTCCTTGCAGGCATTCTTCAATATCTGTTCTCCAGCCCTTGCTTTCCTTATGTAGTCTTCTGTCTTTTCAATTTTGGCAAGGTGCTCAACCCTGAGCTTCTCCAATCTCTCAATGTCCAGAAGACCATCACTTCTTTCCCAAAGAGTTTTCTTCAAGGCCTGGGATAACTGCTCATTCCTTTCTTTCAACTTTTCAAATTCCTCCAGGCTAACTGTTGCTGCAGGCTGTACTGTGGATGGTCCAGGTGTGTCTTCCAAGGTGAAAGGCATCCTGGTAATCTGAGCTCTAGTACAGGACCAGTCTATATACTGAGCTGAAGCAACATTATTACATCTTCCAAGAATAGCTACCCCTTTTGTCTGGATGTTGTCCCAAGCCCAAGATGCTTGTCTGACAACAGCTGAATTAGGTTGTACTTCACAATATAAGGTCTCAGCTAAATCCTGTCCCCTGGGAGGTTGAACCAAGGCATATCCCAGTTGTCTCTTGAACAGTAAAGGATTGTAGTTGATGCAACCCTTCACTCCTATCGGAGGCACATTTGGGTATTGCCTACTGTTGCACCCCAAAATTTGCCCTCACAATACAAGACTTTGTATGCTAAGAGGTTCACAAGGTTCACAATACTTACAAAACCTTTCATGAGGTTCATGAAGTCTACAAGACACTTTATGAGGTTCACAAGGTTCACAAGACCTCCCATGAGGTTCACAAGATTCACAAGACACTTTATGAGGTTCACAAGGTTCACAAGACCTCCCATGAGGTTCACAAGATTCACAAGACCTCCCATGAGGTTCACAAGATTCACAAGACCTCCCATGAGGTTCACAAGGTTCACAAGACATCTTATGAAGTTCACAAGGTTCACAAAGTTCACAAATAGTCAGAAAGTTTGACAATTCCCTCAGACAATGCATCCTCCTAAGCAGTGCATCCAAAACTAGGGTTTTGACTTTAATCAGGCTAAATGGACTTCCAAGACTTCATGTGAGCTTCATAACATCTTATATGTGTTTAAGAATCCCCATGACAAGTTTCAAGACTTTTCTCAAAGGTTTGCTCAATCAGATAATCAGATAAGTCAAAATCAATCAAAGTAGTTAAAAAGTCAAACTGAGGTCAACTGTGGTCAAACCAAAGTCAAACTTCATGATTTTTTGCCAACATCAAGTATATGAAGTAAAATTCATCATTTGATCAAGGGTTGATCATGATTCATCAAGGAGATTTCAGATCATCAAGAATCAAAGGTTTCTAAAGTAGGGTTTCCTCAGGAAAAGTCAACTGAACTTTGACCAGCCATAACTTTCACATGCTTCATCACCAATTTTCCATCCAAATCTCATTTTGAAGGAAATTTAATTCTATACAACTTTGTGTCTCACAAGCCAAGCCCAAAAATGCTTCATTTGGAAGGTATGAGCTAAGACATTATAGGTCCTTTTGAAAGTCAACAAAAAGTCAACAACTTCAAAAGGGCATAACTTGAGAATGGTAAATGATATGGACATGAAACCAATGGGGTTGTTTAGAGGACTCTTCAAGCTTTCCAAAAAGTCCAAGAACACCCTCATAGCATTAAAATTGAAGGATGTGTGCCCTTGCAAAGTTGGGAAATTTTTGGTTGGTTTATAAAGAAAATGGAGGTTTAAAACCAAATTTTTCTAAATGGGCTTGCCATATGATGATCCAATCCATACAAACACTTCATGCACGACCCAACCCTCAAATATTCAGATTTTTTATTATTTTATTTTATTTATTTTGATTTTATTCATCTAAAATCATTTTAAATTAAAATCAAATAGAAAAATCAAATATTTAAATGAGATTGTGCTTCTAGAAAGTCATAAAGATTGCTTGGATCAAATTGATACAAAAATTATGGTGATTGACTTGAAATAGAAAGGTCTTATTCAAGAATATTTGAAATTTAAGCTTGAATCTTTTTCAATCTCATTGATCCAAATTTTCCACACAATGATCCATTCTTTTGACCTAATTCTATTGTACTATAAGTATACAACACAACCCTATGCACAAGACACGATTTTCTGCCTCAAAGAGTAAGTTGCAACTTTCAAAATTCATCACAAAACTCAAATTCGGATTCCAAGTTACAACCACTTTCAAGATAATTTGAAGGTTGCAATGTGTTCCTGGATGTTCATAGAATGATTTTGGATCATAAACAACATCTAAAACATCTCCATTTGCATAATCCGATTCATAATGTTCATCATATTTTGATTTTTCGATTCTGGATATTGACTGGTTTTTAATGAGTTTTGATCATTGTTTTGTGTTTATATTAAGTTGTTGATTGATTCTGGATAGTTTGATTGAAGTTTCATTGCAGGTTTGAGAAATCACCATGGCTAGGGTTTCGGCCATGAGATTAGGGTTTTGCTTTAAACCAAACATAAACAAATTCTAAGAACATAGAACAATCAAGTGAACTCTGGGGATCATGAAGCATCAATTAATTTTGAAAAATTGTACTGTTTTGATGGTAATCCAATTTTCGTAGGTTCTGGTATTTGAAAATTCGCAGGAACCATCGTAGGAAAATTCACAGCAAGTTGCGCAGGTCCAGAGGTAGGAGAAGACCAGCTGCGCGCGAAAACCCTATTTGAATTTGATACAAGGGTTAAAACAAATTTGTTTCATACGTATATCACAATGAGCACGCAACTCAGTTGGTTTTGAACGCGCGCGTATTGCTTGAGGGCCTTAGTTCGATTCCTGGGCTCAACCACTTTTTCTTGTTTTTCTATTTAATTAACAGGTTTAATATATTATGAATTATGGTAATTGTACTATCAGTAGCGCCCTCCCGGCTGGATGGAAAGAATGCTTGTGTGTTATGTAAGGGACCTGGGTTCGAATCCCCCCAGACCCTTTTATGTTGTTTTTATTTTTGCTATGATTATTTACAGGTTATACAACAAAACCAAGTGGAGTGGAGTACTATCAGCTGCGCGCAGTGGCTAAGTTGGTTTTGGGAGTCCTTCAGCCAGGTAAAGGACCTGGGTTCAAATCCCAGGTCCTGTTTTTTTAGTACTTTGTTCATTTATTTTATTTCTTTACATTTATTTTCTTGTTTTTTTTTATAATTTTATTCAATTTAAATAATTTCTAAAATAAATTGTTAATATTTTCTTAAAATCTCATATTTTCAAAATATAATAATTTATTGTCTCAAACTTTTTTATGTTTATATTTATTAATATGTATATATATATTTTTGTTAATTATATTTAGAAAAAATTCTAACCCTAATATTTTTATATATGTATATAAACCCTAATTTTCTAAAACCTAAAATATTTTGTAAAAAACCTAATTAATTTTTTTTATAAATCCTAATAATTTTCACAAACCCTAATTTTCTTCTATTTATTTAATTCTATTATAATTTTCAATCATGTATATATATTATGTTCATAATTTAATTCTTGTATATAAATATGCTTAAAATTAAAATTCTTAATTTAATTTTGTTAATATAATTGTTTGTATGTAAATAATTTTTTAAACTTGTTAATTTAATTTTATAACTTATTTTCATAACATGTTTATAATTAACTTAATTTTTATAATTTGCATATAACTTAAAATTTTATAATAATTAGTATATAATTGTTTATATTTTATTCTTAAATCTTAAAAAATAGTTGTTCATTGATCTTTTAATATTTTGGCTTATATTATGTTTATGTGATATTTATTACTAACCCCATTTAACTTTGTATTATTTTTATTATTATTTTTTTACTAACCCAATTATATTATTATTATTATTTCGCTTATTTATTTAATTTGCTTTAATTATTATTATTATGTAATTGTTTCTTTTATGTAATATTTTAATAGTACTATTTAATATTTATTTTATGCTATGGTTAGTAAATAGGGAGTGTAACATGTTTGTATGTTTTAAATTAATTTAGCTCATTAAATTTAAAGATAAATATTAAAATTGTACACTCACACACGTAAGTCGATCTTTGATCGCCATCTCACTTCCTTAAGGATACCTCTCATGTTGCCTATTACAAAAAGGTCAAGTAGGGTGTATAAAGCAAAAGTCCCTAATATCACATCATCTAGTCCCTAAACAGATAAAAAGATCAAGTCCCTTCGAATGTTGCCTTCGTAATGATCTTGTCCCTTTCGAATAAAGATGATAAGTCCCTTCGAATTGCTTATACACCCCACAGTTGCCTAAATAACAGATAACCCTTCACTTGTCCCTCACATCCAAGGTAATGACTACCTATTCCTTAATAATAGGGATAGTCTTACCATTTAAAGGATTCAAGAACAGAAAAGACTTAAACTTAGGGTAGGTTCCTCTTAGATACTTGCTCACTCTTCAAAATATTTCAAACACTTCACACATTTTAAACAATTTTCAAAACAAAGGTTTTTTACGCATCCGTACATGGATCATTATAAAATACTTAAGAAAATTTTTATTCACACACTTCACATTTCAAAAACATTTTAAAGTGAGCTAAGTAACTAAGAGCCCATGGATAACCATGGATGTAAAGGGTGCTAACACCTTCCCTTTACATAACCTACCCCTCGGACCCAAAAATCTTTTAAAAGGTCTTTCCTGTTCTTTTATGCCTTTCCTTTGGATAAAATAAAAGTCGGTGGCGACTCTTGCTATCCGCAACATAACTAAAGTCAGTTCTCCCACCGTGTTACAGAACTGGCGACTCTGCTGGGGATTTAATATTAAAGAGGGGTACCCTTAGGAATTAGATCACTTTAAAATTGTTTGCCTTGTTTGCTTTATACTTACTTGTTGGGCTCTTATGTGTGAAAGATCCTAACCCGGATCTAGTGTACCTTAGGTAAATGGCAATAGACCAAGGAAACTGTATGGCGTATACCGATATGGTTGATCTGGTGGCCATAGTTAGTGTGACTTCTTGGTTGGTGCTTATGTTCCTTAAGTCAAGTTGAGGATAATATGAGGCTGCCATATGTTGTCAATGCACTAACTAACTTTTAGAACCCTAGTTATCCCATCTTGGCCTTTAGAAAAGTAGTGAGATAACCGGCTTTGGTGCAGACTGAAGTTGGTTGATACTCGATACTACGCTCATTGAGATTCTAAACTTGGAGGGTTTTGGTTGGCAAGTAAGTTGCCTACTGAACAACCACCCTTGTGAAGGATCAATGATATTGAGATCCCTTAGAACCTGGTTACTTTATAGGACAGGATGAACCATCTAAACTTCAGGGGATGGTACTTACCTTTGAACCTCATGCAAGCCTTTAAACCTAGGGCTATTGTGTGACTTGTTTGTGTGTGCCACATGTTTGTGATTGAGCATAACATCATAACATCATCATAAATCATAAGCATAGCATTTTCACTAACCATTTCAAGGACCAAAGGATTTATCTTTGTTCTTTGTTGCAGGTCATGGCTTCTGCTTGTAGAAACACTATCATGATTAACTTTGTAGGCATACCTCCTAAGCTTAAGGAGTTAGTTTCTCAAGTGTCTGATAACTCCCGGTTCATCAAGAGACATGGTTACTTACTGGATCTAGTTACCTCAGGGTTCAATGAAGACATGATGAGTGTCCTGTTTCAATTCTTTGATCCTAAGCACCATTGCTTCACATTCCCCGACTACCAGCTAGTTCCCACAATGGAAGAGTTCTCTAAACTTCTGGGTATACCTGTTCTTGATCAGAAACCATTCCCAGGCTTGGAAAAGGAGCCTAAACCTGAGGTTATTGCTGCAGCTCTACATCTGAAGAAGGCTGACATTGTTCTAGAAACGAGAAGCGGAGTCAAGGGTATTCTTGCTAAGGTGTTGATAGAGAAGGCTCAAATGTTCTTAAAGGCTATGAGCTATGATGCTTTTGAGGAGATCTTAGCCTTGTTGATTTATGGCTTAGTGTTGTTCCCCAATCCTGATCAGTTCATAGACGTTCATGCCATCAATATATTCCTGAGTCACAATCCAGTGCCTACATTGCTTGGAGACATTCTACACTCTCTTCATACCCGTACTACAAAAGCAAGAGGAACTCTGATGTGCTGCATGCCTTTGCTATCTAGGTGGTTTATTTCTCACCTTCCTCGCTCAGTGATGAAGAATGAGCAAGGGTTTAGGTGGTCTAAAAGGATCATGTCACTCTCGCCTTCAGATATTCATTGGTGCTCCAGATCTATGGAGAATGTCACTATCATTGACCGTTATGGGGAATTTCCTAATGTGCCACTTCTAGGCATAAGAGGAGGCATTACCTACAACCCTTCCTTAGCTTTACGACAGTTTGGTTACGCTCGGAGTGATGGTCCACATGACATGTTGATTCAAGGCATTGTGTTTGACTACGACAACGATCTGCAAGGTTACCGTCAAAGATTCATACGAGCATGGGGAAAAGTGAACAAGGTTGACAGCAAGACTCTGGAGCCTAAGTACACTATTCCTATGGAGGCTTATCTCAGATGGGTGCGATCTCGTGCTCAGACTCTCATGATGCCATATCCTGCTATCCTGCCAGTTACCATGGAACCTGTTGCTGAAGGGGACACTTCTTATACTATCCTTCACCCAGATATGCCTACTGACATGGAAGACTTACAGAGATCCTGGATCCAACTGAAGGAGCAAAGGGATACTTTCGAGGCTCATTACAAAGCAAGCCAAGAAAGAATCCTGGAACTAACAAAGCAACTTCATGAGGAGCGGAATCTCAACTCATACCTCAACACAAAGAGGAAACGTCCATGGGAGACTTAAAACCTCATCTCTTGTATTTATTTCATTTCATTTTGTAAGCCCAAGAGGAAAAACAAATTTATTACTAATAAAAGTTTACCTTCTTGTCTGTTTAAGCAAATTTAAATCCTGCGGTCCTTGAAAACATTGCATACGCATTTACATTCCATATCATTGCATCACAGGTTTATTGTACACAGGTTTCTCATCTTCTCGCTGTTTATTTCAGCAATGGCTCTTGAACAAACAGTTAAGGATCTCCAGGCACAAAATGCACAGTTCCAAGAGCTGATCCTGAACTTGTCCAAGGGGAAGGATGAATTGAAGACACTGCTGGCCAAGAAGACTAAGAAGACTAAGAAGACTAGAAGGTCAGGTGGCCTGATCAACATGGGAAGAAGGTTCAGAGGTCCTGTCAAGACCAAAGAACAGGTTGAAGACTATGAGTCTGAAGAGTCTGATAAAGAGGGAGCCAGTCTCCACAATACAATGTGGGACTCTGATTCTGAGGCTAACTACTATCATGAGCCTAATGAAGACAAGTTCAAGATGCTGGTGGATAGAATGGATGCTATGGAATTACAGAAATCTTCTGGGCTGGATTTTGAAGACCTGAGTTTGATATCTGGGGTGGTTATACCCATTGGTTTCAAGGTTCCTACTTTTGTTGTTTATGATGGTGTTTCTTGTCCCAAGCTGCATTTGAGGTCTTATGTCAGGAGAATCCAACCTCATACTGCTGATAAAAAGTTGTGGATCCATTTCTTCCAAGAGAGCTTATTTGGAGCTCAATTGGAATGGTACTACCAGTTGGAGAGTGTCAACATTCGGGATTGGAATGATCTTGCTGAAGCCTTCTATAAGCAATATCAATACAATGCTGACTTAGCTCCTACTCGCATGCAGCTGCAAAGCATGTCTATAGGTGCTAAAGAAAGCTTCAAGGAGTATGCTCAGAAGTGGAGAGATTTGGCTGGAAGAGTGCAACCACCTCTAACTGATAGGGAGTTAGTTGATATGTTCATGTGTACACTGAATGGTCCATTTTACAGTCATCTCATTGGAAGCTCATCATCTGGCTTCACTGAGTTGATAATGACAGGAGAGCGTGTAGAAAGTGGTATCAGGAGTGGCAAGATTCAAGTGGGTGCTTCTTCATCAGGTGCTGCAAAGAAGCCTCCTAGCGGGAGGAAAGAGTCAAATGTTGTTTATGGTCAACCTGATCGTAATAGAAGGCATCAGTCTGTGAGTGCAGTTCACATCTCAAATCCAACTCCTACAACACCAGAACAGCCACAGGGAAATCAACAGAGGGCTAGAAGGCAGTTCACTAAGATCAACATGTCAATGGCTCAAGCATTGCAATACTTGTTGAAGGCTGAACTTATTACTCTGAAAGATGCTCCTCAGAATCCTAATGTTACCTCTCCCAGGTACAATCCTAATGCACGATGTGCATATCATTCGAACTGTCAGGGACATGATACCAATAGCTGCTGGGTATTGAAGAACAAAATTCAAGATATGATTGAGGCTGGAGAGAATGAGTTTGACCCTCCGGGTACTCCAAATGTGATTACTGCTCCCATGCCAAATCATGAGAAGACTGTCAATGCCATTGATGAAGATTCACATATTTCTTCAGTTGCAGAGTTGACCACACCATTGTCTGTCATCAAGAAGAAACTAGTACAAGCTGGGTTCTTTCCAGGTTGTCGTGAAGATTGTCTATATTGTACCTATAAGCCGGATAGTTGCTGGAGGTTGAGAGATGGGATTCAACGTCTCATGGATAAATATACCATAGTGTTTGAGAGGACTCCATCTTCTGTAGAGAGTATGGTGGATCATATTACTAAAGGTAAGAAGATTGAAGAGGTGGATATGGTTGATAAAGTGCCGGTAAGAATTACTTCCAAGGGACCTGTCAAAATCACTCATAAGGGTCCAATTAAGATTACTGCTGAAGGCCCTGTGAAGATTGTTGCTGAAGCTAGAGTGGCTCCTATGGTCATTACCACTCCTGGTCCTATTCCGTATACTTCTGATAAAGCTGTGCCTTGACATTATGGGTCTGATGTTTATATCCATGGTGTTAAGCAAGAACCCTTAGCTGATATGCCTGTTGATGTTGATAATATTGCTGGATCTAGTAAGATCACACGAAGCGGAAGAGTTTTCTCTCCTCCAGTTGCCTCCAAGAATGCAGTTACTCCAGCTGCTACCTCCACCACTGATGCTCGGGGCAAAGGTCCTGTTATTGAACCTATACCTACTGATGTGCCAGCTGCTGATGATCTCTCTAAGCAGATGGAAGAAGTATTGAAGATCATTCGTAAGAGTGATTATGACATTGTTGATCAGTTGGGGCATACTCCCTCCAAGATTTCTATGATGTCCTTGTTGTTGTGTTCTGAGGCTCATGCCAAATCTTTGATCAAGTTTCTGAAGACTGCTCATGTACCCAATGAAATTTCTGTTGACCAGTTTGAAAATTGTGTTGCACACTTGACCTATGATAATGGGTTAGGTTTCTCTGATGCTGATTTGACTCCTGCCAAGAGGGATCATAACAGGGCTTTGCATATCTCAATTGAATGCAGGGGCACTACCCTGTCACATGTATTGATAGACGATGGTTCCTCTCTGAACGTGTTGCCCAAAGAAGTCCTGAATAAGCTTAGTCCTGAAGATGTTGTGTTGAAACCCAGTAATATAGTGGTGAAGGCTTTTGATGGTTCGAGAAGGGTGGTGCATGGAGAAATTGATCTCCCAATCAAAGTTGGTTCTCAGGTTTTTAATGCTACCTTTTATGTCATGGATATTCGTCCGTCATATTCTTGTTTGCTTGGGCGTCCCTGGATCCATGGGGCAGGTGCTGTAACCTCCACTTTACATCAAAAGCTGAGATATCCGGTAGAAGGAAAGGTTGTTACTGTCTACGGGGAAGAAGGATATGTTGTTAGCCATGTGAACACCTTTAAGTATCTTGAAGTGGAAGGTGAATATGTTGAAACTCCGTGTCAGACATTTGAAGTGGTTCCTTGGATTGTTAATGATTATGAAGCTCCTCCTGTTGTCAAGAAAGTGCCTGTGGTCACCAAAGTACCTCCAACAATGGCCTCCCTTAAAGATGCTAGAGCTGTGGTGGATGAAGGTGGTTGTACTATTTGGGGTCAGCTTCCTGATATTCCATACAAGTCTGACAAATTTGGTTTGGGTTTCACTGCAGAGTCCCAGAAGGCTGTTCGTCGTGCTCGTGCTGTTCGTATCACCAATCAGGGGATTATGAAGAACCAGATCAATGCTGTGGATGACTATGATGAAGACTACAACTTGGATGCTTGGGTTTTTCCTACTGTGGGTGCTGGACTCAATAATTGGAAAGCTGAAGATGTTATTCCTATCTCCTTTAGTCAGGAGTAAATACTATTACTGTGTTGTTGCTTTTTAAGTTTGTAATTTCTTGAACAATTAAAACTCTCAAGCCTTGTGCCTTACCCGGGGCACAATGGTGTGCTTGTTACGGGCTGTCATTTCATTTGCATACTTCATTCAATAAAAATCAGTGGACGTTTCGTTTTCGTAAATATTGTGTT
Organism: Lathyrus aphaca; assembly: GCA_963966055.1. NCBI lineage: Eukaryota > Viridiplantae > Streptophyta > Magnoliopsida > Fabales > Fabaceae > Lathyrus > Lathyrus aphaca. The sequence goes on from OZ014520.1 coordinate 88,379,351, forward strand.
CCTTGTCTTTCTTTATTTTATTTTTTACCTTTATCAGCTATGTGTTCTTACACACACCCACATCACTAAAATGCAGATCCTCATCCACTCTGGATCCTGTTGATAACAGTTTTACTATTGCCAATTATAATTTCGAGAATCTAATCTATCAAACTGAAGACGGAAATGAGGACGATTGTGAAGTACCTGTAGAGCTTGCTAGGTTGTTACAACAAGAAGAGAAAGTTATACAGCCACATGAAGAGCCAGTCGAAGTTGTGAATCTGGGAACTGAAGAAAACAGGAAAGAAGTCAAGATAGGGGCTGAATTAGAGGATAGTGTCAAGAGCAGATTGATTCAGATGCTACGTGACTATGTGGAGATCTTTGCTTGGTCCTACGAAGATATGCCAGGGTTGGATACAGACATTGTGGTTCACCGTCTACCAGTAAAAGAAGATTGTCGTCCAAAGAAGCAGAAGGTTCGTCGTATGCGTCCTGAAATGTCAGAGAAGATCAAAGCAGAGGTAATGAAACAGTTCAATGCAGGGTTCTTAGCTGTGACTTCTTATCCTCAGTGGGTTGCAAATGTGGTGCCGGTACCTAAGAAAGATGGTAAGGTACGTATGTGTGTAGACTACAGGGATTTGAACAAGGCCAGCCCTAAAGATGACTTCCCACTTCCTCATATTGATGTTCTGGTAGACAACACTGCTCAGCATAAGGTATTCTCTTTTATGGATGGTTTCTCGGGTTACAATCAGATCAAGATGGCACCTGAAGATATGGAGAAGACAACATTTGTTACACAGTGGGGCACTTTCTGTTATAAGGTGATGCCATTTGGTTTGAAGAATGCAGGGGCAACATATCAGCGTGCTATGGTGGCTTTGTTTCACAATATGATTCATCATGAGATAGAGGTGTATGTGGATGATATGATAGCCAGGTCCCAGAATGAAGAGCAACATCTTGATCATTTGCATAAGTTGTTTGAGAGGTTGAAGAAATACAAGTTGAGATTGAACCCAAACAAGTGTACTTTTGGAGTTAGGTCTGGTAAGCTCCTAGGTTTCATAGTCAGTGGAAAAGGTATTGAAGTGGATCCTGCAAAAGTGAAAGCTATACGAGAGATGCCAGCTCCCCGTACTGAGAAGGAAGTTAGAGGTTTCTTGGGACGATTGAATTACATTGCAAGATTTATTTCCCAATTAACAGCTACCTGTGAGCCAATCTTCAAGTTGTTGAAGAAAGATCGGGTGATGGAATGGAATGATGAATGCCAGACTGCCTTTGATGAAATCAAGAAATATTTGCTAGAACCTCCAATTTTGATGCCACCAGTTGATGGAAGACCCATGATTATGTACTTAACAATGTTAGACAACTCAATGGGGTGTGTGTTGGGGCAACATAACGAGTCTGGTCGAAAAGAGCAGGCAATATACTACCTTAGCAAAAAGTTTACTGACTGTGAAACAAGATACTCACTTCTCGAGAAAACTTGCTGCGCTTTGGCATGGGCTGCTCGCCGACTAAGACAGTATATGTTGACCCATACTACCTTGTTGATTTCGAAGATGGATCCAATCAAGTACATATTTGAGAAACCTGCTCTCTCCGGAAGAATTGCAAGATGGCAAATGATATTGACAGAATATGATATACAGTATACTACTCAGAAGGCCATCAAAGGAAGTGTTGTTGCTGATCATTTGGCTCATCAAGCACTGGATGATTATCAGTCAATGAGTTTTGAATTCCCTGATGAAGATATTATGATTATTACCAAATAACCTGGACAATATGACGGACCTGAACAAGGATCCCGATGGACTATGGTTTTTGATGGTGCTTCCAATGCACTTGGTAATGGTGTTGGTGTTGTGATTAGTTCCCCTGAAGGTTGTCATACCCCGATTACTGCCAGACTTTGTTTCTATTGTACCAATAACATGGCTGAGTATGAGGCATGTATCCTGGGTATTAAAGCTGCTATTGATATGAAGATTCAGTTCTTAGACGTGTATGGAGATGCAGCCCTGGTAGTAAGTCAGATTAAAGGAGATTGGGATACCAAGCATGATAACCTCATTCCTTACAGAGAGCATGTGTTGTCTTTGATCCCACATTTTAAAGAGATTACCTTTGGACATATTCCACGAAGAGAGAATCAGTTGGCAGATGCATTAGCCACCATGGCATCCATGTTTGAGATCAGCTGGGATGATGAAGCTCCCAAAATTACTATTGATAGATTTGAAAAGCCTGCATACTGCAATGATATTGACACTGAAGGGGAAGAGGAGAAGCCTTGGTTCTATGAAATGAAAAGATATCTTGAAGCTCAGGAGTTCCCTGAAGGGGCATCTGTCAAAGATAGGAAGTTTCTGAGGAGGTTTTCTGCCAAGTTCTTCTTGAGTAATGGAATTTTGTACAAGCGCAATCATGATTCAACTATGCTTCGTTGTGTGGATCAGAAGGAAGCAACAGAGATTATGGAAGACATGCATGATGGGATCTTTGGCACTCATTCTAGTGGTCATACTATGGCAAAGAAGATATTGAGAGCAGGTTACTATTGGTCTACCATGGAAGCTGATTGTCATCAACACTCCAGAACATGTCACAAGTGTCAAATCTATGCTGATAAAGTCCATATACCTCCATCACCATTGAATGTGTTAACTGCTCCTTGGCCTTTTGCCATGTGGGGCATTGATATGATTGGTGAGATCAAGCCTACTGCTTCTAATGGGCATCGTTTCATCCTGGTTGCTATTGATTATTTCACGAAGTGGGTGGAGGCAGCTTCATTTGCATCTGTTACCAAGAATGTTATGGCTCGGTTTATTAAGAGTAATCTCATATGTAGGTATGGCATCCCTGAAAGGATTATTACTGACAATGGCTCTAATCTGAACAACATTATGATTACTGATCTCTGCACAAAGTTCAAGATTAAGCATCACAACTCTTCTCCGTATCGTCCGAAGATGAATGGGGCAGTTGAAGCTGCTAATAAGAACATTAAGAAGATTATACAGAAGATGACTGTGACTTATAAGGATTGGCATGAGATGTTACCGTTTGCTCTTCATGGTTATCGTACTACAATACGCACTTCAACAGGGGCAACCCCGTTCTCTTTAGTCTATGGTATGGAAGTTGTTCTGCCCATTGAAGTTCAGATTCCCTCCTTAAGAATTATGAAGGATGCAGGCTTGGATGAAGATGAGTGGATTCAGACCCGACTTGACCAGATAAATTTGATTGATGAGAAGAGGTTAGCAGCAGTCTGTCATGGCCAGATGTACTAGAAACGAATGATCAAAGCTTTTAACAAGAAGGTTAAGCCAAAGGTATATCAGGCTGGTGACTTGGTAATCAAGCGTATCATATTACCACAGGGTGATCCTAGGGGCAAGTGGACTCCTACATATGAAGGGCCATTTGTGGTCAAAACAGTATTCTCAGGAGGTGCCATGATACTTACTACTATGGATGGTGAAGACTTCCCACAGCCTGTAAACGCAGACATAGTTAAAAAATACTACGCATAAAAAGAGACCCGCTAGGTTGACTGGCCTAGGCAAAAATAAGGGCATCCCGGCAAACCAAAAGGGTTTGGGCAAAAATTAGGGATATATATATATATATATATATATATATATATATATATATATATATAAAATGTACACCCGGCAAGTCGAAAACCTGAAAAGGCGGCTTGGGTAAAAAAGGGTATCCCGGTGGATTGAAAACCTGAAAGGGCAATCCAGGCAAAAGTTAGGGATTAAAGCGTATGACTATGTCTCGTTTGGATCACCCATGAAACTACTACCAGTTGGGCTACATACTCAAGCTCGAACAGATAAAGCTCAATCCGATCATTTCTGTCTCAACAACAGAAGATGAGATACTTGAAGATAATGGCAATAGTAGAATTGAAACTCAATAGGATTATTTCTCACATAGCTAATTTTCTTTGTTTTGTAAAACTTTATGACAAATTCCTCTTACTAGGATTTCTGTCTCCTTGTACAAACTTACCTATGTATAGGTCACTTTTTGATATAAATAAAATTCCATCTTTGAGTCCTGATTTACTTTTACCCTATTTACATAAGCGAAACGTCCATTGGTTGTGTTTGAATGTATGTATGCTTTTGAATATGATTGATGTTTACCAGAAATGCATAAATGCTTAATATGATTGATGTTTACCAGAAATGCATGAAAATGCAGTAATAGTATTTACTAAGGACGAACGAGGGAAGGAATTCAACGAAGCTTCGCCGGTTCATCCTCACAAGACAGCTACAGGTTCCCCAATAGGACAAATCCATCTTCATAAATACTTCACGTCACATCTCCCCTGGAATTTATTTTTCCAATAGGAGTACGACGAACGAAGACGGGAGGTTATGGATACCTTACTATCAAACGAAGACGGGAGATTATATATACTATATTATCAGACAAGACGGGAACAAGTTCCTCATATTCTCCAGTAACGAATCGGGATTTATTTTCCCTGGCCAGCAGTTGCTATACGAAGATATCCAGACGCTTCAGACTCATAATGCATACATCATACCATATCATACATATACATAAATACATAATACATTACTTAGGTGCATCATATCATACATGCATACATAATGCATAGACTAATATTATCATACAGAATGTTATAATCTTGTTTTTCATGTTAATTCTCCAGCAGACAAATTTCATCAACAAATTGTGACTATTGGGCCGTTGTTTATCTTCCCAAAAGTTATCATTTCCTCAGGACGTTGTTTATCCTCCTGAAAGCTTCCTATACCTCAGGACGTTGTTTATCCTCCTGAAAGCATATCATGACCTTGGGCCGTTGTTTATCTTCCCAAAGGTTACATCATTTCCTCAGGACGTTGTTTATCCTCCTGAAAGCTTCTTATACCTCAGGACGTTGTTTATCCTCCTGAAAACTATCATGACCTTGGGCCGTTGTTTATCTTCCCAAAGGTTACCATTTCCTCAGGACGTTGTTTATCCTCCTGAAAGCATATCATGACTATTGGGCCGTTGTTTATCCTCCCAAAAGTTATACTTATACCTTAGGACGTTGTTTATCCTCCTGAAAGCATATTGTAAACACCCCAAATTTGCCCTCACTCATTCACACCATGGCTTGTGATCATTCTCATATGCATAAACACCAACATATCATCTCATATCTCATTTTTGATTCACTGGATAGTTTCTGAGGCATCTGCACCTAGGGTTTGTGATCTGAGCAATCCCAAAGCATCTTGAGCCATTCCAAAGGCCACTAATCAACTCAAAGGGGTCCATGTGTGTTCTTATGTCATATTCCATCTCCTCAAAGTCAAAAATGCAGAGGAATCACAAGAACTAGGGTTTGAGTGGATGCAGAGCCAGGATGAACTGCACAGTTGACTGAAAATTAGGGTTTTGGTTTCAGAGGCCATAACTCCAAATTTTTTGGTCATTCTTGTTTCCATTGATCTCTATATGGTATAGGGAGTATGCATATCAATTTTCATGAAGAAATTCCATGGGGAAGTCATCTGATCAAGAGTTGACTTTTCAGACAAGTCAGTGCAAAATCAGGGCATCTGAGGCCCCCAATGACCCAACCAATGGGTGATCTTCATCATTTTGAGTGTATATGGTCTTTATTTGATCATGTAAGAAGATTGAAGTTCATAGAAATCAAGAATTTAGGGTTTTTGCAAATGTTGACTTTTTGGGCATAGTTGACTTTTCAAGAATGCATCATTTTATGTCATTTTTCAAGCCATGATTTTGGATCCAAAAATGCTTCAAATGGAAAAACTTTGGTCATGAAAGTTGTAGATCTCATCTTTCCCTTTTCAAAAAGTACAAGAACATGATCAAACTCTTCTTGGATCAAAAGTTATGGTGTGGCAAAGTTGGCAAAAATCACTAAAATTCAAGTTATGCACCAAATGGAAATTTTGCAAAACCTTGAACCAATGCATTTTGTAACTTCTAGTTGGCTTCAAACCAGTATGCAAACATTCTACAAGTCACAAAATTCAGAATGAACTAGGCATTGCTCATGCTTCATGACTTTTGGAACAAGATCTTCACATGTGAACCATAAAGCAAGCAACTTGCAAAAACTATCATCACATCTCACCCACTTGATTTCTTGGCTGCTGAACCAAACTAGCTCCATACACACATCATGCTGCGCAGCCCCATGCTCATTGTACTTAGCTAGAGTTTAGCCCATGCCCTCTCTTACAAGAAGTGGACTTTTTGCAAAAGTTGCCTTACCAATCAATAAAGGGCATGTCTTGTCAACTGACCAATGAGAGAGAAATATGTGGACAGTTTGCAAGCTAAACATATGAAGAAGCAAGGCTGAAGCTCACACATTCATCACATACTCAAACACACTCCCTTTTGCAAACTTCTTCGAATCTCTCTGTCCAGACTTCAAACATCCAAACCATTTTCACCAATCATCTCACCACACTTCATAGATCATCCAGCACCAAGAACCAAAGCCTGTAATAGCAAGAACACTCCATAACCATTCCACACTCCATTTTGCAGTTTCATTCGAAACTATCATCCTAGCTCACAAACACACAAACAAGCACCACAAACCTTCTCCATTCATCATCAGGACCACAAGCAATCACTCACCATGGCCTGAATCAGTCAGAATCACCATAGCCATTGTTGACTGAGCTTGAAGCAGTTCCTTTCGAAACTCATTATCCAGCCAGCACAAACTCATTTTGAGCATTCAAACATCATCAAGGGGTTCTAAGGAGCAGATTGCACATAAAGAGAGGGCCAGAAAGTTCCCAAACTGAAAGCTCCAAATCTCAGGTAGCTCGAAAATAATTTTTCCAGAAGTTGTTTTTCTTGTTACAAACTTGTTCCTCATGATTCACTGATCATCCTGATGCTTTTAGTTTTTGAAATGGTGATGAAATGAGAATTTAATTGCTTTCTGAAACTTGCGTGCCCTAATTCTTTCTTGCTTCGATTCAGCCTTGTTAGGAAGAATAAATTTGTTTTGAGTGAGGGTTTTGATTCGTGAGTGAGTGGGGATCATTTCCCAATTCTTAGATTTCATTTTAGTTAGGTTTTTGGGGTTTTGGGGATTTTCAGGGGAGATGCTGGCCGGAGAAGACGACCGGAAGTCTTCTCCGGCAGCCTGAAAGTAATTAATGAGTTAATTAGGGTTTAGGGGCAAGTTTGAATGTAGGCCGTGCGATTCTCTTTTCCCGCGTGCAGTGAGTGGTGGAGATCTGATCATTAGCCCTAATCCGTATTTATTTAAATGTTAATTATTTGATTAATTGAGTTTAGGGAAGTTTGAACCTGGGCCGTCCAGATGCGCGCCAGGTCAAACCTCCCAAGCCCAGATTCAATCTGGACGCTTCATTGAGCATACTTCCCATTTTTCTCAATTTATTTTAATTTCTTTTCATTTTATTTGCACAATTTATTTAAAATAGCAAAAATGTTTTAAAAATTATGAAACTTTTTGTCAAGAGTTTCACTAATTTTTAAAACCCAAAAATATTTTTATTTTATTTTTTATCATTAAAAAGGTATTTTTAAATATTTAAAAGATTATTTTTAATTGATTAATGAAAATTAATTTATTAAAAATACTTTTAGGTATTTAAAAATTACAAAAAAATTCATGAAATGTTCTAAGACATTTAGAAACATTGTCTAACCTTCAAACCAAATTTCTTTTTTGATCTTGATGCATTTTAAGAATTTTTCATTGAATTAAATCATTTTTTATGCATTATTTTGATCATGGATTCAAAAATTCATTTCTGCCAATTGGTGAAGGTTGAGACATTGATTCTTCTTGTATTGTTTTCTATTTGGCATGTAGTTTCTAGGGTAAAAAGGCCATGAATTGTTCTTGCATTTTCTAATTGTTTGGCATTTGTTTTGTTAAGAACCCTAAAAAACCCTAATAACTTAGAAAATTCATATCTTGAGTTTGGTTGAGAGTTGAGAGCTTCCCTTTGGGCAGTGGTTCATCATAGGCCTAGGGTTTCTTTGAGTGCCATTTTCCTTTTTTACTTTAGGGTTTTGCTTCTGTTTTTGGTTTGTGTTTGATGTTTGATCCATAAACCCTAATTTGGGTTTTCTTTTGCATCCTTCTTGCATTCTCTTGCATAACATGACTTGTCTTTGCATTTTGTGCATTCTTGTGATTCATTTGACATCAAGACATGTAGGAAGCATCATTGATCATTGCATCTCATACTTGCCATGTCATTTGTCTTGTATGCTTCATGCTCCTTAGCTTGCATCATTTGCATTCATAATCTTGTATGAACACCCCCATTGCCTTGCCTCATGTTTGCAGCACCTCATAACATCATAATCATCATCAACATGCTTCTGGCTTTACTTAGCATCATATCATTTCATCTCATCTTGCATTGCATTGCATTTCTTTCTAACATTTCAGGTGGTAAGTAAACTTGAGAAGTGGATTTGCCTTCACTTCTCATACCTTTTCTTTTCATCTCTCTTGCATCCATTGCTGCATCCTTATTTGTGTTTGAGATTGAGCTTGCTCATTCTTCTCTTTCCCACTTTTTTTCTTCAAGTGACTTGACTTCTTGAATGAAGCAAGTCATTTTGCTTCTCTTGATCCTGTTCATCTGCTTCCTGGTGGCTCCTCTGAAGATTGTCCTTGAAAACCTCACAAACCTTAGGACCAACCAAGCATGACAATGAATTAGGGTTTTGATTAGTTCCCCCCATAGTTTTTACCTTTGTGTCTCTCCTTGAGTCCTCTCTTCTCACCTCATAATCAGGGACTAAACCCTAAAGGCTTTAAGACTTTGTGATTAAGCTTATGCCTGCATCCTTCTCTTAGGATGGAGTGTATAACTTTAATCCTAAGTCTTGAACCCTTTATGTGTTTAAATCTCTTAATCAATCCACATAATAATTATCAAGACATCACTTGTAACTTGGGCCTTGCATTAGGGTTCTAATTCTTCCTTAATTGGTTAAGAAGGACTAACCCTAGTGTTAATGGACAAGTCCCCCTCAAGTTGTCTTACAAATCATAAAATTCACTTCATCATCTTATCATTAACCAAAATCCACTTAATAAAGACTTGTTTTGTCATGGGTTTAATCCCTAATCATGGATTAAGTTGAGGAGTCTTCCTCAGCTTAAACATTCTCATCTATTATCCTTCTTTTAGGATGGTGTAATGAGTCTGTTTAATCCTTGATTATGGCTTAACCTCATTACTTAACACTAAACAAAAACACCAAAAACATCTAAATAATCACAAGTAGGTTAATGATCTTAATCCTACACCAAAGGTGGTTAAGTGTGAGAATCTGACTTCACACTTAAGGTATTCTCATTACCCCTAATCAGAGGGAAGATGTGATGAGTTTACTAAATCCATTGGTTTAGGCTTAAGCTCATTTTCTTATGACAAACTCCAAAAAGAAGTAAAAGACTGAAAACTCAAAAACAAACAATAACCGTCTCCTTCGGGATTCTTTTCTCATCATCTTCACTCACAATCGAGAACTTGCTTCTTCCGTCTAATGCAAGACAGTTCGCACCTGAGCCAGACAGGTCACACACTTGAGCATAGGCAAGCAAGCAGTTCACAAGTCAATTCATTTTTCAGTCTCTTTGGGTCGAACTACGGTGTTCTGACTTCCTCATTGCACGAGAGGATACGTAGGCATAACTTAACAGTTATCGAACAAAAGTCTCTGTATTTTCCCCCTCCTTTCAGCTTCATTCTGTAAGCCTCATGATCTTGAGCAATTCATTCTTATTCCTTACACTGACACTTTCATACTTCACATCACTTCACATTTTTCTTGCACTGACACCTGTACATTCTTTCCAGCTATTTTATACACAGATTGCACTGACACTACCCCTTTAAAGCACAAATCTTTCAAGCGTGGATCCCGTCGAGTACGACGGACAGTCTGGGTGCTAATACCTTCCCAGGTTGTAACCAACACCCTTTCTCAGTCTCTCTGGTTCGCAACCGTCTTATCCATCTTCTTCTAGGCCTATGCAGCATTGCCTTTCCTCCGGGATAAAAATGCCTAGCTGGCGACTCTATTCATCTCCAGTGAGTTCACGGCTGTGTGTTCTCACTGTTCCCTTCGCCGACCGTTCGCGTCTGTACCTTCATATGATCCATTTTCATTTGTCGGGAGCGACAGCTTGGCGACTCTGCTGGGGAAAGACAATACTGCAACCAGGGCTTCTGGTTCTTTTTGTGGGTTCCTCCTAGCGCTTGTTTGATTTGTGTTTACTGGGGTGTTATGTGCTTGTTTGTGCTTGTATTTATTTCTGCTTTATGTACAGTTGCTTTACTGCTTTCTTTATTGCTTTTGTATATATCATACTGTCATTGTTGCTGGCTGGATCTGGTTCTTGTTTTGGTGGGTGGGTGTTTCATTGAGAGTTAAGGTCCTATACCTGGGACCTGAGTGACACCTAGGCTAGAGTGAATCATATTCTTTCCCATTCCATTTCGGTCTGGTGCGGGAATATGAGACATGGTTCAGATATGGGTTTCTTCTTGAGAACTCTGTGTTGCAGATTTCCTGCAATGCTAGGGCTATCTGGGAAGCCTGCTAAGTCTGGATGACCTTTTAGTATTGACCTTCAGAAACTGAGGTGAATTAGAGGAGGAATTGTTATGGTTATTGTAAACACTGTACCTCCGGGTTAGAAGTGTTTACACTTCTCATAACTGATCCAAGTCTGAGGATCCTTGTTCTAGATCACTACCTGTGAGGGGGTTGGGCTGTTTACAGGTTTGCAGGTACCTTGACCTCAGAATACCCTGTTACTTTGACTTTGTTAAGAGTACTCCATGTTGGACAGTTCTTGTGATTCTGAACCCTGGACATGTGGCTCTTTATTTGAGTCCCCTACCCTGGTTACCGGATTTATAGACCTCCATCTGGAATTCTTGAACACACAGGGATCTATACCAAGGGAGTTAATCAGATCCAGCTCGGTCACAAACCCTTGCATATCATTTGCATACATACTCATTGCATCATATTAACATTTGCTTATTTGTGTTTCAGGGTATCCACCTTCATCTGGTTTTGGTTTTGACCCCATCTGCAGTTTTGACCTATCTCCACCAACACTTGCATCAGTTTGTCAGCCATACTTCAGTTACTTGCACTAGCCAGTCAGTGGCCCTCTCCTCAGCATCTTCATCAGCACTTATTCTACTTAGTCTTCAGCATCATGGCTCCAAAGAAAAGCAACATCACCTATCATTTCTTCCAACCAGACCTATCAGACATCAGGAGGATCCAAACCCTGATCACTCCAGATCACATACCCTTGTTCAGGGAGAGTTATGGAGATATACTGGACATGGTTATGGATCTGGACCCTTCACAGAGGAGCCTCATCCACACCTGCATTCAGTTTTATGATCCTCCATTGAGATGTTTCACCTTTCAAGACTTTCAGTTGGGGCCTCTTCTGGAAGAATACTCATCATTGACTGGTCTGCCCATCAAAAGAGAAATCCCATTCAACCCTGAAATGGTCTTTCCTAGCAATGGAGAGATAGCAAAAGCTTTGTATCTGGAGCCTGTTTTGATTGAACAGCATATGACCTCCAAAGCTGGAACCCTTGGTTTTCACCTTGACTTCCTGATTTCTCAAGCTAGTCTGAAGGCTTCCTTGGGGGAGTGGAAAGCTGTTTGTGCTCTGTTGGCCTTAAGTGTATATGGAATTGTGTTGTTTGCAGATGAGCCCCGTTTCATTAGCAAGAATGCAATCCACTTGTTCATCCTGAAGAACCCTGTGCCAACTTTACTGGGTGATCTCTATTACTCAGTACATCAGAGAAATGAGAAGCAGAGGGGAAGATTAGTGAGGATTTGTGCTCCATTATTCCATGCTTGGCTTCTCAGGCATCTACCCAGGACAGATGCATTTCTAAATCCTCATCAGCAAAGCAACTGGGCTAAGAGACTCACTGTCCTAACTTCAGCAGATATCAGATGGTGTACTCAGAGCACCAAGGGCAGAGATATGATCACCAGCTGTGGGCACTTTCCCAATGTGCCTTTAATAGGAGTTAAGGGAAGTATCAATTACAACCCTCTGTTGTTCAGGAGGCAATTGGGCTATGCACTGGTTCATACTCCTAGGGAACAAGATTTGGTTGAGACCCTCTACTGTGAGAACAAGATTAGTTTGGCTGTTGTTAGGCAGGCTGCTTGGGCCTGGGATCATGTTCAAACTAAGGGAATTACCATTCTGGGTAAGTGAAATAATGTGGCATCAGTCCAATGTTATGAGTGGTCCCATGCTAGGGCCCAATTCTCTGGAATGCCCTTCACCATAGAAGACATGCCTGAGTCATCTTCAGCACCACCCCCTGCCACTATCAGTTTAGAGGAGTTTGAGAGCTTGAAGGAAAGAAATGAGAAGTTAACTCAAGCCTTGCAGAAGACCCTCCGGGAGAGGAGTGAAGGTGTGAGGGAGATTGAGAGATTGGAGAAGTTGAGGGTAGAACACTTGACTAAGATTGAGAAGTCTGGGGAGTATATCAACAAGTCCAAAGCTGGTGAGCAAATTCTGAAAAATGCTTGTAAAGAAGCCCAGTTCCAAAGAGCAAGAACAGACTTGTATTTGAAAGAGAGTCAGGCCAGGTGGGTCCGGATCACTGAGGCCCGTACTCTAGAAGACAAGAGAGTTCAGGACAAGATGGAGCAGATGGAAAAATCCCTGGCAGCAGCCCAGGAGGAAATATCAGAGCTGAAAATCAAAGCAGGATTGAAGAGGTCTAAGGACCAAAGTCAGAACAAGAAGTTGACTGCAGCTGTTGCAACAAGAAACCTTCTCATCAGAAGTCTTACGGAGCATCCGGCTGATCCTGTGACCGAAGCACTTCTCAAGGAAGTTCGTGAGGATGAGTTTGGCCTTGGAGTTTGATCATTTGCTTGTTGTTGTTCCTTTTCCATGTACTTTTGCTTTTTTGTGATGTATTTTGACCCCTTTGAGGGATTGTGTTGTAACTTGAACAATTTGTATTATTTCTCCTTTGTAATATATTTGTGTTGGCTTCTATCTGGGTTCACATCAAAAGTAACTTCAGCAGCATCATCTTCAAGGGTCTGGAAGGGTCAAAACTGAAAACCAAACCGGATACCTTGATAACAAATAAGCATAACTGCATTGCATGCTAACCCTTTCGTTTGTTTTGTAGGTTTTTGTTTTGTTGTTGCTAACCTCTGTTGTGATGTTCAGGAATTATTGCTCGCCGCCGGGTATTTCCTCTCAACAGGCCTCACAGGTACCCAACTAGAAACAACCTTCCGGGAATTCAGATGGATCAGATGCAACAAGACCTTACGGAGGTCAGAAACCAGATGGCAAACGAAAGGTTAGAGATGAGAACGCAGATGACGCAGTTCATGGAAGTTATGAACAACATGGCTCAGAGCCAGGAGAGACTGAGGGCCATGGTGGAGAGGCAAAATCAAGAGGAGCCTCATATAGGAACTGCTGGCACAAGTAACAACGAGAGGGTCCAACCTCATGTTAATCCCCCTGTGTTTGGCCCACATCTCCATCCAGAGGCTAACATCCCAGTCAACATTCAAGGGACAGCCACTGCAGCCAGAGTACTTCAAGAAGATCCTCAGGAGGACCAGTATACAGTAATGGGTGCTGGAGAGGAAACATACGATAGACGATTGGAAGAGATAGCTGAGAAGTTGAGGTCCTTAGAATCTCAAAATTCTTTGGGTTTCGACGTTATGGACATGGGTTTGGTAGAAGGGGTCAGGATTCCCCACAAGTTCAAGCCTCCATGTTTCGAAAAGTATAATGGGACTTCATGCCCCCGGACTCATTTGCAATCATTTCTGGGAAGGCTGAAGGCCTATACAATGGATGAGAAATTGTGGATGTTCTATTTTGAAGATAGCTTGACTGGAGCTTCGAGGGAGTGGTATTCCCATCTGACAAGAGCAACTATAAGATGCTGGAAGGACCTGGCAGAAGCCTTCATCAGACAGTATCAGTATAATCTAGACATGGCACCCAACAGGACTCTCCTGATGGGAATGTCACAGTCTTCGAGGGAGAGTTTCCGAGAATATGCCCAAAGGTGGAGGCAACTGGCTGCTGCTGTTCAACCACCAATGTCTGAGAGAGAAATGGCAGACATGTTTATGAACACTCTCCAGGGAACGTATATTGACAGGTTAGCTGCTTTCTCTTCCACCAGCTTCGCAGATGTTGTCATAGCTGGGGAGAGAATTGAAAGCCTGTTAAAAATGGGAAAGATCTCAGACAACGGTGCAAGCTCGTCCAGTAGTACAAGAAAGCCTTTTGCAGGCCCGAGAAGAACTGGCGAGACCAATGCCATCCACACCAACAGGGGTAGGCCCCAATATGCTCAGAGATCAATAGCAGCAGTCACTATCCCTACTCCAGCTCATCCACAGCCAGTCTATCAACCTCCTCAACAAAACTTCCAACAACAACCTCAGTATCAGCAGAATCAGTATCCTCCAAGGAACTTCAACAACAACAACTCTAACAACAACAATCAACAGAGGCCATTCCAACAGAGGCCATCCCAAGCTAACCGAGTGATCGACCCGATCCCAATGCCGTATGCTGCCTTGCTGCCACAACTTCTGAAACTCAACCTGGTTGAGCTAAGAACGTTGGCACCTCCGGATCCCAACAGTCTACCAAGGAACTATGACTCCAATTCTAGGTGTGCTTTCCATTCAAACACACCTGGTCACAGTACAGAAAAATGCAGAGCTCTGCATATGAAGGTACAAGACTTGGTAGACTCCAAGGCTCTGAATTTTGCACCTCCGCCCAATATCAGTAAGAACCCAATGCCAAACCATGGTGGTCCCCGAATTAATGCTATTGAAGAAGACCAACCGTCTTATTTAATAACCAGTGTGGATCAGATCAGGACACCATTGGTGGAAATCAAAGCTCAACTCCGCGAAAACCAAATATTTCCGGGGTGTGAACTAGGGTGTCCCTACTGCAATATTTCATGGAATGGGTGTGAAGATTTAAGGAATGGCATTGACAGCCTTATTCAGAGTGGCCTGCTACAGATCACTACGTCATTTCCAACAAACCCAACAACTTCATCAACAACGGTTTCAGAACCTCCTACAACTGCAGCAACTTTTGTTCCCGACAATTCATCAGCACCATCAACAAGTATTTCACCTGTCCTTCCAAATGATCAGTTTTCAACAGTTTCTCCTGCTACAACTTCAGCTTCATTCCATTTCGACTCTCCATCAGCAACAACAACAGTCCTTCCAACGGTACCTCCTACAACTCCAGCAATCAATCATGAAGATGTCTCTACTGTTACCATATTCTATGATCCTGAAAATAACTCCGCTTACCATTCAGAAGATGCTGCTCCCACTAGAGCACCAGTTACAATCTTTTATGATCCACACACAATAACAGTCCCTTCAGCAGCAGCAATCAGTCCAGTCACCGTCACGGTGCCTGGACCAGTACCATATGAAAGCAATAGGGCCATCCCTTGGCACTATGGCTCTGACGTGTACTGCGAAGGAAAAAGAATCACTCTTGAAACATCAGCACCTGCACCACAAATAGATAATGTGGGGGGAGGCGGAGGCTTCACTCGAAGCGGACGTCTCTTTGCTTCACAAGTTCAAAGACCTACAGCCGAAGCAGAAGCTGCTGCCAAGGCAAAGGGTAAAGGCCCGGTGCAGGAAGATCCAGCTGCCAAAGAAGCCCTGAAGACTCCATTTGATCAGGAAGTTGATGAGTTTATGCGAATCATCAAAAAGAGTGATTACAAAATTGTGGATCAGCTTCACCAGACGCCATCCAAAATCTCCATCCTTTCACTGCTTATGTGCTCCGAAGCCCATCGGAATGCACTACTTAAAGTCCTGCACGCAGCTTACGTGCCTGAGGAGATAACTGTCAACCAGTTGGAAACCGTGGTTGGAAATGTTACTGCTAGCAATGGGCTAGGGTTTACCAATTCTGACTTGACAGCGGATGGCCGCAACCACAACAAAGCCTTGCACATAACCATGGAATGCAAAGGAGCTGTCCTTTCTCATGTGCTGGTGGACACAGGTTCTTCCCTGAATGTCTTACCGAAAAAGGCTCTGGTGAAGTTAGAATATGATGGATTGGCATTGAGACCCAGCAACCTGGTGGTGCGAGCCTTTGATGGTTCGAAGAGATCGGTTCTGGGAGAGATTGAGCTGCCCGTGACAATTGGCCCACAGACTTTTAAAACTATCTTTTATGTGATGGACATTCAGCCCGCCTACAGCTGTTTGTTGGGTAGACCCTGGATTCACGCCGCCGGCGCAATAACGTCTACCCTTCACCAAAAGTTAAAATTTGAGTGGGAAGGCCAAGTTGTCACAATCTGTGGAGAGGAGGACATTTTTGTCAGCCACCTGGCAACCTATAAGTACATTGAAATGGATGGGGAGATCCATGAAACAATGAGCCAAGGTTTTGAAGCCTTGAATGTGAATGAAGCATCTGCTGTATCTGGTACTCCAATGTCATCTTATCAACAAGCCCGGAAGGTTGTTGAAGAAGGAACTGCCCTTGGCTGGGGCAAGGTCTTAGCTGTGGAGGAGAAGAAGGACAAATTTGGGTTGGGTTACAGACCAACTCAACATCAAGCAAAGGCTGCTGCAGAGCCTGGTTTTGTCAGTGGGGGGATGCTTACCCCTGATGCTATCAACTGTTTGGAAGACGAGCTGGAAGAGGAGCGCAATCTGGAGAATTGGATTCGTCCAAAGATCCCGGGGAGCAGTGTCTCGAACTGGTCTTCCCAGGAAATTATAAGAGTTACTCATGCAGAGTAATTATTATTTCCTGTATTTTTTTATATAGCATGCATCCAAGTCTTGCATCTTGCCCAAGATGACAAGACTCATTTTGTAACCAGGGCCATCTGTACTTTTGTGCAAACAAGATTAAATTAATGAAATATCAGACATCTTTTTGCAAACAAGTTTTTTCTTTTCTGCTCACTGTTTTTCCATTTTTCTTTTTGTACAAAAATAAATGGCGGTGTTTTCAAAATGATAACTTCATTTCACTTTTTTCTAAAGCAAGATTAAAATCAATCACTAAAATGAACCAACTTAACCCTTGCAGAGAGTGCCTTCATGACAGCACCGACAACAGCACGGCTATGACATCGTATGACTTTGACAATCCGATCAATCAAGCGGATGAAGGGGTTGATGAAGAATATGAGCTTCCTGAAGAGTTAGCCAGGTTGTTGAGACAAGAGGAAAAGGTCATTACTCCTCATCAGGAGGAGATTGAAGTGATTAATCTTGGTACTGACGAAGACGTGAAAGAAGTTAAAATCGGGGCCTGCCTGCAAGACTCAGTGAAGAGACAACTGATAGATCTGCTTCAAGAGTATGTTGATGTGTTTGCTTGGTCGTATCAAGATATGCCAGGGTTGGATACCGATATAGTTGTGCACAAGCTGCCCTTGAGGGAAGAATGCCCACCAGTGAAACAGAAGCTGCGCCGAACTCGCCCAGACATGGCTATGAAAATCAAAGAGGAGGTACAAAAGCAGTGGGACGCCGGGTTCCTTGCTGTGACTAGCTACCCACCGTGGGTTGCTAATATAGTACCTGTGCCTAAGAAGGATGGCAAAGTAAGAATGTGTGTTGACTACCGGGATCTGAACAGAGCCAGCCCGAAAGATGACTTCCCATTACCTCACATTGATGTATTGGTGGATAACACGGCTCAGTTCTCGGTATTCTCCTTCATGGATGGATTTTCAGGATATAATCAGATCAAGATGTCACCTGAAGACATGGAGAAGACAACATTCATTACACCTTGGGGCACGTTCTGCTACAAAGTGATGCCATTCGGACTGAAGAACGCTGGTGCAACATATCAACGGGCTATGGTGACATTATTCCATGATATGATCCACAAGGAAATAGAATGTTATGTGGATGATATGATCGCCAAGTCCCTTACAGAGGAAGATCACCTGGTAAATCTGCTCAAGTTGTTCAAGCGTCTGAGGAAGTATCAATTGAAGCTGAACCCCAACAAATGCACATTCGGGGTGCGATCCGGTAAGCTGCTGGGCTTTATTGTAAGCGAGAAAGGGATTGAGGTTGACCCTGATAAGGTCAAGGCTATTCAAGAAATGCCTGCGCCTAAAACTGAGAAAGAAGTTCGAGGGTTCTTAGGTCGATTGAACTACATTTCAAGGTTCATATCTCACCTCACAGCAACCTGCGAACCCTTGTTCAAGCTGTTAAGAAAAGAACAAACGGTCAGGTGGAACGAAGATTGCCAGAAGGCTTTTGACAAGATCAAAGAGTATCTGCAAGAACCTCCAATCCTTATGCCGCCAGTTGAAGGAAGACCTCTGATCATGTACTTGACAGTATTAGAAGAGTCGATGGGGTGTGTGCTGGGCCAGCATGACGAGTCTGGTCGAAAAGAGTATGCAATATACTACCTAAGCAAAAAGTTTACCGACTGTGAACAGCGTTATTCACTGCTCGAGAAAACTTGCTGTGCTTTAGCGTGGGCTGCTCGCCGACTGAGACAGTATATGTTGACCCACACTACCTTATTAATCTCAAAAATGGATCCAGTTAAGTACATTTTTGAGAAGCCAGCTCTTACCGGACGGGTTGCAAGATGGCAAATGATTCTCACAGAATACGACATACAGTACACATCTCAGAAAGCCATCAAGGGCAGTGTACTATCTGAATATCTTGCTGAGCAACCCATTGATGACTACCAGCCTATGAGGTTTGACTTCCCTGATGAAGACATCATGTTCATTAAAGCGAAAGATCATGAAGAGCCTGTTCACACTGAAGGGCCTGACCCGGAGGAAGAATGGACTATGATGTTTGATGGGGCTGTTAACATGAACGGTCGCGGTGTTGGTGCAGTACTTATTACACCTAAAGGAGTTCACATGCCTTTCTCGGCAAAACTCACTTTCAACTGCACTAACAACGAAGCTGAATACGAAGCTTGCATTATGGGTCTTGAGGAAGCCATCGACCTCAGGATCAAAACATTGACTGTATTCGGAGATTCAGCTTTGGTAGTCAATCAAACCAACGGGAAATGGTACACCCACCAAGATCATCTGATACCTTACAGGGATTATACAAGAAGGTTACTGACCTTCTTCACAACAGTCAAGCTGGAGTATATCCCTCGAGACGAGAATCAGTTTGCAGATGCTCTTGCTACCATTTCATCCATGATCAAAGTTCAAACGGCTAACTTTGTACCCCAGATTTCAGTATCAAGACTTGATAGACCAGCATATGTATTTGCAGCGGATGTTGTAAAAGATGATAAGCCTTGGTTCCACGACATTAAGTGCTTCTTGGAAGATCAGACATACCCACCTGGGGCATCTTCCAGTGATAAGAAGACTTTGAGAAGGCTTGCTGGTAGTTTCTTTCTGAACACTGATGGGTCTTTATACAAGAGGAACTTTGACATGGTACTCCTCAGATGTGTTGACAAGACGGAAACAGATTTGCTGATGCATGAAGTGCACGAAGGATCTTTTGGTACCCATGCAGGAGGGCATGCCATGGCTAAAAAGTTGTTAAGATCAGGCTATTACTGGATCGCAATGGATGCAGACTGTTGTGCTTACGCCAGAAAATGCCATAAATGCCAGATCTATGCAGATAAGGTGCATGTGCCTCCTAATCCTTTGAACATCATGTCTTCACCATGGCCCTTTGCCATGTGGGGCATTGATATGATTGGCAAGATTGAGCCGACTGCTTCAAACGGCCACAGATTCATCCTGGTCGCCATTGACTATTTCACCAAGTGGGTTGAAGCAGCCTCATATGCTAATGTTACAAGGCAAGTGGTAGCCAGATTTCTGAAGAGAGATATCATCTGTCGGTATGGAGTGCCCGAGCGAATCATTACTGATAATGGTTCCAACTTGAACAACAAAATGATGGCAGAGCTGTGCCGGGACTTCAAGATCCAGCATCACAATTCTTCTCCTTACAGGCCAAAGATGAACGGCGCTGTTGAGGCAGCAAATAAGAATATTAAGAAGATTGTACAGAAGATGGTAATCACATACAAAGACTGGCATGAAATGCTACCGTTTGCCCTGCATGGGTACCGCACATCAATCAGAACGTCCACTGGGGCAACACCGTATCAGCTTGTATATGGTATGGAAGCAGTCCTACCTGTTGAAGTTGAATTACCCTCTCTACGAGTTTTAATGGATGTTAAACTGAGTGAAGCAGAATGGGTTCGGTCCCGATTCGAACAACTGAGTCTGATCGAAGAGAAAAGATTGGCTGCAATCTGCCATGGGCAGTTATATCAGAAGAGAATGAAGAAAGCCTTCGATCAGAAAGTCAGGCACCGAGAGTACCAAGTAGGAGATCTTGTGCTGAAAAGAATCCTCCCTCCTCATACAGACTACAGGGGCAAATGGACTCCAAATTATGAAGGACCATTCGTTGTAAAGAAAGTTTTTTCCGGTGGAGCACTGATGCTCAGCACCATGGATGGTGAAGATTTCCCGTCCCCTGTGAATTCAGATGCAGTTAAAAAATACTTCGCATAAAAATGACCCGCTGGACACAAAAACAGAATGTAAGTCCAGGCAAAAATAGGGCATCCCGGCGAGTCAAAAACAGAATAAAAGACTCGGGCAAAAGTAAGGGAAAATGAATGAAAATGTACACCCGCTGAGTTGAAAAGCCGCATTGGACAACTCAGGCAAAAATGGGTATCCCGATGGATCGAAAACCCGAAAGGGCGATCCATGCAAAATAAGGGAATAAGCGAACAACTGCATTCTGAGTTCGTCTGTATCACCTACAATTTGGTAAGCTACGATGATCAGCTTCAATCAGAATCAACTCTCTCCAGAAAGCAAGACGAGAAGAACGTCATTGTCATACGAGTCATAGCAGGAGAGGAAGCTCCTCAAAGCGTCGCCAACACTGCCAGCTTTTTGTTTCTCAATTTGTAACAATCTCCTCATTTCAGGGGATTTGTTTCTTTGACTGTATCTCGCCAATTCAGGGCATATGAATTAATAAAATCAGATTTTCGGTCATGTTTCGTTTTTACGTTTATGTTTTGCAAAAAGTCGTCTGATATCTCTAAAAATACAATTGCATAAGTACAGATGCCTTTCTCTAAAAATGAAAACACATGCTTACAGGGAATCTGATTATTCTCGAAAGTACTTAACTCCTATGACGGAATCCAGTAAGGGATACCTCGGGGCCTTGTGTACATTTCCTTATCTTTGCAGGATTGCAGGTATCCAGAACGCAACCTGGGGCATGCAAGTTACGTCTCAGCAAGTAGGCGAATCATTATCAACTCGGTCTATCTTCCACATGGCACTAGAAGGTGCCCATTTCCCCAGCAGAGCTGCCAAATCAGCATACACTCAATCTCAGCATCCAAGATGCTCTATCCCCAGCTGAGTTGCTCCCCATTGCTTTCCCCAGCAAGCTGGCTAATCAACAAAAGATATCAGCATCCAAGATGCTCTATCCCCAGCTGAGTTGCCTCTTGTTGCTCTCCCCAGCTGAGTTGCCTCTCAATTCCCCAGCCGAGTTGCCATTCTTCCTCAACAGAATACAGAAATCAGGGAATCATCTCCCCATAGAGCTTCAAGCCTTTATTCAGAAGAGCAACGCACGGAGAAGTCACAACAGAGTACAGAAAGCTTCTACAAACCCCAGCTGGGTCCCGTATTACAAGGATATGTCAACCAGTGACCTATATCCCCAAGCAGATATATCATTAGATCTACCAATGATCTCATCCCCAGCTGGGATGTTCACTTCAAGCAGATCAACCAGAGATCTTCGCGGCATCGGGATTCGAATCCCGGATCTGTGCCCCTTTGCATAATCATGGCATCCGCATCATATTCACCCCCCAGAGCGTAGCATTCCGTCCAATACGGAGCATTACGGCAAAAATCAAATACATAGCATAATCATAAGTCATGTTGTGAATTGAACGCTTGTGATTAGTAACCATTCATCAGAATACAGATTACTTTCCCCAAGAGTCCCCACCAGAGTCCCAGCAAAAGCAGCTGCCCTTTCAAATCACAAACACCAGTATATACACCTTTTGGCACCCGTCCGTGTCATCACATCCCCAGTAAAGTCGCCCGAACATCTTTACAAACAAATCACCCGTACTACAAGTATTTCCTGACACCCGTCCGTATCGTGTCCCAGCAGAAAGCCAAAGACATCCTCTTTGCACCCACACATACACTCATATATGCACTTTTCTTGACACCCGTCCGTGTCATATCCCCAGCGCAGTCGCCTAGACTTTGTATAGCAGATACTTGTTCATATTATACTTTCCTCTCTTGACACTCGTCCGTGTCACTCCCCCCAGCAGATTAAACACTCATCTATACACCACTCTCACTTATACAGATACTCGTCCGTATCCTATATATACCATTTACATCCCCGCAGATTCAACACTAGTCTGTGTTCTTTGTTAGCCCGTTGGTACTCGTCCGTACCATCATCTCAGAACATTGCGTCCAGTGTTTGTTTCTACATGATACTCGTCCGTATCATAGTCTTAGGGATGCTCGTCCGCATCTTTAATCCATACACTGTGTCAAACACTTATGTCTTCTTGAATATAGGTACTCGTCCGTGTCTATTATTCCCCAGAAGAGTCCTTTCAGATGCAACACTCGTCCGTGTTCTTTATTAACCAGTTGGTACTCGTCCGTACCATCATCTCAGAACATTGCGTCTAGTGTTTGTTTCTACATGATACTCGTCCGTATCATAGTCTTAGGGATGCTCGTCCGCATCTTTAATCTATACACAATACCAAACACTTATACCTTTCCTTTCTTGGTTGTAAACGCTCGTCCGTGTTTACATTATCCCCAGTAGATCACCAACAAATTTTCTTTTTATCTAACACTCGTCCTGTGTTATGATACCTTTGAGAGCAGCCGTACCCTGCTGAGTGGTCGTCCTCCACTTCTTGATGGTCGTCCTCCATCATGCTCATCCGATGGCCGTCCCCATCGTTGTTTTTAGCAGCCGTCCCCTGCTAGGTGGTCGTCCTCCACCTTTTGATGATCGTCCTTCATCAACTTTATCCAATGGCCGTCCCCATTGTTGATTGTGGTTATCTGACACTCGTCCTGTGTTACGATAAAACCTCGAGAGCAGCCGTCCCCTGCTGAGTGGTCGTCCTCCACTTCTTGATGGTCGTCCTCCATCTTGCTCGTCCGATGGCCGTCCCCATCGTTGACCTTATCTATCCGATGGCCGTCCCCATCGTTGATATTTTCGGCAGCCGTACCCTGCCAGGTGGTCGTCCTCCACCTTTGATGGCCGTCCCCATCATATTTCTTTTATTCCCAACAGAGCAGCCGTACCCTGCTAGGTGATCGTCCTTCACCTTTGATGGCCGTACCCCATCAGCTGTTTATTTCATTCATTCTTTAACCCGATGGCCGTCCCCGTCGTGGCCCCTTTTCCTTTTTAGCCCGGTGGCCGTCCCCATCGTTGTTTACTTTACCTTTATGAACTTGATGGCCGTCCCCGTCATGTTTCATTGATCCCCAGAGAGTTTTGCAGTTTTATCGTGATGGCCGTCCCCATCATGATTTTATTTTCCCAACTAGTCGGCCGTCCCCGTCTTAGTTTTACCGTTTATCCCCAGCATGTCGGCCGTCCCCGTCATTGCATTATTTTCAGCACTTTCCCAGCATGTCGGCCGTCCCCGTCATTGCTTTATTTTTCTACACTCTCCCCAGCATGTCGGCCGTCCCCGTCATCGCTCTTTACCCAGCAGTCGTCCTCTGCTCGACGGTCGTCCTCCGTCGCCTACACTTCACAATATACTTTATTTTGCCTTTACAATCTATATCCCTTTTCTTCTTCATTCTGTGAGTGCAAATTTTGGACTGTCTTTGGTATTCAACCACAAGTTATCTTGTTTGCTTGTTAAGCCGTCGCTTACATCCTGCACAGCTAACTCATGTTTGAATAGGGGCAGCTGTAAACACCCCAAATTTGCCCTCACTCATTCACACCATGGCTTGTGATCATTCTCATATGCATAAACACCAACATATCATCTCATATCTCATTTTTGATTCACTGGATAGTTTCTGAGGCATCTGCACCTAGGGTTTGTGATCTGAGCAATCCCAAAGCATCTTGAGCCATTCCAAAGGCCACTAATCAACTCAAAGGGGTCCATGTGTGTTCTTATGTCATATTCCATCTCCTCAAAGTCAAAAATGCAGAGGAATCACAAGAACTAGGGTTTGAGTGGATGCAGAGCCAGGATGAACTGCACAGTTGACTGAAAATTAGGGTTTTGGTTTCAGAGGCCATAACTCCAAATTTTTTGGTCATTCTTGTTTCCATTGATCTCTATATGGTATAGGGAGTATGCATATCAATTTTCATGAAGAAATTCCATGGGGAAGTCATCTGATCAAGAGTTGACTTTTCAGACAAGTCAGTGCAAAATCAGGGCATCTGAGGCCCCCAATGACCCAACCAATGGGTGATCTTCATCATTTTGAGTGTATATGGTCTTTATTTGATCATGGAAGAAGATTGAAGTTCATAGAAATCAAGAATTTAGGGTTTTTGCAAATGTTGACTTTTTGGGCATAGTTGACTTTTCAAGAATGCATCATTTTATGTCATTTTTCAAGCCATGATTTTGGATCCAAAAATGCTTCAAATGGAAAAACTTTGGTCATGAAAGTTGTAGATCTCATCTTTCCCTTTTCAAAAAGTACAAGAACATGATCAAACTCTTCTTGGATCAAAAGTTATGGTGTGGCAAAGTTGGCAAAAATCACTAAAATTCAAGTTATGCACCAAATGGAAATTTTGCAAAACCTTGAACCAATGCATTTTGTAACTTCTAGTTGGCTTCAAACCAGTATGCAAACATTCTACAAGTCACAAAATTCAGAATGAACTAGGCATTGCTCATGCTTCATGACTTTTGGAACAAGATCTTCACATGTGAACCATAAAGCAAGCAACTTGCAAAAACTATCATCACATCTCACCCACTTGATTTCTTGGCTGCTGAACCAAACTAGCTCCATACACACATCATGCTGCGCAGCCCCATGCTCATTGTACTTAGCTAGAGTTTAGCCCATGCCCTCTCTTACAAGAAGTGGACTTTTTGCAAAAGTTGCCTTACCAATCAATAAAGGGCATGTCTTGTCAACTGACCAATGAGAGAGAAATATGTGGACAGTTTGCAAGCTAAACATATGAAGAAGCAAGGCTGAAGCTCACACATTCATCACATACTCAAACACACTCCCTTTTGCAAACTTCTTCGAATCTCTCTGTCCAGACTTCAAACATCCAAACCATTTTCACCAATCATCTCACCACACTTCATAGATCATCCAGCACCAAGAACCAAAGCCTGTAATAGCAAGAACACTCCATAACCATTTCACACTCCATTTTGCAGTTTCATTCGAAACTATCATCCTAGCTCACAAACACACAAACAAGCACCACAAACCTTCTCCATTCATCATCAGGACCACAAGCAATCACTCACCATGGCCTGAATCAGTCAGAATCACCATAGCCATTGTTGACTGAGCTTGAAGCAGTTCCTTTCGAAACTCATTATCCAGCCAGCACAAACTCATTTTGAGCATTCAAACATCATCAAGGGGTTCTAAGGAGCAGATTGCACATAAAGAGAGGGCCAGAAAGTTCCCAAACTGAAAGCTCCAAATCTCAGGTAGCTCGAAAATAATTTTTCCAGAAGTTGTTTTTCTTGTTACAAACTTGTTCCTCATGATTCACTGATCATCCTGATGCTTTTAGTTTTTGAAATGGTGATGAAATGAGAATTTAATTTCTTTCTGAAACTTGCGTGCCCTAATTCTTTCTTGCTTCGATTCAGCCTTGTTAGGAAGAATAAATTTGTTTTGAGTGAGGGTTTTGATTCGTGAGTGAGTGGGGATCATTTCCCAATTCTTAGATTTCATTTTAGTTAGGTTTTTGGGGTTTTGGGGATTTTCAGGGGAGATGCTGGCCGGAGAAGACGACCGGAAGTCTTCTCCGGCAGCCTGAAAGTAATTAATGAGTTAATTAGGGTTTAGGGGCAAGTTTGAATGTAGGCCGTGCGATTCTCTTTTCCCGCGTGCAGTGAGTGGTGGAGATCTGATCATTAGCCCTAATCCGTATTTATTTAAATGTTAATTATTTGATTAATTGAGTTTAGGGAAGTTTGAACCTGGGCCGTCCAGATGCGCGCCAGGTCAAACCTCCCAAGCCCAGATTCAATCTGGACGCTTCATTGAGCATACTTCCCATTTTTCTCAATTTATTTTAATTTCTTTTCATTTTATTTGCACAATTTATTTAAAATAGCAAAAATGTTTTAAAAATTATGAAACTTTTTGTCAAGAGTTTCACTAATTTTTAAAACCCAAAAATATTTTTATTTTATTTTTTATCATTAAAAAGGTATTTTTAAATATTTAAAAGATTATTTTTAATTGATTAATGAAAATTAATTTATTAAAAATACTTTTAGGTATTTAAAAATTACAAAAAAATTCATGAAATGTTCTAAGACATTTAGAAACATTGTCTAACCTTCAAACCAAATTTCTTTTTTGATCTTGATGCATTTTAAGAATTTTTCATTGAATTAAATCATTTTTTATGCATTATTTTGATCATGGATTCAAAAATTCATTTCTGCCAATTGGTGAAGGTTGAGACATTGATTCTTCTTGTATTGTTTTCTATTTGGCATGTAGTTTCTAGGGTAAAAAGGCCATGAATTGTTCTTGCATTTTCTAATTGTTTGGCATTTGTTTTGTTAAGAACCCTAAAAAACCCTAATAACTTAGAAAATTCATATCTTGAGTTTGGTTGAGAGTTGAGAGCTTCCCTTTGGGCAGTGGTTCATCATAGGCCTAGGGTTTCTTTGAGTGCCATTTTCCTTTTTTACTTTAGGGTTTTGCTTCTGTTTTTGGTTTGT
The DNA here is from genome assembly GCA_963966055.1 of Lathyrus aphaca. Taxonomy (NCBI): domain Eukaryota; kingdom Viridiplantae; phylum Streptophyta; class Magnoliopsida; order Fabales; family Fabaceae; genus Lathyrus; species Lathyrus aphaca. The sequence goes on from OZ014520.1 coordinate 88,406,493, forward strand.
GTTTGATGTTTGATCCATAAACCCTAATTTGGGTTTTCTTTTGCATCCTTCTTGCATTCTCTTGCATAACATGACTTGTCTTTGCATTTTGTGCATTCTTGTGATTCATTTGACATCAAGACATGTAGGAAGCATCATTGATCATTGCATCTCATACTTGCCATGTCATTTGTCTTGTATGCTTCATGCTCCTTAGCTTGCATCATTTGCATTCATAATCTTGTATGAACACCCCCATTGCCTTGCCTCATGTTTGCAGCACCTCATAACATCATAATCATCATCAACATGCTTCTGGCCTTACTTAGCATCATATCATTTCATCTCATCTTGCATTGCATTGCATTTCTTTCTAACATTTCAGGTGGTAAGTAAACTTGAGAAGTGGATTTGCCTTCACTTCTCATACCTTTTCTTTTCATCTCTCTTGCATCCATTGCTGCATCCTTATTTGTGTTTGAGATTGAGCTTGCTCATTCTTCTCTTTCCCACTTTTTTTCTTCAAGTGACTTGATTTCTTGAATGAAGCAAGTCATTTTGCTTCTCTTGATCCTGTTCATCTGCTTCCTGGTGGCTCCTCTGAAGATTGTCCTTGAAAACCTCACAAACCTTAGGACCAACCAAGCATGACAATGAATTAGGGTTTTGATTAGTTCCCCCCATAGTTTTTACCTTTGTGTCTCTCCTTGAGTCCTCTCTTCTCACCTCATAATCAGGGACTAAACCCTAAAGGCTTTAAGACTTTGTGATTAAGCTTATGCCTGCATCCTTCTCTTAGGATGGAGTGTATAACTTTAATCCTAAGTCTTGAACCCTTTATGTGTTTAAATCTCTTAATCAATCCACATAATAATTATCAAGACATCACTTGTAACTTGGGCCTTGCATTAGGGTTCTAATTCTTCCTTAATTGGTTAAGAAGGACTAACCCTAGTGTTAATGGACAAGTCCCCCTCAAGTTGTCTTACAAATCATAAAATTCACTTCATCATCTTATCATTAACCAAAATCCACTTAATAAAGACTTGTTTTGTCATGGGTTTAATCCCTAATCATGGATTAAGTTGAGGAGTCTTCCTCAGCTTAAACATTCTCATCTATTATCCTTCTTTTAGGATGGTGTAATGAGTCTGTTTAATCCTTGATTATGGCTTAACCTCATTACTTAACACTAAACAAAAACACCAAAAACATCTAAATAATCACAAGTAGGTTAATGATCTTAATCCTACACCAAAGGTGGTTAAGTGTGAGAATCTGACTTCACACTTAAGGTATTCTCATTACCCCTAATCAGAGGGAAGATGTGATGAGTTTACTAAATCCATTGGTTTAGGCTTAAGCTCATTTTCTTATGACAAACTCCAAAAAGAAGTAAAAGACTGAAAACTCAAAAACAAACAATAACCGTCTCCTTCGGGATTCTTTTCTCATCATCTTCACTCACAATCGAGAACTTGCTTCTTCCGTCTAATGCAAGACAGTTCGCACCTGAGCCAGACAGGTCACACACTTGAGCATAGGCAAGCAAGCAGTTCACAAGTCAATTCATTTTTCAGTCTCTTTGGGTCGAACTACGGTGTTCTGACTTCCTCATTGCACGAGAGGATACGTAGGCATAACTTAACAGTTATCGAACAAAAGTCTCTGTATTTTCCCCCTCCTTTCAGCTTCATTCTGTAAGCCTCATGATCTTGAGCAATTCATTCTTATTCCTTACACTGACACTTTCATACTTCACATCACTTCACATTTTTCTTGCACTGACACCTGTACATTCTTTCCAGCTATTTTATACACAGATTGCACTGACACTACCCCTTTAAAGCACAAATCTTTCAAGCGTGGATCCCGTCGAGTACGACGGACAGTCTGGGTGCTAATACCTTCCCAGGTTGTAACCAACCCCCTTTCTCAGTCTCTCTGGTTCGCAACCGTCTTATCCATCTTCTTCTAGGCCTATGCAACATTGCCTTTCCTCCGGGATAAAAATGCCTAGCTGGCGACTCTATTCATCTCCAGTGAGTTCACGGCTGTGTGTTCTCACTGTTCCCTTCGCCGACCGTTCGCGTCTGTACCTTCATATGATCCATTTTCATTTGTCGGGAGCGACACATATCATGACCTCAGGACGTTGTTTATCCTCCTGAAAGCATATCATGACTATTGGGCCGTTGTTTATCCTCCCAAAAGTTATACTTATACCTTAGAACGTTGTTTATCCTTCTGAAAGCATACTATTTCCTCAGAACGTTGTTTATCCTTCTGAAAGCATACCACTACCTCGGGACGCTGTTTATCTTCCTGAAAGCTATCACCATTACCTCAGGACGTTGTTTATCTTCCTAAAAGCTATCATTATATCTTCATATTTTGGACTGCTTTATCCTCCAAGAAATGTACCTGAAGAATTTTTCTCCAAGTGGCATCTTTAAGCCCACTCAAGCATATTCAACTAGTCATTAGTATCACTCTACGCACCGGTGAGTGCAAATTTTTGGGCTTTTGTGTTCAATCCCCTTCAACCTTCCAGGTCATGACTGGCAAATATACCAATCTAACCCCTCAGGTTTCAGAAAATTGAACAGGGGCAACTGTTGCACCCCAAAATTTGCCCTCACAATACAAGACTTTGTGTGCTAAGAGGTTCACAAGGTTCACAATACTTACAAAACCTTTCATGAGATTCATGAAGTCTACAAGACACTTTATGAGGTTCACAAGGTTCACAAGACCTCCCATGAGGTTCACAAGATTCACAAGACACTTTATGAGGTTCACAAGGTTCACAAGACCTCCCATGAGGTTCACAAGATTCACAAGACCTCCCATGAGGTTCACAAGATTCACAAGACCTCCCATGAGGTTCACAAGGTTCACAAGACATCTTATGAAGATCACAAGGTTCACAAAGTTCACAAATAGTCAGAAAGTTTGACAATTCCCTCAGACAATGCATCCTCCTAAGCAGTGCATCCAAAACTAGGGTTTTGACTTTAATCAGGCTAAATGGACTTCCAAGACTTCAAGTGAGCTTCATAACATCTTATATGTGTTTAAGAATCCCCATGACAAGTTTCAAGACTTTTCTCAAAGGTTTGCTCAATCAGATAATCAGATAAGTCAAAATCAATCAAAGCAGTTAAAAAGTCAAACTGAGGTCAACTGTGGTCAAACCAAAGTCAAACTTCATGATTTTTTGCCAACATCAAGTATATGAATTAAAATTCATCATTTGATCAAGGGTTGATCATGATTCATCAAGGAGATTTCAGATCATCAAGAATCAAAGGTTTCTAAAGTAGGGTTTCCTCAGGAAAAGTCAACTGAACTTTGACCAGCCATAACTTTCACATGCTTCATCACCAATTTTCCATCCAAAGCTCATTTTGAAGGAAATTGAATTCTCTACAACTTTGTGTCTCACAAGCCAAGCCCAAAAATGCTTCATTTGGAAGGTATGAGCTAAGACATTATAGGTCCTTTTGAAAGTCAACAAAAAGTCAACAACTTAAAAAGGGCATAACTTGAGAATGGTAAATGATATGGACATGAAACCAATGGGGTTGTTTAGAGGACTCTCCAAGCTTTCCAAAAAGTCCAAGAACACCCTCATAGCATTAAAATTGAAGGATGTGTGCCCTTGCAAAGTTGGGAAATTTTTGGTTGGTTTATAAAGAAAATGGAGGTTTAAAACCAAATTTTTCTAAATGGGCTTGCCATATGATGATCCAATCCATACAAACACTTCATGCACGACCCAACCCTCAAATATTCAGATTTTTTATTATTTTATTTTATTTATTTTGATTTTATTCATCTAAAATTATTTTAAATTAAAATAAAATAGAAAAATCAAATATTTAAATGAGATTGTGCTTCTAGAAAGTCATAAAGATTGCTTGGATCAAATTGATACAAAAATTATGGTGATTGGCTTGAAATAGAAAGGTCTTATTCAAGAATATTTGAAATTTAAGCTTGAATCTTTTTCAATCTCATTGATCCAAATTTTCCACACAATGATCCATTCTTTTGACTTAATTTTATTGTACTATAAGTATACAACACAACCCTATGCACAAGACACGATTTTCTGCCTCAAAGAGTAAGTTGCAACTTCCAAAATTCATCACAAAACTCAAATTCGGATTCCAAGTTACAACCACTTTCAAGACAATTTGAAGGTTGCAATGTGTTCCTGGATGTTCATAGAATGATTTTGGATCATAAACAACATCTAAAACATCTCCATTTGCATAATCCGATTCATAATGTTCATCATATTTTGATTTTTCGATTCTGGATATTGACTGGTTTTTAATGAGTCTTGATCATTGTTTTGTGTTTATATTAAGTTGTTGATTGATTCTGGATAGTTTGATTGAAGTTTCATTGCAGGTTTGAGAAATCACCATGGCTAGGGTTTCGGCCATGAGATTAGGGTTTTGCTTTAAACCAAACATAAACAAATTCTAAGAACATAGAACAATCAAGTGAACTCTGGGGATCATGAAGCATCAATTAATTTTGAAAAGTTGTACTGTTTTGATGGTAATCCAATTTTCGTAGGTTCTGGTATTTGAAAATTCGCAGGAACCATCGTAGGAAAATTCACAGCAAGTTGCGCAGGTCCAGAGGTAGGAGAAGACCAGCTGCGCGCGAAAACCCTATTTGAATTTGATACAAGGGTTAAAACAAATTTGTTTCATACGTATATCACAATGAGCACGTAACTCAGTTGGTTTTGAACGCGCGCGTATTGCTTGAGGGCCTTAGTTCGATTCCTGGGCTCAACCACTTTTTCTTGTTTTTCTATTTAATTAACAGGTTTAATATATTATGAATTATGGTGATTGTACTATCAGTAGCGCCCTCCCGGCTGGATGGAAAGAATGCTTGTGTGTTATGTAAGGGACCTGGGTTCGAATCCCCCCAGGCCCTTTTATGTTGTTTTTATTTTTGCTATGATTATTTACAGGTTAGACAACAAAACCAAGTGGAGTGGAGTACTATCAGCTGCGCGCAGTGGCTCAGTTGGTTTTGGGAGTCCTTCAGCCAGGTAAAGGACTTGGGTTCAAATCCCAGGTCCTGTTTTTTTAGTACTTTGTTCATTTATTTTATTTCTTTACATTTATTTTCTTGTTTTTTTTTTTAATTTTATTCAATTTAAATAATTTCTAAAATAAATTGTTAATATTTTCTTAAAATCTCATATTTTCAAAATATAATAATTTATTGTCTCAAACTTTTTTATGTTTATATTTATTAATATGTATATATATATTTTTTTTAATTATATTTAGAAAAAATTCTAACCCTAATATTTTTATATATGTATATAAACCCTAATTTTCTAAAACCTAAAATATTTTGTAAAAAACCTAATTAATTTTTTTTATAAATCCTAATAATTTTCACAAACCCTAATTTTCTTCTATTTATTTAATTCTATTATAATTTTCAATCATGTATATATATTATGTTCATAATTTAATTCTTGTATATAAATATGCTTAAAATTAAAATTCTTAATTTAATTTTGTTAATATAATAATATGACGTAAATTGTTTGTATGTAAATAATTTTTTAAACTTGTTAATTTAATTTTATAACTTATTTTCATAACATGTTTATAATTAACTTAATTTTTATAATTTGCATATAACTTAAAATTTTATAATAATTAGTATATAATTGTTTATATTTTATTCTTAAATCTTAAAAAATAGTTGTTCATTGATCTTTTAATATTTTTACTTATATTATGTTTATGTGATATTTATTACTAACCCCATTTAACTTTGTATTATTTTTATTATTATTTTTTTACTAACCCAATTATATTATTATTATTATTTCGCTTATTTATTTAATTTGCTTTAATTATTATTATTATGTAATTGTTTCTTTTATGTAATATTTTAATAGTACTATTTAATATTTATTTTATGTTATGGTTAGTAAATAGGGAGTGTAACATGTTTGTATGTTTTAAATTAATTTAGCTCATTAAATTTAAAGATAAATATTAAAATTGTACACTCACACACGTAAGTCGATCTTTGATCGCCATCTCACTTCCTTAAGGATACCTCTCATGTTGCCTATTACAAAAAGGTCAAGTAGGGTGTATAAAGCAAAAGTCCCTAATCTCACATCATCTAGTCCCTAAACAGATAAAAAGATCAAGTCCCTTCGAATGTTGCCTTCGTAATGATCTTGTCCCTTTCGAATAAAGATGATAAGTCCCTTTGAATTGCTTATACACCCCACAGTTGCCTAAATAACAGATAACCCTTCACTTGTCCCTCACATCCAAGGTAATGACTACCTATTCCTTAATAATAGGGATAGTCTTACCATTTAAAGGATTCAAGAACAGAAAAGACTTAAACTTAGGGTAGGTTCCTCTTAGATACTTGCTCACTCTTCAAAATATTTCAAACACTTCACACATTTTAAACAATTTTCAAAACAAAGGTTTTTTACGCATCCGTACATGGATCATTATAAAATACTTAAGAAAATTTTATTCACACACTTCACATTTCAAAAACATTTTAAAGTGAGCTAAGTAACTAAGAGCCCATGGATAACCATGGATGTAAAGGGTGCTAACACCTTCCCTTTACATAACCTACCCCCCGGACCAAAAAATCTTTTAAAAGGTCTTTCCTGTTCTTTTATGCCTTTCCTTTGGATAAAATAAAAGTCGGTGGCGACTCTTGCTATCCGCAACATAACTAAAGTCAGTTCTCCCACCGTGTTACACCTACAACTGGTGATAATGTCCTTGCCCTTGGTGCTCTGGGTGCACCATCTAATATCATCTGAAGTCAAGGCAATGAACCTCCTAGCCCAATTCTTCTGCTGGTGTGGGTTCAAGAAAGCATCTGATTTAGGCAAGTGTCTGAGCAACCAGGTGTAAAACAAAGGAGCACAACATCTTACCAACTTACCCCTTTGTTTCTCATTCCTCTAATGAATGGAATAATAAAAGTCTCCTAGCAGTGTAGGTACTGGGTTCTTCAGAAGAAATAAATGGATGGCATTCTTGCTGACAAATTTTGGTTCATCTGCAAACAGTATAGCCCCATATATGCTGAGGGCTAACAATGCACAGACTGCCTTCCACTCTTCCAATGAAGCCTTTAGGATGGCCTGAGAAATCAAGAAGTCCAAATGTAAACCAGAAATCCCAGCCTTTGTTGTCATACTTTGCTCAATAAGGGCAGGCTCCAAGTACAGTGCCCTTGCTATCTCTTCACTTTTGGGAGCAGTCATCTCTGGGTTGAAGGGGATCCCTCCTCTGACAGGCACTCCAATCAGCAAAGAAAATTCTTCCACCATAGGTCCTAACTGAAAGTCTGGGAAAGTAAAACATCTTAATAGAGGATCATAAAACTGCAAGCATGTGTGGATCATGCTTCTCTGAGAAGGATCAAGGTCCATAACCATATCCAAGATACCCCCATAGTGCTCTCTAAACAGTGGGATGTGGTCAGGTGTGATAAGTGACTGGACCTGCCTGATACCAGTCAACACAGGCTCAAAAAAGTGGTAGGATATGTTGCTCTTCCTGGGAGTAGCCATGAGTGCTGCTGAAGAAGCTGAAGGTGGACCACTGACAGACTGGTGCTGGTGAGGGTGGAGATGACTGAAGCAGATAACTGGTGAAGACAACTGAAGCAGAGGTCTATGCAGAAGAAGGGGTCAAAACCAAAACCAAGATACAAAGAAATGGATACCTTGAAAAGCAAATAAGCAAATGTCAAATGATGCAATGATGATATATGCAAATGATATGCAAGGGTTTGTGATCAAGCTGGATCTGATTATCTGTCTTGATATAAGGCCTATGTATGTTCAAAAGTCCAGATGAGGGCTCAGAAATCCAGTAACCAGGGTGGGGGACTCAAATAAAGAGTCACATGTCCAGGGTTAATCACAAGAACTGTCCAAAATGAGGTACTCTTAAACAAGATAGTAACAAGGTATGATGTGGCCAAGGGTTCCTGCAAACCTGTAAACAACCCAACCCCCTCACATGTAATGTTCTAGAACAAGGATCCTCAGACTTGGATCAGTTATGAGAATTGTAAACACTTCTAACCCGGAGGTACAGTGTTTACAATAACCATAAAGGATCCTCCTCTAATTCACCTCAGCTTCTGAAGGTCACAATAAAGGTCATCCATACTTAGCAGGCTTCCCAGATAGCCCTAGCACTACAGGAAATCTGTAGCACATAGTTCTCAAGAAGAAACCCACATCTGAACCGTGTTTCATATTCCCGCACCAGACCGAAATGGAATGGGAAATAACATGAACCACTCTAGCCTAGGTGTCACTCAGGTCCCAGGTATAGGACCTTATACTCTCAATGGAACCCCACCCACCAAGGCAACAAACCAGATCCAGCAATGACAGTATGAAATATGCATAAGACTGTAAAGAGAGCAAGTAAATAAAGCTGTACACAAAGCAATAAATAAAGCACAATGCAATAAACACACATAGCACATAACACCCCAGTAAACACAAATCAAACAAGCGCTAAGAGGAACCCACAAAAAGAACCAGAAGCCCTGGTTGCAGTATAAGGGTCCCCAGCAGAGTCGCCAAGCTGTCGCTCCCACCAAATGACACCCGGTCAGATAGGGTACAGACGCGAACAGTCAACGAAGGAAAAGAATGAAAAGAGTCGCCAGCTAGGCATTTTTATCCCGAAGGAAAGGTAATGCTGCATAAACCTAAGAAAAGATGGATAAGACGGTTGCGAACTAGAGAAACTGAGAAAGGGGGTTGGTTACAACCTGGGAAGGTATTAGCACCCAGATTGTCCGTCGTACTCGACGGGATCCACGCTTAAAAGATTTGTGTTTAAAGGGGTAGTGTCTGTGCTATCTGTATGCAAAAGCTGGAAAAGAATGCAAGTGTCAGTGCAAAGAAATGTGAAGTGAAATAAAGGAGTGTCAGTGTAAGGAAAGAGTGCAAAGCTCAAGACTATGAGGCTTAAAGAATAATGCTGGAAGAGGGGGAATATACATAGACTTTTGTTCGATAACTGTTAAGTTATGCCTACGTATCCTCTCGTGCAATGAGGAAGTCAGAACACCATAGTTCGACTCAAAGAGACTGAAAGATAAATTGACTTGTGAACTGCTTACTTGTCTATGCTCAAGTGTATTACCTGTCTGGCTCAGGTGCAAACTATCTTGCATTAGGCGGAAGAAGCGAGTTCTCGTTTATGAGTGAATGAGGTGAGAAACGAATCCCGGAGGAGACGATTATTGTTTGTTTTTGTGTTTTCAATCTTTTATTGCTTTTTTGTTTGTCATAGGAAAATGAGCTTAAGCCTAAACCAAGGGTTAATAAACTCATCACATCCTCCCTCTGATTAGGGGTAATGAGAATACCTTAAGTATGAAGTAAACACCTCACACTTGATCACCATGATGTAGGATTAAGATCATTAACCTACTTGTAATTATTTAGATGTTTTTGGTATTTTGTTTGGTGTTTAGTAATGAGTTTAAGCCATAATCAGGGATTTAATGGACCCATTACACTATCCTAATAGAAGGATAATAGATGAGAACATTTAAGCTGAGGAAGGCTCCTCAACTTAATCCATGATTAGGGATTAACCTCATGACAAAACAAAGCCTTTAGAAGAGTGGATTTTAGTTAATGGTGAGATTGAGAAATGGATTTTATGGTTTGTAAGACAACATGAGGGGGACTTGTCCATTAACACTAGGGTTAGTCTTTCTTAACCACTTAAGGAAGAATTGGAACCCTATGTAAGGCCCAAGTTACAAGCTTGATGTCTTAGTGATTATTAGATAATTAATTAAAGGGTTTAAACACATTAAGGATTTAACACTTAGGATTAAAGTTATACACTCCATCCTAAGAGAAGGATGCTGGCATAACCTTAATCACAAAGCCTTAAAACCTTTAAGGTTTAGTCCCTGATTAAAAGATGAGAAGAGAAGACACAAAAGATGACACAAAGGTAAAACTAATGGGGGGACTAATCAAACCCTAATTTTGATCATGCTTGGGTATTCCTAGGGTTTATGAGGCTTGCAAGAGATCTTCAAGGGAAAAGCCACCATGGAAGAAGCAGGATGAAGGAAGGAGCAGCAAGAGGAAGCAAGACAACTTACTTCACTTAAGAAGATAAGTTGCTTGAGGAAAGAAAGAAAGGAAGGAGCATGAATGAGCAAGCTCACTCTAATTCACAAGTAAAATGCAGCAAAGAATGCATAAAAGAGATGAGAAGAGATTATGAGAAGTGAAGGCAAATTCACTTCTCAAACACTTACCACCTGAAAAGTTAGCAACAAGAAATGAAATGAAATGAAAAGGAGAAAGATGCAATGATGCAAACCAAAACTAGAAGCAAGATCAAGATGTACATGATGCTATGGGATGATGCAAAAGCATACCAAGAGATGTGTATGATCATACAAAGGATGGGAATGAAAATGAGACATGTAAGAAGCATGAAAGTTCATGAAAACTTATGAAATGCAATGGATGCATAACATGGAAAATGGATGATGCAATGATAAAACATGATTTCAATATGTCCTAAGATGTCTTATATGTCATGTGGATGCACAAAATGTCATGGTAAGTTCATGTATGCAAGCATATGAAGAATGAATGCAAATGAAGGCAAAGATTAGGGTTTATGTACAAGATGCAATGCAAAAATCAAAATCAGAAGCAAAACATGAGATAAAAAATTGAAAATGGAATCAAAGGTACCCTAAACGTATACAAGTTCACTTCCCAAAGGGGAAGGTCAGAAGCCAAACCCTAAGGGACTTATGATTTTCCTAAATTTCTAGGGTTTTAAGGATGATCCTAAAGGGAAAATGCCAAACAAATGGAAAATGAAAGATAAAAATGAAATAAAAATGTTTTTAGATGCTTGAAAGTATGCTTAACACAATGCAAAAAGAACCATTCACAAACTCAACTTGGATCAAAAGTTATGAATTTTTGAAGTTAGGGTTAAAAATATTCAAATTAAAGAACCCTAATTCAAGTGAAAATTGCCAAAGTATGATCAAAACCAAAAAGAAATTTGTCTTGTGATTTTTTAAATGTTTTTAAATGCTCTCTGAATTGTTTTGTGATTTTTAAATACCTAAATGTATTTTTAATTAATTAATTTCCATTAACTAATTAAAAATAAGCATTTAAATGATTTAAAAATAATTTTTAATGCAAAAAATAAAATAAAAATTATTTTCAGAATGAGAAAAATATTTAAAGTCATGATGCAAAAAATAAAAATTTTTGAAAGTGTTTTGCTATTTTAAATAAAAAGTACAAGAAAAATGCAAGAAAATGAAATAAAATTAATTTAAATGGAAAAGTAAACAGATCCTAAGGCCAGGATTTGAAGTTGGGAGGAAAAGGTTGACTGGCGCGCATTTTAAGGGGTGGGATTTGTCCTGAGCTAATTAACCTAATTAATTAGTTTAATGATGGATTAGGGTTTAATCAAGCAATCTGGAAAGTCCATATGCGCGGCAAACACAAGATCCAAAGGTCATTATTCAAACTCAGCCTAATTACAGGATTAGGGCATAACTACTTTCAGGTGACCGAAACAGTGTTCCGGTCATCTTCTCCGGCGAACACAAACCCTAACTTCTTCCCTAAGCCTCTAATCTCCAAATTTCTTTCCCAGAAATGATCCTCTAACATTTCTAAACCTAAACCCCCAAATAAAACTCATTTATTTCGCATCATGAACAAGATTCAAACCAAAACGTGAAAACGGGCAAAAATTTCAGAACTTGCATACATGGTGGTTTCTCAACCATTTTCAATAATAATCATATCCCCATGATCAGGGGAACACAAAGAATCATACAAGAACTTAAAAACAAGCTTCTGGGAAAAAAGTTTATGAGCTATACCTGAGATTGAATCTTCTGATTCAGAGCTTTCTGGCTTTCCCTTTGATGCTAGTCCACCTCTCTGAACCTCCTGATGATGAAATGAAGCTTAGAAAACCTTGGGAGTGGCTGGCTTTGAAGTTTCAGCTCTGGTGTAGCAGGTTTTGAGGTTTTGATATGTGGTGTTTCAGGCTATTTTGGTGGTTGATTATTGTTCCTTGGGTGATATGTGACTCATTGGTGAAGAAAAAATGGAAGCTTGATAGTTGTGGAAGAAGTTTCGAAGAGGTGAAGTTTTGGCCAGTTTTTGTGTATCCTGAGTTGTGGGAGAATGCTGGCTTGTGTGTGTGTGTATGTTTCAAGTCCTTAAGGTCCACATAACATGTTCTGATTGGGCAGAGAGTTGGTAATGTCACAGTTTGATTGGTATGGGCAAAGATGCACAAAGTCAAGATTTTGTGTACCATAGGTATGGCTCGGGTCAGAGGAGATCTTAGGGCTTGTCCTGCTTCAGCTTGAGTCAAGGAAGGCCTTTGGATCAGGTTTTGTGAACTGGATGGTCTTGATCAAGAGTTTCCAATGTTCTTGCATATTTCCCTCTTTGGAGTTTCTTGTGAATCAAGGCAAGGAAAATTATGAGTTCTTGGCCAATTTGCAGCAAAATGGACCATATGAAGTTGTTATGATGCATTGAGATCAATTAACAACCAAACCAATCATTAAAAGTTCTTCTTGCAAAAGTTCCTTTCTTGAAAATTTATGAAAAATGCCTTATGGTAGCTTGTGATTCAAGGCATGAAACTTGAGAATTCCTTGGGAAATTCTGAATTATAGGTCATGTATGATGTTTGTGTAATGGTTAGAAGTCACTTTGAGGTCATAAATTGGTTTGGTATGAGTTTTTGCAAGTTTCCCTCTTTGGTACATAAATGAAATTTTGTGATTTTTCCCAACTTTGCAAGGCCATAACTTGAGTTCTATGATGAATTAGATCAAGTTCTTGTAATTTTTGAAAAGGGAATGATCCAATCTACAACTTTCATGACCAAGAATTTTTCATTTGAAGCATTTTTGAATCAAAAAGAGGAGGTTGAAAAACTTTCCCAAAATGGCAAGTTTGCATTACAAGTCACTTTCCCAAAATGGCAACTTTGCAAATGGCTTGAAATTCCTCAATTTTGTGAACTTCTAACTTCTTCTAAGATCAAATAAAGATCATACACACCCAAAATGATGGAGAAGACCCTTTGGATGGATGATTGAGGGCCTCAGATGCCCTGATTTTGCACTGACTTGCTCAAGAAGTCATCTTTTGATCAGATGCCCTCCCCATTGAGTTTCTTCATGAAAATTGGTATGCATGATCCTTATATCATATAGAGACCAATAGAAACAAAAATGACCAAAAAATTTGGAGTTTTGGTCTCTGAAACCAAAACCCTAATTTTAGGTCATCTGTGTAGTTAAACCTGGCTCTGCTTCCATGCCTTTCTCAGTTCTTGTGATTTTCTGACTTCCTTGATCTTGGGAGGATATAATATGATGCTTGAACATACATGGACCCTCTTGAGATGATTGAAGACCTTTGGAGTGGCTCAGATGGCTCAGGGATTGCTCAGATCACAAACCCTAGATGCAGATGACTTTGAACCAATGCAGTGAAGCAAAAATGCAATATGAGATGATATGATTGAACTTATGCAAATGAAAAGAATCACAAGCCATGGTGAAATGAGTGAGGGAAAATTTGGGGTGTTTACAGCAACATATCAGCGTGATATGGTAGCTTTGTTCCATGATATGATTCACCATGAGATAGAGGTATATGTTGATGACATGATAGCCAGATCTCAGACTGAAGAAGAACATCTTGATCATCTGCACAAGTTGTTTGAGAGGTTGAAGAAGTACAAGTTGAGATTGAATCCAAACAAATGTACCTTTGGAGTTAGATCTGGTAAACTTTTGGGTTTCGTTGTCAGTGGTAAAGGAATCAAAGTTCACCCTGCAAAGGTAAACGCTATACAAGAAATGCCCGCTCCCCATACTGAGAAAGAAGTCAGAGGTTTCTTGGGACGACTGAATTACATTGCAAGATTTATTTTCCAATTAACCGCTACTTGTGAGCCAATCTTCATGTTGTTGAAGAAAGATCAAGTAATGGAATGGAACGACGAATACCAGGTAGCTTTTGATGAGATCAAGAAATACCTCCAGGAACCTCCAATATTGATGCCACCAGCTGAAGGAAGACCCTTGATTATGTACCTGGCAATATTAGACAACTCAATGGGGGTGTGTGTTAGGGAAAAATGACGAGTCTGGTCGAAAAGAGCAAGAAATATACTACCTTAGCAAAAAGTTTACCGACTGTGAAACAAGATACTCACTGCTCGAGAAAACTTGTTGCGCTTTGGCTTGGGCTGCTCGCCGACTAAGACAGTATATGTTGACTCATACCACTTTATTGATTTCAAATATGGATCCTATCAAGTACATATTTGAGAAACCCGCTATCTCCTGACGAATAGCGAGATGGAAAATGAGTTTGACAGAATATGACATACAATATACTACTCAGAAAGCAATTAAAGGAAGTGTGGTAGCTGATCATTTGGCTCATCAAGCAATGGATGATTATCAGTCTATGAACTTTGAGTTTCCGGATGAAGATATTATGCTTGTTACTAAATAACCTAGATAATATGAAGGACTTGAACTAGGATCCCGATGGACTATGGTTTTTGATGGAGCTTCTAATGCGCTTGGTAATGGTGTTGGTGTTGTGATTATCTCTCCTGAGGGTTGTTATACACCATTTACTGCTAGACTTTTTTTTATTGTACCAACAATATGGCTGAATATGAAGCATGTATTATGGGTATCAAGGCTGCCATTGAAATGAAGATCCAATTTTTGAATGTGTATGGAGATTCAACCTTGGTAGTTAGTCAGGTTAAAGGTGAATGGGATACGAAACATCCAAATCTCATTCCTTATAGAGAGCATGTGTTGTCTTTAATTCCATACTTTGAAGAGATTACTTTTTGACATATTCCACGAGAAGAGAATCAGTTGGCAGATGCATTAGCCACTATGTCATCTATGTTCGAAATCAGCTTGAATGATGAAGCACCCAAAATTACTATTGATCGATTTTCTGAACCAACATAATGTTATGAGGTTGATACTGAAGGAGTAAAAGAAAAACTTTGGTTCCACAAAATAAAAAGATATCTCGAAGCTCAGGAATATCCTGAAGGGGCATCCATCAATGACAAGAAGTTTATAAGGAGATTTTCTGCCAAGTTTTTCCTGAGTAATGGAATTTTGTACAAACGCAATCACAATTCGACTTTGCTTCGTTGTATGGATAAGAAGGAAGCAATAGAGATTATGGAAGACATGCATGATGGGATCTTTGGTACTCATTCTAGAGGGCATACAATGGCAAAGAAAATTTTGAGAGCAAGTTACTATTGGTCTACCATGGAAGCTGATTGCTATCAGCACTCCAAGACTTGTCATAAGTGCCAGATCTATGCTGACAAAGTACATATACCTCCAGTTCCATTGAATGTTTTGATTGCTTCTTGGCCTTTTGCCATGTGGGGCATTAATATGATTGGTGAGATTAAAACTACCGCTTCCAATGGAAATCGTTTCATTCACGTTGCTATTGATTACTTTACAAAGTGGGTAGAGGCAGCCTCGTTTGCTTCTGTTACCAAGAATTTTGTGGCTCTATTCATCAAACATAATCTCATATGTAGGTATGGTATCCCCGAAAGGATTATCACAGACAATGGTACTAATCTGAACAATACTATGATTACTGACCTCTGCACGCACCATATCGACCAAAGATGAATGGCGCAGTAGAAGCCGCCAACAAGAATATTAAGAAGATCTTGCAAAAGATGACAGTTACATACAAATATTAGAATGAGATGTTACCATTTTCTCTTCATGGTTATCGTACCACAATACGTACTTCAACTTGGGCAACCCCATTTTCTCTTGTCTATGGTATGGAAGTAGTTCTACCCATTGAAGTCCAGATTCCCTCCCTGGGAATTATGAAGGATGCAGACTTAGATGAAGATGAATGGATTCAGACTCGACTTGACCAAATAAAATTGATTGATGAAAAAAGGCTTGCAGATGTTTGTCATGGTCAGATGTATCAGAAGCATATGATCAAAGCCTTTAATAAAAAGGTGAAACAACAAGTATATCAGGCTGGAGACTTGGTAATCAAGTGTATCATATTACCACAAGGTGATCCTAGGGGAAAATGGAATCCCACATATAAAGGGCCATTTATTGTCAAGAGGGTATTTTCTGGAGGTGCCATGATGCTTACTACTATGGATGGTGAAGATTTCCCGCAGCCTGTGAACACATACATAGTCAAAAAATACTACGCATAAAAAGAGACCCGCTAGGTTGACTGGCCTAGGCAAAAATAAGGGCATCCCGGTGAACCAAAAGGGTTCGGGCAAAAATTAGGGATATATATATATATATATATATATATATATATATATATATATATATGTGTGTGTGTGTGTGTGTGTGTGTGTGTGTATAAATATTTGTACATCCGACAAGTCGAAAACCCGAAAGGGAGGCTTGGGCAAAAAAGGGTATCCCGGTGGATTGAAAACCTGAAAGGGAAATCCAGGCAAAAGTTAGGGATTAAAGCGTATGACTATGTCTCGTTGGATCACCCATGTAACCTCAATTATTTGTACTACCTATATCAAGTTCAGACAAATGCAGATCAGTCCAATAATTTCTATTCCGACAGTAAGGGATGAGATACTTGAAGATAATGGCAATAACAGAGCTGAAACTCAATAGGATCATTTACACATAGCTATTTTTCCTTGTTTTTTTTAAATTTCTACGACGAAATCCTCTTACTAGGATTTCCGTCTCCTTGTTCAAACTTTCCGATTTAAAAGCCACTTTCTAAATAAATAAAATCCTATTTTCGAATTCAGGTTTACTTTTCCCCTTTTACTTAAGCGAAAACGTCCGTTGATTATGTTGGAATGTATATATGCTTTTGAATATGATTTATGTTTACTAGAAATGCATAAAATACAATAATAGTATTTACTAAGGACGATCGGAGGTAGGAATCCAACGAATCTTTGTCAGTTCATCCCCATATAGTAATCTTTACAGATATATTCTAACAGAACACTTCAAGTAGTCTCATGTATTCCCAACTCTACAAGATCTTCAAGCAGATTCCTGTCAAGCATGATATCTTCCGAAGAATTAACACTTAACCATATAAGTCTCCCAGGGGAATGTCCATCTCTTTTTATCCTCAGTTAGGGTATTCAGGAATTTAATCCTTCAATAAGAAGTACGACGAACAAAAACGAAAGGTTCTAAGTACGATATTCGAAAGCAAGACGGGAACGAAGTCTTTATATTCCTCAGCAATGAATCAATATTTATTTCCCCCAACTAACAGCTATTACATGAAGCGACTAATGAGCTTCAACTACATAATTCATTCATATATCATTCACATCATATCATGGCATACACATTCATAATGCATACAACATCTTTGTTTGTATTTCATGGTATGCAATCCTGCATAAACTAATCTTTCTTTTTCAGGATAATTTACTATCAGATAAATGTTACCAAATCCTTGAGACAGTTCAGAGACGATCTATACGAAAATCTAGTATTGATACTTAGTACATGATATACTTTTATTCCTAAGAAGATTCAGAGACGATCTATACGAAGATCTAAGTACTGATACGTAGTATAGGATATTTTCAGAAATAATCAATACGAAGATTTACTTTAGATACTTCAATCAATCAAGATACCTTTCCTGAGACAGGTCATAGATAATCTATAGGAAGATCTAGTTCTGATACATAGTGCAGGATATCTATTTCCCCTAGAGAAAATTTAGAGATGATCTATACGAAGATCTAGTACTGATATTTAGCTCAGATATGTTATAGAAACAGTTCAGAGATGATCTATATGAAGATCTAGTACTGATACTTAGTACGGTAACAATATTTAGATAACATGAAATATAGACATTATGATACTTCTATCCACAGATACTTTGGATGGTGTCGCTCCTAAAGATTTGCATCCCGGTACAAGTGCGAACGGTCGGCGAGAGGAGAAATGAAGTGAACTGAAAAGAGTCGCCAGCTAGGCATTTTTATCCCGAAGGAAAGGTAATGCTGCATAAACCTAGAAAGATATGGATAAGACGGTTACGAACCAGAGATACTGAGAAAGGGGGTTGGTTACAACCTGGGAAGGTATTAGCACCCAGATTGTCCATCGTACTCGACGGGATCCACGCTTTAAAGTTTGTGTTTATAGGGGTAGTGTCTGTGCTATCTGTGTGCAAAAGCTGGAAAAGAAATATACAAGTGTCAGTGCTAGAAAGTGAAGTGAAGGGCTTAGGAATGAGGCTTAAAGGATTATGCTGACAGAGGGGGAAGACAAAGGGACTTTTGTTCGATAACTGTTAAGTTATGCCTACGTATCCTCTCGTGCAATGAGGAAGTCAGAACACCATAGTTCGACTCAAAGGGACTGAAAGGTAAATTGACTGTGAACTGCCTGCTTATCTATGCTCAAGTGTATGACTTGTCTTGCTCAAGTGCTAACTGTCTTACATTAGACGAAAGAAGCGAGTTCTCGTTTGTGAGTGGAGATGAAGAGAAAAGAATCCCGGAGGAGACGATTATGGTTTTTTTTTTTTGTGTTTTCAATCTTTTATTGCTTTTGATATTTGTCATAAGTTAATGAGCTTAAGCCTAAACCAAGGGTTAGTAAACATCATATCCTCCCTTAGATTAGGGATAATGAGAATACTTTAAGTATGAGATAAACATCTCAACTTAATTACCATGATTATGTAGGATTAAGATTATTAACCTACTTGTAATTAGTTAGGTGTTTTTGGGTTTTTGTTTAGTGTTAAGTAATGAATTTAAGCCATAATCAAGGATTAGTGAACTCATTACACCATCCTAATAGAAGGATAATAGATGAGCACACTTAAGCTGATGAAGATTCCTCAACTTAATCCATGATTAGGGATTAACCTCATGACAAAACAAGCCTTTATTAAGGTGGATTTTAATTAAGGGTGAGATTAAGAAGTGAATTTTATGGTTTGTAAGACAACTTAAGGGGGACTTGTCCATTAAACACTAAGGTTAGTCCTTCTTAACCAATTAAGGAAGAATTAGAACCCTAATGCAAGGCCTACGTTACAAGTTAATGTCTTAGTGATTATTAGATGGATTTATTAAGAGGCTTAAACAAATTAAGGGTTTAACACTTAGGATTAAAGTTATACACTCCATCCTAAGAGAAGGATGCAGGCATAACCCAAATTCCAAAGTCCTAAAGCCTTAAGGGTTTAGTCTCTAATGATGAAGTGAGAAGAGAGACACAAAGAAGACACAAAGGTGAAAACTAAGGGGGACTAATCACAACCCTAATTATTATCATGCTTGGATGTTCCTATGGTTTGTGAGGCTTAAAAGAGATCTTCAGAGAAGCCACCAAGGGAAGAAGCAGAAGAAAGAAGGAGGAAGCAGAATAATAAGTTACTTACTTCACTGAAGAAGATAAATTACTTAAAGAAAGAAAGTGAGATATGAACATGAATGAGCAAGAGATGAAAATGTTAGCATAAAGAAAGAGATGAAGTGAAATGAAGCATATGTAATGACAAAGAAACAAAACTAGAAGCAATCACATGATGAAAATGATGCTATGAGATGATGCAAAGGCATACCAAGTGTTATGAATGTTCATACAAAGAGGATGAATCCAAATGAAGCAAATGGGAAACATGAAAACACATGGATGTTTATGAAATAAAATGGATGCAAGGCATAGCAAAAGTATGAAGAAATGACCAAGCAATGTTCAAGCAATGTCTTAAGATGTCTGAGGTGGCATACAAGTGCTTAGAATGTTATGGCAAGTTCACATGTTCATGCAATGCAATGTAAGATGCAAGTATGGAAGCAAAATTAGGGTTACATGAAAAGATGAGATGCAAATGATCAAAACAGAAGCAATTCTCATAATAAAAAGTTGGAAATGAACTAAAAGGAACCCTAACCCCATATGATATCACACCCCAAAGGAGAAGGTCCAACTCTTAACCTAAAAGAAGTTATGATTTTTCTAAGTTAACTAGGGTTTTTGGGTACCTTAAGAGAAAAAATGCAAATAAAATTGAAAATGAAAGATAAATTCATGACAAAAATACCCTAGAAACTAAATGCTATATAGAAAACAATGCAAAAGGAATCATTGTCAAACCCTTCATGGTTAGGTAGAAAACAATTTTCAAAGTTAGGGTTCCAAAAAGGGAATTTTATGAACCCTAAATTCAAGAAAAATGTCAAAGTTGGATCAAAACCAAAAAGAAATTTGTATGAATGGTTTGACAATGTTTCTAAATGTCCTAAGATGAATTGTGAATATTTTTGGAATTTTTAGAAACCTAAATGGTATTTTAATTAATTAATTTCCATTAATTAATTAAAATAAACATTCAAATATTTTTGAAATTATTTTTTAATGCAAAAAATAAAAATAAAAATGATTTTGGGTGAAGAAAAATATTTAGAAACAAAATGCAGAAGGAAATATTTTTATGATTTTTCTAAGTATTTTAAATAAAATGCACAAAATAAATGAATAAAAATGAATTAAAACTCAAATAAAATGAAAGTAAGCTGATCTAAAGGCCAGGATTCAAATGCCAGTTGACTGCGCGCGCAGATGAGTGGGTGAGATTACTTCAGATTAAATAATCCTGATTAAATTAATTAATTATAATTAGAGTTAAGTGGATTGATCTGGGCCTTACATGCGCGCGGGAACTAAGATCCAAAGGTCCAAATTTAAACCTGATTAATTAACCCTAATCACTAACCCTAATTATTTTCAGGTGACCAGAGCTAGCTCCGGTCATCTTCTTCGGCGAGACCTCAACATCAACTTCTTCCCTAGGCCATTTCCAGAGCTCTAAAGCTCCAGATCACTCCCCCACACCTCCCTAAGCCTGAATCCAACCTCAAAACTAATTTCTAATGGCTCATGAACAAGATACGAATTAAAACTCAAAAATGGCAAAACTTTCAGAAACACGATACATGCTTAATACTCAATCATTTTCAAAACCAACAAGTGCAGTGTGATCAGTGAAGCATATAGATCATTTCTATAACATAAAAAACAAGTTCTGGAAAAACGTTTGAAGGTGGCTACCTGAGCTGAAGCTTTCACCTCTGAAGCTTTTGGACCTCTTCTCCTGTGCAAATCCACTTCACTTGACCCCCTGATGATGTTGCAATGCCTTGAAAGAGTTTATAATGGCTGGATTGAGTGGTTTCACCTCACCTGGTCTGAAATCGTGTTTGTGTTTGGCTGGCTTTTTGGGCTTGGTAATGGTTGGGAAATGTTTTATTGATGACGGTGAGTTGAATGGTGAAGTTTATTTGAAGTTTGAGTGGCTGGACAAAGTGTTTCGAAAGTTTGAAGCTTGAAGGTGATTTTTTGAAACTTGGTGTATCTGATGATTCAGGCTTGTGTGTGTTGTGTTATGGCTTTCTTTTGGTCCACATAACATAACCCTATTGGCTAGAGAGTGGTTGTGGCTGTAACGGATTGGTATGGGTCCATTTGCAAAAAGTCAACAAATTGTGTACTTGAGGTATGGGCTCATGTAGCAGCTGTTCTATGGCATGTCCTGGCTCAACATTGATCAAGGAGAGCCATGGGATTGAGATTATACAGCTGGATGGCTTGGAGGGAAAGATCTCATAGGTTTTGCAAGTGTTATGCATTTTGCCCCTTTTGTGATTTCTTGTGATGCAAGCCATAGAAACTTGTGATTCTTTGGGCAATTTTGGTCACAATGCAATGTATTATGTTTGTATGATGCTTAGAGAGTGATTAGAGGTCACAAAATGACTTGGTATGTGAAATTGCAAAAAATCCTCTTTGGTGTGAAAGTGAAAATTATATGATTTTTTCCAACTTTGCAAGGCCATAACTTGAGTTCCATAATGAATTAGAACATGTTCTTGTACTTTTTGAAAAGGGAATGATCCAATCTACAACTTTCATGACCAACAATTTTTCATTTGAAGCATTTTTGGTTGAGAAAGAGGAGGTTGAAAAACTTTCCCAAAATGGAAAGTTTCCATTACAAGTCATTTCCATTTTTGGCAACTTTTGATTTAGCTCAAATTTCTTCAATTTTGTGAACTTACAAGCACTTCAATGATCAAATAAATATCATATAACTTCAATTCGATGAAAAATCCACTTTGGTTCCATTGTTGGGGGCCTCAGATGCCCTGATTTTGCTCTGACTTGCTCAAGAAGTTACCCAATGAACAAATGACTTCCACAATGAATTTCTTCATAAAACTTGGTACACATGATCTTTATAACATATTGAGACTATTAGAAACAAGAATGACCAAAAAATTTGGAGTTAAGGCCTCTGAAACAAAAACCCTAATTTTAGGTCATCTGTGTAGTGAAACCCTAGCTCTGCTTCCATGCCTTGCAAGTTCTTGTGATTTCCTAACTTCCTTGATCTTTGAGGGATATGATATGATGATATAACACCCATGGACCCTCTTGGAATGATTGGTGACCTTTGGAGTGGCTCAGATGAATCCTTGGATTGCTCAGATCACAAACCCTAGATGCAGATGAACTTGAACTAATGCAGCGAAACCAAAATGCAATATGATATGATATGCTTAAACTAATGCAAATATGAAAGATCACAAGCCAATGGTGAAATGAGTGAGGGAAAATTTGGGGTGTTTACAGCTGCCCCTATTCAAACATGAGTTAGCTGTGCAGGATGTAAGCGCCTGGCTTAACAGACAAACAAGATAACTTATGGTTGAATACCAAAGACAGTCCAAAATTTGCACTCGCTGGGGAGAAGAAGAAAAGGGATATAAATTGTAAAAGAAAGTATAGTATGATTATCAAATGAAAGCAATGGAGGACGACCATCGAGCAGAGGACGACTACTGGGGATAAAGCAATGACGGGGACAGCCGACAAGCTGGGGAAATAAAGATATCATGATGGGAACGACCATCGGGTAAAGAAGTAAGATTCCCTGGGGATTAAAACAAAGCTAATGATGGGGACGGCTACCAAATTCCTAAAGTAATGTAAACCATGATGGGGACGGTCATTGGTTTAAAGAATAAATGAAATATTGATGAGGGACGGTTATCAAAGTTGAAGGACGATCACCTAGCAGGGGACGCCTGCTCTTTATCATGACATAGGATGAATGTCGGATAGAAAAGGTCAACGATGGGGACGGCCATCGGATAAGCATGATGAAGGACGATCATCAAGAGGTGAAGGACGATCACTTAGCAGGGTACGACTGCTCTCGGGGTTGTATGATGACATAGGAAGAATGTCAGATAACAAGATCAACGATGGGGATGGCCATCGGAAAAACTAATGAAGGACGATCATCAAAAGGTGAAGGACAATCACCTAGCAGGGGACGATTGCTAAATATCACGACATAGGACGAATGCCGGATAGAAAAGGGTTCCAATAATGGAGACTCCGCTGGGGAAAGGGATGAGGTACGTTCATCCAAAGGTGAAGGATGATCACCTGGCAGGGGACGGCTGCCGAAAGTATCATGACATAGGACAAATGTCAGATAGGAGAAAAGTTGTTCTGCTGGGGAATGGTAAACACGGACGAGTGCTTACGCTTTCCAGAATAAAAGGTATAAGTGTTTGACGCCGTGTATAGATTAAAGATGTGGACGAGCATCCTTAAGACCATGATACGGACGAGTATCAGTAGAAACAAATGCTGACGCGTGTTCAGAGATAATGATACGGACGAGTACCAACTGGTTAACAAAGAACACGGACGAGTGTCGAATCTTTGGGGAATAGGTGTATATACAAGATACAGACAAGTATCTGTATAAGTATGAACAAGTATTGTGAAGTATGATCAAGACACGAACGAGTGTTCAACTTGCTGGGGAAAGGCTGACGCGGACGGGTGTCAGAAGAAAGTGTATAAGTTATGAACTTATATGTATATGGGAGTATAAAAGGTGTTTTGGCGACCTGTGGGGATATGATGACACGGACGGGTGTCGAAAGGAATGCGTTATAAACAAGTCTTTGATTGGCAACAAGTGTTTTGACAACCATGTTGGGGAAAGGTGACACAGACGAGTGTCAAAAGAGTATATAGGTATCTGTATTTGAGAGTGTAAAGAGGGTTTTTGGCTTATATCTGCAGGGGAATAGTACGACACAGACGAGTGTCAAAAGGGGTATATATTGTTGCACCCCAAAATTTGCCCTCACAACACAAGACTTTGTGTTCTAAGAAGATTCACAAGGTTCACAAGTTCTCCAACACTTGCATAACCTTTCATGAGGTTCATAAAGTCTACAAAGCCACTTCATGAGGTTCACAAGATTCACAAGCTTCACAATACTTCCCATGAGTATCATAAGACATCTTATGAAGATTCACAAGGTTCACAAAGTTCACAATTGGTCCAAGAAGTTGACAATTCCCTCAGATAATACACCTCCTAAGCAATGCATCCAAAATTAGGGTTTTGACTTTAATCAGGCTAAATGGACTTCCAATACCTCAAGTGAGTTTCATAACATCTTATATGTGTGTAAGAACCCCCATGACAAGTTTCAAGACTTTTCTCAAAAGTTTGCTCAGTCAGATGATCAGATAAGTCAAAATTAGTCAGTGCAGTTAAAAAGTCAAACTGAGGTCAACTGTGGTCTAACCAAAGTCAAACTTCATGATTTTTTGCCAACATCAAGTATATGAAGTGAAATTCATCATTTGATCAAGGGTTGATCATGATTCATCAAGGAGATTCCAGATCATCAATAATCAGGAGTTTCTAAATTAGGGTTTCCTCAGTAAAAGTCAACTGAACTTTGACCAGGCATAACTTTCACATACTTCATCACCAAGTCTCCATCCAAAGCTCATTTTGAAGGAAATTGAATTCTTTACAACTTTGATGTTGAAAGTTAAGCCTAAAAATGCTTCATTTGAAAGATATGATCTAAGACATTATAGGTCATCTCAAAAGTCAACAAAAAGTCAACAGCTTCAAAAGGGCATAACTTGAGATTGGTAAATGATATGGACCTGAAACCAATGGGGTTGTTTAGAGGACTCTTCAAGCTTTCCAAAAAGTCCAAGAACACCCTCATACCCTTAAAATTGAGGGAGATATGCCCTTGCAAAGTTGGGCAATTTTGTGATGGTTTATGTTGAAAATGGAGGTTAAGAAGTATTTCTTTCCAAATGGGCTGACCAATTCATGATCCAATCCATACACAAACACTATGCACGACCCAATGGAATAAAATTCATCATTTTTATTATTTTTTATTTATTTATTATTGATTTAAATCATAAAAATCATTTTAAATAAATAAAAAATATAAAAATCTATTTTTGGTTGGAAAGATTGAATCTAGAAAGTCTTAAAAAGTGATTGAAACTTAAAGAGAAAAGAATCATGTGAATTGTCCAAGAATAGCAAGTCATAATGCACAAATATTTGAATTTTAACACTTGATCTTTTTGAATCTTTTTTGGATCAAATATCCACACAACCTATCCATGTTTTTAACCTAAATCCATCACACATATATACTAAGTGAAACCCTAGCCTGAGACACGAATTTGGAGCAGCCAAGAGGTAAGAACAAGAACACAAAAATTCTTCAAAAGTTGGAATTCGGTTTTGAAGATTGAAGCCCTTTTGAACCAATTTAAAGGTTGAGACACGTTCCTGAGACATCATTGAAGCATTCCCAATGATCATTTGCATCTGAAACATCATACATGACACAACCCGAATCCATGAATGTTCATCATATTTTGATTTTCGATTTTGCATATTGGCTGATTTTTAACAATTTTTGACCATTGTTTTGTGTTTGTATGGAGTTCTTGATTGTTTCTGGACAGGTTTCGTGAAGAACCATTACCTAATATGGATTTCACCATTACTAGGTTTTTTCGGCCAAATTAGGGTTTATCAATCCACCAAATATAAATGAATTTGGAAAACACAGGATTGTTGTATGAATCATGGGAATCATAAATCATTAATCAATTTTATGAATCTGTACCGTTTTGTCCATGTTTGATTTTCGTAGGTTTTTGATGTTGAAGAACACGCAGTTAAATTCGCAGGAAAAGCCAAAGGAAAATTCGCAGCAAAATTCAGTGAAGAAGATGACCTCTGGCGCCAGTTTCAAAATTCAAATTTTGTTAAAATATTTTATGATTGTTTTGTTATCTCACTTACACACACGCGCATGTGTCCTGGTGGTAAACTATGGTTGTGTATATTGTGAAGTCCATGGTTCGATTCTTGGCCATGGCAATGTTTTGTTTATTTTTCGCAGGATAAAAAGAGGTTTCATATATTATTAGTCGTAGCCGTTTCATGACCAGGAAGGCTCTCCCAGCCAGGCGGTCAAGCGTATGCGTGCACATCCATAAGGTCCTGGGTACGAAACCACCCCAGGCCTTTTGCTTCTTTATTTTTTTTTTTTGAATCGTTCAAAATGTGGCATAAAAGCAATCACAGTCATCCTATGGTCACCAACGCATGGTTGGTCTGGTGGAAAGTTTTGATGCTGGCAGGCATGAGGACCTGGGTTCAAACCCAGCCAAGGTAAGTTCTCAAATTTTTGTTATTTTCTCTATTTTTCTTAGTTAAGTGGTTTATTTGTTTTATATTCTTAACAAAATTTAAATTATCTATACATTTCAAATTTTGAAATAACTTCATATTCTCTAAAATTTCTAAATTTTTCTATTATGTTATTCAAAAATTTATTTTATAACATATATATTAGTTAATTTTGTATATAAATTAAACCTAATTCTTTAAAACCCTAAAAAATATTTTTCTAACAAACCCTAATTTATATTTCAAAACCTAATTCTATTTTTTCTTAATAATTTATTTTCTAATTTTTATTATAATTATTATGTATATAATTTTTAATATAGTTAATTTTTGTAAACATAATTATAAGTCAAATTAATTTTCTTTTAATATTTAGAAATAATTTAATTTAGGATAATTATATGATTAAAAATAATTTGTGAATATAATGAATAATAGAAATTGAATTTTAATATGCTATTTAAAAATTCATCTTTTTCTTAGAATATGTATATAAATTGTAAATCTATATATTTATAATGATTAAATAATTTATTTAAAAAATGATTTAATAATTAGTATGTGAATTAGAAAATATTTGGTTGTGCATGTTAATTTCTTGGTTTCTATTATTATTGCTAATTATATTGTTATTAATTTTTGCTTATTATAATTTTATTAACCTCTTAATTAATTTTTATTACTAACCATATCATTATTATTTTATATTTCTAACCTTGTTTATTATTTATAATTACTATTATTATTATATTATTATAACTAACCCTTTTATTTATTTATTGCTAAATTATTAGTTGCTTATTATTTATTTGTGCTTATTATTATAATTTTGTAATTGTTCCTTGGTGTAAAGTTTGTAATAATTTATTTATTTATGTATCATGGTTAATAATTAGGGAGTGTAAAACATATATGTTCTTAAAATTAATTCTAGATCACTTTTTAATCAAAGATAATTAATTTAAACACTTCACACACGTAAGTCGATTTTAATCGCCGTCTCACTTCCTTAGGGTTATCCCTCATGTTGCCTACGAATAATGGTTAAGTGGGGTGTATAAAAGCAAGTCCCTCGAATAAAAATCATCAAAGTCCCTTATGTTGCCTATACAAATCAAGTCCCTTCGGAAAAAATGATGATAGTCCCTTATAAATGCTTATTACACCCCACCATTGCCTTAAAGATCAAATTGTCCCTCACATGTCCCTTTAACATCCAAAGTAAGGACTACCTACTCCATTATAGTAGGGATAGTCTTACTAAGGAAAGAATAAAAAACAAGAAAGACCTTTAAACATTAGGGTAGATTACTCCTAAGTACTTAAGCTCATTTCAAAACTTTTTCACACTTAAACAAATTTCCAACCAAATTTTCAAACATGTTTTTAACACATCCTTACATGGATTATTTATTAACTATTCTGAAAATTTTCCTATTCACACACTACACTTTCAAAAACAATCTAAAGTGAGCTTAAGTACCTAAGAGCCCATGGATAACCATGGATGAAAAGGGTGCTAATACCTTCCCTTTTCATAACCTACCCCCCGGACCCAAAATATTCTCTAAGGTCTTTCCTGTTCTTTTATAACCTTTCCTTATGGATAAAATAAAAGTCGGTGGCGACTCTTGCTATCCGCAACATTGTTTAAAGTCAGTTCACCGGGTTACAGAACTGGCGACTCTGCTGGGGATTTAAATTAAAGAGGGGTACCCTTAGGAATTAGATCACTTTAAATTGTTTGCCTTGTTTGCTTTATATTATCTTGTTGGGGTGCTCTTATGTGTGAAAGGTCCTAACCCGGATCTAGTGTACCTTAGGTAAATGGCAATAGACCAAGGAAACTGTACGACGTATATCGATACGGTTGATCTGGTGGCCATAGTTAGTGCGACTTCTTGGTTGGTGCTTATGTTCCTTAAGTTAAGTTGAGGATAATATGAGGCTGCCATATGTTGTCAATGCACTAACTAACTTTTAGAACCCTAGTTAACTCATCTTGGCCTTTAGAAAGTAGTGAGGTAACCGGCTTTGGTGCAGACTGAAGTTGGTTGACACTCGATACTACGCTCATTGAGATCTTAAACTTGGAGGGTTTTGGTTGGCAAGTAAGTTGCCTTCTGATCAACCACCCTTGTGAAGGATCAATGATATTGAGATCCCTTAGAACCAGGTTACTTTTGTAGGACAGGATGAACCAACTAACTTCAGGGGAGGGTACTTACCTTTAAACCTCATGCAAGCCTTCAAACCTAGGGCTATGGTGTGACTTGTGTGTGTGTGCCACATGTTTGTGATTGAACATAACATCATGACATCATCATGCATCATAAGCATAGCATTTTCACTAACCATTTCAAGGACCAAAGGATTTATCTTTGTTCTTTGTTGCAGGTCATGGCTTCTGCTCGTAGAAACACCATCAGGATCAACTTTGTAGGGATACCTCCCAAGCTTAAAGAGTTGGTTTCTCAAGTGTCTGATCATTCCCAGTTCAACAAAAGACATGGTCACCTATTGGACCTAGTCACTTCAGGGTTCAGTGAAGACATGATGAGTGTCCTGTTTCAGTTCTTTGACCCTAAGCACCATTGCTTTACATTCCCTGACTATCAGCTGGTTCCAACTATGGAGGAGTTCTCTAAACTTCTGGGTATACCTGTTCTTGATCAAAGACCCTTCACAGGCTTAGAGAAAGAACTTAAACCAGAGGTTATTGCTGCAGCCCTACATCTGAAAAAGTCTGACATTGTTCTAGAGACGAGAAGTGGAGTTAAGGGTACCCTTGCCAAGGTATTAGTGGATAAAGCTCAAATGTTCTTGAAGGCCATGAGTCATGATGCTTTTGAGGAGATCTTAGCCTTGCTGATATATGGCTTAGTATTGTTCCCCAATCCAGATCAGTTCATAGATGTTCATGCCATCAACATTTTCCTGAGTCACAATCCAGTGCCTACATTGCTGGGAGACATCCTTCATTCTCTTCATACCCGTACTACAAGGGCAAGAGGAACTTTGATGTGCTGCATACCTTTACTTTCTAGGTGGTTTATTTCTCACCTTCCTCGCTCGGTAATGAAGAATGAGCAAGGATTCAGATGGTCCAAGAGGATCATGTCACTTTCTCACTCAGATATTCATTGGTGCTCCAGATCTATGGAGAATGTCATTATCATTGACCGTTGTGGGGAGTTTCCTAATGTGCCACTTCTAGGCATAAGAGGAGGCATCACCTACAACCCTTCACTAGCTTTACGACAGTTTGGTTACGCCCGAAGTGATGGTCCACATGACATGTTGATTCAGGGCATTGTGTTTGATTACGACAACGATCTTCAGGGTTACCGTCAGAGATTCATACGAGCTTGGGGAAAGGTAAACAGGATTGACAGCAAGACACTGGAGCCTAAGTACATTATTCCTATGGAGGCTTATCTCAGATGGGTACGATCTCGTGCTCAGACACTCATGATGCCATATCCTGCCATCCTACCAGTTACCATGGAACCTGTTGCTGAAGGAGATACAGCTTATACCATCCTTCACCCAGACATGCCTACTGATATGGAAGACTTGCAGAGATCATGGATCCAACTGAAGGAGCAAAGGGATACTTTCGAGGCTCATTACAAAACAAGCCAAGCAAGAATCCTAGAGCTCACAAAGCAACTTCACGAGGAACGAAACCTCAACTCATACCTCAATACAAAGAGGAAACGTCCATGGGAGACTTAAAACCCCATCTTTTGTACTTATTTCATTTCCATTTTTGTAAGCCTAAAAGGCAAAACAAGTTATTACTAATAAAAGGTTACTTTCTTGTTTGTTTAAGCACATTTAAATCCTGCGGTCTTTGAAATCATTGCATATGCATTCCCATATCATTTCATCACAGGTTTATAATTGTGCACAAGTTTCTCATCTTCTCGCTGTTTATTTCAGCAATGGCTCTTGAACAATCAGTTAAGGATCTTCAGGCACAGAATGCACAGTTCCGAGAGCTGATCCTGAACCTAACCAAGGGGCAGGATGAATTGAAGACATTGCTGGCTAAGAAGAAGAGTCCTGAGGACAACAAGGATGGTCAGTTGGAACAATTGCAAGCTGAAATAACAGAAATGAGGATCCAGATGAATGGCCAGGTGGCTCTTATCCAAAATTTAGCTCAGAGGCAAGAAGAGCTGAGAACCTTTGTCCAAAAACTTCAAAGTGATAGACTCAGGGATCTAATTGTCAGTCAACCTCCGTCAAAACAAGCTGATTTGGTTGAAAGGAAGATGAGGATTAAAGAGGGTAAGAGACAGGTTGCCATTGATTATTCTTCAATTGAAGAAGAAAGACTTGGTAAGGTTAATCCACCTCAACACAAGGGATGTAGAAGACAGTTTATCAAGTTCAGCACTCCAATGTCACAAGTTCTGCAATGCTTGTTGGAGATGAAACTAATTTCCTTGAGAAATTCTCCTCAAAATCCTAAAACCTCTTCTCCTCGCTATAATCCCAAGGCAAGGTGTGAGTATCACTCCAACAGTCCTGGACATGATACTAACAACTGCTGGATGTTGAAGAATAAGATTCAAGACCTAATTGACGAAAGAATACTCGAGGTTACGCCCGAAGGCCAGGTTGAGTTCTTCTATCGTCCGTCAAGCATCAAAGTTTCCAGATTACTGAAGTGACAAGTTTAGAGAAAGAGACTTTGAGAACACTTGAATTTTCATTTGTAATTTCTCTTATTTGTTTGAACACTTATTATTATGTTAAACTTTTGTCTTCATTAATGCATTGCGTATGTTTGTCTTGAATTAATCCATTCGTTTCACTATGTTTTGAGCTATGCTTCTTATTTCTATTTTGTGATATTTAACTCCTGATAAAGCTATAAGCCTGTGGAGGGAGGATGACGAAAACAATACCATAATCTTATGCAGTATGCTTTTGAACAGACTATGCTGACGATGTACAGGCATTGTTCCAATTCCTAAACAGTGGAGATATAAGGAAGTTAATCCCTAGTCAACCCTTTTTGAGCTTATGAAGTAGGAGTTTTTATTCTCGCACAAATTAAAACCCTTATTCATAACCTGGGGCAGGGTAGTTACTCGGTTAACTCAAATATGCCAAATATCCGTGTTGTACACAACTAATGATGGTTCTCTGTAATCATTAATCCTGACAGTCAATTTCTAAAAAAAAAAAAGGGCTTGCTAAGTCAAAACCTACGAAGGAGACTTAGTAAAACATTAAGACATCCCCCTGACTGTAACCTTGAAATAAGCAGTTCAGGCAAAAAGAAGGGATAATAAAAAAAAAAAAAAGAGGTCACTATGAACCCTCAACAAAGAAAGATGACTGAAGATTCAAATAAACTTTTGGTTGCCAAACCATCACAAAATAGCAATGTTACAATACCACACTTCTGTGAAATCTCAATGCATAAGTTAACTGAGCATAGGACTGAAGAACATCATGGAGATTGGGTTGGGTACAAATAAAATTTGAGCCTTTATCCTTTGTTTCTTAAACCGTGAACCAGGCCACGTTATAACCCTTTAAAAGTCCTAACTGAAGCATGGTTAGTTCAAAAGCGTACTGCTACAAAAGGTATCCTGACTCCTTTAGGGCTTGTCATAAAATTTGAGTTAATATCACAGTTTTTCAAAAAAAAAAAAAAATTATTTTCAAGACAGATATAAGCATTGCATTTTTGAATATATATTGTTTGCATATACCTAAATGTTTGACAAATGGAGAAGCTTACAGGATGAATGTTCAAATGAACTAAGGTCCTTCCGATAAGCAAAGTTGCTTCCTGGATCAAAGTCCATGTATATAAAGGGGCATAGCCACTGTTTCCCAATTCATGGGCATTCCAAGTTACTGTTCAGATCATTCAGGGCAATCAGTTCCAGATCCAACAGTACTTAATGACCAGGGACAGTTCTTCTCATATCTTTGAAGTGCCAAGGGTAACATTATAGAATTCATAATGCCAGGGGCATGGTTGTTGTTTCCTAATCAATGGGGCATTCTAAGTTACTGTTCAGATCATTCAGGGCAATCAGTTCCAGATCCAACAGTGCTTAATAGCCAGGGGCAGTTTTTCTCATATATTTGAATTACCAAGTGTGACATTACAAAGTTCACAATGCCAGAGGCATATGCTTATGGGGCATTCTACTTGTTTCTTTTGAGATGACTCATTACAGATACTTCCATTATGGGACAATTCATCCTCAACCAAGGGGCAATACTTTCTTTTCAAATATAGTATCCGGAGAGCACATGGTCTATTACAACTTGAAGACCCAGTCCTCTACCTTGATTTGGGATTCTCAGAAGAAGCTATGGTGGAAATTAATTGTCTACGCCAGCAGTATCAGATGGTGTCAATATCATGTATTCAGATCCAGCTATGAGGATTTCTGGAAAGGTACTCAGGAAAGTTAAAGAATTTCAGGAGCCATAGATCCAATTGGTTATACACTCTCGAAGTTGAAACGATTCTGTTTTCAAGTTCAGCTTTACTTTTCCCTTCTGAATCCAGATTTACTTTTGCCCTATTTTGCATAAGCGGAACGTCCATTGGTTGTGTATGCTTTTGAATATGATTAATGTTTACCAGAAATGCATGTATGCTCTTAATATGATTAATGTTTACCAGAAATGCACGAAAATGCAGTAATAGTATTTACTAAGGACGAACGAGGGAAGGATTTCAACGAAGCTTCGCCGGTTCACCCTTACAAGACAGTTACAAACCCTCAGTAGGGCAAATCTATCTTCATAAGGTCTCATCTCCCCTGGAATTTATATCCATCTCTTTTATCCTCATACGGATATTCGGGAAATTACTTTCCAATAAGGGTACGACGAGCGAAGACGGGATGTTATACTTATCCTACTATCAAACGAAGACGAAGGTTATATATACCTTACCATCCCCAGCATACGGGAGGTTATCTATATCTTGTTATCCCCAGCATACGGGAAGTTATCTATACCCTGTTATCCCCAGCAGACGGGGAGTTATATATTCTTCAGCAACGAATCGGGATTTATTTTCCCTGACCAGCAGTTATTATACGAAGATATCCAGACGCTTCCGGCAGTATCATATCATACATACATCATTTACATCATACCATAACATACATATCCATAAGTACATAACACATTTACTTAAGTGCATCATATCATACATGCATACACAATGCATAAGCTAACATTATTATACAAAAGCTACATTGTTTCAGGTTAATTATCCAACAAACAAACTTATGAGCTCCAGGACTGCTTTATTGTCACCTCAGGGTTACTTTATCCTCCTAATAACTTCTCATTACTTCAAGACTGCTTTAGAGTTATCATTATTGATTGCTCTATCCTCCTGAAGCCACTACTTCAAGACTGCTTTGGAGTTATCATTATTGATTGCTCTATCCTCCTGAAGCCATTACTTCAAGACTGCTTTAGAGTTATCATTATTGATTGCTCTATCCTCCTGAAGCCACTACTTCAAGACTGCTTTGGAGTTATCATTATTGATTGCTCTATCCTCCTGAAGCCATTACTTCAAGACTGCTTTGGAGTTGTCATTATTGATTGCTCTATCCTCCTGAAGCCATTACTTCAAGACTGCTTTAGAGTTATCATTATTGATTGCTCTATCCTCCTGAAGCCACTACTTCAAGACTGCTTTGGAGTTATCATTATTGATTGCTCTATCCTCCTGAAGCCATTACTTCAAGACTGCTTTGGAGTTGTCATTATTGATTGCTCTATCCTCCTGAAGCCATTACTTCAAGACTGCTTTGGAGTTGTCATTATTGATTGCTCTATCCTCCTGAAGCCATTACTTCAAGACTGCTTTAGAGTTATCATTATTGATTGCTCTATCCTCCTGAAGCCATTACTTCAAGACTGCTTTAGAGTTATCATTATTGATTGCTCTATCCTCCTGAAGCCATTACTTCAAGACTGCTTTAGAGTTATCATTATTGATTGCTCTATCCTCCTGAAGCCATTACTTCAAGACTGCTTTAGAGTTATCATTATTGATTGCTCTATCCTCCTGAAGCCATTACTTCAAGACTGCTTTAGAGTTATCATTATTGATTGCTCTATCCTCCTGAAGCCATTACTTCAAGACTGCTTTAGAGTTATCATTATTGATTGCTCTATCCTCCTGAAGCCACTACTTCAAGACTGCTTTGGAGTTATCATTATTGATTGCTCTATCCTCCTGAAGCCATTACTTCAAGACTGCTTTGGAGTTGTCATTATTGATTGCTCTATCCTCCTGAAGCCATTACTTCAAGACTGCTTTAGAGTTATCATTATTGATTGCTCTATCCTCCTGAAGCCACTACTTCAAGACTGCTTTGGAGTTATCATTATTGATTGCTCTATCCTCCTGAAGCCATTACTTCAAGACTGCTTTGGAGTTGTCATTATTGATTGCTCTATCCTCCTGAAGCCATTACTTCAAGACTGCTTTGGAGTTGTCATTATTGATTGCTCTATCCTCCTGAAGCCATTACTTCAAGACTGCTTTAGAGTTATCATTATTGATTGCTCTATCCTCCTGAAGCCATTACTTCAAGACTGCTTTAGAGTTATCATTATTGATTGCTCTATCCTCCTGAAGCCATTACTTCAAGACTGCTTTAGAGTTATCATTATTGATTGCTCTATCCTCCTGAAGCCATTACTTCAAGACTGCTTTAGAGTTATCATTATTGATTGCTCTATCCTCCTGAAGCCATTACTTCAAGACTGCTTTAGAGTTATCATTATTGATTGCTCTATCCTCCTGAAGCCATTACTTCAAGACTGCTTTAGAGTTATCATTATTGATTTCTCTATCCTCCTGAAGCCATTACTTCAAGACTGCTTTAGAGTTATCATTATTGATTGCTCTATCCTCCTGAAGACATATCACATTATTATTTCAAGACTGCTTTAGAGTTATCATTATTGATGGCTCTATCCTCCTGAAATCATTACTTCAAGACTGCTTTAGAGTTATCATTATTGATTGCTCTATCCTCCTGAAGCCAATACTTCAAGACTGCTTTAGAGCTATTGGTTGCTCTATCCTCCTGAAGCCATTACTTCAAGACTGCTTTGGAGTTATCATTATTGATTGCTCTATCCTCCTGAAGCCATTACTTCAAGACTGCTTTGGAGTTGTCATTATTGATTGCTCTATCCTCCTGAAGCCATTACTTCAAGACTGCTTTGGAGTTGTCATTATTGATTGCTCTATCCTCCTGAAGCCATTACTTCAAGACTGCTTTAGAGTTACTGATTGCTCTATCCTCCTGAAGACATATCATCTTATTATTTCAAGACTGCTTTAGAGTTATCATTATTGATTGCTCTATCCTCCTGAAATCATATTATTTCTTCAAGACTGCTTTAGGGTTATCATTATTGATTGCTCTATCCTCATGAAGACATGCTGTTACATCAGTATTACTCTTGACTCCTGACAGCTCTCATTATACTGCTGAAGAACTTTCCCCTAGTGGCATCTTTAAGCCCACTCAATCATGTTCAACTATCAATATCACTCCATGCACTGGTGAGTGCAAATTTTTGGGCTTTTGTGTTCAATCCCCTTCAACCTTCCAGGTTACGACTGGCAAATATACCAATCTAACCCCTCAGGTTTCAGAAAATTGAACAGGGGCAGCTGTTGCACCCCAAAATTTGCCCTCACAACACAAGACTTTGTGTTCTAAGAAGATTCACAAGGTTCACAAGTTCTCCAACACTTGCATAACCTTTCATGAGGTTCATAAAGTCTACAAAGCCACTTCATGAGGTTCACAAGATTCACAAGCTTCACAATACTTCCCATGAGTATCATAAGACATCTTATGAAGATTCACAAGGTTCACAAAGTTCACAATTGGTCCAAGAAGTTGACAATTCCCTCAGATAATACACCTCCTAAGCAATGCATCCAAAATTAGGGTTTTGACTTTAATCAGGCTAAATGGACTTCCAATACCTCAAGTGAGTTTCATAACATCTTATATGTGTGTAAGAACCCCCATGACAAGTTTCAAGACTTTTCTCAAAAGTTTGCTCAGTCAGATGATCAGATAAGTCAAAATTAGTCAGTGCAGTTAAAAAGTCAAACTGAGGTCAACTGTGGTCTAACCAAAGTCAAACTTCATGATTTTTTGCCAACATCAAGTATATGAAGTGAAATTCATCATTTGATCAAGGGTTGATCATGATTCATCAAGGAGATTCCAGATCATCAATAATCAGGAGTTTCTAAATTAGGGTTTCCTCAGTAAAAGTCAACTGAACTTTGACCAGGCATAACTTTCACATACTTCATCACCAAGTCTCCATCCAAAGCTCATTTTGAAGGAAATTGAATTCTTTACAACTTTGATGTTGAAAGTTAAGCCTAAAAATGCTTCATTTGAAAGATATGATCTAAGACATTATAGGTCATCTCAAAAGTCAACAAAAAGTCAACAGCTTCAAAAGGGCATAACTTGAGATTGGTAAATGATATGGACCTGAAACCAATGGGGTTGTTTAGAGGACTCTTCAAGCTTTCCAAAAAGTCCAAGAACACCCTCATACCCTTAAAATTGAGGGAGATATGCCCTTGCAAAGTTGGGCAATTTTGTGATGGTTTATGTTGAAAATGGAGGTTAAGAAGTATTTCTTTCCAAATGGGCTGACCAATTCATGATCCAATCCATACACAAACACTATGCACGACCCAATGGAATAAAATTCATCATTTTTATTATTTTTTATTTATTTATTATTGATTTAAATCATAAAAATCATTTTAAATAAATAAAAAATATAAAAATCTATTTTTGGTTGGAAAGATTGAATCTAGAAAGTCTTAAAAAGTGATTGAAACTTAAAGAGAAAAGAATCATGTGAATTGTCCAAGAATAGCAAGTCATAATGCACAAATATTTGAATTTTAACACTTGATCTTTTTGAATCTTTTTTGGATCAAATATCCACACAACCTATCCATGTTTTTAACCTAAATCCATCACACATATATACTAAGTGAAACCCTAGCCTGAGACACGAATTTGGAGCAGCCAAGAGGTAAGAACAAGAACACAAAAATTCTTCAAAAGTTGGAATTCGGTTTTGAAGATTGAAGCCCTTTTGAACCAATTTA
Source organism: Lathyrus aphaca (assembly GCA_963966055.1). Taxonomy (NCBI): domain Eukaryota; kingdom Viridiplantae; phylum Streptophyta; class Magnoliopsida; order Fabales; family Fabaceae; genus Lathyrus; species Lathyrus aphaca. The sequence goes on from OZ014520.1 coordinate 88,444,424, forward strand.
AAGGTTGAGACACGTTCCTGAGACATCATTGAAGCATTCCCAATGATCATTTGCATCTGAAACATCATACATGACACAACCCGAATCCATGAATGTTCATCATATTTTGATTTTCGATTTTGCATATTGGCTGATTTTTAACAATTTTTGACCATTGTTTTGTGTTTGTATGGAGTTCTTGATTGTTTCTGGACAGGTTTCGTGAAGAACCATTACCTAATATGGATTTCACCATTACTAGGTTTTTTCGGCCAAATTAGGGTTTATCAATCCACCAAATATAAATGAATTTGGAAAACACAGGATTGTTGTATGAATCATGGGAATCATAAATCATTAATCAATTTTATGAATCTGTACCGTTTTGTCCATGTTTGATTTTCGTAGGTTTTTGATGTTGAAGAACACGCAGTTAAATTCGCAGGAAAAGCCAAAGGAAAATTCGCAGCAAAATTCAGTGAAGAAGATGACCTCTGGCGCCAGTTTCAAAATTCAAATTTTGTTAAAATATTTTATGATTGTTTTGTTATCTCACTTACACACACGCGCATGTGTCCTGGTGGTAAACTATGGTTGTGTATATTGTGAAGTCCATGGTTCGATTCTTGGCCATGGCAATGTTTTGTTTATTTTTCGCAGGATAAAAAGAGGTTTCATATATTATTAGTCGTAGCCGTTTCATGACCAGGAAGGCTCTCCCAGCCAGGCGGTCAAGCGTATGCGTGCACATCCATAAGGTCCTGGGTACGAAACCACCCCAGGCCTTTTGCTTCTTTATTTTTTTTTTTTGAATCGTTCAAAATGTGGCATAAAAGCAATCACAGTCATCCTATGGTCACCAACGCATGGTTGGTCTGGTGGAAAGTTTTGATGCTGGCAGGCATGAGGACCTGGGTTCAAACCCAGCCAAGGTAAGTTCTCAAATTTTTGTTATTTTCTCTATTTTTCTTAGTTAAGTGGTTTATTTGTTTTATATTCTTAATAAAATTTAAATTATCTATACATTTCAAATTTTGAAATAACTTCATATTCTCTAAAATTTCTAAATTTTTCTATTATGTTATTCAAAAATTTATTTTATAACATATATATTAGTTAATTTTGTATATAAATTAAACCTAATTCTTTAAAACCCTAAAAAATATTTTTCTAACAAACCCTAATTTATATTTCAAAACCTAATTCTATTTTTTCTTAATAATTTATTTTCTAATTTTTATTATAATTATTATGTATATAATTTTTAATATAGTTAATTTTTGTAAACATAATTATAAGTCAAATTAATTTTCTTTTAATATTTAGAAATAATTTAATTTAGGATAATTATATGATTAAAAATAATTTGTGAATATAATGAATAATAGAAATTGAATTTTAATATGCTATTTAAAAATTCATCTTTTTCTTAGAATATGTATATAAATTGTAAATCTATATATTTATAATGATTAAATAATTTATTTAAAAAATGATTTAATAATTAGTATGTGAATTAGAAAATATTTGGTTGTGCATGTTAATTTCTTGGTTTCTATTATTATTGCTAATTATATTGTTATTAATTTTTGCTTATTATAATTTTATTAACCTCTTAATTAATTTTTATTACTAACCATATCATTATTATTTTATATTTCTAACCTTGTTTATTATTTATAATTACTATTATTATTATATTATTATAACTAACCCTTTTATTTATTTATTGCTAAATTATTAGTTGCTTATTATTTATTTGTGCTTATTATTATAATTTTGTAATTGTTCCTTGGTGTAAAGTTTGTAATAATTTATTTATTTATGTATCATGGTTAATAATTAGGGAGTGTAAAACATATATGTTCTTAAAATTAATTCTAGATCACTTTTTAATCAAAGATAATTAATTTAAACACTTCACACACGTAAGTCGATTTTAATCGCCGTCTCACTTCCTTAGGGTTATCCCTCATGTTGCCTACGAATAATGGTTAAGTGGGGTGTATAAAAGCAAGTCCCTCGAATAAAAATCATCAAAGTCCCTTATGTTGCCTATACAAATCAAGTCCCTTCGGAAAAAATGATGATAGTCCCTTATAAATGCTTATTACACCCCACCATTGCCTTAAAGATCAAATTGTCCCTCACATGTCCCTTTAACATCCAAAGTAAGGACTACCTACTCCATTATAGTAGGGATAGTCTTACTAAGGAAAGAATAAAAAACAAGAAAGACCTTTAAACATTAGGGTAGATTACTCCTAAGTACTTAAGCTCATTTCAAAACTTTTTCACACTTAAACAAATTTCCAACCAAATTTTCAAACATGTTTTTAACACATCCTTACATGGATTATTTATTAACTATTCTGAAAATTTTCCTATTCACACACTACACTTTCAAAAACAATCTAAAGTGAGCTTAAGTACCTAAGAGCCCATGGATAACCATGGATGAAAAGGGTGCTAATACCTTCCCTTTTCATAACCTACCCCCCGGACCCAAAATATTCTCTAAGGTCTTTCCTGTTCTTTTATAACCTTTCCTTATGGATAAAATAAAAGTCGGTGGCGACTCTTGCTATCCGCAACATTGTTTAAAGTCAGTTCACCGGGTTACATATATGAACATGTATTTGTTGGGGAATGCAAAGGGGATGCTTTGGCTTTTATATACATTGCTGATGAAATGATGGTGGTATTTGCAGGTGACTGGCTCGAACCTGACTTGTGATCATGAAATGTTTGATTTTTGCCGTAATGCTCCGTATTAGACGGAATGCTACACTCTTGGGAAAAAAATGATGCGAATGCTATGATTATTCAAAAAGAAACTGATCCGGGATTCGGATCTCGCTGTTGTGGAGATCTCTGGCTTATCTGCTTGGAGGAGTATCCCAGTCGGGGAAGAGATCATTGTTGGATCTGTTAGGAGATGTAACTCTGCTTGGGGAAATTGATCATTGATAGATCCATCTGGTAAGGAGAAAACCCAGCTGGGGATAAGGAAGCTTCCGTCACTTTTTTGTGTGAGAATTTCAGGTATTGCTCTTCTGGGAGAGGCTGGAACTCTGCGGGGAGATAGTTCCTTTAGAGACCTGGTACTCTGTTTTGGGGAAGAAAAGATCACTGAACGATCTTCCTAGGGAAATTTGTGGGGATCCTGGCTGGGGGAAACTCCTGTGCTGGGGATGAGGAGATTTTGACAACCTTGCTGGGGAAAAGAATTCCAGATACTGCTTGGAGGAGGTATGCTGGGGAAGTGATGCTTGGCATGCCCCATGCTGCGCATTGAATACCTGCAATCTGTTAAGACAAGAAAGACGCACAAGTATCCTGAGGTATCCCTTACCGGATTCCATCATAGGAGTTAGATATTCCTGAGAGTAAATATATTTCCTGCAAGCATTTATTAAGAATGGCTCATTTGTTTTATGCAAATATTATATCATGGATATTGGACATTTTGCAAACGAGACAAAAATGTACGAAACGAGGTGTGACGAAAAATCTGATTTTATTAATCTGGGTGCCCTGAATTGGCAAATACAGTCAAAGAAATAAATCTCCTGGAATGAGGAGATTGTTACAAATTGAAAAAGTAAAAGTGCTGGCAATGTTGACGACGCTCCGACGAGCTTCCTTTGCTATGACCCGTATGACCTTGACGCTCTTCTCATCTTGCTTTCTGAAGAAGGTTGATTCTGACCGATGCTTTATCCTTTTGAAACTTGTCGTGTTGTAAATGATACAGACGAATTCAGAATGCAGTTGTTCGCTTATTCCCTGATTTTACGTGGATCTCCCTTTCGGGTTTTCAATCCACCGGGATACCCATTTTTACCTGAGCTGTCCAATGCGGCTTTTCAACTCAGCGGGTGTACATTTTTTTTAATTTTCCCTTATTTTTGCCCGAGTCTTTTATTCTGTTTTTGACTCGCCAGGATGCCCTATTTTTTCCTGGACTTACATTCTGTTTTTATGTCCAGCGGGTCATTTTATGCGAAGTATTTTTTAACTGCATCTGAATTCACAGGGGATAGGAAATATTCACCATCCATAGTAGTGAGCATCAGTGCTCCACCAAAGAAAACCTTCCTTATTATGAATGGACCATCGTAGTTTGGAGTCCACTTGCCCTTGTGGTCTGTATGAGGAGGAAGAAGTCTTTTCAGCACAAGATTTCCTACTTGGTATTCCCGAAGCCTGACTTTCTGATCGAAGGCTTTCTTCATTCTTTTATGATATAACTGCCCATGACAGATAGCAGCTAATCTCTTTTCTTCGATCAGATTCAGATGATTGTACCGAGAATGGACCCATTATGCCTCATTCAGCTTGACATCCATCAGTACCTGTAAGGAGGGTAACTCAACATCAACAGGTAGGACAACTTCCATACCATACACAAGATGATAAGGTGTTGCCCCAGTAGACGTTCTGATTGAGGTACGGTACCCATGCAAGGCAAATGGTAGCATTTCATGCCAGTCTTTGTAAGTAACCACCATCTTTCACATAATCTTCTTGATATTTTTGTTAGCTGCCTCAACAGCGCCATTCATCTTTGGCCTGTAAGGAGAAGAGTTGTGATGTTGGATTTTGAAGTCCCGACACAGTTCTGCCATCATTTTGTTGTTCAAATTGGAACCATTATCAGTAATGATTCGCTCGGGTACTCCATATCGACAAATGATGTCTCTTTTCAGGAATCTGGCTACCACTTGTCTGGTGACGTTTGCATACGAAGCTTCTTCAACCTATTTGGTGAAATAATCAATGGCTACCAGGATGAATCTGTGGCCATTTGAAGTAGTCGGTTCAATCTTTCCAATCATGTCAATGCCCCACATGGCAAAGGGCCAACATGAAGACATCACGTTCAAAGGATTCAGAGGCACATGCACTTTATATGCATAAATATGGCATTTATGACACTTCCTAGCATAGGCACAACAATATGCATCCATTGTGATCCAGTAGTAACCTGATCTTAACAATTTCTTAGCCATTGCATGTCCTCCAGCGTGGGTACCGAAAGATCCTTCATGCACCTCGTGCATCAGCAAGTCTGCTTCTTTCTTATCAACACATTTGAGAAGAACCATGTCAAAGTTTCGCTTGTATAATGAGCCATCGACATTAAGGAAGAAACTACCAGTCATTCTTCTTAATGTCTCCTTGTCATTGGATGATACCCCATGTGGGTATGTCTGATCCTCTAAGAAGCTTTTGATATCATGGAACCAAGGCTTGTCATCTTTAGCATTGTCCACGGAGAATACGTATGCTGGTCGGTCAAGTCGAGATACCGAAATCTGAGGCACATAATTGGCAATTTGAACCTTGATCATGGAGGAAATGGTAGCTAAAGCATATGCGAACTGATTTTAGTCTCGAGGGATATACTCAAGTTTGACTGTTGTAAAGAAAGTCAGTAATCTACTCGTATAGTCTGTTGGATTTATTAATTCAGCGTCACCCTTAGGGATTCGATGAGCTTAACATCCCAACCCATGGCGCTTAATAGGCACAGCCCCTTGAAAGACTCTATACTATAAGGAAATAAAGTTGCGCCTTCACTAACAGCAATTGATTTTAGTGCAGTGGTAAGCGCTTGATCCTACAAGTGGTATCAGATCCAGGTCATGGGTTCGAATCCCCCCGGCTGACACTGGGGGGGAGATTGTTGGATTTATTAATTCAGCGTCACCCTTAGGGATTCGATGGGCTTAACATCCCAACCCATGGCGCTTAATAGGCGCAGCCCCTTGAAAGACTCTATACTATAAGGAAATAAAGTTGCGCCTTCACTAACAGCAATTGCTTTTAGTGCAGTGGTAAGCGCTTGATCCTACATAGTCGCGGTATGGAATCAGATGCTCTTGGTGAGTGTACCATTTCCTGTTGGTCTGATTGATTACCAAATCTGAATCTCCGAATACAGTTAAAGTCTTGATCCTGAGGTCAATGGCTTTCTCAAGACCCATGATACATGCTTTGTATTCAGCTTCGTTGTTAGTGCATGCAAAGGTGAGTTTTGCCGAGAAATGAATATGAACTCCTTTAGGTGTAATGAGCACTGCACCAACTCCACGACCATTCATGTTAACAGCCCCATCAAACATCATTGTCCATTCTTCTTCTGGGTCAGGCCCTTCAGTGTGAACAGGCTCTTCATGATCTTTTGCTTTTAGGAACATGATGTCTTCATCAGGGAAGTCGAATCTCATCTGTTGGCAGTCATCAATGGGTTTCTCAGCTAGATAGTCAGATAGTACACTGCCTTTGATGGCCTTCTGAGATGTGTACTGAATGTCATATTCTGTCAGGATCATTTGCCATCTTGCAACCCTTCTGGTAAGTGATGGCTTCTCAAATATGTACTTGAATGGATCCATTTTTGAAATCAACAAAGTAGTGTGAGTCAACATATATTGTCTTAGTCGGCGAGTAGCCCACGCTAAAGCATATCAAGTTTTCTCGAGCAGTGAATAATGTTGTTCACAGTCGGTAAACCTTTTGCTTAGGTAGTATATTGCATACTCTTTTCGACCAGACTCGTCATTCTGGCCCAACACACACCCCATTGATCCTTCTAATACTGTCAGGTACATTATTAGAGGTCTTCCTTCAACTGGAGGCATAAGAATTTGAGGTTTTTATAAGTACTCCTTGATTTTGTCAAAAGCCTTCTGACAATCTTCATTCCACCTGACAGTTTGTTCCTTTCTTAACAGTTTGAACAGGGGCTCACAGGTTGCAGTAAGATGAGATATGAACCTTGATATGTAGTTCAATATACCTAAGAAACCCCGAACTTCCTTTTCAATCCTAGGTGCAGGCATCTCCTGAATGGCTTTGACTTTGTCAGGATCAACTTTAATTCCCTTCTCACTTACAATGAATCCCAACAGCTTACCAGAACGTACCCCGAATGTGCATTTGTTGGGGTTTAGCTTCAGCTGATACTTTCTCAGACGCTTGAACAATTTCAACAAATTTACCAGATGATCTTCTTCAGTGAGGGACTCTGCAATCATGTCATCCATGTAGCATTTAATTTCTTTGTGGATCATGTCGTGGAATAGTGTTACCATAGCCCGTTGATAAGTAGCACCGACATTCTTTAGTCCAAAAGGCATTACCTTGTAACAAAATGTGCCCCAAGGTGTGATGACGGTTGTTTTCTCCATGTCTTCGGGTGACATCCTGATCTGATTATACCCTGAAAAACCATCCATGAAGGAAAATACCGAGAACTGAGTTGTGTTGTCGACCAATACATCAATGTGAGGTAATGGGAAATCATCCTTCGGGCTAGCTCTGTTCAGATCCCGGTATTCCACACACATCCGTACTTTGCCATCCTTCTTAGGCACTGGTACAATGTTAGCAACCCACGGCGGGTAACTAGTTACAGCGAGGAAAACGACATCCCACTGTTTTTGTACCTCTTCTTTAATCTTCATGGCCATATCCGGACGAGTACGGCGTAGCTTCTGCTTCACTGGAGGACAGTCTTCTTTCAATGGCAGCTTGTGCATAACAATGTCCGTATCTAGACCCGGCATGTCTTGATAGGACCAAGCAAAGATGTCGACGTACTCTCGAAGCATGTCAATAAGCCGTTCCTTCACCGAATCTTGCAGACTGGCCCCAATCTTCACTTCCTTCAAGTCTTCTTCAGTACCAAGATTGACTGTCTCAATCTCCTCCTGATGAGGAGTGATCACTTTATCTTCCTGTCTCAACAACCTGGCTAACTCTTCTGGTAACTCATAGTCTTCTTCAACCCCTTCATCAGCTTGATTAATTGGATTGTCGAAGTCATACAAGGTCATAGCAGTGTTGTTGTCGGTGCAGTCTGGAGGATAATCTCTGCAAGGGTTGAGACTGGTTTGTTTTAGTGATCAGTTTTAATCTTGTTTAGAAAAAGTGAAAATGAAGTTATTTATTTTGAAGACATTGCCATTTATTGTTTTGTACAAAAGTGAAAAATGAAAAAGACAGTGAGCGAAAAAGAGACTTGTTTTCCAGAGATGTCCGATATTCATTGATTAATCCATTTGCACAAAAATACAATATGGCCCTATTACAAAATGAGTCCTGACACCTTGGGCAAGATGCAGGACTTGATGCATGCTAAAAAGACAGGAAATAATAATTACTCTGCAGTAGTAACCCTTATAATTTCCTGGGAAGACCAGTTAAGGATTTGGCTCCCCGGGATCCTTGGATGTATCCAGCTCTCCAGGTTGCGGTCGCTTTCCGCCTCGTCTTCCAGGTTGTTAACAACATCTGGGGTGAGCATCCCCCCACTGATGAACTTGGGCTCTTTGGCAGCCTCTGATTGATCTTGTCGGAATGGTCTGTAACCCAAACCGAATCTATCTTCCTTTTTCTCCACTGGCAGCAACTTGCCCAAGCCTTGGGCATTACCGTCTTCAACAACCTTCCAGGCTTGCTGATAGGAGACAATTAAAGTACCCATCCTGTCTTCTTGGGATGCAGCAAATACTTCAGTCGTCGCCTCATTGACATTCAGGGCCTCGAACCCTTGGCTCATTGTCTCATGGATTTCACCATCCATCTCAATATACTTGTATGTAGCCAGATGGCTAACAAATATGTCCTCCTCACCACAGATAGTGATAATCTGTCCTTCCCACTCGTACTTCAGTTTTTGGTGAAGGGTCGATGTTACTGCTCCTGTGGCATGAATCCAGGGTCGACCTAACAAACAGCTGTAAGCAGACTGTATGTCCATCACATAGAAAGTGGTCTTAAAGACTTGTGGACCGATTATCACTAGCAATTCCACCTCTCCAAGAACAGATATTTTGGAGCCATCAAAAGCCCTAACCACAAGGTTACTTGGCCAGAGAGCTATCCCATCATATTCGAGCTTGACAAGAGCTTTCTTCGGTAAGACATTGAGTGAGGACCCAGTGTCTACAAGAACATGAGATAGTACAGCTCCTTTGCACTCCAAGGTTATGTGCAAAGCTTTGTTGTGGTAACGTCCTTCGGTTGTTAAATCAGCATCAGTGAAACCTAGCCCATGGCCAGTGTTAACATTTGACACCACCGTTTCGATCTGATTTACCGTGATCTCTTCTGGCAAGTAGGCAGCGTGCAGTACTTTGAGTAGTGCATCCCGATGGGCTTCGGAACACAACATCAGAGATAAGATTGAGATCTTTGAAGGAGTTTGGTGGAGATGGTCCACAACTTTATAGTCGCTTCTTTTAATAATTCTCATAAACTCATCCATATCTTGATCGAAGGATGATTTATAAGTCTCTTTTGACGCAGATTCTTCAGGTATCACACTATTCCCTTTGGCTTTGGCAGCAGCCTCTGCCTCAATATTATTTCTGGGATCTTATGACGCGAAGAAACGTCCGCTTCGGGTGAAGCCTCCGCCTCCCTCGACATTGTCCACTTGGGGAGTGAGAACTGGAGAATCAAGAAGGACTTCCTCTCCGTTGCAGTACACATCAGCACCATAATGCCATGGTACACCACTGTCTTTATCATATGGAATTGGCCCGGGCACCGTGATGGTGACTGGGCTCACTGCAGCAGATGTTGGAACCGTAATCGTCTTTGGATCATAGAAAATAGTAATAGGACCTCTGGTGGATGTTGGTGGAAGTGAATTGAAGCTTGGTTGAAACTTGAAATTCTGGGATCAGGTACGTGATGTCGAATCAGATGTTTAAACACTTGAACATTTAAACAAAACTTAAAGTGCAGGTAAGTTAAATAATACAGGAAATTGTTAACCCAGTTCAGTGTATCTCCACACTTACATCTGGGGGCTACCAAGCCAGGAAGGAAATCCAATATAAGTAATATTAATTCTTGAATTAAACCAACCAGTTTAATCCTTCACTTAATATCTACCCAAGGTAATTTCTACCTAAGACACAACTTAGATATGAGTACCTACTCACTCCCCCTCAATCACACAGTGATATTTTACAATGTTTAATAAAATTGAAGTCACACTTCAAACACAACAACTTGATTTTACTTAACAGTTTCAATCAAGACACAATACACTTTTTGCTTAAAAGCTCATAAAGTGATACACAATTAAAATCTGCTATTAACCACAAACACCCTTCACAGTCTTCTTAAATTCGTACCCTATTCTGAGAGTTTCTGTTCCTTAAATAGATGCCTGATTTTTGGGCTTTCTGTGAATTATCCAGTCCTGATAAATCCTACTGTCATCACCTTGAATTAGGGTTAGTTAGTTTGTTACTTCCTAGATTCAAGGTGAGTTAGTTATTCTGTTTCATTGAAGTCAGATAACTAAGCTCCCTAATGATGCGCCTTGGAGTGTTTATCTATTCACAATTACTTCCAGATAAATTCCTTGAATTTACTCAGTTCTATTAAGCATTATTTAAGTCTGGTAGCAGGTTTACAATGTCACAACATCTGGTGTGGCATCCTGATGTCTGAACTTAATTCATTAACTTATACTCTATTTGACAATGTCACAACATCTGGTGTGACATCCTGAACTAATTTCAACACTTCTTGTTTGTCAAAAATTCTGCCAATTCTTAACATCTACAAACTCCCCCTTTGGCTAATTTTTGGCTAACAAAATCTCCTGGTTTTAGCAGCAGAGTTCTTTTATCAGAGTGCAGCAGAGTTCTTTTATCTGTTGAATCATATGAGAGATAATACTTTGCTCCCCCTCAAACCTGTATGTACTGCTATGACTTGTTCAACAGAATTTGATATACCAATGAGCATTCAAAAAAACTTAGTTCATAAAATAGAATTTAACTCCAGCATTGTTCATTAATTTGGCAAACAGCAGTAGACAGTTGTTGTTCAGAACTCTTAACTCTTACTCCCCCTTGTTAGACAGAAATTGGGGCCAAATATTACATAAGCAGAGAAAAACAAAATTACAAAGAATAAAATACAATTCAGTTTCCATCACACCCAGCTTCACTCAGACTCATCATACTCAGTATCTTCTTCTTCCTCAGTCTCAGCATCTGATTCATCAACCTTCTGAGCACCCTCTTCCAGCTCCAGCCTTTGAATGATTTCCTCAAGCTTTTTCTTCCTAGCATCCAGCTCTTTGCAAGTGGTCTTGAGTTCTGTAATCAAGGCTGCTTTGGATATAGGAGTCTTGACATTTGATGGTCTAGCAGATGTCCCACTGGGAGCTTCAACATCAGCAGCATGATGGCTCAAGAACAATTTGTAGTGGAAGGCCAGTGGACTTTCTCTCTTGCAGACTGAATCCTTCTCAGTAAGGATGCCTGGGTATTGGTTGAGGATGATTCCACAAAGTAGAGATGGAAAAGCTATGGGAAGCTTGGTTGCTGATGATCCCGCATGCTTTAGGGTTTGATCAAAGATGTAAGCCCCAAAGTCCAACTTTGTTTGGGTGCCTACATCACAGATGAATCTTCCCAATCCAGTAGCTATAGAGGAAGTATGGTTGGTAGGGACCCAATTGACAGTACCAATTCTATGCAGCATGGCATACTTCCTTGTTAGCAAGCTGACAGAAAGTTTGCCTTTAACTGTCCAAGACTTGACCTGGTTGGCAGTGATGATCTTGCAGACTTGGTTGTCAGTTTTCCCCAGCTCATTAGGCCCATCAAATTCTCTCCCTAGGTAATGGTTGATAACCCTAGGAGAGAATTCAACACATCTCCCTCTCACATAAACCTTTCTGAAATCTTCTGACTTTCCATCAGCACACCCTTCTTGCAGATTGACAATGAACTCCTTGACCAACAGCTCATAGCAGGGTGAAAAATTTGAAACAGTCTTGAATAAACCAGCAGAGGATATTAAGTCTATTACCTCAGTGCATTCCAATGCATTGCTGCCTAGTTCTCTTTCCAGAGCCACTCTTCTTTGGTAGACATATTTCCATTTGCTCACACTAGAGGCATGATGGAAGGACACATTGTCAAGAGGAGCTTCAGGAACAGTAGAGGCAGACCTGGGAGGTGCTGGCTTCTTCCTTGGTTGGGATGCTGGGACATCCTCCTCAACATCTGAATCAGGTGGAGTTGCAGCTTTCCTCTTCTGGGTGCTTACCTTGCTCCATTGTTTAGTAGGGCCAAAGGTAACTTTAGCTTTGTCCTTCTTTGGAGTAGGTTGTTTCTTTTCAGGAGTTGAATGTCCAGCAGGCTTCTTCTCCTTCCTAGCCCTAAGCCTTTTGGCTATGCTAGGGTTAACAGATGCAATGATCTCTGTGTCAGAGTCATCATCTATGGTTTCAATAGGAGGAGGTTGGGAGGCCTCCTTTTCAGCAGTTTGATCAACAGAAGCTTGATCATCAGTGGCTTCATCATCATCAGTTGAGGCCTTGTTCTGGTCCTCAGATGTTTCAACATTTATTGGGACATCCTGTTGAGCAGGAGTGTCCTCTTCAGCCTGATTGCATGGTTCTTCTTGTGGAGCAGGCATGCTGTTCAGGGGAACAGATACACCACACACCACTCTTTGTTCAGATAGAATCCTGTTCACAAGATGCTTGATGGATGCATCCACATAGTCAGAAGCTTTGGGTGTGCTTGTAGATGAAGGAGTCCCCTTGCTTTTGCTGAACACGGGTTCCTTTGCTCTTCTTACATTGGGAGTTCTAGGTTTTTGAGCAATAGGGACACTTCCTCTGATTTCGTCTACAGGAGTAGTATCCATTGGCACTATAGAGATTGGGGTTGCATGCACCACATCTTCTTGGTTTAGACCCTCATCAATGAAGTTAGGGTTTTGATGTTGAGACATTGTTCGAAAGTAGTGGAAGATGAGTTAGGTTTGATTGATTTTGAGGAGCTTAGAAAAACAGCTTTAGCATGAAAATCGTTTTGAGGAGATAGTGAGGAGATGAAGAGCTGAGAGCACGTTTGAGCTTTTATAAAATCCGTTAGTAGTGGAATTCTTAAGAGTGGAATACACAGAGTTACTGACCAGACTGGTGCTGCCATCTGGTGATCATGCCACACGATGTCATAGGACATGTTGGCACTTCTCCATAACTGCTATATTTCACATAAGCAGATTCCCAATTTACCCCTTAGGTTTTCAAATTGGGTAGCATCCAAAGCTTTAGTAAATATGTCAGCCAATTGCAGATCTGTGTCTACATGTTCTAATGAGATCACCTTCTCTTCCACAAGATCTCTGATGAAATGATGCCTGATATCAATGTGCTTAGTCCTGCTGTGTTGGATAGGATTTTTTGAGATGTTAATAGCACTTAAATTGTCACAGTACAATGTCATGACATCTTGTGGGACATTGTATTCTGTGAGCATTTGCTTCATCCATACCAACTGTGAACAACTGCTACCAACTGCAATATATTCAGCTTCAGCAATGGATAAGGATACACAATTTTGTTTCTTACTGAAACAAGAAATCAAATTGTTTCCTAAAAAGAAGCATCCTCCTGATGTACTCTTTCTATCATCAGCACTTCCAGCCCAGTCAGCATCACAAAAGCCAGTGAGGATTGGTTCACAACCATGAGAGTACATTATGCCATAGTCACAAGTACCATTGACATATTTCAAAATCCTCTTAACCTGGTTTAGATGACTTACTTTTGGCTCAGCTTGATATCTTGCACATACACCTACTGCAAAAGCTGTATCTGGTCTGCTAGCTGTCAGATATAGTAGGCTTCCAATCATGCTTCTGTATAAGCTTTGGTCCACATTCACACCCTTGTCATCCTTTGTCAGCTTTAAGTGAGTGGGGGCAGGTGTTCTCTTGTGACTTGCATTTTCCATCCCAAACTTCTTGACAGTGTTCTTTGCATACTTGCTTTGGGATATGAACATGGAGTCCTCCATCTGCTTGATTTGCAGTCCAAGAAAGTAGGTTAGTTCTCCTACAAGGCTCATCTCAAACTCAGATTCCATTTGATTAACAAAATGTTTAACCATCCTGTCTGACATCCCACCAAACACTATGTCATCTACATATATCTGAGCTATCATGACCTTTCCTTCTTCATCCTTCACAAACAAGGTCTTGTCTATTCCACCTTTCCTGTACCCATGTTTAATGAGAAAAGTAGTTAGTCTTTCATACCAAGCTCTTGGGGCTTGCTTTAGTCCATACAGAGCCTTTCTTAGTTTGTATACATGATCTGGACAGCTTGGATCAACAAATCCCTTAGGCTGTTCCACATATACTTCCTCATTAAGATACCCATTTAAAAAGGCACTTTTAACATCCATTTGAAATAGCTTGAACTTTAGGATACAAGCAATTACTAAAAGTAGTTTGATTGATTCAAGCCTTGCTACTGGTGCAAAGGTTTCATCAAAGTCTACTCCCTCAATTTGTGTGTATCCTTGAGCTACAAGTCTAGCCTTGTTCTTTGTAACAATTCCCTGCTCATTTGACTTGTTCTTGTACACCCACTTAGTGCCAATCACATTTATGTCATCAGGCCTAGGAACAAGATCCCACACTTCATTCCTTGTAAACTGGCCTAATTCTTCTTGCATAGCAGAAATCCAGTACTCATCATTCAGAGCTTCCTTGATGTTTTTAGGTTCTATCTTTGAAACAAAGCAGGAGCCTGAAACCATTTCTCTTGATCTAGTGATTACACCACTGTTAGGATCACCAATTATCAGATCTTTAGGATGATCTTTCTGGATTCTGATGGAGGGAGGTTTGTTGGATTGTTCTGTCCTTGCCTCAGTTAGAGTGAAGTCAGGATTATCACTCTTTATTTCAACTCCAGTCTGATTATCAGCAGATGTTCCAACATCATCTGCAACATCTGCAGAGGCATCATCAATAATCACATTTATTGACTCCATTATAACCTTGGTTCTAGAGTTAAATACTCTATATGCTCTGCTATTTATGGAGTATCCAAGAAAAATCCCTTCATCACTTTTAGGGTCCATCTTCCTTCTTTGATCCCTATCAACCAGAATGTAACATTTACTTCCAAACACATGAAAGTACTTGACTGTAGGTTTTCTGCCCTTCCAGACTTCATAGATGGTGGACAAAGTTCCCTTTCTTAGAGTCACTCTATTGTGAATGTAACAAGCTGTATTCATAGCTTCAGCCCAAAAGTACAGTGGTAACCTTTTAGCATGAATCATAGCTCTTGCTGACTCTTGGATAGTTCTGTTTTTCCTCTCAACAATCCCATTTTGTTGAGGGGTGATAGGAGAAGAATACTCATGATTGATTCCTTCTGAAGAACAGAAATCTGAGAATTTTTGATTCTCAAACTCCTTTCCATGGTCACTTCTTATTTTGACTACACAGCTAGCTTTTTCTCTTTGTATTCTTTGGCACAGATCTTTGAATACATCAAAAACATCAGACTTTTCTTTGATGAAACTTATCCATGTATATCTTGAAAAGTCATCAACAACCACATATGCATATCTTTTTCCACCAAGACTCTCAACCTGCATTGGTCCCATAAGATCCATATGCAATAATTCCAAAACTTTGGAAGTTGTCAGATGTTGGAGCTTTGGATGTGACATCTTGGTTTGCTTGCTTATTTGACATTCACCACACACTTTACCTTCATCAATCTTCAGTTTTGGAATACCTCTTACAGCCTCCATAGATATGATCTTCTTTATTCCTCTGAGATGAAGATGACCCAGTCTTTGGTGCCACATCTTCACTTCTTCTTCTTTGGCTAAGGAACAAGTTGAAGTAAGGCTGAAATCTTGAGGTTCCCACATATAGCAGTTGTCTTTTGATCTGGCTCCTCTCATGACAACCTTCTGTTCTTTATTAGAGACTATGCATTCAGTTTTGGTAAAGTTTACACTGTAACCTTGGTCACATAATTGACTTATGCTGATCAAGTTGGCAGTTAATCCTTTTACCAGCAACACATCATTTAGACTTGGTACACCTGGGCAGTCCAATGTCCCAACTCCCTTGATCTCTCCCTTTGCTCCATCTCCAAAGGTTACATATTTGGATGAGTGTGACTTTAAGTCTACCAGCAGATTCTTAAGTCCAGTCATATGCCTTGAGCAGCCACTGTCAAAGTACCAGTCTTCCTTAGCAGATACTCTGAGAGATGTATGAGCTATATAGGCAACAACCTTCTTGGACCATTTGTGCTTGTTGTGAGGTTTCCTTTGATGCATCTTCCCTGTGTGATGTCCATCTTTAGAACTCCAAGGTTGTCTGTTGAACTTGTTCTTGGGCATGTATTTGTAACTTTGATCAGCATGAAGACTAGCTTTAGGTACCCATACTTTCTTGATGACCTCTGTCTTCTGCTTAGGGGGTTTCTGATATCTTTGATTTGGATGTCCATGCAGCACTTTCTTGGTTACTTCTGTCTTCTGCTTAGGGGGTTGTTGATACCTCTGATTTGGATGTCCATGCAGCACCTTTTTGTTGACATCTGTCTTCTGCTTAGGGGGTTGCTGATATCTCTGAGTTGGATGTCCATGCAGCTTGTAGCAAAAAGGTTTGATGTGACCAAACCTTCCACAATGATGGCATCTCCATCTTTGATATTTCTTTTTCATCATGTTCTTGTCATGATGTTGATACATCTGTTTGGACATCTTGTTTGACTTCATGGGATTTGGAGTTGTTTTGTTGGTGCTAGCCTCAAACTTTTGAGCTTTATTAAATCCCAGCCCAGTTCTATCCACTGAGTGCTTGTTATTGTTGAGAATGACATCCAGTGTGTTTGAGCTACTGTTCAGCATTCTTACAGATTTGGACATATGCTCCAATTTGGAGTTGAGTAGGCTTACTTCACTTTTCAAAGTGTCAATGATCTCTAGATTACTTGTTTTTTCAGCCTTTAATTCCCCAATCTGCTTCTTCTGCTGTATATTCTCCATGCATACTTCAGTGCTCCTTTTACACAGCATCTTGTATGATTCTTCAAGCTCTTCAAATGTCAGCTCCTCATCACTGGATCCCCCTTCAGTTTCACATACTCCAGCTAGAGCAGTGATGTGCTTTGCAGATTCTTCTTCTGACTCACATCCCGAGTCTTCATCTGACCAGGTCACCGAGAAACCTTTCTTCTGCTTCTTTAGATAGGTTGGGCATTCACTTCTGATGTGTCCATATCCTTCACATCCATGACATTGAATCCCTTTTCCTTGGTTGGTCTTCTCATCATAATTTGCCCTTCTATTAGGATCATAAGATCTTTTATTCTCAGAAGAGGTTGAGTTTCTCCCACTTGGTATGGACTTGTTTTCCATTCTTTTGAGAATTTTGTTGAATTGTCTTCCAAGCATAGCAATTGTTTCTGATAAATTTTCCTCAGAGTCTGCTTCATGACTTTCTTCTTCTATATCAGTATTTGAGACCAAGGCTATGCTTTTGTTTTTCTTCACAATTGTATCATTCATTCCCATCTCAAATGTTTGAAGGGAACCAATGAGCTCTTCAACCTTCATTTTGCATATGTCCTGAGCTTCTTCTATTGCAGTAACCTTCATGTCAAATCTTTTTGGAAGTGATCTGAGAATCTTTCTTACCAACTTTTCATCACTCATCTTCTCTCCCAAAGCACCAGAAGTATTAGCTATTTCCAGGATGTTCATGTAAAACTCATGAATGGTCTCATCTTCCTTCATTCTCAAGTTTCCAAACTTGGTGGTGAGAAGTTGAAGTCTTGACATCTTCACCTTTGATGTTCCTTCATGAGTGGTTTTGAGAGTGTCCCAAACATCCTTGGCCAGCTCACAGTGATGCACAAGTCTAAATATGTTCCTATCAATGCCATTGAATAAGGCATTTAAGGCTTTGGAATTTCCAAGTGATGAATCTTCTTCTTCCTTGCTCCACTCTTCTTCAGGCTTTAACACTTTTGCCCCATCCTTATTGTCTTGGACAGGGTGCTCCCATCCTTTGTTGACTGCTTTCCAAGCCCTGCTATCAAGTGATTTTAAGAATGCTACCATTCTTGGCTTCCAGTAGTCATAGTTAGATCCATCCAATATAGGTGGTCTATTCACAGATCCTACATCTCTGTCCATGTTCCAAAAACTTGCAGTCCCTAGATCTCACCCAGTTAAACAGGCAGGGTGCCTGCTCTGATGCCAATTGAAATTCTGGGATCAGGTACGTGATGTCGAATCAGATGTTTAAACACTTGAACATTTAAATAAAACTTAAAGTGCAGTTAAGTTAAATAACACAGGAAATTGTTAACCCAGTTCAGTGTATCTCCACACTTACATCTGGGGGCTACCAAGCCAGGAAGGAAATCCAATATAAGTAATATTAATTCTTGAATTAAACCAACCAGTTTAATCCTTCACTTAATATCTACCCAAGGCAATTTATACCTAAGACACAACTTAGATATGAGTACCTACTCACTCCCCATCAATCACACAGTGATATTTTACAATGTTTAATAAAATTGAAGTCACACTTCAAACACAACAGCTTGATTTTACTTAACAGTTTCAATCAAGACACAATACACTTTTTGCTTAAAAGCTCATAAAGTGATACACAATTAAAACCTGCTATTAACCACAAACACCATTCACAATCTTCTTAAATTCGTACCCTATTCTGAGAGTTTCTGTTCCTTAAATAGATGCTTGATTTTTGGGCTTTCTGTGAATTATCCAGTCCTGATAAATCCTACTGTCATCACCTTGAATTAGGGTTAGTTAGTTTGTTACTTCCTAGATTCAAGGTGAGTTGGTTATTCTGTTTCACCGAAGTCAGATAACTAAGCTCCCTAATGATGCGCCTTGGAGTGTTTATCTATTCACAATTACTTCCAGATAAATTCCCTGAATTTACTCAGTTCTGTTAAGCATTATTTAAGTCTGGTAGCAGGTTTACAATGTCACAACATCTGGTGTGACATCCTGATGTCTGAACTTAATTCATTAACTTATACTCTGTTTGACAATGTCACAACATCTGGTGTGACATCCTGAACTAATTTCAACACTTCTTGTTTGTCAAAAATTCTGCCAATTCTTAACATCTACAAAACTGTTGTCGAGGTTGTTGAAAGTTGTTGGAATTCGGGACCGTTGTCGGGTCATAATAAATTGTGACAGTGGAAACATCATTGTTAGTAATTGCTGAAGTTGTAGTAGCAGGTGCAAATGAATTGTTGTGTGTTGAAGTGACAGATGAAAGGATTGCTGAAGTTGTAGCTGAATCAGTTGGAACAATGGTTGCTGCAGTTGTAGAAGAACCAGTAGGAAAGATGGTTGTTGCATTTGTAGAAGATTCACTTGTTGTTGACAAAAGAGTTGTTGGTGTTGTAGAAGCTGTGCTTGTAATTTGCAGAATGCCCTCTCTGATCAAGCCATTAATTCCACTCCTCAAGCTAGCACACCCATTCTCAGAAAGTTTGCATAATTCACAACAGGCCTCACAACTTGGAAACACTTAGCACTTTAAAAGTTGGGCTTTAACCTCTGCCAGAGGTGTCTGAATACATGCAATATCTTATATTAAATTTGAGGGTGAGCCATCTTCTATAACATTAATCCTTGGCCCACTGTGGCTTGGCATAGGATTTTTCATTACATTGGGAGGAGGTGCAAAGTTCAGGGCTTTTGAATCTACCAGATCCTGAACCTTCATATTCAGAGCTCTGCATTTTTCCGTACAATGACCAGGTGCGTTAGAGTGAAAAGCACACCTAGCGTTGACATCGTAGTTTCTTGGAAGGTTTTGAGGATCAGGTGGAGCCAATGTCCTCAACTTAACAAGATTGAGCTTTAGGAGTTGTGGCAGCAGTGTTGCATATGGCATTGGAATGGGGTCAATCACCCTGTTGATCTGAGATGGCCGCTGTTGAAAAGGGCGTTGTTGTTGATTGTTGTTATTGTTGTTGTATGATTTCTGTTGAGGAAATTGTTGTTGTTGCGAAAAGTGTTGCGGTTATTGAGTATACTGAGGAGGTGGAGCAGGGATAGTAACAACAACAACTGTTCTGGGAAAGTATTGGGGTCTCCCTCTTCCCATGTGCACAAAGTTTGTCTCACCATATCTACGGGGCCCAGCAAATGGTTTTCTTGTACTGCTTGAACTAGCACCGTTATCGGAGATCTTTCCCATCTTCAGTAGGCTCTCTATTCTTTCCCCAACTATCACCACATCTGCAAAGCTGGTAGAAGAAAATGCAGCCAATCTGTCAATATATGTACCCTGGAGGGTATTCATGAACATGTCTGCTATCTCCCTTTCAGACATGGGGGGTTGAACTGCAGCAGCAAGTTGCCTCCACCTTTGGGCATATTCTCTGAAGCTTTCACGGGAAGATTGAGACATTCCCATTAGAAGGGTCCTGTTCGGAGCCATGTCCAGGTTATATTGATACTGACGGATAAAAGCTTCAGCCAAGTCATTCCAGTTTCTTACCGTGGCTCTGGTCAAATGGGAATACCATTCTCGGGATGCCCCTGTTAGACTATCCTCGAAGTAAAACATCCACAACTTTTCGTCCAAGGTGTATGCTTTTAATCTTCCCAAGAATGATTGAAGGTGGGTGCGTGGGCAGGATGTGCCATTATATCTTTCAAAACACGGGGGTTTGAACTTGTGAGGAATTCTCACCCCTTCCACCAATCCCATGTCCATAACATCAAAACCTAGAGAGTTTTGGGATTCAAGAGACCTCAGTTTCTCTGCAATTTCATCTAACCGACGGTCGTAAACTTCGTCTCCAGCCCCGACGACAGTAAACTGCTCTTCTTGAGGATCCTCTTGCAAGACCCTTCCTCCAGTAGTGTTACCCTGAGTATTCCTTATGGAATTAACCTCTGGATTTAGATGAGGTCCAAACTCTAGTGGATCAGTGCGAGGCTGCACGTGATTGTTGTTACTGGTACCTCCTGTACCTGGATGGTGTTCTTCAGGAGTTTGTCTCTCAACCAACTCCCTCAGTCTTTCCTGGCTCTGAGCTAGGCCAGTCATCACTGTCATGAATTGGGTCATCTGATGTCTCATCTCAACCCTCTCATTGGCCATATGGGCCTTCACTTCATTCAAGTCTTGTTCAACTTGATCCATCTGGAGTCCCGGAAGGTTGCTTCTTGTCGGGTACCGGTGTATTCTATTGACAGGGAACACTCTTCTGCGAGCAATGTTTCCTAAAACCACAACAAAGTGAGAAACAAAAACAAACAAATACCTACAAAACAAAAAAAATGTTAGTATGCAATGCAAGATGCCTATTTGTCTTCCAAGGGTATCCGATTTGGTTCTTTGGTTTTGACCTTTCCAGACCTCGAGGAAATGCTGATGCTGAAGAGAGATAGATAAAGCCCACCAATAATACAAACTGATATATTACAAAGAGTGAGAATACATAGTTTGATTACAATAACATCCCCATGGTGGGTCAAAATACAACAACACAATCAAAAGTACAACAAAAGGAAAGTACAAGCAAAAGAGATCACACATCCAATCCAAAGTCATCCTCTCTGACTTCCTTCAGGAGGGCCTCAGTCACTGGACCTACTGGGTGCTCTGTTATAGTCCTGATGAGGAGGTTCCTGGTAGAAATGGCATTGGTTAAATTCTTATGCTTATCCTGATCCTTTGACCTCTTCAACCCCGCCCGGAGTTTTAATTCAGATATCTCCCTCTGAGCTGCTAATAATGCCTCCTGATGCTTCTTCTCACTAGCCTCTAGTTGCTCTATCTTAGCTTGAGTCCTATGATCTTCTTGTGCACGGGATTCAGTGATCCTGATCCACCTAGCCTGGCTCTCCTCTAGATAATGCTATTCCCTAGCCTTCTGAGTCTTTGCATCCTTGCAAGCATTCTCCAGTACTAACTCCCCTGCCCTAGCCTTCCTGATGTAGTCATCCGTCTTCTCAATCTTGGTCAAGTGCTCAATACTGAGCCTTTCCAATCTCTTATTATCTAGACGGCTGTTATTTCTCTCCCAGAGAGTTTTCTTCAAGGCTTCAGAGAGTTGAGCATTCCTCTCTTTCAGTTTCTCAAACTCTTCCAAACTGACAGTAGCTGCAGGTTGTACTGTAGAAGGTCCAGGTACATCTTCTAGAGTAAATGGCATCCGGGTGATCTGAGCTCTGGTATGAGACCAATCAGAATACTGTGCTGAAGCAATGTTGTTGCACTTGCCAAGGATGGTTGTTCCCTTGGTCTGAATGTTATCCCAAGCCCAGGCAGCTTGTCTGACAACAGCAGAGTTGGGCTGGATTTCACAGTAGAGGGTCTCAGTCACGTCTTGCCCTCTTGGAGGATGAACTAAAGCATACTCTAATTGTCTCTTAAACAGTAAAGGGTTGTAGTTGATGCAACCTTTCACTCCTATCAAAGGCACATTAGGATATTGCCAACAACTAGTAATGATGTCCTTGCCTTTGGTGCTCTGAGTGCACCATCTGATGTTTGCTGATGTCAAGGCGATAAATCTCTTAGCCCAGTTCTTTTGCTGATGAGGGTTCAGGAAAGTATCTGACTTTGGAAAATGTCTTAGCAGCCAAGAGTAATAAAGAGGAGCACATCATCTAACAAGTGTTCCTCTTTGCTTCTCATTCCTCTGGTGTACTGAGTAGTAGAAGTCTCAAAGCAAGGTAGGAATTGGGTTCCTTAGTAAGAACATGTGAATGGCATTCTTGCTCACAAACTTTGGCTCATCTGCAAACAAGATAACACCATATATGCTGAGGGCTAGAAGTGCACAGACAGCCTTCCATTCCCCTACTGTAGCATGCAGGGTGGCCTGGGAGATCAAGAAGTCTAGGTGAAGGCATGGAACCCCAACCTTGGTAGTCATGCTCTGATTAATGAGGGCAGGCTTCAAATGCAATGCCTTAGCTATGTCCTCATTTTTGGGAGCAACCAATTCAGGGTTGAAAGGAATCCCTCTCCTGATAGGAACTCCTAACAACATGGAAAATTCTTCTAGCAGAGGTCCCAACTGGAAATCAGGAAAAGTGAAGCATCTGAGTGGAGGATCATAAAACTGCAAGAAAGTATGGATCATGCTCCTCTAAGATGCATCTAAGTCCATGACCATGTCTAATATGCCTCCATAATGCTCTCTGAATAACGGGACATGATCAGGAGTAATGAGGGACTAGATCTGTCTGATGCCAGTCAGGGTGGGCTCAAAGAAGTGGTATGTGATGTTGCTCTTTCTTGAAGTGTCCATGCTAATAATGGATGCTGGTGAAGAAGCTGAAAGCAACAACTGATGAAGGTCACTGAATAAGATGCTGGAGATGGATCTCTGATGAAGATAGCTGGAGAAGAATCACTGATAAACTGATGAAGGTGTTGGAGACGATGACTGAAGAAGTCTGAGCAGCAGAAGGGGTCAAAACCAAACCAAAGATAATAAGATGGATACCCTGTAAAACAAATAATTAAATGTTAAATGATGCAAAAATGATGTATGCAAAATGATATGCAGAGGGTTTGTGTTCAAGTGCTGGATCTGTTTATCTGCCTTGGTAAAAGTCCATGTGTGTTCAAAAGTCCGGATGGAGGCTTAGAAATCCAGTAACCAAGTGGGGGACTCAAATAAAGATTCACAAGTCCAAGGTAATCACAAGAATTGTCCAAATAATACATCCTTAACAAATCTAGTAACAAGGTATGATGAGGCCAAGGGTTCCTGCAAACCTGTAAACATCCCAACCCCCTCACATGTAATGTTCTAGAACAAGGATCCTCAGACTTGGATCAGTTATGAGAAGTGTAAACACTTCTAACCAGGAGGTACAGTGTTTACAATAACCATAAAAGATCCTCCTCTAATTCACCTCAGATGCTGGAGGTCATAAAAAGGTCATCCAGACTTAGCAGGCTTCCCAGATAGCCCTAGTACTACAGGAAATCCGTAGCACAGAGTTCTCAAGAAGAAACCCATGTCTGAACCGTGTTTCATATTCCCACACCAGACCAAAATGGAATGGGAAAGAATATGAAGCCACTCTAGCCTATGTGTCACTCAGGTCCCCGGTATAGGACCTTAATAACTCAATGATCCCTACCCACCAAAGAAATAACAGATCCAGCACATGATAATGATAGTATGAAATGAATAAAAACTGTAAATGAAAATCAATAAATAAAGCTGTACAGATGACAATAAATAAAGCAAATAAACAAGTACAAGTAGCACATAACACCCCTGTAAACACAAATCAAACAAGCGTTAGGAGGAACCCACAAAAAAATAACCAGAAGCCCTGGTTGCAATATAAGGGTCCCCAGCAGAATCGCCAAGCTGTCGCTCCCAAAGATTTGCATCCCGGTACAAGCGCGAACGGTCGGTGAGAGGAGAAATGAAGTGAACTGAAAAGAGTCGTCAGCTAGGCATTTTTATCCCGAAGGAAAGGTAATGCTGCATAAACCTAGAAAGATATGGATAAGACGGTTGCGAACCAGAGATACTGAGAACGGGGGTTGGTTACAACCTGGGAAGGTATTAGCACCCAGATTGTCTGTCGTACTCGACGGGATCCACGCTTGAAAGTTTGTGTTTAAAGGGGTAGTGTCTGTGCTATTTGTGTGCAAAAGCTGGAAAAGAAATATACAAGTGTCAGTGCTAGAAAGTGAAGTGAGGTGCTTAGGAATGAGGCTTAAAGGATTATGCTGACAGAGGGGGAAGACAAAGGGACTTTTGTTCGATAACTGTTAAGTTATGCCTACGCATCCTCTCGTGCAATGAGGAAGTCAGAACACCGTAGTTCGAATCAAAGAGACTGAAAGGTAAATTGACTGTGAACTGCCTGCTTATCTATGCTCAAGTGCTAATTGTCTTGCATTAGATGGAAGAAGAGAGTTCTCGTTTGTGAGTGGAGATGATGAGAAAATAATCCCGGAGGAGACGACTATGGTTTGTTTTTTTGTGTTTTCAATCTTTTATTTCTTTTGATATTTGTCATAAGTTAATGAGCTTAAGCCTAAACCAAGGGTTAGTAAACTCATCATATCCTCCCTTAGATTAGGGATAATGAGAATACTTTAAGTATGAGATAAACATCTCAACTTAATAACCATGATGATGTAGGATTAAGATCATTAACCTACTTGTAATTAGTTAGGTGTTTTTAGGTTTTTATTTAGTGTTAAGTAATGAATTTAAGCCATAATCAAGGATTAGTGAAGTCATTACACCATCCTAATAGAAGGATAATAGATGAGCACACTTAAGCTGAGGAAGATTCCTCAACTTAATCCATGATTAGGGATTAACCTTATGACAAAACAAGCCTTTATTAAGGTGGATTTTAATTAAGGGTGAGATTAAGAAGTGAATTTTATGGTTTGTAAGACAACTTGAGGGGGACTTGTCTGTTAAACACTAGCGTTAGTCCTTCTTAACCAATTAAGGAAGAATTAGAACCCTAATGCATGGCCCAAGTTACAAGTTAATGTCTTAGTGATTATTAGATGGATTGATTAAGAGGTTTAAACAAATTAAGGGTTTAACACTTAGGATTAAAGTTATACACTCCATCCTAAGACAAGGATGCATGCATAACCCTAATTCCAAAGTCCTAAAGCCTTAAGGGTTTAGTCTCTAATAATGAGGTGAGAAGAGAGACACAAAGAAGACACTAAGGTGAAAACTAAGGGGGACTAATACCAACCCTAATTATTATCATGCTTGGATGTTCCTATGGTTTGTGAGGCTTAAAAGAGATCTTCAGAGAAGCCACCAAGGGAAGAAGCAAAAGAAAGAAGGAAGAAGCAGAAGAATAAGTTACTTACTTCACTGAAGAAGATAAGTAACTTAAAGAAAGAAAGTGAGATATGAACATGAATGAGAAAGCTCGCTCAAAGGCAAAGAAAAATGCAGCAAGGATGCATATGAAGAGGATGAAGAGAAATGAGAAGTGAAGGCAAATTCACTTCTCAAATTAACTTACCACCTGAAAATGTTAGCATAAAGAAAGAGATGAAGTGAAATGAAGCATATGTAATGACAAAGAAACAAAACCAGAAGCAATCACATGATGCAAATGATGCTATGAGATGATGCAAAGGCATACCAAGTGTTATGAATGTTCATACAAAGAGGATGAATGCAAATGAAGCAAATGGGAAACATGAAAGCACATGGATGTTTATGAAATGAAATGGATGCAAGGCATAGCAAAAGTATAAAGAAATGACCAAGCAATGTCTTAAGATGTCTGAGGTGGCATACAAGTGCTTAGAATGTCATGGCAAGTTCACATGTTCATGCAATGCAATGTAAGATGCAAGTATGGAAGCAAAATTAGGGTTACATGAAAGGATGAGATGCAAATGATCAAAACAAAAGCAATTATCATAATAAAAAATTTTAAATGAACTCAAAGGAACCCTAACCCCATATGATATCACACCCCAAAGGAGAAGGTCCAACTCTTAACCTAAAAGAAGTTATGATGTTTCTAAGTTAACTAGGGTTTTTGGGTACCTTAAGAGAAAAATTGCAAATCAAATTGAAAATGAAAGATAAATTCATAACAAAAATACCCTAGAAACTAAATGCTATATAGAAAACAATGCAAAAGGAATCATTATCAAACCCTTCATGGTTAGGCAGAAAAGAATTTTCAAAGTTAGGGTTCCAAAAAGGGAATTTTATGAACCATAAATTCAAGAAAAATGTCAAAGTTGGATCAAAACCAAAAATAAATTTGTATGAATGGTTTGACAATGTTTCTAAATGTCCTAAGATGTAATTTGAATTTTTTTGGAATTTTTAGAAACCTAAATGGTATTTTAATTAATTAATTTCCATTAATTAATTAAAATAAACATTTAAATATTTTTGAAATGATTTTTTAATGAAAAAAATAAAAATAAAAATGTTTTTGGGTGAAGAAAAATATTTAGAATCAAAATGCAGAAGGAAATATTTTTATGATTTTTCCAAGTATTTTAAATAAAATGCACAAAATAAATGAATAAAAATGAATTAAAACTCAAATAAAATGAAAGTAAGCTGATCTAAAGGCCAGGATTCAAATGACAGTTGACTGCGCGCACAGATGAGTGGGTAAGATTGCTTCAGATTAAATAATCCTGATTAAATTAATTAATTATAATTAGAGTTAAGTGGATTGATCTGGGTCTTACATGCGCGCGGGAACTAAGATCCAAAGGTCCAAATTTAAACCTGATTAATTAACTCTAATCACTAACCCTAATTATTTTCAGGTGACCGGAGCTAGCTCTGGTCATCTTCTCCGGCGAGACCTCAACATCAACTTCTTCCCTAGGCCATTGTCAGAGCTCTAAAGCTCCAGATCACTCCCTCACACCTCCCTAAGCCTGAATCCAACCTCAAAACTAATTTCTAATGGCTCATGAACAAGATACGAATCAAAACTCAAAAATGGCAAAACTTTCAGAAACACGATACAGGCTTAATACTCAATCATTTTCAAAACCAACAAGTGCAGTGTGATCAATGAAGCATATAGATCATTTCTATAACATAAAAAACAAGTTCTGGAAAAAAGTTTGAAGGTGGCTACCTGAGCTGAAGCTTTCACCCCTGAAGCTTTTGGACCTCTTCTCCTGTGCAAATCCACTTCACTTGACCCCCTGATGATGTTGTAATGCCTTGGAAGAGTTTAGAATGCCTGGATTGAGTGGTTGCACCTCACCTGGTCTGAAATCGTGTTTGTGTTTGGCTGGCTTATTGGGCTTGGTAATGGTTGGGAAATGTTCTATTGATGATGGTGAGTTGAATGGTGAAGTTTATTTGAAGTTTGAGTGGCTGGACAGAGTGTTTTGAAAGTTTGAAGCTTGAAGGTGATTTTGTGAAACTTGGTGTATCTGATGATTCAGGCTTGTGTGTGTTTTGTTATGGCTTGCTTTTGGTCCACATAACATAACCCTATTGGCTAGAGAGTGGTTGTGGCTGCAGCTGATTGGTATGGGTCCATTTGCAAAAAGTCAACAAATTGTGTACTTGAGGTATGGGCTCATGTAGCAGCTGTACTATGGCATGTCCTGGCTCAACATTGATCAAGGAGAGCCATGGGATTGAGATTATGCAGCTGGATGGCTTGGAGGGAAAGATCTCATAGGTTTTGCAAGTGTTATGCATTTTGCCCCTTTTATGATTTCTTGTGATGCAAGCCATAGAAACTTGTGATTCTTTGGGAAATTTTGGTCACAATGCAATGTATTATGTTTGTATGATGCTTAGAGAGTGATTAGAGGTCACAAAATGACTTGGTATGTGAAATTGCAAAAAATCCTCTTTGGTGTGAAAGTGAAAATTATAGGATTTTTGCCAACTTTGCAAGGCCATAACTTGAGTTCGATAATGAATTAGAACATGTTCTTGTAATTTTTGAAAAGGGAATGATCCAATCTACAACTTTCATGACCAACAATTTTTCATTTGAAGCATTTTTGGTTGAGAAAGAGGAGGTTGAAAAACTTTCCCAAAATGGAAAGTTTCCATTACAAGTCATTTCCATTTTTGGCAACTTTTAATTTAGCTCAAATTTCTTCAATTTTGTGAACTTACAAGCACTTCAATGATCAAATAAAGATCATATAACTTAAATTTGATGAAAAATCCACTTTGGTTCCATTGTTGGGGGCCTCAGATGCCCTGATTTTGCTTTGACTTGCTCAAGAAATTACCCAGTGAACAAATGACTTCCACAATGAATTTCTTCATCAAACTTGGTACACATGATATTTATAACATATTGAGACTATTATAAACAAGAATGACCAAAAAAATTGGAGTTAAGGCCTCTGAAACCAAAACCCTAATTTTAGGTCATCTGTGTAGTGAAACCCTAGCTCTGCTTCCATGCCTTGCAAGTTCTTGTGATTTCTTGACTTCCTTGATCTTTGAGGGATATGATATGATGATAGAACACCCATGGACCCTCTTGGAATGATTGGAGACCTTTGGAGTGGCTCAGATGAATCCTTGGATTGCTCAGATCACAAACCCTGGATGCAGATGAACTTGAACTAATGCAGTGAAACCAAAATGCAATATGATATGATATGCTTAAACTAATGCAAATATGAAAGATCACAAGCCAATGGTGAAATGAGTGAGGGCAAATTTGGGGTGTTTACAGATGGCATATATAAGCCCATATATAGTTACTCTGAATGTAATCTTTAATACCATTCAAGCAATACAATCAACCGACAATATTACTTTGCGCACCACCGAGTGCAAATTTTTGGGCTTAAGTGTTCAATCGTCTTCCACCTTTAGGTCACGAATGGCGTACATGCCAATCTAACTCCTCCGATTTCAGAAAATTGAACAGGGGAAGCTGTTGTACCCCAAACGTTTCCTTCCAATATTCAATATAATGTGTCTTAAGATGTATCCTAATTGTCACAAGATTCTCAATTGCTCAATAGGATTGAAGATTTCACCAGACAAAGCCTCCTCCTGAACAATGGACCTAGAACTAGGGTTTTGAGTTTCTCCAAGCAAAGTGGACTTCAAAAGCCTCAAGTGGACTTCATAAAATCCTATATACCTTAAAGAATCCTCATGTCAATTTTCAAATCTTTCCTCACAAGATTGGCCAGTCAGATGCTCAGATACCTAAAAATCAATTAACTTGGTCAAAAGGTCAACTGAGGTCAACTGTGGTCAACTCAAAGTCAAACATCAAGATTTTTGATCAATATCAATATTATAAGGTGAAATTCTTCATTTTATCAAGGGTTGATCATGATTCATCAAGGAAACCTCATAATCATCAAGAATCAGAAGTTGCTAAATTAGGGTTTTCACAGGAAAAGTCAACTGAACTTTGACAAGCCATAACTTTCACATGCTTCATCAAACATTTCCCATCCAAATATCATTTTAAAGAAAATTCAATTCTCCACAACTTTGTGTCTCACAAGCCAATTCCAAAAATACTTCATTTGAAAGGTATGAGCCAAAACATTATAGGTCTTTTTGAAAGTCAACAAAAAGTCAACTTTTTCCAAAGCTCATAATTTGAAAATGGTAAGTGATATGGATATGGGACCAAAAGGTTTGATTAGAGGACACTCTAAGCTTTCTAAAAAGTCCTAGAACACCTTCATGGCATTAGAATTGAGGAAGTTATGCATTGTCAAAATTGGGAAATTTTCAAGAGGTATATGAAGCAAAAAGGGTCTAAATTCAAGATTTTGTCAAATGGGCCCATAATATTGCAACCCAAACTTGAAGATGAGGTCATGCACGACCCAATGGTCAATTATTCTGATTTTTATCATTTATTTTATATTATTTTGGATTTAATTATTAAAATTCAATTTTAATAGAAATAAAATATGAAAATCAAATATTTGATCTCATACTTATTTTTAGATCAAATATTTTGAATTTAAGTTGATAGGAAATTATTCAAATTCGTGCAAAACCAATTTGGCATGATCTAATGTGATTTTTGGACAATTATGAATGATTGGTTTCTTCACAATCAAGTAACTTCAACCCATTTCCAAAAGCCCATTCTTTCTGACCTAAATTACTTCCTTATAAGTACATAACAAGGCACAATAACAAGGGGACGATTTTCAGACCATAAAAGCATCCTTCAAACTTCAATTTTTTTCAAAAAAACAAATTTTCGGTTTTGACATTTGGAGTTATTTCAAGGCAATTTAAAGGTTGCTATAGATTCCTTGATACTCATTGAACGTATCTCAATTGTTTTTATCATCAAAACCATGTTAATATGCATAAACCACATTCAACTTTTAAGACATTCTTGATTTTTTCGATTTCATAATTATGCTTGTTATAAACTGTTTTTTATGAGTGTATGTTGTTTATAGTGCTTCATAGATTGTTTCTGGATGGTTTGTTTGAAGTTCTATCATAGGTATCAAACTCCACCATGGCTAGGGTTTGTCGTCCAAGATTAGGGCTTTTTGATTCAGACCATTTGAAAACCGTTTAAGGATGTATTTGGATCCTATGATATCTGGGTAGTTGATTGACACCATTATTGAGGATTAATTGTACTTATTTTGATGTATTTGAAAAATATAGGTTTACCTGCAAAAACAAATTCGCAGGAAAACTTGCAATAAAAATCGCAGGAAAACTAGCAGGTCATGAGGAAGAAGATGATGGATTTGGCGCGCTGAAGATTTTCATATATTTTGTTTTATATTTTATTTAATTGTTTGATTATCTAAACAAGTATGTGTTGATGGCTTGGTGGTAAGGCGCGCATGATATTAGCCTAAAGGCGTGGAATCGAATCCACCCTTTGGCATGTTTTTTTTATAATTGGGTTATTTCACTTATTTTATTATATTATTGTTTGTTGCTAGTTTCTATCACAAACGCGCTCTTGTCCCAGTGGCAAAGGACTCAATGGAAGCAAGGGCGTGGGTTCAAACCCAACCTTGGGACATTTTTTTACTTACATTTTCTTTTTCTCATTTTTATTATATAATAGGTATTTTTTATACCTATAAAGATGCAGGCGCGCAGCCTAGTGGCAAGGTAGGAGAGTTGGCAAGACAGAGGGAAATGGTTCAATCCTCCCCTCAAACATTTTGAGTTTTTTTTCTTTTCCTTAATTCTTGTTTATTTTTAATTAATAACTTAATTTATTCTTTTAACCATAGTTAACCCTAATAAAAACCTTAAACCTTTTTCAAAACCTTAATCAATCCTTAAATTTTTTTAATTTATTTTCATAATTTATTTTCCTTAAATTTATTTAAGTGTTAGGTTATTTTAATATATAAATTTCTTTAATTATTAAAAACTGAGTATATATTTTCTTTTTAAAACCTTAATGTTTTTGAACCTAATTTTTTTTATAAACCTAAAACTAAACCTATTTTTCATAAAACCTTATTTTTTATATAAACCCTGAAATATTTTCTAAACTTAAATGTATTTTTGTTTAAACCCTAAACCCTAAAGGTTTTTCCTAAACTTATAATTTTTTAAACCTAATCCTAATTTATAATTCATTTTTATGTTATTCATTTATTGCTTATATAATTATGTAACTGTTTCATATTTGTAATATTTTATTTTTTCGCCATTACTATTATGTAACTGCCCCAAAGCTGTATAATAGCGTAAGACATTTACCTTCTACCTTTTAAATTTCTGCCATTTATTTTATAATAATTGTATGGTTAGTAACTTAGGGCGTGGCAAGAAATAACTGAATTAAATTGGACATAGAAAATTAATATTCAAGATAAATATCTGAAAACAACACTCACACACGTAAGTTGATCGTTTTACGATCGCCATCTACACTTTCTAGGGTTACCCCAATTGGCTGCCTTAATAAATGGCCAAGTCCCTCGAACATGAGGGTGTCTTAAGCAATTGTCCCTATAAAATAAATCATCAAGTCCCTTTAAAGTTCATAAGATCATAGTCCCTTCGAGGTTGCCTATGAAATAATGATCTTGTCCCTTCGGTAAAAAATGATGATATTCCCTACGAATTGATAAAGACACCCCTACAAGTTGCCTTCGTTGACCATACGATGACCATACGCCTGTCCCTTAATAAATCCAAAGTAATGACTACTTACTCCTTAATAGTAAGGACAGTCTTACCCTTGAAAGGAAATAAAGAAACATGAAAGACCAGTATAGGGTAGGTAGTTCATAGTTACTTGCTCACATTTTCAAACTCTTTTTCACACCCCACTTTTAAAACATATTTAAACTTAAAGCTTTGTATACATCCATACAAGGATCATTACAAAGAATTATGAAAATTTTTAAACACACACTTCACACTTTTCAAACAAATAAGTGAGATAAGTAACTAAGAGCCCATGGATAACCATGGATACAAAGGGTGCTAACACCTTCCCTTTATATAACCTACCCCCCGAACTCAGAATTTTTTAAAAAAGGTCTTTCCTGTTCTTTTATACCCTTTCCTATTGGATAAAATAAAAGTCGGTGGTGACTCTTGCTATCCACACATGTTTTTGTCAAACAAAAACACCAAGTCAGTTCTCCCACCGTGTTACAATATCCTTTTTATTTTTTAGTTAAATCTAAATATAAATAAAAAGGCGCTTTAACTTCAAAGGAATAAACTATTTGAGGGCGATAAGGTTCAAACCCATGAAAGCTTGATTGTATCACCACGGTGCTCCTAGCAACCGTTATTATACCGAATTAGAATATATAAAAAATGTGTGCGCATGAGTTTCTAAGTATCACCACGGTGTTTGGAGAAACGTGATGAATTTAGCGTTATTGTAAGTGCATTTTGTAGTAGTGAATGATCTTCGATGGTACTATAGGAGGAACACCTAAATGAGGCTTGTTATCATAAGGAGTCTTAAGAATAACAGGTTACTCAAAGTTCATAAGGCAAGGTAACCTCTTAAAGAACGTTGCAGGTCGCCTAGTTGGGAATAAGCCCAAAACTAACATATTGTCTATCTAGTACGTGTGTATGTGTGTGTGGACCTAAAAAGGGAATGATCTCTAATGGTACTATGGGGAAACGCCCAAATGATGTTTGGTTCCCTGAGGAATCTTAAGCATAACAGATTTCTCAAAGTGCATATAGCAAGGTATCCTCTTAAAGAACATCGCAAGTCACCCAACTGGGCTTAAGCCCAAAACCAACATCTTGTATATATAATACATGGGGTTTCTGAGGTGGTTTAGAAGAAATGGTTGAAGAATGTAATTAGAGAGGTAAATCTTTCCTCTCATTATTGAAATAAGATTTAGTATTCTCTACTCCATGTTTCAGAAAATGGATTGTGAAAGCAGTTCTCTAGCTTTTTAACTTACACCTAATTAATCTTCTATAAATGAAAAAGTATAACATTATATTAAAATGATGATAATAAATCATTGGTAATAAATTTATTTACATATATAATATTATTCAAATATATATGGTCTATATAATATTATAGATATGAAAAAGTTAATTATAAAATTTTAATAAAGTTAATGCACATTTTTTAAAAATAAATATATATACATATAATTCCTAATTTGTACCATTAGGGCAAAATAATATATTTTGACATTCAAATCCAAAATTATATGAGGTCAAATTTAATTTATTGATCTAAAAAACAATAAATATTAGTCTTTATGGCTTTCCCGTGATAGGAACAATTGCATCCAATATGAATTGCCGCTTGGCAAAACATTTTTGTAAGAGAAAGATTTTCAACTATATAATTTGTGAGAAAGATTTTCAACTATATCATTTGTGAGAAAGTTTTGTACTCTTGATGAATGGTGTAATGTTTGGTGTGCCTATAAGATTTGGATTTTGAAATGAAAATAAATCACTTTTGAATTCAAACATAAACTTTGCAACTTTTAACATGCTTGACACAAATGCAAATGAGTGCATATGACTTGAAATTGAGACTTCCCAAACAATAAAATAAAAAATGAATGGATGAATACATGAATACAATTGAAAATAAATTCCATTAAAAATTCATTAATGAATGATTGGAATTTACAAATGTGTATGACTAAGATGATGAGTGAAACTAAGGTGATGAACTTTACCCATTTAATATTAAACTCATAACTTCAAACTAAAACCCTAAACCTTGTATCAGTGAAAATACATAATGGGATGAGGTAACAAAACATTTGGAATTGGTTCATGATTTTAAGAAATGCAAATGACGAGATGAATAAGTCAAACTATTTGACTTTCCTATATTGTCTTGGACTTTAACCGATGAATGCATATGAGACTTAATGATTAATGAAATGGTCATAATATGATGATGTAGGTGAATTAGATATTGGAGAAATTTCCAAAATATTAAATTAATAAAATAAATGGCCAAAAGTTGCAACTATTTAGAATTAAACCAAAGACTCCATAATGATTGGGTGTGTTCATACCAAAATAAATTATGGGTCGGGTTATGAAGTCGGAATATTGAGGCTGGAGTTAAGTTACCAAGGAAGAAGGAAGTTGGATTGGTTGCCATTGTAACACTCCAAAACTTGTCCTTTCATTTTCATAGCATTTAACATTTCATTTGCATATATAGCATTGCATTCATAGTATTGAAAGATGAGACATACATTCATGGTTTGAAGCATAGGGCATGGGGTCACTGATTATCAAAGTTGTGATCATCCAAAGATAAAGAATTAGATCCAAGTGTCTCCCAACAAGCCTCAAGGTTTTCTTACATCTCACACAAACTCAAATGATGCCTCAAGTCCCTAGAAGAGTTGAGACCATCAAGAAGCTGGCTCAGAGCTTCACCTCTTACACAACTGGCCCAAATTAGGATTTTGCATTCAAGGGGATTCTTGAAGGATTTTTGGTTCCAAACTTGTTCTCATGGTATTTTATATGTTACCAAGGGCTCATGGATTAAATTTGGTATATTGGTTCCTCATGGAGGGTTTTCAGTCAGACAGTTACTTGCGATCTAAGCAAAAGTCAACTGTGGAGAAAGAAAAGTCAACTGTGGATTTTTGGGGTCTAAATCATGATTTTCAAGGTCCTATACCTTCACATGGTCAAGAAATGTCAATATTTCTATCATTCATCAAGAATCAAAGCTCATGGAAAAAGTTACTAAAATTGGAAATGACTTGTAATTCAAAGTTTCTATTTTTGGAAGCTTTATAAGTCACATTAAACTTGACTTTTCATCATCTAAAATACTTCAAATAGATTTTTTTCCAAGCATAAAATTTGATGATCATTCTCTCTCCTTTCCAAAAATAAGAAGATTATCTCCATATCATGTGTGGATCAAAAGTTACGATCAAAAGACTCAAGGGTGGTTTTAGGGTTTTCACATGTACCAATTTTTTCCACTTTTGCAAAAAAGGCTTCTAAGTGACTTATAATGGTTTCAATTTTCTAAATTCAGTTCATAACACCAAATTACACATCATTTAAAGAATTTGTATCTTTTGAATCGCTTCATTTGATGGTGTATTCCTCACATATTTCACAAAGTGCAATTTTGCAAAATGGTTAAAACTCAAAAATCATGCAACCACAAGTTATAAATTCAAGTGCATTCTGATCAGGGATTAAAGTGTGAACAATGCATGCACACGAGAGGCTCTATGCACGTGAAAATGATCATGTACATCATAACTTGCATTTTTGCAAATTCATTCCAAACTCTTTAACCACACATCCAATGGATCCTTAACCAGATTTAGGCCCAAAAATCACCATATATAAGCTCTTAACTCCACTGGTTAGAGCTAGGGTTCATCCGTTTTTTCAGATTTCACAAAATTTTACCAAATCTTCTCCTCTTCAAAACTCATCATCTATAAGGTTTCTCTGCAATTTTTCTTCATATTCTTGATCAGTGCACTCATTAGATCACAAATCAACCACTGTTTGAAACTTTAAACAAGGATTTCATCAATTCATGTTCAAGAGGATTCATCTTCAAATCCCTAAATCCAGGCCAAATTCAAGCTCTAATTGCATTTATTTTTCAATTAGAGGTTCAAAGGAGTTGATATGCAGCTCTCAGATGGTTTTCTAGGAATATTTTCATTGCTGTAAGCTTCAGGTTAGATCTCGATTCATGCTTCTAGATCTTGTTTTTCTTATGTGTATTGTGTTATTTGTATGCTAGTGATCTTGTTGATGTGTTTAGACTAGAAAATGGACGTGTAACATGAGTTTATTATGGATATGAAAATTTTAGATCCAAACATTTTCACTTCGATTTGAACTCTATGTGTATTATATGATGAAATGGATTAGATATTTGAATTCAGTGTGCAAATTAGAGTGGAACCGTGTCTTTGTTTGGCATTTCTGGAGAATTTTTGGTGCAAGCTCGTCGGAGATGGTGACCGGAGCTAGGGCTTTGGCACCTATTGTATTTCTAGGTGGCCTGAAGGATGAACGAAGAAGCTGAAATCATGGCCTTTAATTTTTGTGATCTAATGGTCATAATTATGCCAACGCATTAAAAAGGTGTGGTAGATGGCACATGCTTTCTGTTTTATATTTAATACGCATGTGTGCTTCCCTAGGTTCATTGTGGTGTGAGTTTGATCTTGGCCATTGATCTTATTTACTTTTATGGATGTTTGACTATGTGGCGTGCGTTGGATTGATTGAGTGGCTCTGATGGAGTCAATTAAGTTGATTGGATTTTATAATAGTTGTTTGACTTGCGCTAATAGTTGATTGGATTGGGCTTGCTATTCAGACCCTTCCCTTGAGCCCATTTGTGTGTTTAAGCGTGATAATTGCTTTGCATGAACCCCCGACTTTGTTTCTTCATTTTTTATTTTATTTTCATATAGTCAAATATTATTTTTCTAAAATACTTTTAAATATCAAAAAATTCCAAAAATATTCATGAATCATATTTTTATATTAAACTAATTTTTTCATTTTTTCATTTCTGATTTCAATCATTTTCCATAATATTTCTATTTAATTTTTTTTTTAAATTGTCTTTATTCTTGATAGTTCAACTTCAAACTTTTATTTTGCATAACATAAAAAATATTTTGCATCTCTTCTTTTTGCATTGCTTCATCAACATCCTAAGATACCTAAAAACATTTTTTTTACATATTTCTAAAATCATTTTCCATTGCATCTTGGTCTTCCTTTTATGCATCATTCCTTCTTAATTCTTACTTAATTTTGAACAATTGTTTGACCTAGTTGGGTTTTGATTTTTTTTGTGTGAGCTTTTGACAAGTAAACAGCCTCTGACTTAGGTCACTTGAGGTAAACGTTTACAAATTTTGAAGGATGTTTGATACGTGTTTGGTTACTTGTGATTGAAGGTGCTTTTCATGATCTTTCCTTGTCATCCCTTAACCCTAATTTCTTGAAGGCATTAATTGTTTCTCATGCTTATTTGTGTGCATTTAACATGTTCATATCTTCATCTCATTTTCATTAAATATCTTGTGTGCTACTGACTTCATGCATAAGTATCCACATTTGTATGTCATGTTGCATCTTTATCTTACATCTTAAGTATGAAGCATCATTGCCTTATGTGACATTATTTTGTATGATTGTTGAATTGCCTTGACTTGTTTGCTATGTGTATTTGATATGTTCACATGTGCATCTTTAACATGTCATCTTGGTCATATGTCACTGACTTTCATCATCTCATGTTATCTTTTCCTCTTTGACTTTCATCTTAAGTTGTTTGTGTTTTCTTCATACATGAACATGTGATTGTCTTATTTTCCTCATCTCCCATTCTATCATGCACTAACTCATGCACTTTGGTATGTTCATTTAGTACCATATTAGGCATTCTAATATGATATAGAATTCTGACTTTGGTGTTTCTCATGTGTTTTCATCAATGTTATGCCTCTTTTGCATTCATACTTTTTCATTTGTGACTTCTTTGAACTTCTTTACCCCTTTGGTGCTTCTTTGAACTTGTTTAACTAGGTTTGAGTTCTCTGAGCTTCTTAAAGTTCATTTATAGTTTGGTTCTGACTTGTAAGATGCTTGAATCTTTGAATCTTTTCTATTTGTTTTTTCTTGTGTGTTTGGCTTCCATTTCATGTCTTATGAACATTTGTGTTTCATTTACTAACCTTGCAGGGGCTTTGGTAAGTTGTAGGAGTGTGGATATGCTTCCATATTCCAACCTCTTCTCTCTTTTTCACATTTCAATATTGTGTGAGTGTAAGAATTTAAGATGCTTTTATTTGCACAATTGTATCTTATCCCCCTTAAAAGCAACTTAACTTCCATCTGGAAGTAAGTTGTTTTCTAATCCTTTTTTCTCTTCTTTTTCTTTAATTTTCTCTTCTTCCTTCTCCATTAGGATATAGATCTTGAACCTCACTAACTTAGGATATCCAAGCATGACAACTTATTTAGGTTTGTTTAGTTTCCTTTAGACTTTTTAATACATATAATCTGGGGTTAAAGAAAATTGTTATTAATGGTAAATATTAATTGAGTTTAATAATAATAATATTGTTACCAATATTATTATTAGTTTGTTATTAAAAACTAATATAGTCTTTTTTAATTAAGTAATAAAAGGGGGGCATGTGTCCCATTTGTATTTTATTTTAAATAAAATTTTAAAATAAAAAAGGATTTATCTTATAATTTTTAATTTTGTTTATATCATTATTATTATATTTTCTTTTAGCTTTATATTACTGATGTTATTATTTTTTAATTATGACTTATTTATTAAAAGGGGAGGGGCGTGTGTCCCATTTCTAGGTATTTTAAATTAGTTTTAATAATTGATTTTATCTTATAATATATACTATTATCATTTTATTTATTTATTATTAGGTTTTATGTTGGACTTGGGTCAACGTTGGATTGACCAAGCCCAAACCCTAAGCTGCGTGCAAATGGAGGGAGGAGAAGATCTGGTCCAAAAATTAGATCAAATCAAATTAACAAATAAAATGCAGATTTCTGAAACAAATCAAATTAACATGAAATAAAATCAATTTTTATTTATGATCAAATCAAATTACAAAGGGTTTATAATAATCAGATCAATTACAACAATGTTTATCAATCAAACCTAGAAATACAACAATCAGATATTGAATCAAATCCTAAAATTAAATCTAAGATTTAATTTTCTAACCTAAAAAACATCTATAAAACTAAGACAAAATAAAAAAAAAGGACAGAAAAAAATTGAAACCCAAAAAAGCTGAAGATTGATGTTGCCGAAACCTAACCCTCACTAAAGCTCTTAATCAATTTGAGGATTATGGTTCATCATTAGAACCCTAATCTCTCTGAGCTAGACCTCTTTAGTTGTACCTGCAAAAACATAAAGAAGAAGAGATTAGAAAGATGGATATACAAATCAAATCAAATAGAAATCATAGAGAAAGCTTGAATTTTCACGGCAAGGAAAGGTAAGCCTCAGACTTAGCTTTAGGGTTTAAATGATTGTTGTTATGCATGTGAATGTGTTTGTGTGTTTGTTCGCTTTTCGGGATTTTTATGTTTAGGGTTCTTACCCTTAGGGTTAGGGTTCATCCTGGGAAACCTAGGGTTCGTTGGTTTCCTAGGGATTTTTGAGTTTTAGTTTGAGGATTGGGGTTAGGGTTCCTAGGGCGAACCCTAGAACCTTATAAAGAATTATTGAGGTTTCTGGGTTAGGGTTTATATGTTAAGGGTTAGGGTTCATCGTGTTTGAACCCTAGGTTTCATGAAAGAACCCAAATTCAAGGGCGAATGGTGGCTTTCTAGAAATTGGATGAAGATTTCGGTTGATACTCAATCGGAATATTGTGAGGGCGGTGGTTTTTAGGGTTAGGTTACAGCGGCCGGAGGCCACGCCGAGAAAGAAAGATAGAGAGAATCAAGAGAAAGTTTAGGATTATAGAGAGGTGGAAAGCGAAGAGAGAGAAAAAGAAGTATGAAATAAGAGGGTCTGAAGGAGGGATGGGTTAAATACATCCTAAGGATGGAGATAATCATAAACGTGTGGCCATTCGTTGTCCACACTGTCGCTCCCTGGATTTTCATCCTGGTACAAACGCGAAAGTGGCACGGAAAGAGGTAGAATCGCCATCCAGGCATTTTTATCCCGTAGGAATGGGAATGGTAATGCTGCACAAACCAGAAGAAAAGAAAAGGAAGGACACGGGTCCTGCGAATCAAAGAATCTGAGCTCGGGAGTCGGTTACGACCTGGGAAGGTATTAGCACCCCAGATCGTCCGCCGTACTCGAAGGGATCCACGCTTGCAAAGAAACCTGTTTCAAAGGGGGAAGAAATGAGAGTTGCTGCAAAACTGAAACTGAAACTGGAATGAGAAAGGAACTGAAAAGAAAACAAAGAGGAAAAATGTAGGGAAAAAAAGATTATGCTCGAACGGGCCCTACCTCGCTGCCTACGTACCTCATCTAGACATGAGGATCAGAGACGTCGTAGTTCCCCTAACTAGGGGTGGAAAAGATTGCTTGTGTCTTAAGGCTTGAACTGCCTATGACAATGCTCAGGTGTTGTAGGCTCGGACGACGAGTGTGTAACCGTCTTGCAAAATGACAAGTAGGAGCAAGTTCGCGTACGAAGCAAAGGAGATAAGAAAAGAATTCCCGAAGGAGACGCTTATTGTTTGTTTGAGTTTTTTATGAGCTTTTATTTGGTGTGGCACAAGAGAATGAAATCAAACTCTTTTCCATGGAATGTGTACTTGTTACTACATTCCAAGATGGAATAATAGAACAAGCACACCAAGTAAGGAGAACTTATCCAAGACTTGTTTCCAAGGGCAATGGCCTAAATTCATTGACTTGTTGAATTTATTAGATGTTTCTTAGTGATTAAAATGAAGAAGTATTTTTTAGGGTTTTCCTTGATGTAGATGACTTCATGATCCGACTTGTGCATCATGCTAGACAAATGCACTATTCCAAGATGGAAATAATACATATGCCCCATGGAAGCATGCATCAACCCGCAAGCAAATCACCCTAAACAATCATATTCAATGATCATACAATGATCCATGGCAATTAAAACATGTAAGGGAATCAAACAAGCTCAAAACAGCTCCAAAATGGCATTCTGTTTCAGTGTTAACCGGTTAACTGAAGCGTTAATCGGTTAACCAATTTAAACCTACAACAATTTACACATAAAAGGGATGCGTTAACTGGTTAACCAAAGCGTTAACCGGTTAACACTGTCAAAACAACAACAATTCCTGCAAAAAATCAGCTCAAAACCAGCTTATCCAAATAATCACACACCAGACCAGCAATCAATTATGCATGAAATAAATGGATCAGTTCACATTAATTAACATCTTTAAGCTCATGAACATTAACACACGAATCCGGTTACAAATCAACCAATCAATTCAAGCAACACAAACAAATACACAAGCACATGGCGGAACTAAAGCAAAGGTATGCAAATAAGCTAAAACAGAGCTAGATCTGAAATTAACCAACCTACAAAGCTGAGGTATGCTTTGGTAGTTGTTGATTGAGCTGGAAATGAGAGATCTCGCAGAAAACTTTGAAGATCCGGTGCTAAGCTTCACACTCCATGCAAAATAAATGCAAGCAAAAGGTCTTGATGCAGAATTTTGGATCCAAGAGCACTTCTAATTCCCAAACCAGATCTGAATCACCAATTAAACCAGCAAAATGATGCAAGGGAGCTATGGATGGAGATCTAGTTCCAAGATCTACACACCTTAAGGAAAGGTTATGTGATCTTCAAAGAGGAACTCTTAGTGAATTTGGAAAATGTGGGAGAGAAAATGAGAGAATAGTGAGAGAGAAGAGTGAAAATTCAGAATGAAGAGTGAAAAAATGAGAGAGCTTCCCCCTTGGTTTGGAGAGAAATGGATTAAATATGGTTTAGGTTTGGGGCCCAAAATTTAGGCTTAAGATCCAAAAAATATGGTTTGGTAAAGTGATTAGGATTTAGCAATGGAATTAGGCTTGGATTAATGATCTAGATCCTTCTCCACAATTCAAATAGATAAAAAATCAGAAAATTGGAAATTTGGAGCCAAAGCACATGCTGGAATTGCTGTTGGAATTCAAAATTCGCAGCCATTAACCGGTTAACCAAAGCGTTTACCGGTTAACACCAGTGAATTTTGAATTTTCCCTCCTTTTGGTGGGAAACCTCCATAATAACCCGGCGCCAACCGTTTTGACCTGATTTTGATCCTCAAT
Source organism: Lathyrus aphaca (assembly GCA_963966055.1). Taxonomy (NCBI): domain Eukaryota; kingdom Viridiplantae; phylum Streptophyta; class Magnoliopsida; order Fabales; family Fabaceae; genus Lathyrus; species Lathyrus aphaca. The sequence continues at coordinate 88,487,026 of OZ014520.1, forward strand.
CCCTTTTAAGGCTTTGACCATGATATCAAACTTGTAACATGCCTTGTGAGCTTTGAATTTCCCTGATGATTGATCATATGCCTTATGCTGGAACATGCAAGTGCTATGCTTCATTTTTCTATGCAATATGCTAAGGATATGACATGCTTATGATGATTATGATATGATGATGATGCTAAGCAGGAGAGGGCAAATTTAGGGTGTTACAGCTGCCCCTATTTAAACAACTATTAATCTGAAAAGGACGGTAGCATAGCTATCGACCGTTCAAGATGAACTGTTGTTGAATACCAAGAAGACTAGAAATTTGCACTCTGCCAGAATGCAAGCAATGGGAAATAAACCCAACCAAATGACGCTTTGGTGACTGAGGCGGGGACAAAGAAGACAAGCTCCTTCCAACCTGAATTGCTACTTTGGACAGAAAAATCCAGATAGATGAGTCTTCCTCGAACAAACCTGTTACTCCAGGTGCTGGACATACGAGCCCTCTTCAAACAAAACCTATTACGCCAGGGAATGGACATATGAGCCCTTTTCATACATTTTGCAATATATGATCTGAGACAGATGAACCTCATTCGGATAAACCTGTTACGCCAGGATCAGTGATGCACTTAAGTCTGTGGGATAGACATGCATAATTAGGATAGACGAACCCTCTTCATATGTTATCCGTAGACATATGGTCTAAGACAGACGAGCCCTCTTTGAGCAAACCTGTTACGCCAGGTGCCACATTAGGATTTGACGAACCCTCATAAAAAATCTTGAGTAGATGAGTGGTGCTTGCGACAGATGAACCTCCTTCGGATATACCTGTTACGCCAGGACCGATAACCATTTTGACGTTTAATCCCACCGTCAGGACTTCAAACCATTTCAATACATACGAGTATGAGATGATCATCAAGAGAACACATACGAGTGCCATAAGTCAATGATACAAACGAATATCGGACAATGATCTAAGAAACACAGACGAACGCTCCAGGCGATGATACAGACGAATATCAGCCACAAATATAGACGAATACCAGAAATCCAATACAGACGAGCATTTGGAGTAGAAATACAGATGAGTGGGAAGGATGATACAGATGAGTATCCAACAATGCAAACAAGCTTCGAACAAATAACAAACACAGACGAGTGCTGGAGAATGCATACGAGCATCAATCAACTTTTCAAACACGGACGAATGCTAGGGGGATGCAGACGAGCATCAAACAGGTGTCACGCACAGACGAGTGCTAAGGAATGCAGACGAGCATCAAACAGATGTCAAACACAGATGAGTGTTAAGGGAATGCAGACGAGCATCAAACAGATGTCAAACACAGACGAGTGCTGAGGAATGCGGACGAGCATCAACATCTACCCCACACAGGTGACTGCTGGGGAAAGCATACGAGCAACAAATGAGTATCAAACACAGATGGGTGCCGAGGAATGTAGACGAGCATCAGAAGATTTCAAACACAGATGAGTGCTGGGAAGTGCGGACGAGCATCAACATCTACCACCCATAGGCGACTGCTGGGGAAAGCATACATGCAACGACAAAGTGTGAACACAAACGAGTGTTGGGGCGATGCAGATGAGCAATAAACAAATGTCAATCATGGACGAGCACTGGAGAGTGCAGACGAGCAATCAACAAATATCAAACACGGACGGGTGTTGAGAATTGCAGACGAGCATCAAATGCCTGGTAAGAAACACAACTCTGCTAGGGAGAATCAAACGAAGAAAAATTCACGACCGAGCGAGTGCTGGGAATTCAGATGAACATCCAGCAGGTATCAAAGATCAAACACAGACGAATGTTAGGGGGATGCAGAAGAGCAACTATCAAACATCAAACACAGACGAGTGCCATAGAGCACGCAAATGAACACAAAATGGATACCCAACACAGACGAGTGCCAGGAAATGCAGACGAGCAAACCTACGAGCACAGACGCCTGCCGGGAAATGCATACGAGCATCAAATGAATTGACCTGATTGGCAACAAAAAAATCACGACTCTGCAGGGGAACCTGGTCAAGAGGCTTTGACGATGTTATGGTTGGGGAGATGAATACTTGTCTGCATCATTACAAAGGCCAACAATAAATTGGCGTCTTCTCTGGGAGAATACTTCAATGGAGGGAGCAAGTCCCGATCATGAACTCTGCGGAGGATAACCGTCTTCCGACTTGGTTGGGGATAATGCTTGGTCAGACCCTAGCTGGGAATAGAATTCTGAAAATTCTGACTCGATGGGGAAGCAGGCATTCAGTTGCTCGCTGGGGATATCCCATTCTGACACAAAGACTCTAATTGGAGACAAACCTCTTCGATCGGGTTTTGAAGTTCTGTTGGGGATACCACCCTACTCTGACTCAGCTGGGGATCATGCCTTTCTGCTCTATCGGGGATAACCAGGTCTTTCTGTGAAGAACAAACTCCGCTTGGGGAGGACACCATCTTTGATTAAATTTGAAATTCTGCTTATGGATTCCAATTTCCATAACACAGCTGGGGAGCACTCCCTACTTGGGGAAGTGCAACATCGCTCTACAAAACCTGTAAAAACAGTATACACACAGGTGCCCCGGGGATTTGCATGGTATGACCTGTTCATCCATTGTCACCCGACACCCAAAGATAATTTTAACTGTTTCCCTGCAATGTCAATTTTTTTCAGAAAAATCAACATGTTTCATATGCAATGTTCTTTTTTGTCAAAAATTCAGGACATTTTTGCAAACAAAGTAAACACAACACAACACGACTTTATGACTGAATATTCATTCATTGAATGGCCTCTGAATAGGCAATGTTTTACATCAGGAAGCAACTACCTGGAAAGAGGTAGCTACCATAAAATTTGAGAAAAGAAACTATCCTAATGAAAATGTACATGGCATTCCAATGAGTTTCCTTCTTGCTATGACCAACATGTCTTCAAGACTTTCTGTTCTTGCCTTTTCTTTTTGAAGAAGATGAGGGGACTGATTCCTATCCTTCCGATATTGTCAGACTGCATGAAACGGTGATTTGGTTCAGATTACCCGGATCGCAGTTGTTCGCTTATTCCCTTGTTTTGCGTGGATCTCCCTTTCAGGTTTTCAATCCACCGGGATACCCTTTTTTGCCAGAGCTCTCCGATGTGGCTTTTCAACTCAGCGGGTGTACATCTTTTCATTTATTTCCCTAACTTTTTCCCGAGCTTTTTATTCTGTTTTTAGCTCGCCGGGATGCCCTTTTCTTGCCTGGACTTTAATTCTGTTTTTGTGTCCAGCGGGTCTATTTATGCGAAGTATTTTTTAACTGCATCCGAGTTAACAGGGGACTGGAAATCTCCTCCATCCATAGTAGTGAGCATCAGCGCCCCACCTGAGAAAACTTTCTTCACTATGAATGGGTCTTCGTAGTTCGGGGTCCACTTGCCCCTATGATCTGAACCTGGAGGAATGATCCTCTTGAGCACAAGCTCGCCTACTTGATACTCTCGAGTATGTACTCGTTGGTCGAATGCCCGCTTCATTCTCCTATGATAAAGCTGACCATGACAGATAGCCGATAATCTCTTTTCCTCAATTAGGCACAACTGATTATATTGGGCACGTATCCACTCATCCTCATCAAGCTTCACATCTATCATCACACGCAATGAAGGAATTTCTTCCTTAACGGGCAAGACTGCCTCCATGCCATACACCAATGAGAAAGGAGTTGCCCCAGTTGACGTCCTGACTGACGTTCGGTACCCATGTAGTGCGAATGGTAACATCTCATGCCAATCTTTGTAAGTGACAACCATCTTCTGCACAATCTTCTTAATATTCTTGTTAGCCGCTTTCGCTCCCACCAAATGAGGCTAAGTCAAATGGGGTACAGACGCGAACGGTCGGCGAAAGGAGAGAGAACACCCAAGGGTGAACTCAGAAGACAAGTGTCGCCAGCTAGGCATTTTTATCCCGGGGAAAAGGTAATGCTGCATAAACCTAAGGAAAGATATGGATAAGATGGTTGCGAACCAGAGAGACTGAGAAAGGGGGTTGGTTACAACCTGGGAAGGTATTAGCACCCAGATTGTCCGTCGTACTCGACGGGATCCACGCTTAAAAGATTTGTGTTTAAAGGGGTAGTGTCAGTGCAATCTGTGTATCAAAGCTGGAAAGAATGCAAGTGTCAGTGTAAAAGAAATGTGAAGTGTATAAGAGAAATGTCAGTGTAAGAACAAGAGTGAAGCTCAAGACTATGAGGCTTAAAGAATAAAGCTGAAAGAGGGGGAATATACAGAGACTTTTGTTCGATAACTGTTAAGTTATGCCTACGTATCCTCTCGTGCAATGAGGAAGTCAGAACACCGTAGTTCGACTCAAAGAGACTGAAAGATGAATTGACTTGTGAACTGCTTACTTGTCTATGCTCAAGTGTATGACCTGTCTGGCTCAGGTGCAAACTGTCTTGCATTAGACGGAAGAAGCGAGTTCTCGTTTGTGAGTGAATGAGATGAGAAAAGAATCCCGGGGGAGACGATTATTGTTTGTTTTTGTGTTTTCAATCTTTTATTGCTTTTTTGTGTTTGTCATAAGTTAGTGAGCTTAAGCCTAAACCAAAGGTTAGTAAACTCATCACATCCTCCCTCTGATTAGGGGTAATGAGAATACCTTAAGTATGAAGTAAGCACCTCACACTTAATCACCATGATGTAGGATTAAGATCATTACCCTACTTGCATTTATTTAGATGTTTTTTGGATTTTTGTTTAGTGTTAAGTAATGAATTTAAGCCATAATCAAGGATTTAATGGACCCATTACACCATCCTAATAGAAGGATAATAGATGAGAACATTTAAGCTGAGGAAGGCTCCTCAACTTAATCCATGATTAGGGATTAACCTCATGACAAAACAAAGCCTTTATTAAAATGGATTTTAGTTAATGGTAAGATTAGGAAGTGGATTTTATGATTTGTAAGACAACTTGAGGGGGACTTGTCCATTAACACTAAGGAAGAGTTAGAACCCTAATGCAAGGCCCAAGTTACAAGCTTGATGTCTTAGTGATTATTAAGTGAATTGATTAGAGGATTTAAACACATTAAGGGTTTAACACTTAGGATTAAAGTTATACACTCCATCCTAATAGAAGGATGCAGGCATAAGCTTAATCACAAAGCCTTAAAACCTTTAGGGTTTAGTCCTTGATTATGAGATGAGAAAAGAAGACTCAAAGATGACACAAAGGTAAAAGCTAAATGGGGGACTAATCAAACCCTAATCATGATCATGCTTGGTTGTTCCTAAGGTTAATGAGGCTTAAGAAAGAAAGAGATCTTCAAAGGCCACCAAGGAGGAACAAGATAGAAAAGAGATGAGATAAGAAGAGAAAAAGAGGGGACAGAGACACAAGTGAGCAATCTCACTCAAAGACAAGTAAAAATGCAGCAATAATTTAAAATGATGAGGTGAGAAGAGGTAGGAGGTGAAGGCAAATACACCTTCCAAACAAACTTACCATTAACCTGAAAAGTTAGTACAGGATGCATAAGAGAAGAAATGAGATGAAAAAATGCATATGGATGAACAAATGTCAAAGTCAGAAACATACATATGATGCAAATGATGTCAAGGGATGGTGCAAAGTCATACAAGATGCACATATGAGAGCATACAAGAGAATGGATGCATATGGAGCATGCTTTGAACCATAAAGGTTCATGAAAGTTTATGAAATGGAATGAACATATGACATGTCAAATGAATGATGCAATGATCAAACATGACTCTAATGTGTCCTAAGATGCATTATGAATCATGTGAATGCACAAAATGTCATGGCAAGTCCTTGAATGCAAGCATATGAGAGATGGATACAAGTGAAGGCACAAATTAGGGTTTATGCATAACATACAACACAAAACTCAAAATCAGAAGCAAATGACATGATAAAAATTTGAAAATGGGATCAAAGGAACCCTAACTCTACATAAGTTCACTGCCCAAAGGAAGGGACCTAAATCTTAACCTAATGGGAGTTGTGATTTTCCTAAGTCAACTAGGGTTTCAAGATACCTCAAAAGGAAAAAATGCACATCAAATTGAAAATGATGGATGAATTCAAACCAATTTTACCCTAGAAACTACATGATGTGAAGGATGCAATGCAAGAAGAACCATCATCAAACTCCTCATGGTTAGGCAGAATGAATTTTTCTAAGTTTGAACAAAAATATTGCCTTTAAATGAATTTAATTCCAATGAAAAAGGTCAAAATAGTTCAAGAACCAAAAAGAAATTTGTTTTGAGAGTTTGATAATGTTTCTAAATGTTTTAAAATGCAATGTGAATTTTTTTGTGATTTTTAAATACCTAAATGCATTTTTAATTAATTAATTTCCATTAACTAATTAAAAATAAACATTTAAATGATTTAAAAATAATTTTTAATGCAAAAAATAAAAATAAAAATATTTTTGGGTTCTGAAAATTAATGAAATGTTTGACAAAAAAAATCAGAATTTTTCAATGCATTTTCCTATTTTTAAAAATTCGTGGAAGTTAAATATAAATAAAATGAAATAAAAATGAATAAATGGAAAAGTATGCAAATCCAATGGCTGGCATTCAAATGGATAACGCGCGAATTGACTCGCGCCAGATCCTGTGGTCTACATTCAAACTGACCTATTTAAAATTAAAACCTAATTAATTAACTTAATGACGTGGATTAGGGCTTAAGTGATGGATCTGAGCCACTCATTCGCGCGCGGGTCAACACGGGTCAACAGGATCTATGGCTCACATTCAAACCAAACCCTAATCACAATTAAAGCCCTAATGACTTTCAGATGACCGGAACAGTGTTCCGGTCATCTTCTCCGGCCAACCAAAAATCAAACTCACTCCCTAGGCTGTTTCAAGTGCTCTAACTCTCCAGATTTCATCCTCTACTCACCCTAAACACGAATCAATCACAAAATCACATTTACAATGCATCAACAACAAGATTCTAGCAAAATCAAGAAAACTGCAAAAATTTCAGAACATGCATACACACTCATTTCTCAACCATTTTCAGTGATTCAAAGCTTAACATGATCAGTGAAACAAACTCTTTCATCCTATAACAAGAAATTGCATTTCTGGAAAAAATGTTCTTGAGCTCACCTGAACTGGAGCTTTGAACTTTGGAGCTTTCTGACCAGTTTCTTGCTTCAAAGTCCTTCCAATGATCTCCCTGAAGATGCTTTGAGGCTTAGTTGGAGTGTATTGTGGCTGGTTTTGGAGATTGATGAAGTTCTGACCAAGGGGGTGAAAAATTGTGTTTCTGTTTGTGGGCTTTTTAGGGCAAATTGCTGGTTGGGAAATGATCAGAGGATCATGTTGAGTGATTCTATGGAGTTTGTTTTTGAGGTTTGTGGCTTGTGTATTGAGATTCGAAGAAAAATGCATAAAGAGGGATTTTGGAGAATGCTGACTTGTGGGAGAGCTCAGGCTGTGTTGTATGGTGTGTTGAGGTGCTTTTGGTCCATGTATCAAGTTGGGATAGGTCAGAGAGTTGTTGCTGGCCTATGTTGATTGGTATGGTCCATTTTGCCAAAAGTCAATGTTAGGTGTCCTTTGAGGTATGGGTCATGGCAGGCTGGTTTAGAGGCATGGCTTGGTTCAGCTGAGATCAAGGATTGTTTATGGATCAGATTTTGTGAACTGAGGCAAGTGGATGAGAAGCTTTGGGTCATTTTGCAAATTGGTACAACTTTGGCCCCTTTGTGATTTCTTGAAGCATAAGTCATGAAACTTGGAGATTCTTTGGTGCATTCTGATTTTTAGGTCATGTGTTATGCTTGTGTAATGCTTAGAAGTTGATTTGAAGTCATAATTTGCCTTAGGATGAAGTTTTGCAACTTTCCTCTTTTGGTGTAAAAGTGAAATTTATGTGATTTTGTCCAACTTTGACAAGCCATAACTTTTGATCCAAAATGAATTAGAATGAGTTCTTGTACTTTTTGAAAATGGGATGATCCACTCTACAACTTTCATGACCAAAGTTTTCTCATTTGAAGAATTTTTGAATAAAAAAGAGGAGGTTGAAAAACTTTCCCAAAATGGCAAGTTTCCATTACAAGTCACTTTCCCAAAAAGGCAACTTTGCAAATGACTTGAAATTTTCCAATTTTGTGAACTTATAACATCCTCTATGATCAAATAAAGATCATACACATCCAAAATGATGGGAAACACCCTTTGGTTGGGTCATTGGGGCCTCAGATGCCCTGATTTTGCACTGACTTGCTCAAGAAGTCATCTCTTGATCAGATGCCTTCCCCATTGAATTTCTTTATGAAACTTGATATGCATGATCCTTATAACATATAGAGACCCATAGAAACAAGAATGACCAAAATTTTTGGAGTTATGGCCTCTGAAACCAAAACCTTAATCTTAGGTCATCTGTGCAGTTAAACCTGGCTCTGCTTCCATGCCTTTCTTAGTTCTTGTGATTCTTTGACTTCCTTGGCCTTGTGAGGGTATAATATGATGCTTGAACATACATGGACCCCTTTGAAGTGATTGATGACCTTTGGAGTAGCTCAAGTAGCTCTTGGATTGCTCAGATCACAAACCCTAGATGCAGATGACTTTGAATCAATGCAATGAATCAAAAATGTGGTATGAGATGCTATGATTGAATTTATGCAAATGAAAAGATCACAAGCCATGGTGAAATGGGTGAGGGAAAATTTGGGGTGTTTACAGTTGCCCCTATTCAAGCATGAGTTAGCTGTGCAGGATGTAAGCAATGGCTTAACAGGCAAACAAGATAACTTGTGGTTGAATACCAAAGACAGTCCAAAATTTGCACTCACTGAATGAAGAAGAAAAAGGATATAGATTGTAAAAGAAAATAAAGTATAATTATAAAGTGCGGGTGACGGAGGACGACCGTCAAGCAGAGGACGACTGCTGGGGATGAAGCAATGACGGGGACGACCGATATGCTGGGAAAAATGCGGGAAATAAAGCAATGACGCGGACGGCCGCCAAGCTGGGGATATAAGAGATTATGATGGGGACGGCCATCATGTAAAGCTATAAGACTATCTGGGGATTATAGGTAAATGATGGGGACGACCATCAAGCTCAAGGCATAAATGAAATAAATGATGAGGTACGGTCATCAAAGGTGAAGGACGATCACCTGGCAGGGTACGGCTGCTCTGTTGGGGATAAGATGAGGGACAGTCATCTAAGGTGAAGGACGATCACTTGGCAGGGTACGGCTGCCGAAAGTATCACGACACAAGACGAATGTCGGATGAAAAGGTCGACGATGGGGACGGCCATCGGATAAGCATGATGAAGGACGATCATCAAGAGGTGAAGGACGATCACCTAGCAGGGTACGACTGCTCTCAGGGTTTATCATGTCAGAGGATGAATGCCAGATAACAAGATCAACAATGGGGACGACCATCGGATAGAATGATGAAGGACGATCATCAAGAGGTGAAGGACGATCACCTAGCAGGGGACAGCTGCTGATAATATCACGACATAAGACGAATGTCGGATAGGAAGGGGTTCCAATGAATAGAGACTCCACTGGGGGTGATGAAGGACGATCATCAAAAAGGTGAAGGACGATCACCTGGCAGGGTACGGCTGCCGGAAGGTATCATGATATAGGACGGGTGTCAGATAGACAAGAAATAGTTCTCTGGGATTTGCCGGGGACTTTTCTGGGGAAAGGGTAGACGCAGACGAGTGTCTAAATTCAAGAAAATATAAGTGTTTGACACGGTGTATAGATTAAAGATGCGGACGAGCATCCTTAAGACTATGATACGGACGAGTATCAATAGAAACAAACGCTTGACGCATGTTCAGAGATGATGATACGGACGAGTATCAACTGGTTAACAAAGAACACGGACCAGTGTTGATTTTGAGGGGACTTAAGGGGTGTACACAAGATAGGGACGAGTATCTGTATGAGTAAAAAGTATGAGTGAGACACAGACGAGTGTTTAACTTGCTGGGGAGGGTGCGACACGGACGGGTGTCGGAAAAAGTGTGTTATAAACAAGTATTTGGTTTACCAGGTGTTTAGGCAACTGTGCTGGGGAAGGTGACACGGACGGGTGTCGAGGAATTGTATGTATATGTATCTGTGTTGTGAGTGCAAAGGGGACGTTTTGGCTTTCTGCCGGGGGCATGACACAGACGAGTGTCGAGAAGCATCTGTAACGTATAAGCATCTGTTTGCTCGGGCAATTTTACTAGGGAATGATGACACAGACGAGTGCCAAAAGGAGTGTGTATCTGTATTTGTGAGTGTGCAGGTAAATGCCTTGGCTCTCTGGTGGGGAATTGGGAAATACTCTGTATATTGTTGATGGATTGTCAGTATTTACAAGTGTTCAGTTCGACACATGGCTCATGATTATGCAATATGTTTGATTTTTGCCGTAATGCTCCGTATTAGACGGAATGCTACGCTCTGAGGGGAAATATGATGCGAATGTTATGATTATGCAAAGATACCGATCCGGGATTCGGATCCCGTTGCTGTGGAGATCTCTGGCTGATCTACTTGAAGCGGATATCCCAGCTGGGGATGAGATCATTGGTAGATCTAACATATACGACTCTTCATGGGGAAATAGATTACTGATAGACCTATCTCAGTAATGAGGAACCCAGCTGGGGTTTGTAGAAGCTTTCTTTACTCTGTCGTGAGATCTTCAGGCGTTGCTCTTCTGGATAGAGGCTGAAACTCTGTGGGGAGATGGTTCCCTGTCTGTCACTCGGCTGGGGAAGAAGAAAGATCACTGAAAGATCTTCCTAGAGATTTCTGTGGGGATCCTGCTGAGGATGATACTGTGGGGATCCTAGAGATTTCTGTTGGAGAAGTGATGTCGGGCAATGTTGATGGGGAGAAAGCATCTCTGGTGCTGTTTGGAAGGTGTGCTGAGGAAATAATGATTTGGCAGCATACTGGGGAGAAACTTTCATGCCCCATGTTGTGCTCTGAACACCTGCAATCCTGTAAAGACAAAGAAACGTACAAGCATCCCGAGATATCCCTTACTGGATTCCGTCATAGGAGTTTAGACACTCCCAGGAGCAAATATATTTCCTGTAAGCACGCATTTTTAGAAGGGAAACATCTATATTTATGCAATCAATATCTCAAGGACATCATACATTTTGCAAATAAAAAATAAAACGTACGAGACAAGATATGACTGAAAATCTGATTTTATTAATTTATGCGCCCTGAATTGGCAAGATACAGTCAAAGAAATGGATCCCCTGAAATGAGGAGATTGTTACAAATTGAGGAAAAAAAGATGCTGGCAATGCTGATGACGCTTCAAGGAGCTTCCCTTTTGCTATGACTCGTATGACTTTTGACATTCTTCTCATCTTGCTTTCCGAGGGAGGCTGATTCTGACCGATGCTTTAGCCTTTCGAAGCTTACCATGTTGCAAGTGATACAGATGAATTCAGAATGCAGTTGTTCGCTTATTCCCTTATCTTGCGTGGATCTCCCTTTCTGGTTTTCAATCCACCGGGATACCCATTTTTGCCTGAGTTGTCCAATGCGGCTTTTCAACTCAGCGGGTGTACATTTTTTTATTTCCCCTTATTTTTGTCCGAGTCTTTTATTCTGTTTTTGACTCGCCGGGATGCCCTATTTTTGCCTGGACTTACATTCTGTTTTTATGTCCAGCGGGTCATTTTTTACGCGAAGTATTTTTTAACTGCATCTGAATTCATAGGGGACAAGAAGTCTTCACTATCCATAGTACTGAGCATCAGTGCTCCACCCTAGAAAACTATCTTTACTATGAACGGACCGTCATAATTCGGAGTCCACTTGCCCCTGTGGTCTGTATGAGGAGGGAGGAGTCTTTTCAGCACAAGATCTCCTACTTGGTATTCTCGAAGCCTGACTTTCTGATCGAAGGCTTTCTTCATTCTTTTCTGATATAACTGCCCATGACAAATTGCAGCCAACCTCTTCTCTTCAATCAGATTCAGTTGTTCGTATCGGGATCGGACCCACTCTACTTCATTCAACTTAACATCCATCAGTACCCGTAGGGAGGGTAATTCAACTTCAACAGGTAGGACTGCCTCCATACCATACACAAGCTGATACGGGGTTGCCCTAGTGGATGTTCTGATTGATGTACGGTACCCATGCAAGGAAAATGGTAGCATTTCATGCCAATCTTTATAGGTAACCACCATCTTCTGTACAATCTTCTTGATATTCTTGTTAGCTGCTTCTACAACACCATTCATCTTTGGCCTGTAAGGAGAAGAATTGTGGTGTTGGATCTTGAAGTCCCGGCATAGTTCTGCCATCATTTAATTGTTCAAGTTGGAACCATTATCAGTAATGATTCGCTCGGGCACTCCATACCGGCAGATGATGTCTCTCTTTAGAAATCGGGCTACCACTTGCCTGGTAACATTTGCATATGAAGCTACTTCAACCCACTTAGTAAAATAGTCTATGGCAACCAGGATGAATCTGTGGCCGTTTGAAGCAGTCGGTTCAATCTTGCCAATCATATCAATGCCCCACATGGCAAAGGGCCAAGGTGAAGACATCACATTCAGAGGATTCGGAGGCACATGCACTTTATCCGCATAAATCTGGCATTTATGGCATTTTCTGGCATACGTACAACAGTCTGCATCCATTGTGATCCAGTAATAGCCTGATCTTAGCAAATTTTTAGCCATAGCATGCCCTCCAGCATGGGTACCAAAGGATCCTTCGTGCACCTCGTGCATCAACAAGTCCGCTTCTGTCCTATCAACGCATCTGAGGAGTACCATATCAAAGTTTCTCTTGTACAGGGAACCGTCAGTATTCAGGAAGAAACTATCAGCTAGCCTTCTTAATGTCTTCTTATCATTGGAAGATGCCCCCGGTGGGTATGTTTGATCCTCCAAGAAGCATTTGATGTCATGGAACCAAGGCTTATCATCTTTAACAACATCTGCTGAGAATACATATGCTGGTCTATCGAGTCTGGATACTGCAATCCGAGGCACAAAGTTGGCAGCTTGAACTTTGATCATGGATGAAATGGTAGCCAGAGCATCTGCAAACTGGTTTTCGTCTCGTGGGATATACTCAAGCTTGACCATTGTGAAGAAAGTCAATAACCTTCTTGTATAATCCCGGTAAGGTATCAGATGATCTTGGTGGGTGTACCATTTACCGTTGGTTTGATTAATTACCAGAGCTGAATCTCCGAATACAATCAAAGTCTTGATCCTGAGGTCAATGGCTTCCTCAAGACCCATAATACAAGCTTCGTATTCAGCTTCGTTGTTAGTGCAGTTAAAGGTGAGTTTTGCCGAGAAAGGCATGTGAACCCCCTTAGGTGTAATGAGTATTGCACCAACCCCATGACCATTCATATTAACAACCCCATCAAACATCATAGTCCACTCTTCTTCTGGGTCAGGCCCTTCAGTGTGAACAGGCTCTTCATGATCTTTTGCTCTTATGAACATGATGTCTTCATCAGGGAAGTCAAACCTCATAGGCTGGTAATCATCAATGGGTTGCTCAGAAAGATAATCAGACAATACACTGCCTTTGATGGCCTTCTGAGAGGTGTACTGAATGTCATATTCCGTGAGTATCATTTTCCATCTTGCAACCCATCCGGTAAGTGCTGGCTTCTCAAAAATGTACTTAACTGGATCCATCTTTGAGATCAATAAAGTAGTGTGGGTCAACATATACTGTCTTAGTCGGTGAGCAGCCCACGCTAAAGCACAACAAGTTTTCTCGAGCAGTGAATAACGTTGTTCACAGTCGGTAAACTTTTTGCTTAGGTAGTATATTGCGTACTCTTTTTGACCAGACTCGTCATGCTGGCCCAGCACACACCCCATTGACTCTTCTAATACTGTCAAGTACATGATTAGAGGTCTTCCTTCAACTGGAGGCATAAGGATCGGAGGCTCTTGCAAGTATTCCTTGATTTTTTCAAAAGCCCTCTGGCAGTCTTCGTTCCACCTGACCGTTTGTTCTTTTCTTAACAGCTTGAATAAAGGCTCACAGGTTGCTGTAAGGTGAGATATGAACCGCGAAATGTAGTTCAATCTACCTAGAAACCCCCGAACTTCTTTTTCAGACTTTGGTGCATACATTTCTTGAATGGCTTTGACTTTATCAGGGTCAACTTCAATCCCTTTCTCACTTACAATAAATCCCAGCAGCTTACCAGATCGCACCCCGAATGTGCACTTGTTGGGGTTTAACTTCAGTTGGTACTTCCTCAGACGCTTGAATAATTTCAACAGATTCACTAGGTGATCTTCTTCTGTGAGGGACTTGGCAATCATGTCATCCACATAACATTCAATTTCTTTGTGGATCATGTCATGGAATAATGTTACCATAGCCCGTTGATAAGTTGCACCAGCATTTTTCAGTCCGAATGGCATCACCTTATAACAGAACGTGCCCCAGGGTGTGATGAAAGTTGTCTTCTCCATGTCTTCAGGTGACATTTTGATCTTATTATATCCTGAAAATCCATCCATGAAGGAGAACACCGAGAACTAAGTCGTATTATCAACCAATACATCAATGTGAGGTAAAGGGAAGTCATCTTTCGGGCTGGCTCTGTTCAGGTCCCGGTAATCCACACACATCCTCACCTTGCCATCTTTCTTAGGCACAGGTACAATATTAGCGACCCACGTCAGATAGCTAGTCACAGCAAGGAACCCGGCGTCCCACTGCTTTTGCACCTCTTCCTTTATCTTCATTGCCATATTTGGGCGAGTACGGCGCAACTTCTGTTTTACTGGCGGGCAGTCTTCTTTTAAAGGCAGCTTGTGCATGACAATATCGGTGTCCAACCCTGGCATATCCTGATAAGACCAAGCAAAGACATCCACGTACTCCCGAAGCATATCAATTAGTTGTTCTTTTACTGAATCTTGTAAGCAGGCCCCGATCTTAACCTCTTTTACTTCTTCTTCCGTACCAAGATTAGCCGTTTCAATCTCCTCCTAATGAGGAGTGATAACCTTCTCCTCTTGTCTTAACAACCTGGCTAGCTCTTCAGGTAACTCATATTCTTCTTCAACCCCTTCATCAGCTTGATTGTTTGGATTGTCAAAGTCATACGAAGTCGTAGCAGTGTTGTTGTCGGTGCGATCTGGAGGGCACTTTCTGCAAGGTTTTAGATTGGTTCATTTTAGTGACCAGTTTTATCTTATTTAGAAAAATGAAAATGAAGTTATTTATTTTGAAAAGCATTGCCATTTTATTTTTGTACAAAAAGAAAAATGAAAAGACAGTGAGCGAAAAAAAGAGACTCGTTTGCAAAAGATGTTCGATATTCATTGATTAATCCATTTGCACAAAATTACAAGATGGCCCAATTACAAAATGAGTCTTGACATCATGGGCAAGATGCAAGACTTGATGCATGCTTTAAAATACAGGAAATAATAATTACTCTGCAGGAGTAACCCTTATAATTTCCTGGGAAGACCAGTTAAGGACTTGGCTCCCCGGGATCCTTGGACGTATCCAGCTCTCCAGGTTGCGATCGCTTTCCTCCTCGTCTTCCAAATTGTTTACAGCATCCGGGGTGAGCATTCCCCTGCTGACAAACTCGGGCTCCTTGGCAGCCTCTGATTGGTCTGTAACCCAACCCAAATTTGTCTTCTTTCTTTTCCACGGGCAGCAGCTTGCCCCAGCCTTGGGCGGTACCCTCTTCAACAACCTTATGGGCTTGCTGATATGACGTTATGGAGGTTCCCGGTATAGCAGATGCTTCATTAATGTTCAGGGCCTCAAACCCCTGGCTCATGGTTTCATGGATTTCTCCATCCATTTCTATGTACTTATACGTAGCCAGATGGCTAACAAAGATGTCTTCCTCCCCACAGATGGTGATGATTTGGCCTTCCCACTCGAATTTCAGCTTCTGGTGAAGGGTAGACGTAACAGCGCCATCGGCGTGGATCCAGGGTCTACCCAACAAACAGCTGTAGGCTGGCTGGATGTCCATCACAAAGAAGGTAGTTTTAAAAGTCTGCGGGCCAATCATCACAGGCAGATCAATCTCCCCAAGCACTGATCTCTTAAAGCCATCAAATGTTCTTACCACCAAATTACTTGGACGCAGTGCCAAGCCATCATACTCCAGCTTCACTACGGCTTTCTTTGGTAGAACATTGAGTGATGACCCAGTGTCCACCAGCACATGAGATAGAACAACACCCTTGCATTCCAAGGTGATATGCAAAGCCTTATTGTGGTTACGTCCCTCTGTTGTTAGATCAGCATTGGTAAAGCCCAGTCTATGACTGGTGTTGACATTTGCTACCACAGTTTCTAGTTGATTAACAGTAATCTCCTCTGGCACGTATGCTGCGTGCAGGACTTTCGACAATGCGTTCCTATGAGCTTCGGAACATATCAACAGTGATAATATGGAGATTATTGAGGGAGTTTGGTGAAGCTGATCTACCACCTTGTAATCACTTCTTTTTATGATCCTCATGAACTCGTCTACATCTTGTTCAAAAGATGTCTTCTGAGTTTCTTTGACAGTTGGCTCTTCAGATACCACACTCTTTCCTTTTGCTTTGGCAGCAGCTTCTGCTTCGACATTAGATCTTTGAGTTTGTGAGGCAAAAAGGCGTCCGCTTCTGGTGAAGCCTCCACCTCCCCCAACATTATCAATTTTTGGAGAAGAGGTCGATGAATCCAGAGTGATTTTCTCCCCGTTGCAGTAGAGATCAGAGACATAATGCCAAGGTATGGCATTACTGCTTTCATAGGGAACTGGTCCAGGCACCGTGATAGTAACTGGACTGACTGCTGCAGAGGAGGGTACTGTAATGGTGTGCGGATCGTAGTAAATTGTGACTGATGACCTGGCAGGAGGTGCCACTGTTTGTTGCTGGAAATTGTTGCTGGGAGGAACCTCTGATGGGTCATAGTAGATTGTAACTGCTGAGACATCTTCGTTAATTTTTGTTGGCGTTGTAGAAGATTCTGCTGATACAATGGATGCTGATGTTGTAGAAGAAATGGTTGTTGAAATTTGACTTGTTGAAGTGATGGACGGAGCCATTGCTGATGATATTGATGAATCGGTAGGAATGATTGTTGCTGCTGTGGTAGAAGAATAAAGAATTGTTGTTAAAGGAATTGCTGGATTTGTAGGCGCCGTTGTTGAGATCTGAAGGATTCCATCCTTGATAAGACCATCTATGCCGCTTCTCAAATTTTCACATCCGTTGACTGCAATGTTGCAATACCCACAACCGAGCTCACACCCGGGGAACACTTGGCACTCTAGAAGCTGAGCTTTAATTTCGACCAAAGGTTTTCGAATCTATGCAACACTGGTAATCAAAGTAGATGGTTTGTCTTCCTCAATGGAATTAATCCTCGGCCCGCCATGATTAGGCATAGGATTTTTGTTGACATTTGGAGGAGGTGCAAAGTTGAGGGCTTTAGAATCCACCAGATCTTGGACCTTCATTTGTAAGGCCCTGCATTTTTCTGTATTGTGGCCAGGTGCATTGGAGTGGAAAGCACATCTGGCGTTGACATCATAATTCCTTGGGAGATTGGAGGGATCTGGAGGTGCCAATGTCCTTAACTCAACCAAGTTAAGCTTCAGGAGTTGTGGCAATAAGGCAGCATAAGGCATAGGGATAGGGTCAATCACCCTGTTTGCCTGTGATGGTCTTTGTTGGAAGGGTGTTGTTGATTGCTATTGTTGTTATTGTAGGTTCTCTGTGGCGGGTACTGAACTTGCTGTTGATAATGTGGTTGTTGTTGTTGTTGATATGTTGATTACTGAGGAATCGGAGCTGGAATGGTGACAGCTGCTATTGATCTGTGAACATACCGAGGTCTGCCCCTGCTGGCATGAATGGAATTTGTCTCACTGGTTCTTCGGGGTCCCACAAAAGGCTTCTTGGGATTACTAGATGAACTTGCACCGTTGTCAGAAATTTTGCCCATTTTTAGCAGGCTTTCAATCCTTTCACCGGCTATGACGACGTCAGCAAAGCTGGTTGAAGAAAAGGCAGCCAACCTATCAATATATGTTCCTTGCAAAGTATTCATGAACATGTCGGCCATTTCTCTTTCCGACATGGGTGGTTGGACAGCAGCAACAAGCTGTCTCCACCTCTGGGCATATTCTCTGAAGCTTTCTCTGGAAGATTGAGACATCCCCATTAGGAGGGTCCTGTTAGGAGCCATGTCCAGATTGTATTGATACTGTCTGATGAAGGCTTCAGCCAAGTCCTTCCAGCATCTAATAGTAGCTCTGGTCAAGTGTGAATACCACTCCCCTGAAGCCCCAGTCAAACTATCTTCAAAGTAGAACATCCACAGCTTTTCATCCATTGTATATGCCTTAAGTCTTCCCAGGAAAGACTGCAGGTGAGTTCGTGGACAGGAGGTTCCATTGTATTTCTCAAAGTACGGGGGTTTGAATTTATGGGGAATTCTCACCCCATCCACTAGCCCCATATCCATTACATCGAAGCCCAAGGAGTTCTGAGACTCCAGAGATCTCAATTTCTCAGCAATTTCATCTAACCTCCGGTCATAGACTTCATCTCCAGCTCCCATGACAGTAAACTGCTCCTCCTAGGGATCCTCTTGTAAGATCCTTCCCCCAGCAGTATTTCCTTGCACATTTCCCGGGATGTTGACTTCCGGATCTAGATGAGGTCCAAATACTGGTGGATTAACATGAGGCTGACCCCTCTCATTATTACTAGTTCCTCCAGTTCCAGGATGAGGTTCCTCGGGGGTTTGTCTTTCTACCAATGCCCTTAACCTTTCCTGACTTTGGGCCAAGCCAGTCATTACATTCATGAATTGGGTCATTTGGTTTCTCATCTCCACTCTTTCATTAGCCATCTGAGTCCTGACCTCAGTCAGGTCCTGCTGTACTTGCTCCATTTGGATACCAGGAAGGTTGTTGCGAGTAGGATACCGGTGCGTTCGGTTGACAGGGAACACTCTTCTGCGAGCAATGTTTCCTGAAGTCACAACAGAGTTAGAAACAAATAAATACAAAACCTACAAAAAAAACAAGGTTAGTATGCAATGCAGTATGCTTATTTGTTTTCCAAGGTATCCGGCTTGGTTCTTGGTTTTGACCTTTCCAGACCTCGAGGAAGATGCTTTGATGTTGTTGAGAAAAGAAATCCAAATGGAAACAAACTAAAATATATTACAAATGATGAATACATAGTCTGTTTTTACAACATATGCCCCTGAAGGGTCAAAATACAACAAAAAAAGAAAAGTACATCAAATGGAAACAACAACAAACAAAAAGTCAGACATTCAGTCCAAACTCATCCTCCTTAACCTCCTTCAGAAGTGCCTCAGTCACTGGACCAGCTGGATGCTCTGTAATGGTCCTAATGAGGAGGTTCCTGGTGGCAATGGCAGTGGTCAGCTTCTTGTGCTTGTCCTGATCCTTTGATCTCTTCAATCCAGCCCTAAGCTTCAACTCTGAAATCTCCTTCTGGGCTGCCAGCAAAGCTTCCTATTGCTTCTTTTCATTAGCCTCTAACTGTTCAATATTGGCTTGAGTTCTCTGATCTTCTTGTGTCCGGGCTTCAGTGATCCTGACCCACCTTGCTTGACTCTCTTGCAGATAGAGCTCACTCCTAGCCTTCTGAATCTTGGCCTCTTTACAGGCATTCTTCAATATTTTCTCCCCAGCTCTTGCCTTCCTGATATAGTCCTCCGTTTTCTCAATCTTGGCCAGATGCTCCACCCTAAGCTTCTCCAACCTTTCAATGTCCAGACGACCATCACTCCTTTCCCAAAGGGTCTTCTTCAGAGCTTGAGACAGATTCTCATTCCTTTCCTTCAGCTTCTCAAATTCTTCCAGGCTGACAGTGGCTGCTGGCTGTACTGTAGAGGGTCCAGGTATGTCCTCCAAGGTGAAGGGCATTCCAGTAATCTGAGCTCTAGCATGGGACCAGTCATAGTACTGAGCTGAAGCAACATTATTGCACCTTCCAAGAATAGCCATCCCTTTTGTCTGGATGTTGTCCCAAGCCCAGGATGCTTGTCTGACAATAGCTGAATTAGGTTTTACTTCACAATACAGGGTCTCAGCTAAATCTTGCACTCTAGGAGGGTGGACCAAAGCATAGCCTAGTTGTCTTTTAAACAGCAAAGGATTGTAGTTGATGCAACCCTTTACTCCTACCAGAGGTACATTTGGGTATTGCCCACAGCTGGTGATAATATCTTTGCCTTTGGTGCTCTGGGTGCACCATCTGATGTCATCTGAAGTTAAAGCAATGAACCTCTTGGCCCAATTCTTCTGTTGGTGGGGATTCAGGAATGCATCTGACTTAGGTAGGTGTTTGAGCAGCCAGGTGTGAAACAGAGGAGCACAACATCTCACCAACTTCCCTCTTTGTTTCTCATTCCTCTGATGGATGGAGTAATAAAAATCTCCCAGCAATGTGGGTACTGGGTTCCTTAGAAGGAAAAGATGAATGGCATTCTTGCTGACAAATTTGGGCTCATCTGCAAACAGTATAACCCCATATATGCTGAGGGCTAACAGTGCACAGACTGCCCTACATTCTCTCAAAGAGGCCTTCAGGATGGCCTGAGAAATCAAGAAGTCTAAGTGCAAACCAGGGATTCCAGCTTTTGTTGTCATATTTTGCTCAATCAAAGTAGGCTCCAGGTACAGTGCTTTTGCTATTTCTCCATTGCTGGGAGCTGGCATCTCTGGGTTGAAGGGGACCCCACCCCTGACAGGTACTCCAATCAATGATGAAAATTCTTCCAGCAGAGGCCCTAACTGAAAGTATGGGAAGGTGAAGCATCTCAAAGGAGGGTCATAAAACTGTAAGCATGTGTGGATCATGCTCCTCTGAGAAGGGTCAAGGTCCATTACCATATCCAGGATACCTCCATAATGCTCTCTAAACAATGGGATATGGTCAGGTGTGATAAGTGACTGGACCTGCCTGATGCCAATCAACACAGGCTCAAAGAAATGGTAAGATATGTTGCTCTTCCTGAGAGTAGTCATGAATACTGCTGAAGAGCTGAAGATAGCTGCTGATGAAGATCAAAACTGATACTGGAGATGAGCCACTGATAGGCTGATGCTGGTGATGATGAGAATAGCTGAAGCAGACAAATGATGAAGATAGCTGAAGCTGAGGTCTATGCAAAAGAAGGGGTCAAAACAAAACCAGATACAATGTGGATACCCTGAAAAACAAATAAACAAATGTTAAATGATGCAATGATGATGTATGCAAATGATATGCAAGGGTTTGTGATCAAGCTGGATCTGATTATCTGTCTTGATATGAAGCCCATATATGTTCAAGAAGGTCCAGATGAAGGTTCAGAAATCCAGTAACCAGCGTGGGGGACTCAAATAAAGAGTCACATGTCCAGGGTTAAATCACAAGAACTGTCCAAAATGAGGTACTCTTAAACCAAATAGTAACAGGGTATGATGTGGCCAAGGGTACCTGCAAACCTGCAAACAGCCCAACCCCCTCACAGGTAATGTTCTAGAACAAGGATCCTCAGACTTGGATCAGTGATGAGAAGTGTAAACACTTCTAACCCGGAGGTACAGTGTTTACAATAACCATAAAAGATCCTCCTCTAATTCACCTCAGTTTCTGAAGGTCATAATAAAGGTCATCCAGACTTAGCAGGGTTCTCAAGAAGAAACCCATATCTGAACCGTGTTTCATATTCCCGCACCAGACCGAAATGGAATGGGAAAAAACATGAACCACTCTAGCCTAGGTGTCACTCAGGTCCCAGGTATAGGACCTTAAATTCTTAATGAAACCCCACCCACAAAAACAGAAAACCAGATCCAGCAATGATAATATGACAATATGATGCATAAAACTGTAAAGAAAGCAATAAACAAGACTATACATAAAGCAAATAAATAAAACAAATATATAAACACAATTAGCACATAACACCCCAGTAAACACAAATCAAACAAGCGCTAGGAGGAACCCACAAAAAGAACCAGAAGCCCTGGTTACAGTATAAGTATCCCCAGCAGAGTCGCCAAGCTGTCGCTCCCACCAAATGAGGCTAAGTCAAATGGGGTACAGACGCGAACGGTCGGCGAAAGGAGAGAGAACACCCAAGGGTGAACTCAGAAGACAAGAGTCGCCAGCTAGGCATTTTTATCCCGGGGAAAAGGTAATGCTGCATAAACCTAAGGAAAGATATGGATAAGATGGTTGCGAACCAGAGAGACTGAGAAAGGGGGTTGGTTACAACCTGGGAAGGTATTAGCACCCAGATTGTCCGTCGTACTCGACGGGATCCACGCTTAAAAGATTTGTGTTTAAAGGGGTAGTGTCAGTGCAATCTGTGTATCAAAGCTGGAAAGAATGCAAGTGTCAGTGTAAAAGAAATGTGAAGTGTATAAGAGAAATGTCAGTGTAAGAACAAGAGTGAAGCTCAAGACTATGAGGCTTAAAGAATAAAGCTGGAAGAGGGGGAATATACAGAGACTTTTGTTCGATAACTGTTAAGTTATGCCTACGTATCCTCTCGTGCAATGAGGAAGTCAGAACACCGTAGTTCGACTCAAAGAGACTGAAAGATGAATTGACTTGTGAACTGCTTACTTGTCTATGCTCAAGTGTATGACCTGTCTGGCTTAGGTGCAAACTGTCTTGCATTAGACGGAAGAAGCGAGTTCTCGTTTGTGAGTGAATGAGATGAGAAAAGAATCCCGGGGGAGATGATTATTGTTTGTTTTTGTGTTTTCAATCTTTTATTGCTTTTTTGTGTTTGTCATAAGTGAGTGAGCTTAAGCCTAAACCAAAGGTTAGTAAACTCATCACATCCTCCCTCTGATTAGGGGTAATGAGAATACCTTAAGTATGAAGTAAGAACCTCACACTTAATCACCATGATGTAGGATTAAGATCATTACGCTACTTGCATTTATTTAGATGTTTTTTGGATTTTTGTTTAGTGTTAAGTAATGAATTTAAGCCATAATCAAGGATTTAATGGACCCATTACACCATCCTAATAGAAGGATAATAGATGAGAACATTTAAGCTGAGGAAGGCTCCTCAACTTAATCCATGATTAGGGATTAACCTCATGACAAAACAAAGCCTTTATTAAAATGGATTTTAGTTAATGGTAAGATTAGGAAGTGGATTTTATGATTTGTAAGACAACTTGAGGGGGACTTGTCCATTAACACTAGGGTTAGTCCTTCTTAACCAATTAAGGAAGAATTAGAACCCTAATGCAAGGCCCAAGTTACAAGCTTGATGTCTTAGTGATTATTAAGTGAATTGATTAGAGGATTTAAACACATTAAGGGTTTAACACTTAGGATTAAAGTTATACACTCCATCCTAATAGAAGGATGCAGGCATAAGCTTAATCACAAAGCTTTAAAACCTTTAGGGTTTAGTCCTTGATTATGAGATGAGAAAAGAAGACTCAAAGATGACACAAAGGTAAAAGCTAAATGGGGGACTAATCAAACCCTAATCATGATCATGCTTGGTTGTTCCTAAGGTTAATGAGGCTTAAGAAAGAAAGAGATCTTCAAAGGCCACCAAGGAGGAACAAGATAGAAAAGAGATGAGATAAGAAGAGAAAAAGAGGGGAGAGAGACACAAGTGAGAAAGCTCACTCAAAGACAAGTAAAAATGAAGCAAGAATGTAAAATGATGAGGTGAGAAGAGGTAGGAGGTGAAGGCAAATCCACCTTCCAAACAAACTTACCATTAACCTGAAAAGTTAGTACAAGATGCATAAGAGAAGAAATGAGATGAAACAATGCATATGGATGAACAAATGTCAAAGTCAGAAACATACATATGATTCAAATGATGTCAAGGGATGGTGCAAATTCATACAAGATGCACATATGAGAGCATACAAGAGAATGGATGCATATGGAGCATGCTTTGAACCATAAAGGTTCATGAAAGTTTATGAAATGGAATGAACATATGACATGTCAAATGAATGATGAAATGATCAAACATGACTCTAATGTGTCCTAAGATGCATTATGAATCATGTGAATGCACAAAATGTCATGGCAAGTCCTTGAATGCAAGCATATGAGAGATGGATACAAGTGAAGGCACAAATTAGGGTTTATGCATAACATACAACACAAAACTCAAAATTAGAAGCAAATGACATGATAAAAATTTGAAAATGGGATCAAAGGAACCCTAACCCTACACAAGTTCACTGCCCAAAGGAGGGGACCTAAATCTTAACCTAATGGGAGTTGTGATTTTCCTAAGTCAACTAGGGTTTCAAGATACCTCAAAAGGAAAAAATGCACATCAAATTGAAAATGATGGATGAATTCAAACCAATTTTACCCTAGAAACTACATGATGTGAAGGATGCAATGCAAGAAGAACCATCATCAAACTCCTCATGGTTAGGCAGAATGAATTTTTCTAAGTTTGAACAAAAATATTGCCTTTAAATGAATTTAATTCCAATGAAAAAGGTCAAAATAGTTCAAGAACCAAAAAGAAATTTGTTTTGAGAGTTTGATAATGTTTCTAAATGTTTTAAAATGCAATGTGAATTTTTTTTGTGATTTTTAAATACCTAAATGCATTTTTAATTAATTAATTTCCATTAACTAATTAAAAATAAACATTTAAATGATTTAAAAATAATTTTTAATGCAAAAAATAAAAATAAAAATATTTTTGGGTTCTGAAAATTAATGAAATGTTTGACAAAAAAAACAGAATTTTTCAATGCATTTTCCTATTTTTAAAAATTCGTGGAAGTTAAATATAAATAAAATGAAATAAAAATGAATAAATGGAAAAGTATGCAAATCCAATGGCTGGAATTCAAATGGATAACGCGTGAATTGACTCGTGCCAGATCCTGTGGTCTACATTCAAACTAACCTATTTAAAATTAAAATCTAATTAATTAACTTAATGACGTGGATTAGGGCTTAAGTGATGGATCTGAGCCACTCATTCGCGCGCGGGTCAACACGGGTTAACAGGATCTATGGCTCACATTCAAACCAAACCCTAATCACAATTAAAGCCCTAATGACTTTCAGATGACCGGAACAGTGTTCCGGTCATCTTCTCCGGCCAACCAAAAATCAAACTCACTCCCTAGGTTGTTTCAAGTGCTCTAACTCTCCAGATTTCATCCTCTACTCACCCTAAACACGAATCAATCACAAAATCACATTTACAATGCATCAACAACAAGATTCGAGCAAAATCAAGAAAACTGCAAAAATTTCAGAACATGCATACACACTCATTTCTCAACCATTTTCAGTGATTCAAAGCTTAACATGATCAGTGAAACAAACTCTTTCATCCTATAACAAGAAATTGCATTTCTGGAAAAAAAATGTTCTTGAGCTCACCTGAACTGGAGCTTTGAACTTTGGAGCTTTCTGGCCAGTTTCTTGCTTCAAAGTCCTTCCAATGATCTCCCTGAAGATGCTTTGAGGCTTAGTTGGAGTGTATTGTGGCTGGTTTTGGAGATTAATGAAGTTCTGACCAAGGGGGTGAAAAATCGTGTTTCTGTTTGTGGGCTTTTCAGGGCAAATTGATGGTTGGGAAATGATCAGAGGACCATGTTGAGTGATTCTATGGAGTTTGTTTTTGAGGTTTGTGGCTTGTGTATTGAGATTCGAAGAAAAATGCATAAAGAGGGATTTTGGAGAATGCTGACTTGTGGGAGAGCTCAGGCTGTGTTGTATGGTGTGTTGAGGTGCTTTTGGTCCATGTATCAAGTTGGGATAGGTCAGAGAGTTGTTGCTGGCCTATGTTGATTGGTATGGTCCATTTTGCCAAAAGTCAATGTTAGGTGTCCTTTGAGGTATGGGTCATGGAAGGCTGGTTTAGGGGCATGGCTTGGTTCAGCTGAGATCAAGGATTGCTTATGGATCAGATTTTGTGAACTGAGGCAAGTGGATGAGAAGCTTTGGGTCATTTTGCAAATTGGTACAACTTTGGCCCCTTTGTGATTTCTTGAAGCATAAGTCATGAAACTTGGAGATTCTTTGGTGCATTCTGATTTTTAGGTCATGTGTTATGCTTGTGTAATGCTTAGAAGTTGATTTGAAGTCATAATTGGCCTTAGCATGAAGTTTTGCAACTTTCCTCTTTTGGTGTAAAAGTGAAATTTATGTGATTTTGTCCAACTTTGACAAGCCATAACTTTTTATCCAAAATGAATTAGAATGAGTTCTTGTACTTTTTGAAAATGGGAGGATCCATTCTACAACTTTCATGACCAAAGTTTTCTCATTTGAAGCATTTTTGAATAAAAAAGAGGAGGTTGAAAAACTTTCCCAAAATGGCAAGTTTCCATTACAAGTCACTTTCCCAAAAAGGCAACTTTGCAAATGACTTGAAATTTTCCAATTTTGTGAACTTCTAACATCCTCTATGATCAAATAAAGATCATACACATCCAAAATGATGGGAAACACCCTTTGGTTAGGTCATTGGGGGTCTCAGATGCCCTGATTTTGCACTGACTTGCTCAAGAAGTCATCTCTTGATCAGATGCCTTCCCCATTGAATTTATTCATGAAACTTGATATGCATGATCCTTATAACATATAGAGACCCATAGAAACAAGAATGACCAAAAATTTTGGAGTTATGGCCTCTGAAACCAAAACCCTAATCTTAGGTCATCTGTGCAGTTAAACCTGGCTCTGCTTCCATGCCTTTCTTAGTTCTTGTGATTCTTTGACTTCCTTGGCCTTGTGAGGGTATAATATGATGCTTGAACATACATGGACCCCTTTGAAGTGATTGATGACCTTTGGAGTAGCTCAAGTAGCTCTTGGATTGCTCAGATCACAAACCCTAGATGCAGATGACTTTGAATCAATGCAATGAATCAAAAATGTGGTATGAGATGCTATGATTGAATTTATGCAAATGAAAAGATCACAAGCCATGGTGAAATGGGTGAGGGCAAATTTGGGGTGTTTACAGCCGCCTCTACCGCGCCATTCATCTTTGGCCGGTAAGGAGAATAATTATGATGTTGAATCTTGAAGTCTCGGCACAGTTCTGCCATCATCTTGTTGTTTAAATTGGAACCATTGTCAGTAATGATTCGCTCGGGAACTCTGTATCTGCAAATGATGTCTCTTTTCAGAAATCTGGCTACCACGTGGCGAGTGACATTGGCATAAGATGTTGCTTCAACCCATTTGGTGAAGTAATCAATCGTGACCAAGATGAAACGATGACCATTTGAAGCAGTAGGCTCTATCTTCCCGATCATGTCAATGCCCCACATAAAAAAGGGCCAAGGAGATGACATGACGTTGAGCGGGCTAGGAGGAACATGCATCTTGTCTGCATAAATCTGGCACTTATGGCACTTACGGGCGTACGAACAACAATCTGCATCCATTGTTAGCCAATAGTATCCTGATCTCAACAACTTCTTAGCCATAGCATGTCCTCCTGCATGAGTACCGAAAGATCCCTCGTGGACTTCCTGCATTGACAAGTCTGCTTCGTGTCTATCCATGAATCTGAGCAAAACCATGTCAAAGTTCCTCTTATACAAAACCCTCTTTGTATTCAAGAAGAAGCTAGAAGCAAGTCGTCTCAAGGTCTTCTTGTCATTGGATGATGCCCCAGTTGGGTATTCTTGTTTTTATAGGAAAAGCTTGATATCAAAATACCAAGGTTTCTCATCAGACACTGCGTCTACAGAGAAAGCGTAAGCTGGTGCATCAAGCCTGGAAATGTCAATCCTGGGCACATAGTTCCAACATAAGACTTTGATGGACAAAGAAAGAGTAGCTAATACATCGGCAAATTGATTTTCATCTCGTGGTATATACTGAAGCTTAACCTTCGTGAAGAACGTCAACAGTCTTCTGGCATAATCCCTATAAGGAATTAAGTGTTCTTGATGTGTATACCACTTGTCGGTAATCTGGTTGATGACGAGGGCTGAATCTCCGAATATATCGAGGGTCTTAATCCGAAGATTAATAGCCTCATCTATTCCCATTATGCACGCCTCATACTCCGCTTCATTGTTGGTGCAGCCAAAAGTAATTCTGGCAGCAAAGGGAAATGAACACCTTCGGGAGTGATAAGAACAACACCAACTCCACGTCCGTTGATATTGACTGCCCCATCAAACATCAAATTCCATTTGGATTCATGGCCAGGCCCCTCCTCTGAAAGTGGTTCCTCGCAATCTCTTGCCTTGAGGTACATGATGTCCTCATCAGGGAAATCAAACTTCATTGGCTGATAGTCGTGTTCAAGCGGTTGTTGTGCAAGATAATCCGACAATACACTTCCTTTGATGGATTTCTGGGAAGTATACTGTATGGCATACTCTGTTAAGATCATTTTCCACCTTGCAACCCTTCTGGTTAATGCTGGTTTCTCAAAAATAATACTTGACAGGCTCCATTTTTTAGATTAGCAATGTGGTATGGGTCAACATGTACTGTCTCAGTCGGCGAGCAGCCCATGCCAAAGCGCAGCAAGTTTTCTCGAGCAGTGAGTAACGGGATTCACAGTCGGTAAACTTTTTGCTAAGGTAATAAATAGCATGCTCTTTTCGACCAGACTCGTCATGTTGGCCTATAACACACCCCATCGACCCTTCTAACACAATCAAGTACATGATAAGTGACCGTCTTGGAACTGGAGGCATTAGGATCGGAGGCTCCTGCAAATATTCTTTTATCTTTTCAAAGGCTCTCTGACAACCTTCATTCCACCTGGCCGTTTGTTCTTTCCTTAACAATTTGAATATTGGCTCGCATGTGGCAGTTAGATGAGATATAAACCGTGAAATGTAGTTCAATCTCCCTAAAAACCCACGCACTTCTTTTTCTGTTTTCGGTGCAGGCATGTCTTGTATTGCTTTTACTTTTGCAGGATCTACCTCGATCCCCCTCTGACTAACAATGAAACCCAACAACTTACCGGAATGCACTCCGAATGTACACTTGTTAGGATTCAACCTCAATCTGTACTTTATCAACCTATCAAACAACTTTTTGAGATTGACCAGATGCCTTTCTTCGTCCTGGGACTTGGCAATCATATCGTCCACATAGCATTCAATTTCTTTGTGTATCATATCGTCGAACAAAGTTACCATAGCCCTTGATATGTTGCCCCGGCGTTCTTCAATCCAAAGGGCATAACCTTGTAGTAGAATGTACCCCACGAGGTAATGAATGTCGTTTTCTCCATGTCTTCCGGTGCGATCTTGATCTGATTGTACCCGGAGAAGCCATCCATGAAAGAAAATACCGAAAACTGAGCGGTGTTATCTACAGCACATCAATGTGAGATAATGGAAAGTCATCCTTTGGACTTGCTCTTTTTAGATCCTGATAATCGACGCACATACGAACCTTGCCATCTTTCTTTGGAACAGGTACAATGTTAGCTACCCAAGGTGGGTAACTGGTCACAGCAAGGAACCCGACATCCCACTACTTTTGAACTTCCTCCTTGATCTTCATAGCCATATCAGGGCTAGTTCTTCTCAACTTTTGTTTCATGGGAGGACAGTCTTCCTTTAGTGGTAGCTTGTGCACAATGATGTCAGTATCCAACCCTGGCATATCCTGATACGACCAGGCGAAGATATCCACATATTCACGTAGCATACCGATCAACTCCTTCTTTACCTCGGCCTGCAGACTGTCCCCAATCTTTATCTCTTTCTTTACGTCCTCAGACCCAATGTTGATGATCTCTATTTCTTCCTGATGAGACTGAATGACCTTTTCCTCTTGTTTCAACAACCTGACCAATTCCTCTAGGAGTTTACAGTCTTCCTCAACCCCTTCATTAGCTTGGTAGATAGGATTATTGAAGTCATGCATAGTCATAGCAGGAACGTTATCACGGGAATCCGGATGATCAACACTACACAAATGATGTGCTTATTTCAGAATCTGTTCGTTCAAAGGAGACGCAAACACACAAAAACTTGTGTTCTCTTTCTTTTATTTTGAAAAATGTCCTTTATTTCATGGAAAAATCAAATGCATTAAAAACATGGTGGCCCTACAAATGGATCCAGCACCTTGGACAAAGTGCAGGATTTGACATGCAGTATGATAAAATGGAAACAAGAAAATTACTTTGGCTGCCAAGTAACTTGAACGAAATCTTTAGTAGACCAGTTCCGAAGCTCCTCCCCAGGTACGCATCGGTGAATCCATTTATCCAAGTCGCAGTCACTATCCCCATCTGCATCTGTTGCACAAACATTGTTGTAGTCGAGCATTCCAGCACTTGTGAATGCTATGGGCTTACTGCCTTGAGACCAGCTGGATTGACCAGGTTGATATTCGAGACCAAACTTGTCATCCTTCTTTTCCACTTCTAACAGCTTGCCCCAACCTTGGGCCTTTCTGGATTGAACTACTTCTTTAGCTTGCTTGTAGGAGTAGATATGAGTCCCTTCCTTTTCATTGCTCTGACCTGTTGAAGACAAAATACTGACATTGACCGTCTCAAAAGCTTGGCAAAGTGTCTCATGGATTTCCCCGTCCATTTCCACATACTTGAAGGTCGACAGATGGCTTACGAAAATATCCACTTCTCCGCACACAGTAACGAGCTGGCCGTCTACCACATACTTCAACTTCTGATGCAATGTAGATGTTACCGCGCCAACAACATGAATCCAAGGACGTCCCATCAAGCAGCTTTAAGCGGGTTGAATATCCATAACATAGAATGTGCTCCTGAATACCTGAGACCCAATATTTACCGGTAGCTCCACCTCCCCAAACACAGATCTTCGGGACCCATCAAAGGCTTTCACAATCAAATCACTGGGTCGCAAAACGATGCCAGCAACATTCAACTTCATGAGGGCCTTCTTAGGGAGCACATTGAGAGAAGAGCCTGTATCTACTAGGACGTGTGATAAAATAACACCCTTACACTCCATGGTGATATGTAGGGCCTTGTTGTGATTACACCCCTCAGAAGTAAGGTCTATATCTATGAATCCCAACCCTTGGCTGGCGTTTACACTGCCTACCACAGTCTCCAACTAGTTGACAGTTATCTCCTGTGGTACATATGCCATTTGTAAAACTCTTAGCAAAGCCTCTCGGTGATCTTGAGAACACATCAGCAATGACAGAATGGATATCTTGGACAGGGTCTGATTCAGTTGTCAACCACCTTATAATCGCTTTTCTTAATTATTCTCATGAATTCCTCGACTTCCTTTTCAAAAGTTCCTAGACCGGCAGTAGGAGTCGTCACCTCTTTAGTTGCTATCTGCTTACCCTTAGCCTTCGCAACAGCTTCAGCTTCGGGATCACCTCTGAGAACTTGAGGAGCAAAGAGACGCCCGCTCCGAGTAAACCCTCTAACTCCTCCGACATTCACAACAGTCGGGTCAATTGTTACTGCTCTACTCTCCACCTTCTGGCCTTCTACGTACACGTCTGAGCCATAATGCCAAGGGATGGATTTGTCATTAGCATAGGGAATTGGACCCAGAACAGTGATAGTTACTGGACTCACTTTTGGAACATAGATGGTCACCGACTCTCTCCGGGCAGGAACTTCAGCAGGATCAAAATAAATCATCACTGTAGACACACAATCGCCTTTGTGGTCAACTCCGTCGAACTGTAGCGACCCCTCGTCAATCAAATACTGCAGCCCCGCTTTCAAATCCCCACAACCATTAACGGAATTCATGCAGCCCTCACAGCCAACATTGCAACCTGGAAAAACCTGCCCTTTCAACAATCTGTCTTTCACGACTAACAAGGAAGTCTTCACTTTACCCACATTCAAAATCAAGTTCAACCTCTCGCCACTATCGACAGTGTTTATCCTGGTCCCTCCATGATTTGGAATGGGGTTTGATGTAACATTTGGAGGCGGTGCGAAATTAATTGCCTTTGAATCAATCAAGTCCTGGACTTTATGCTGTAATGCCCTGCACTTCTCCGTTGAGTGCCCGAGAGCTCTTGAATGAAATGCGCATCTTGCACTAGCATCATACCCCACTGGAAGCTCTCTAGGTGGAGGTGGTGCTAATGTCCTCAACTGAACCAAGTTCAACTCTAACAATCTCTGAAGCAGTGTCGTGTACGTCATTGGGATAACTTTGAATACCCTGTTAGATGGACGAGCATGCCTCTGTTGATAAGGTCTTTGCTGATAGTTATTGCGTTATGGTTGTTATTGTTGTTGTTGTTGTTGTTGTTGTTACTGTTTTTGTCGCACAGGACCTGTGGGGATGGTGACAGCTGCCACTTGCTCGTAGGATCCTCTGTATCCGCAGCCCCGACCTCGACCGTACACAACATTAGCTTCTCCCTCCCTTCTTCTTGGAGGTCCGTTGAAAGCTTTTCTCACACCACTTGAGTTACCTCCACCACTGTCCTGAATCTTCCCCATCTTCAGAAGAGTTTCAACCCTCTCTCCAGCTATCACGATGTCATTAAAATTTGTTGCTAAACAAGACGCCAGTCTCTCAATAAACACCCCCTGCAGCGTTCCCATAAACATGTCTGCCATTTCATTCTCTAACAAGGGAGGTTGCACTCGAGCAACAAGATGATTCCACCTCTAGGTGTACTCTTTGAACCCTTCTTTAGCATTCTGAGACATCGTCTGCAACTGGGTACGATTCGGAGCCATATCCAAATTATACTGATACTGCTTCACAAATTCCTCAGCTAAATCCTTCCAGCTTCGGATATTGACCCTGCTAAGCTTCATGTACCATTCCAAGGAAGCCCCTACAAAACTATCCTGGAAGTAATACATCCACAGCTTCTCATCATCTGTATGCGCAACAATTCTTCCCACAAACGACTGAAGGTGAGTTTTCGGGCAAGCTGTTTCGTTTTTCTTATCAAAAGTAGGGACTTTGAATTTGTAGGGAATTCTCACCCCTGGCACTAAGCCCAAATCAGTGATGTCAAACCCTAGAGAACTCTGAGATTGAATGGCACAGATCTACTCAGCCATTTCTTCAAATCTTCTATTCACGTCAACCCCTTGGCCTTCCGCCTCATCCAACAAAGTGAACTACTCGTCCTGCCCATCCATCTGCAGATTATTCACTCCATCATTGATAATAGTGACCCCTGGTTTTACCACAGGGATTTCAACATGATGGGCGCCAGCCCCGTTGCGATTACCTCCATCTGCTATCCCATTGTTCCTGGCCTGATTGTTCTCTACCATCTCGCGCAAACGCTATTGAGTTTGACCCATCCCAGCTATGAGGGTCATGAAATTGTCCATTCTTGTCCTTAAATCTGCCAGATATGCTTGCATATGCTCCATTGCTCTCTCTGTTCACCTTTGTAGGGTATCTGTGCACCGTTGACTGTCTCTGAACCTTCTTGGGAGCTATAGTGCCTAAAACTGACATGAACGTTAGAACACTTGAGAAATGCCTACAAAACAACAAACACGTTATATGCATACAATGTAACCGTTCATGCTTCCACGCTTAGGCATTAATATGCCCCGGTTCTGGTATTTTGACAGAAAATACTCCAGATGACTTTTTGGAAACTAACTTTTCAAACCTTTTTGAGGAGTATTCAGACCCTGATGGCTTAGGACAACCAACTTTGCTCATTCAGAAATGGTAATCGGAAAGTATCATTGCATAGCAGGAACAAACTACCAACAATCAGAGTCATAGACATAGACAACATTCCCCAAAGGGTTACAATTCAATACAAAAGACAAGAAGATAAAGCAAGACTCCTACAACAAGCCTGTAGATAGTATGAACGCAAATAACAGTAAACTAAAACCCTAGGCTAAAGGAAGATCCAGGCTCCTCTTCTGCAGTTTCCACTTCTGTCTGGTTCTTCTTGACGCCTGCTCTCAGATTAAGATCTGCAATCTTTTTCATTACTTCTTCCAGGGCTAGCTGGCTCTGCACCAATTGCTGAGTATTTTCCATTCGTATCTTGTGAACTTGTTCGACCTCTTCTTTCTTGAATGCCATCTGCGCCTCAAATAATTCTTCTTTTTCTTTGTACTTCTTCTGCTCCTATTCTCTTTGGCCTTGTAACCAAGTAATGGATTGACGAGCTTCTCTGAGAGTCTTCACAATCTTCTTATGCTCTGCTTCTCTCTTTGACTCGGTTAAACCCAATCTCTGAAAATGAGCTTCTTGGCAACTTCGGTGGGGTAAACCTTTCATGCCCCATGTTGCACTCTGAATACCTGCAATCCTGTTATGACAAAGAAACATACAGGTACCCCGAGGTATCCCTTACTGGATTCCATCACAGGAGTTTAGACACTCCTGGGAGTAAGTAATATATTTCCTGCAAGCACGTGATTAGAAAGGCACATCTGTTTTTATGCGAATGTTATATCAAAGATATCGGACATTTTTGCAAAAGAAATGTACGAGACGAAATGTGACTGAAAAATCTGATTTTATTAATTTGTGCGCCCTGAATTGGCAAATGCAGTCAAAGAAACAAATCCCCTGAAATGAGGAGATTGTTACAAATTGAGAAAAATGAAGGTGCTGGCAATGTTGACGATGCTTTAGCGAGCTTCCTCTTGCTATGACTCGTATGATCTTGATGTTCTTCTCATCTTGCTTTCTGGAGGAGGCTGATTCTGACTGCTGTTTTAACCTTTCGAAGCTTGCAGTGTTGTAAGTGATACAGACGAATTCAGAATGCAGTTGTTCGCTTATTCCCTTATTTTGCGTGGATCGCCCTTTCGGGTTTTCAATCCACCGGGATACCCATTTTTGCCTGAGCTGTCCAATGCGGCTTTTCAACTCAGCGGGTGCACATTTTTTCTTTTTTTCCCTTATTTTTGCCCGAGTCTTTTATTTTGTTTTTGACTCGCCGGGATGCCCTATTTTTGCCTGGACTTACATTCTGTTTTTATGTCCAGCGGGTCATTTTATGCGAAGTATTTTTTAACTGCATCTGAATTCACAGGGGATAAGAAATCTTCACCATCCATAGTAATGAGCATCAGTGCTCCACCAGAGAAAACTTTCTTCACTATGAACGGGCCATCGTAATTCGGAGTCCACATGCCCTTGTGGTCTGTATGAGGAGGAAGGAGTCTTTTCAGCACAAGATCTCCTACTTGGTATTCCCGAAGCCTGACTTTCTAATCGAAGGCTTTCTTCATTCTCTTCTGATACAGCTGCCCATGACAGATTGCAACTAATCTCTTTTCTTCGATCAG
Source organism: Lathyrus aphaca (assembly GCA_963966055.1). Classification (NCBI taxonomy): domain Eukaryota; kingdom Viridiplantae; phylum Streptophyta; class Magnoliopsida; order Fabales; family Fabaceae; genus Lathyrus; species Lathyrus aphaca. The sequence goes on from OZ014520.1 coordinate 88,522,334, forward strand.
ATTCAGTTGATTGTACCGAGAACGGACCCACTCTGCTTCATTCAACTTGACATCCATCAGTACCCACAAGGAAGGTAATTCAACTTCAACAGGTAGGACTGCCTCCATACCATACATAAGCTGATACGGGGTTACCCCGGTAGACGTTCTGATTGATGTACGGTACCCATGCAAGGAAAATGGTAGCATTTCATGCCAGTCTTTGTATGTGATCACCATCTTTTGCACAATCTTCTTAATGTTCTTATTAGTTGCCTCAACAGCGCTGTCGCTCCCGACAAATGAAACAGGGTCATATGAAGGTACAGACGCGAACGGTCGGCGAAGGGAACAGTGAGAACACACAGCCGCGAACTCACTGGAGATGAATAGAGTCGCCAGCTAGGCATTTTTATCCCGGAGGAAAGGCAATGCTGCATAGACCTAGGAAAAGATGGATAAGACGGTTTGCGAACTAGAGAGACTGAGAAAGGGGGTTGGTTACAACCTGGGAAGGTATTAGCACCCAGATTGTCCGTCGTACTCGACGGGATCCACGCTTAAAAGATTTGTGTTTTAAAGGGGTAGTGTCAGTGCAAATTGTGCATAAAAGAGCTGGAAAGAGATGTACAGGTGTCAGTGTAAAAGAAGTGTGAAGTGTACAAATGATGTGTCAGTGTGAGAACAAGAATGAATTGCTCAAGAATATGAGGCTAAAGAATGAAGCTGGAAGGAGGGGGAATGTACAGAGACTTTTGTTCGATAACTGTTAAGTTATGCCTACGTATCCTCTCGTGCAATGAGGAAGTCAGAACACCGTAGTTCGACCCAAGGAGACTGATAGATGAATTGACTTGTGAACTGCTTACTTGCCTATGCTCAAGTGTGTGACCTGTCTGGCTCAGGTGCTAACTGTCTTGCATTAGACGGAAGAAACGAGTTCTCGATTGTGAGTGAAGATGGTGAGAAAAGAATCCCGGAGGAGACGATTGTTGTTTGTTTTTGAGTTTTCAGTCTTTTATTCCTTTTGAAAGTTTGTCATAGGATAATGAGCTTAAGCCTAAACCAATGGGTTAATAAACTCATCACATCTTCCCTCTGATTAGGGGTAATGAGAATACCTTAAGTGTGAAGTCAGATTCTCACACTTAATCACCTCTGGTGTAGGATTAAGATCATTAACCTACTTGTGATTATTTAGATGTTTTTGTGTTTTTGTTTAGTGTTGAGTAATGAGGTTAAGCCATAATCAAGGATTAAACAGACTCATTACACCATCCTAATAGAAGGATAATAGATGAGAATGTTTAAGCTGAGGAAGACTCCTCAACTTAATCCATGATTAAGGATTAAACTCATGACAAAACAAACCTTTGATTAAGTGGATTTTAGATTAATGGTATGATGATGAAGTGATTTTTATGATTTGTAAGACAACTTGAGGGGGACTTGTCCATTAACACTAGGGTTAGTCCTTCTTAACCAATTAAGGAAGAATTAGAACCCTAATGCAAGGCCCAAGTTACAAGTGATGTCTTGATGATTATTAGATGAATTAATTAAGAGATCTAACACCTTAAGGGTTTAATACTTAGGATTAAAGTTATACACTTCATCCTAAGAGAAGGATGCAGGCATAACCCTAAGCACAAAGTCTTAAAGCCTTTAGGGTTTAGTCCCTGATTATGAGATGAGAAGAGAGGACTCAAAGAGAGACACAAAGGTAAAACTAAGAGGGGATACTAATCAAAACCCTAATTCATTGTCATGCTTGGATGATCCTAAGGTTTGTGAGGTTTTCAAGGACAAACTTCAGAGGAGCCACCAGGAAGCAGATGAATAAGACCAAGAGAAGCAAAATGACTTGCTTCATTCAAGAAGTCAAGTCACTTGAAGAAAGAAAGTGGGAGGAAGAAGAATGAGCAAGCTCAAACTCAAACACAAACATAAATGCAGCAATGGATGCAAGAGAGATGAAAAGAAAGGTTGTGAGAAGTGAAGGCAAATTCACTTCCCAAGTTTACTTACCACCTGAAATGTTAGAAAGAAATGCAATGCAATGCAAGATGAGATGAAATGATATGATGCTAAGCAAAACCAGAAGCATGTTGATGATGATTATGATGTTATGAGGTGCTGCAAACATGAGGCAAGACAATGGGGATGTTCATACAAGATCATGAATGCAAATGATGCAAGTTAAAGAGCATGAACAAGCATGGAAAGTTATGAAGCATACAAGACAAATGACATGGCAAATATGTAATGCAATGATCAAACATGCTTTCTATATGTCTTAAGATGTCAAATGAATCACAAGAATGAACCAAATGCAAAGACAAGTCATGTTATGCAAGAGAAAACAAGGAGGATGCAAGAGAACTCCCAAATTAGGGTTTATGGAACAAACATCAAACAAAAACCTAGAACAGAAACAAAACCCTAAGATAAAAATGGAAAATGGCACTCAAAGAAACCCTAAACCTATAATGAACCACTGCCCAAAGGGGAACTCTCAACTCTTAACCAAACTCAAGATATGAATTTCCTAAGTTATTAGGGTTTTTTAGGGTTCCTAACAAAACAAATGCCAAACAATTAGGAAATGAGGAAACAAATCATGGCCATTTTATCCTTGAAAATACATGCCAAACACAACACAATGCAAGAAGAATCAATGTCTCAACCTTCTCCAATAGGCAGAAATGAATTTTCAAACTTATGATCAAAATAATGCATAAAAAATGATTTAATTCAATGAAAAATTCTTAAAATGCATCAAGATCAAAAAAGAAATTTGGTTTGAAGGTTGGACAATGTTTCTAAATGTCTTAGGACATTTCATGAATTTTTTTGTAATTTTTAAATACCTAAAAGTATTTTTAATTAATTAATTCCCATTAATCAATTAAAAATAATCTTTTAAATATTTAAAAATACTTTCTTAATGATAAAAAATAAAATAAAAATATTTTTGGGTCATAAAAATTAATAAAACCTTAAGGAAAAAGTTTCATAATTTTTAAGATTTTTTGCTATTTTAAAATAATTATGCAATTTAAATGAAAAGAAATGAAAATAAAAATTAAATTAGATGGAAGTAATCAGAAGGAGAGGTTGAGATTGATTCTGGGCTCAAAGGGTTTGACTGGGCGCGCATCTGGACGGCCCAGATTCAAACCTCCCTAATTCTAATTAATTAATTATTAATCCATAATTAAACCTTAATGAAATGATCTGAACCACTCATATGCGCGCGGGAAACACAATCCAAGGGCTCAAATTCAAACCTTGCCCTAATTAATTACACTTAACCCTAATCACTTTCAGGCTGCCGGAGAAGACTTCCGGTCGTCTTCTCCGGCCAGCTCTCACCTGAGAAACCTCAAACTTCCTAAAAACGCATCAAAAATGAAAAATAGAAACTGGGAAATGATCCTTACACTCTCACGAATCAAACCCCTCTCTCAAAACAAATTTATATTTCCTAAATCAACTGAATCGAAGAGAAAAAGTTCTAGGTCACGCAAGCTTCAGAAACAAATTAAATGCTCAAATCACAACCATTTTCAAAACCAATGGTACCAGAATGATCAGTGAAACAAATAGAACAAGTTTGTAACAAGAAAAATCATTTCTGGAAAAATAAATTTCAGGCTACCTGAGATTTGAAGCTTTCCACTTGAGGACTTTCTGGCCTTCTCTTTATGTGCAAACCACTCCTTAGGACCCCTTGATGATGTTTGAATGCCTTAGAACAATTTATGTAGGCTGGCTGATGAGTTTCGAAAGCTCCTGCCTCAAGCTCAGTCAATAATGGCTATGGTGATTCTGACTGATTCAGGCCACTGTGAATGATGGTTTATGGTCCAGATGATGTATGGAGAAGCTTTGCAAGGTTTGTTTGGCTGTTTGTGGGCTAGGGAGGGAGATTCGAATGAATCTGCAGAATGAGGGTGAAGAATGGCAGTGGGGTGCTTTGGCTGTTTCAGGCTTATGCTTTGGGTGGTTTCTACTCAATGATACATGGTGAGTTGAATGGAGGAAAAGGTTTTTGTGTTTGCAAGCTGTGGAGAGGAATTCGAAGCAAGTTGCCAATGGGAGTGTTTTTGTGAATGTGTGTAGTGTGATGGTTTCAGCCTTGCTCCTTGTTATGGCTAGCTTGCAAATTGATAACATAAACAAATCTGATTAGCTGGATGATGTGACTTGTGCTTTTGTGATTGGTAAGTTTGCTTTTGCCAAAAGTCAAAAATCTTGTAAGAGAAGCATGGGCTTGATACTAGCTTGGTACAAGGCTAGGTATGGCGCATCATGGTGTGGTGAGAGAGCCAGCAAGGTCCAAAGGCCAAGGCAGCAAGTTGAGGGGGCATGATCATGAGTTTTGCAACTTGTTGCTTTATGGTTCACATGTGAAGAAAACCTTGTTACACAAACCAAACCATAGGCAAACTTGATCCAATTCTGATTTTCAGCACTTAGAGAATGTTTATGTGTTGGTTTGAAATGAATTAGAGGCTACATTTGGCTTTGGTTCAAGACTTTGCAAAATTTCCATTTGAAGCATGCCTTAGAAATTAATGATTTTTGCCAACTTTGCATTGCCATAACTTTTGATCCAAGAAGAGTTTGATCATGTTCTTGTACTTTTTGAAAAGGGAAAGATGGGATCTACAACTTTCATGACCAAAGTTTTTTCATTTGAAGCATTTTTGAATCATGAATCATGGCTTGAAAAATGACCTAAAATGATGCATTCTTGAAAAGTCAACTATGCCCAAAAAGTCAACATTTGCAAAAACCCTAAATTCTTGATTTCTATGAACTTCACCCTTCTTCCATGATCAAATAAAGATCATATACACTCAAAATGATGAAGATCAACCATTGGTTGGGTCATTGGGGGCCTCAGATGCCCTGATTTTGCACTGACTTGTCTGAAAAGTCAACTCTTGATCAGATGACTTCCCCATGGAATTTCTTCATGAAAATTGATATGCATACTCCCTATACCATATATAGACCAATGGAAACAAGAATGACCAAAAAATTTGGGGTTATGGCCTCTGAAACCAAAACCCTAATTTTCAGTCAACTGTGCAGTCTAACCTGGCTCTGCATCACCTCAAACCCTAGTTCTTGTGATTCCTCTGCAATTTTGACTTTGAGGAGGTGAAATATGATATAAGGACACACATGGACCCCTTTGAGTTGATTGGTGACCTTTGGAATGGCTCAAGATGCTTTGGGATTGCTCAGATCACAAACCCTAGGTGCAGATGCCTTAGAAACTATGCAGTGAATCAAAAATGAGATGTGAGATGATATGATTGTGTTTATGCATATGAGATGATCACAAGTCATGGTGTGAATGGGTGAGGGCAAATTTGGGGTGTTTACAGCTGCCCCTATTCAAACATGAGTTAGCTGTGCAGGTTGTAAGCGACGGCTTAACAAGCAAACAGGATAACTTGTGGTTGAATACCAAAGACAGTCCAAAGTTTGCACTCACAGAATGAAGAAGAAAAGGGATATAGATTATGAAAGAAAATAAAGTATATTGTAAGGTGTGGGCGACGGAGGACGACCGTCGAGCAGAGGACGACTGCTGGGTAAAGAGCAATGACGGGGACGGCCGACATGCTGGGAAAAATGTGAAGTAAAGCGATGATGGGGACGGCCGACATGCTGGGGATAAAAGGTAGAGCTAAGACGGGGACGGCCGACTAGCTGGAAAAATAAAATATCATGATGGGGACGGCTATCAAGATAAAGCTGTAAAAATTTTCTGGGGATCGAATGAAACATGACGGGGACGGCCATCAAGTTCATAAAGCAAAGCAACCAACGATGGGGACGGCCATCGGGCTAAAAAGGAGAAGGGACCACGACGGGGACGGCCATCGGGTTAAAGAATAAATGAAATAAACAGTTGATGGGGTACGGCCATCAAAGGTGAAGGACGATCACCTAGCAGGGGACGGCTGCTCTGTTGGAGATAAAAGAAATATGATGGGGACGGCCATCAAAGGTGGAGGACGACCACCTGGCAGGGTACGGCTGCCGAAAATATCAACGATATAGGATGAATGCCGGATAGAAAAAAGAGTCAACGATGGGGACGGCCATCGGACGAGCATGATGGAGGACGACCATCAAGAAGTGGAGGACGACCACTCAGCAGGGGACGGCTGCTCTCGAGGTTTGTCATGACATAGGACGAATGTCAGGTAACCAAAATCAACAATGGGGACGGCCATTGGATAAAGTGATGAAGGACGATCATCAAAGGGTGGAGGACGACCACCTAGCAGGGGACGGCTGCTAAAAATATCAACGATGGGGACGGCCATCGGATGAGCATGATGGAGGACGACCATCAAGAAGTGGAGGACGACCACTCAGCAGGGGACGGCTGCTCTCGAGGTATCGTAACACAGGACGAGTGTTAGATAAAAAGAAAGTTTGTTGGCGATCTACTGGGGATAATGTAAACACGGACGAGTGTTTATAACCAAGAAAGGAAAGGTATAAGTGTTTGGGTATTGTGTATAGATTAAAGATGCGGACGAGCATCCTTAAGACTATGATACGGACGAGTATCATGTAGAAACAAACTGACACATGTTCAGAGATGATGATACGGACGAGTATCAACTGGTTAACAAAGAACACGGACGAGTGTTGCATCTGAAAGGACTCTTCTGGGGAATAGTAGACACGGACGAGTATCTATACTCAAGAAGACATAAGTGTTTGACACGGTGTATGGATTAAAGATGCGGACGAGCATCCCTAAGACTATGATACGGACGAGTATCATGTAGAAACAAACACTAGACGCAATGTTCTGAGATGATGGTACGAACGAGTACCAACTGGTTAACAAAGAACAAGGACTACTGCCGAATCTGTGGGGTTATGAGTGATGATGTATACAAGATACGGACGAGTATCTGTATAAGCGTACCATGAGTAGTGAGTATTGTATTGTATAGATGAGTGTTTTAACTGTTGGGGAGAGTGACACGGACGGGTGTCAAAAGGAGAAGAGTATAATATTAACAAGTGTGTGGGTTGATGAAAGTGTACGCGACTGCGCTGGGGATATGACACGGACGGGTGTCAATAAAAGTGTATGTATAGGTATATGTGAGTGCAAAGAAGATGTCTTTGGCTTTCTGCTGGGGTATGACACGGACGGGTGTCAGGACGTATCTGTAATACGGGTGATCTTGTTCGTAAAGATGTTCAGGCGACTTTACTGGGGAGTGATGACACGGACGGGTGCCAAAAGGTGTATATACTGGTGTTTGTGATTTGAAAGGGCAGCTGCTTTTGCTGGGACTCTGGTGGGGATTTCTGTGTATTGTATTCTGTATAATGACAGGTTGTCAATGTTTACAAGTGTTCAACTCACAACATGACTTATGATTATGCTATGTATTTGATTTTTGCTGTAATGCTCCGTATTAGACGGAATGCTACGCTCTGAGGGGATAGTATGATGCGAATGCTATGATTATGCAAAGAGGCACAGATACGGGATTCGGATCCCGTTGCTGCGAAGATCTCTGGTTGATCTGCTTGAAGTGAACATCCCAGCTGGGGATGAGATCATTGGTAGATCTAATGATGTATCTGCTTGGGGATATAGGTCACTGATTGACATATCTTTACAATACGGGACCCAGCTGGGGTCTGTAGAAGCTTTCTCCCTCTCTGTTGTGACTTCTTCGTGCGTTGCTCTTCTGAATAGAGGCTGGGGATTCTGCGGGGAGATGATTCCCTGATTCTTGCATCTTGCTGAGGAATAGAGGTTGGTGCCTCAACTGGGGAATGCTGTTGGCAACTCAGCTGGGGAGAGTAATGAGAGGCAACTCGGCTGGGGAGGAAGCATCCTGAGTGTTAAGCCTGTTTGTTGGTTTGGCAACTTTGCTGGGGAAGTGGGCACTCTATAGTGCCACGTGGAAGATAGACCGAGTTGATAATGATTCGCCAGCTTGCTGAGACGTAACTTGCATGCCCCAAGTTGCGTTCTGGATACCTGCAATCCTGCAAAGATAAGGAAACGCGCAAATGATCCCGAGGTATCCTTTATTGGATTCCGTCATAGGAGTTAAGTACTTTCAAGAGTAATCACATTCCCTGTAAGCATGTGTTTTTATTTTTAGAGAAAGGCATCTGTACTTATGCAGTTGTATTTTTAGAGATATCAGACAACTCTTTGCAAAACGTAAATGTGAAAAACGAGACATGACTGAAAATCTGATTTTATTAATTCATGTGCCCTGAATTGGCAAGATACAGTCAAAGAAACATATCTCCTGAAATGAGGAGATTGTTACAAATTGAGAAATAAAGTGCTGGCGGTGTTGACGATGCTTCCAAGGAGCTTCCCCTTCTGCTATGACTCGCATGACAATGACTTTCTTCTCGTCTTGCTTTCTGGAGAGAGTTAATTCAGATTGAAGCTTGATCCTTTGTAGCTTACCAAGTTATAATACAGACGAATTCAGAATGCAGTTGTTCGCTTATTCCCTTATTTTTGCATGGATCGCCCTTTCGGGTTTTCAATCCATCGGGATACCCATTTTTGCCTGAGCTGTCCAATGCGGCTTTTCAACTCAGCGGGTGTACATTTTTTTTGTTCATTTTCCCTTACTTTTGCCCGAGTCTTTTATTCTGTTTTTGACTCGCCGGGATGCCCTATTTTTGCCTGGACTTACGTTCTGTTTTTATGTCCAGCGGGTCATTTTATGCGAAGTATTTTTTAACTGCATCTGAATTCACAGGGGATGGGAAGTCTTCACCATCCATGGTGCTGAGCATCAGTGCTCCACCAGAGAAAACTTTCTTTACAACGAATGGCCCTTCATAATTTGGAGTCCACTTGCCCCTGTGGTCTGTATGAGGAGGGAGGATCCTTTTCAACACAAGATCCCCCACTTGGTACTCTCGGTGCCTGACTTTCTGATCGAAGGCCTTCTTCATTCTCTTCTGATATAACTGCCCATGGCATATTGCAGCCAATCTTTTCTCTTCGATCAGACTCAGTTGCTCGAATCGGGACCGAACCCATTCTGCTTCACTTAGTTTAACATCCATTAATACCCGTAACGAGGGTAGTTCAACTTCAACAGGCAGGACTGCTTCCATACCGTATACAAGCTGATACGGTGTTGCCCCAGTGGACGTTCTGATTGATGTGCGGTACCCATGCAAGGCAAACGGTAGCATTTCATGCCAGTCTTTGTATGTGATTACCATCTTCTGCACAATCTTCTTAATATTCTTATTTGCCGCCTCAACAGCGCCGTTCATCTTTGGCCTGTAAGGAGAAGAATTGTGATGTTGGATCTTGAAGTCCCGGCACAGCTCTGCCATCATCTTGTTGTTTAGATTGGAACCATTATCAGTAATGATTCGCTCGGGCACTCCATACCGACAGATGATATCTCTCTTCAGAAATCGGGCTACCACTTGTCTTGTAACATTTGCATATGAGGCTGCTTCAACCCACTTGGTGAAATAGTCGATGGCGACCAGGATAAATCTGTGACCATTTGAAGCAGTTGGCTCAATCTTGCCAATCATATCAATGCCCCACATAGCAAAGGGCCATGGTGAAGACATGATGTTCAACGGATTGGGAGGCACATGCACCTTATCCGCGTAGATCTGGCACTTATGACATTTTCTGGCGTAAGCACAACAGGCTGCATCCATTGTGATCCAGTAATAGCCTGATCTTAACAACTTTTTAGCCATGGCATGCCCTCCTGCGTGGGTACCAAAGGATCCTTCGTGCACTTCATGCATCAACAAATCTGCTTCCGTCTTGTCAACACATTTGAGGAGTACCATGTCAAAGTTCCTTTTGTATAAAGACCCATCAGTGTTCAGAAAGAAACTACCAGCAAGCCTTCTCAAAGTCTTCTTATCATTAGAAGATGCCCCAGGTGGGTATGTCTGATCCTCCAAGAAGCACTTAATGTCATGGAACCAAGGCTTATCATCTTTTACAAAATCCGCTGCAAATACATATGCTGGTCTATCAAGTCTAGACACTGAAATCTGGGGTACAAAATTAGCAGCTTGAACTTTGATCATGGATGAAATGGTAGCAAGAGCATCTGCAAACTGATTCTCGTCCCGAGGGATATACTCAAGCTTGACTGTTGTGAAGAAAGTCAATAACCTCCTTGTATAATCCCTGTAAGGTATCAGATGATCTTGGTGGGTGTACCATTTTCCGTTGGTTTGATTGACTACCAAAGCTGAATCTCCGAATACAGTCAATGTCTTGATCCTGAGGTCAATGGCTTCCTCAAGACCCATAATGCAAGCTTCGTATTCAGCTTCGTTGTTAGTGCAGTTGAAAGTGAGTTTTGCCGAGAAAGGCATGTGAACTCCCTTAGGCGAAACGAGTACCGCACCAACACCACGACCATTCATGTTAACAGCCCCATCAAACATCATAGTCCATTCTTCTTCTGGGTCAGGCCCTTCAGTGTGAATAGGCTCTTCGTGATCTTTTGCTTTAATGAACATGATGTCTTCATCAGGGAAGTCAAACCTCATAGGCTGGTAGTCATCAATGGGTGGCTCAGCAAGATATTCAGATAGTACACTGCCCTTGATGGCTTTCTGAGAAGTGTACTGTATGTCGTATTCTGTAAGAATCATCTGCCATCTTGCAACCCGTCCGGTAAGAGCTGGCTTCTCGAAAATGTACTTAACTGGATCCATTTTTGAGATTAATAAGGTAGTGTGGGTCAGCATATACTGTCTCAGTCGGCGAGCAGCCCACGCTAAAGCACAGCAAGTTTTCTCGAGCAGTGAATAACGTTGTTCACAGTCGGTAAACTTTTTGCTCAGGTAGTATATTGCATACTCTTTTCGACCAGACTCGTCATGCTGGCCCAGCACACACCCCATCGACTCTTCTAATACTGTCAAGTACATGATCAGAGGTCTTCCTTCAACTGGAGGCATGAGGATTGGAGGTTCTTGTAGATACTCCTTGATCTTGTCAAAAGCCTTCTGGCAATCTTCGTTCCACCTGACCGTTTGTTCCTTTCTTAGCAGCTTGAACAAGGGTTCACAGGTTGCTGTAAGGTGAGATATGAACCGTGAGATGTAGTTCAGTCGACCTAAGAACCCTCGAACTTCTTTCTCTGTTTTAGGTGCAGGCATCTCTTGTATAGCCTTGACTTTATCAGGGTCAACCTCAATCCCTTTCTCGCTTACAATAAAGCCCAGCAATTTATCGGATCGCACCCCGAATGTGCATTTGTTGGGGTTCAGCTTTAGTTGATATTTCCTCAGACGCTTGAACAACTTCAGCAGATTCACCAGGTGATCTTCCTCTGTAAGGGACTTGGCGATCATATCATCCACATAACACTCGATTTCCTTGTGGATCATATCGTGGAATAATGTCACCATAGCCCGTTGATATGTTGCACCAGCATTCTTCAGTCCGAATGGCATCACTTTGTAACAGAACGTGCCCCAAGGTGTGATGAAGGTTGTCTTCTCCATGTCTTCAGGTGACATCTTGATCTGATTATATCCTGAAAATCCATCCATGAAGGAGAATACCGAGAACTGAGCCGTGTTATCCACCAATACGTCAATGTGAGGTAATGGGAAGTCATCTTTCGGGCTGGCTCTGTTCAGATCCCGGTAGTCAACACACATTCTTACTTTGCCATCTTTCTTAGGCACAGGTACTATATTAGCAACCCACGGCGGGTAGCTAGTCACAGCAAGGAACCCGGCGTCCCATTGCTTTTGTACCTCTTCCTTGATTTTCATAGCCATGTCTGGGCGAGTTCGGCGCAACTTCTGTTTGACCGGTGGGCATTCTTCCCTCAAAGGCAGCTTGTGCACAACAATGTCGGTATCCAACCCTGGCATATCTTGATACGACCAAGCAAAAACATCAACATACTCTTGAAGCAAATCTATCAGTTGTCTCTTCACTGAGTCTTGCAGGCAGGCCCCGATTTTAACCTCTTTCACGTCTTCCTCCGTACCAAGATTAATCACTTCAACCTCCTCCTGGTGAGGAGTAATAACTTTTTCCTCCTGTCTCAGCAACCTGGCTAGCTCTTCAGGAAGCTCATATTCTTCATCAACCCCTTTATCAGCTTGATTGATTGGATTGTCTAAGTCATACGATGTCATAGCCGTGCTGTTGTCGGTGCTGTCTGGAGGGCACTCTCTGCAAGGGTTAAGTTTGTTCATTTTAGTGATTGATTTTAATCTTGCTTTAGAAAAAAGTGAAATGAAGTTATCATTTTGAAAACACCGCCATTTATTTTTGTACAAAAGAAAAATGGAAAAACAGTGAACAGAAAAGAAAAAGACTTGTTTGCAAAAAGATGTCTGATATTTCATTAATTTAATCTTCTTTGCACAAAAGTACAGATGGCCCTGATTACAAAATGAGTCTTGTCATCTTGGGCAAGATGCAAGACTTTGATGCATGCTATAAAAAATACAGGAAATAATAATTACTCTGCATGAGTAACTCTTATAATTTCCTGGGAAGACCAGTTCGAGACACTGCTCCCCGGGATCTTCGGACGAATCCAATTCTCCAGATTGCGCTCCTCTTCCAGCTCGTCTTCCAGACAGTTGATAGCATCGGGGGTAAGCATCCCCCCACTGACGAAACCAGGCTCTGCAACAGCCTTTGCCTGTTGTTGAGTTGGTCTGTAACCCAACCCAAATTTGTCCTTCTTCTCCTCCACAGCTAAGACCTTGCCCCAGCCAAGGGCGGTTCCTTCTTCAACAACCTTCCGGGCTTGTTGGTAAGATGACATGGAGATACCCGACACAGCGGATGCTTCATTGACGTTCAAGGCTTCAAAACCTTGGCTCATTGTTTCATGGATTTCTCCATCCATCTCAATGTATTTGTAGGTAGCCAGATGGCTAACAAAAATGTCCTCTTCCCCACAGATTGTGACAACTTGGCCTTCCCACTCAAATTTTAACTTTTGGTGAAGGGTAGACGTTATTGCGCCAGCGGCGTGAATCCAGGGTCTACCCAACAAACAGCTGTAGGCGGGCTGAATGTCCATCACATAAAAGATAGTTTTAAAGGTCTGTGGGCCAATTGTCACAGGCAGCTCAATCTCTCCCAGAACCAATCTCTTAGAACCATCAAAGGCTCTTACTACCAGGTTGCTGGGTCTCAATGCCAATCCATCATATTCAAGCTTCACCAGAGCCTTCTTCGGTAAGACATTCAGGGAAGAACCTGTGTCCACCAGCACATGAGAAAGGACAGCTCCTTTGCATTCCATGGTTATGTGCAAGGCTTTGTTGTGGTTACGGCCATCCGCTGTCAAGTCAGAATTGGTAAACCCTAGCCCATTGCTAGCAGTAACATTTCCAACCACGGTTTCCAATTGGTTGACAGTAATCTCCTCAGGCACGTAAGCTGCGTGCAAGACTTTAAGTAGTGCATTCCGATGGGCTTCGGAGCACATAAGCAGTGAGAGGATGGAGATTTTGGATGGCGTCTGATGAAGTTGATCCACAATTTTGTAGTCACTCTTTTTGATGATTCGCATAAACTCATCAACTTCCTGATCAAATGGAGTTTTCAAGGCTTCTTTGGCAGCTGGATCTTCCTGCACCGGGCCTTTACCCTTTGCCTTGGCAGCAGCTTCTGCTTCGGCAGTAGGTCTTTGAACTTGTGAAGCAAAGAGACGTCCGCTTCGAGTGAAGCCTCCGCCTTCCCCCACATTATCTACCTGTGGTGCAGGTGCTGATGTTCCAAGAGTGATCCTTTTTCCTTCGCAGTATATGTCAGAGCCATAGTGCCAAGGGATGGCCCTATTGCTTTCATATGGTACTGGTCCAGGCACTGTGACAGTGACTGGACTGATTGCTGCTGCTGAAGGGACTGTTACTGTTTGTGGATCATAAAAGATTGTAACTGGTGCTCTGGCGGGAGCAGCACCTTCTGAATGGTAGGCGGAATTATTTTCAGGATCATAGAATATGGTAACAGTAGAGACATCTTCATGATTGATTGCTGGTGTTGTAGGAGGTACTGTTGGAAGGACTGTTGTTGTTGATGGAGATTCGAAATGGAATGAAGCTGAAGTTGTAGCAGGAGGGACTGTTGAAAACTGATCATTTGGGAGGACAGGTGAAGTACTTGTTGATGGTGCTGATGAATTGTCGGGAACAATAGCTGCTGCAGTTGTAGGAGGGTCTGAAACCGTTGTTGATGAAGTTGCTGAATTTGTCGGAAATGATGTAGTGATTTATAGCAAGCCACTCTGAATAAGGCTGCCAATGCCATTCCTCAAGTCCTCGCACCCATTCCATGAAATATTGCAGTAGGGACACCCTAGTTCACACCCGGGAAATATTTGGTTTTCGCGGAGTTGAGCTTTGATTTCCACCAATGGTGTCCTGATCTGATCCACACTGGTTATTAAATAAGACGGTTGGTCTTCTTCAATAGCATTAATTCGGGGACCACCATGGTTTGGCATTGGGTTTTTATTGACATTAGGCGGAGGTGCAAAATTCAGAGCCTTGGAGTCTACCAAGTCTTGTACCTTCATATGCAGAGCCCTGCATTTTTCTGTACTGTGACCAGGTGCGTTGGAATGAAAAGCACACCTAGCATTGGAGTCATAGTTTCTTGGTAGACTGTTGGGATCCGGAGGTGCCAACGTTCTTAGCTCAACTAGGTTGAGTTTCAGAAGTTGTGGCAGCAAGGCAGCATACGGCATTGGGATCGGGTCGATCACTCTGTTAGCTTGGGATGGCCTCTGCTGGAATGGCCTCTGTTGATTATTGTTGTTGGAGTTGTTGTTGTTGTAGTTTCTTGGAGGATATTGATTCTGCTGATGATACTGAGGTTGTTGTTGGAAGTTTTGTTGAGGAGGTTGATAGACTGGCTGTGGGTGAGCTGGAGCAGGGATAGTGACTGCTGCTATTGACCTCTGAACATATTGGGGCCTACCCCTATTGGTGTGAATGGCGTTGGTCTCGCCAGTTCATCTCGGGCCTGCAAAAGGCTTTCTCGTACCACTGGACGAGCTTGCACCATTGTCTGAGATCTTTCCCATTTTCAATAGGCTTTCAATTCTCTCCCCGGCTATAACAACATCTGCGAAGCTGGTGGAGGAGAAGGCAGCTAGCCTATCAATATAGGTTCCCTGAAGGGTATTCATGAACATATCAGCCATTTCTCTTTCAGACATAGGTGGCTGGACAGCAGCAGCAAGCTGTCTCCATCTTTGAGCATATTCTCTAAAGCTCTCTCTAGATGATTGTGACATCCCCATTAGGAGGGTCCTATTGGGTGCCATATCCAGATTATACTGATACTGTCTGATGAAGGCCTCTGCCAGGTCCTTCCAGCATCTTACAGTTGCTCTCGTCAGATGGGAATACCATTCCCTAGAAGCTCCGGTCAAACTATCTTCGAAGTAGAACATCCAAAGTTTCTCATCCATTGTATAGGCCTTCAGCCTTCCCAGAAATGATTGCAAATGAGTCCGGGGGCATGAAGTCCCATTATACTTTTCGAAACAAGGAGGCTTGAACTTATGGGGGATCCTGACCCCGTCTACCAGCCCCATGTCCATGACGTCGAAGCCCAAAGAATTTTGAGATTCTAAGGACCTTAACTTCTCAGCTATTTCATCCAGTCTCCTATCATAAGTTTCCTCTCCAGCACCCATTACTGTAAATTGGTCCTCCTGAGGATCTTCTTGAAGTACTCTGGCTGCAGTGGCCGTGCCTTGAACGTTTGCAGGAATGTTGATCTCGGGATGCAAATGTGGGCCAAACACAGGGGGATTAACATGGGGTTGCACCCTTTCATTATTACTGGTGCCTGCAGTTCCTACATGAGGCTCCTCTTGATTTTGCCTCTCCACCATGGCCCTCAGTCTCTCCTGGCTCTGAGCCATGTTGTTCATAACTTCCATGAACTGCGTCATCTGCGTTCTGACCTCTGTAAGGTCTTGTTGCATCTGGTCCATCTGGATTCCCGGAAGGTTGTTTCTAGTTGGGTATCTGTGTGGCCTGTTGAGAGGAAATACCCGGCGGCGAGCAATAATTCCTGAAGATCACAACAGAGGTTAGCAATAACAAAACAAAACCTACAAAACAAACAAATGGGTTAGCATGCAATGCAGTTATGCTTATTTGTTCTCAAGGCATCCGGTTTGGCTTTCAGTTTTGACCCTTCCAGACCCTCGAAGATGATGCTGTTGAAGTTGCTTTTGAAATAACCCAGATGGAAACTACCACAAATATATTACAAAGGGTGAAATAATACAACTTGTTCATTTTTACAACACAAGCCCTCAAAGGGGTCAAAATACATCACAAAAAGCAAAAGTACATGGAAAAGGAACAACAACAAGAAAATGATCAAACTCCAAGGCCAAACTCGTCCTCACGAACTTCCTTAAGAAGTGCTTCGGTCACAGGATCAGCCGGGCGCTCCGTGAGACCTCTGATGAGAAGGTTTCTTGCTGCAACTGCTGCAGTCAACTTCCTGTTCTGACTTTGGTCCTTAGACCTCTTCACTCCAGCTCTGATTTCTAGCTCTGATATTTCCTTCTGGGCTGCTGCCAGGGCTTTTTCCATCTGCTCCATCTTGTCCTGAACTCTCTTGTCTTCTAGAGTACGGGCCTCAGTGATCCGGACCCACCTGGCCTGACTCTCTTTCAAATACAAGTCTGTCCTTGCTCTCTGGAACTGGGCTTCTTTACAAGCATTCTTCAGAATCTGTTCACCAGCCTTAGACTTGTTGATATAATCTCCAGACTTCTCAATCTTGGTCAAGTGTTCCACTCTCAACTTCTCCAGTCTCTCAATCTCCCTCACACCTTCACTCCTCTCCCTGAGGGTCTTCTGCAAGGCTTGGGTTAACTTCTCATTCCTTTCCTTCAAGCTCTCAAACTCCTCCAAACTGATAGTGGCAGGGGGTGGTGCTGAAGATGACTCAGGCATGTCTTCTATGGTGAAGGGCATTCCAGAGAATTGGGCCCTAGCATGGGACCACTCATAATATTGGACTGATGCCACATTATTGCACTTCCCCAGAATGGTGATTCCCTTGGTTTGAACATGATCCCAAGCCCAAGCAGCCTGCCTAACAGTTGCCAGACTAACCTTGTTCTCACAGTAGAGGGTCTCAACCAAGTCTTGTTCCCTAGGAGTATGAACCAGTGCATAGCCCAATTGCCTCCTGAACAGCAGAGGGTTGTAATTGATACTTCCCTTAACTCCTATTAAGGGCACATTGGGAAAGTGCCCACAGCTGGTGACTATATCCAGGGATCCCAGCTTTGGAGGTCATATGCTGTTCAATCAAAACAGGCTCCAGGTGCAAAGCTTTTGCTATCTCTCCATTGCTGGGAAAGACCATTTCAGGGTTGAAAGGGATTTCCCTCTTGATAGGCAAACCAACCAAAGATGAGTATTCTTCCAAAAGAGGACCCAACTGAAAGTCTTGAAAGGTGAAACATCTCAATGGGGGATCATAGAACTGAATGCAGGTGTGGATGAGGCTCCTCTGTGAAGGGTCCAGACCCATAACCATGTCCAGTATATCTCCATAACTCTCCCTGAACAAGGGTATGTGATCTGGAGTGATCAGGGTCTGGATCCTCCTGATGTCTGATAAGTCTGGTTGGAAGAAGTGATAAGTGATGTTGCTTTTCTTTGGAGCCATGATGCTGAAGACTGAGTAGAGTGCTGATGAAGATGCTGAGGAGTGGGCCACTGGCTGGCTAGTGCAAGTAACTGAAGTATATGGCTGACAAAACTGAAGCAAGTGCTGGTGGAGATAGGTCAATGATGCAGATGGGGTCAAAACCAAAACCAGATGAAGGTGGATACCCTGAAACACAAATAAGCAAATGTTAATATGATGCAATGAGTATGTATGCAAATGAAATGCAAAGGCTTGTGACTGAGCTGGATCTGATTAACTGCCTTGATATAGGTCCATGTGTGTTCAAGAATTCCAGATGGAGGTCTAAAAATCCAGTAACCAGGGTGGGGGACTCAAATAAAGAGCCACATATCCAGGGTTTTAGAATCACAAGAACTATCCAACATGGAGCATTCTTAACAAAGTCAAAGTAACAAGGTATTCTGAGGTCAAGGTACCTGCAAACCTGTAAACAGCCCAACCCCCTCACAGGTGATGATCTAGAACAAGGATCCTCAGACTTGGATCAGTTATGAGAAGTGTAAATACTTCTAACCCGGAGGTACAGTGTTTACAATAACCATAACAATTCCTCCTCTAATTCACCTCAGTTTCTGAAGGTCAATACTAAAAGGTCATCCAGACTTAGCAGGCTTCCCAGATAGCCCTAGCATTGCAGGAAATCTGCAACACAGAGTTCTCAAGAAGAAACCCATATCTGAACCGTGTTTCATATTCCCGCACCAGACCGAAATGGAATGGGAAAGAATATGATTCACTCTAGCCTAGGTGTCACTCAGGTCCCAGGTATAGGACCTTAACTCTCAATGAATCACCCACCCACCAAAACAAGAAACCAGATCCAGCCAGCAACAATGACAGTATGATATATATAAATGCAATAAAGAAAGCAGTAAAGTAACTGTACATAAAGCAATAAACAAAAATAAATACAAGCACAAACAAGCACATAACACCCCAGTAAACACAAATCAAACAAGCGCTAGGAGGAACCCACAAAAAGAACCAGAAGCCCTGGTTGCAGTATAAGGGTCCCCAGCAGAGTCGCCAAGCTGTCGCTCCCGACAAATGAAACAGGGTCATATGAAGGTACAGACGCGAACGGTCGGCGAAGGGAACAGTGAGAACACACAGCCGCGAACTCACTGGAGATGAATAGAGTCGCCAGCTAGGCATTTTTATCCCGGAGGAAAGGCAATGCTGCATAGACCTAGGAAAAGATGGATAAGACGGTTTGCGAACCAGAGAGACTGAGAAAGGGGGTTGGTTACAACCTGGGAAGGTATTAGCACCCAGATTGTCCGTCGTACTCGACGGGATCCACGCTTAAAAGATTTGTGTTTTAAAGGGGTAGTGTCAGTGCAAATTGTGCATAAAAGGGCTGGAAAGAGATGTACAGGTGTCAGTGTAAAAGAAGTGTGAAGTGTACAAATGATGTGTCAGTGTGAGAACAAGAATGAATTGCTCAAGAATATGAGGCTAAAGAATGAAGCTGGAAGGAGGGGGAATGTACAGAGACTTTTGTTCGATAACTGTTAAGTTATGCCTACGTATCCTCTCGTGCAATGAGGAAGTCAGAACACCGTAGTTCGACCCAAGGAGACTGATAGATGAATTGACTTGTGAACTGCTTACTTGCCTATGCTCAAGTGTGTGACCTGTCTGGCTCAGGTGCTAACTGTCTTGCATTAGACGGAAGAAACGAGTTCTCGATTGTGAGTGAAGATGGTGAGAAAAGAATCCCGGAGGAGACGATTGTTGTTTGTTTTTGAGTTTTCAGTCTTTTATTCCTTTTGAAAGTTTGTCATAGGATAATGAGCTTAAGCCTAAACCAATGGGTTAATAAACTCATCACATCTTCCCTCTGATTAGGGGTAATGAGAATACCTTAAGTGTGAAGTCAGATTCTCACACTTAATCACCTCTGGTGTAGGATTAAGATCATTAACCTACTTGTGATTATTTAGATGTTTTTGTGTTTTTGTTTAGTGTTGAGTAATGAGGTTAAGCCATAATCAAGGATTAAACAGACTCATTACACCATCCTAATAGAAGGATAATAGATGAGAATGTTTAAGCTGAGGAAGACTCCTCAACTTAATCCATGATTAAGGATTAAACTCATGACAAAACAAACCTTTGATTAAGTGGATTTTAGATTAATGGTATGATGATGAAGTGATTTTTATGATTTGTAAGACAACTTGAGGGGGACTTGTCCATTAACACTAGGGTTAGTCCTTCTTAACCAATTAAGGAAGAATTAGAACCCTAATGCAAGGCCCAAGTTACAAGTGATGTCTTGATGATTATTAGATGAATTAATTAAGAGATCTAACACCTTAAGGGTTTAATACTTAGGATTAAAGTTATACACTTCATCCTAAGAGAAGGATGCAGGCATAACCCTAAGCACAAAGTCTTAAAGCCTTTAGGGTTTAGTCCCTGATTATGAGATGAGAAGAGAGGACTCAAAGAGAGACACAAAGGTAAAACTAAGAGGGGATACTAATCAAAACCCTAATTCATTGTCATGCTTGGATGATCCTAAGGTTTGTGAGGTTTTCAAGGACAAACTTCAGAGGAGCCACCAGGAAGCAGATGAATAAGACCAAGAGAAGCAAAATGACTTGCTTCATTCAAGAAGTCAAGTCACTTGAAGAAAGAAAGTGGGAGGAAGAAGAATGAGCAAGCTCAAACTCAAACACAAACATAAATGCAGCAATGGATGCAAGAGAGATGAAAAGAAAGGTTGTGAGAAGTGAAGGCAAATTCACTTCCCAAGTTTACTTACCACCTGAAATGTTAGAAAGAAATGCAATGCAATGCAAGATGAGATGAAATGATATGATGCTAAGCAAAACCAGAAGCATGTTGATGATGATTATGATGTTATGAGGTGCTGCAAACATGAGGCAAGACAATGGGGATGTTCATACAAGATCATGAATGCAAATGATGCAAGTTAAAGAGCATGAACAAGCATGGAAAGTTATGAAGCATACAAGACAAATGACATGGCAAATATGTAATGCAATGATCAAACATGCTTTCTATATGTCTTAAGATGTCAAATGAATCACAAGAATGCACCAAATGCAAAGACAAGTCATGTTATGCAAGAGAAAACAAGGAGGATGCAAGAGAACTCCCAAATTAGGGTTTATGGAACAAACATCAAACAAAAACCTAGAACAGAAACAAAACCCTAAGATAAAAATGGAAAATGGCACTCAAAGAAACCTTAAACCTATAATGAACCACTGCCCAAAGGGGAACTCTCAACTCTTAACCAAACTCAAGATATGAATTTCCTAAGTTATTAGGGTTTTTTAGGGTTCCTAACAAAACAAATGCCAAACAATTAGGAAATGAGGAAACAAATCATGGCCATTTTATCCTTGAAAATACATGCCAAACACAACACAATGCAAGAAGAATCAATGTCTCAACCTTCTCCAATAGGCAGAAATGAATTTTCAAACTTATGATCAAAATAATGCATAAAAAATGATTTAATTCAATGAAAAATTCTTAAAATGCATCAAGATCAAAAAAGAAATTTGGTTTGAAGGTTGGACAATGTTTCTAAATGTCTTAGGACATTTCATGAATTTTTTTGTAATTTTTAAATACCTAAAAGTATTTTTAATTAATTAATTCCCATTAATCAATTAAAAATAATCTTTTAAATATTTAAAAATACTTTCTTAATGATAAAAATAAAATAAAAATATTTTTGGGTCATAAAAATTAATAAAACCTTAAGGAAAAAGTTTCATAATTTTTAAGATTTTTTTGCTATTTTAAAATAATTATGCAATTTAAATGAAAAGAAATGAAAATAAAAATTAAATTAGATGGAAGTAATCAGAAGGAGAGGTTGAGATTGATTCTGGGCTCAAAGGGTTTGACTGGGCGCGCATCTGGACGGCCCAGATTCAAACCTCCCTAATTCTAATTAATTAATTATTAATCCATAATTAAACCTTAATGAAATGATCTGAACCACTCATATGCGCGCGGGAAACACAATCCAAGGGCTCAAATTCAAACCTTGCCCTAATTAATTACACTTAACCCTAATCACTTTCAGGCTGCCGGAGAAGACTTCCGGCCGTCTTCTCCGGCCAGCTCTCACCTGAGAAACCTCAAACTTCCTAAAAACGCATCAAAAATGAAAAATAGAAACTGGGAAATGATCCTTACACTCTCACGAATCAAACCCCTCTCTCAAAACAAATTTATATTTCCTAAATCAACTGAATCGAAGAGAAAAAGTTCTAGGTCACGCAAGCTTCAGAAACAAATTAAATGCTCAAATCACAACCATTTTCAAAACCAATGGTACCAGAATGATCAGTGAAACAAATAGAACAAGTTTGTAACAAGCAAAATCATTTCTAGAAAAATAAATTTCAGGCTACCTGAGATTTGAAGCTTTCCACTTGAGGACTTTCTGGCCTTCTCTTTATGTGCAAACCACTCCTTAGGACCCCTTGATGATGTTTGAATGCCTTAGAGCAATTTATGTAGGCTGGCTGATGAGTTTCGAAAGCTCCTGCCTCAAGCTCAGTCAATAATGGCTATGGTGATTCTGACTGATTCAGGCCACTGTGAATGATGGTTTATGGTCCAGATGATGTATGGAGAAGCTTTGCAAGGTTTGTTTGGCTGTTTGTGGGCTAGGGAGGGAGATTCGAATGAATCTGCAGAATGAGGGTGAAGAATGGCAGTGGGGTGCTTTGGCTGTTTCAGGCTTATGCTTTGGGTGGTTTCTACTCAATGATACATGGTGAGTTGAATGGAGGAAAATGTTTTTGTGTTTGCAAGCTGTGGAGAGGAATTCGAAGCAAGTTGCCAATGGGAGTGTTTTTGTGAATGTGTGTAGTGTGATGGTTTCAGCCTTGCTCCTTGTTATGGCTAGCTTGCAAATTGATAACATAAACAAATCTGATTAGCTGGATGATGTGACTTGTGCTTTTGTGATTGGTAAGTTTGCTTTTGCCAAAAGTCAAAAATCTTGTAAGAGAAGCATGGGCTTGATACTAGCATGGTACAAGGCTAGGTCTGGCGCATCATGGTGTGGTGAGAGAGCCAGCAAGGTCCAAAGGCCAAGGCAGCAAGTTGAGGGGGCATGATCATGAGTTTTACAACTTGTTGCTTTATGGTTCACATGTGAAGAAAACCTTGTTACACAAACCAAACCATAGGCAAACTTGATCCAATTCTGATTTTCAGCACTTAGAGAATGTTTATGTGTTGGTTTGAAATGAATTAGAGGCTACATTTGGCTTTGGTTCAAGACTTTGCAAAATTTCCATTTGAAGCATGCCTTAGAAATTAATGATTTTTGCCAACTTTGCATTGCCATAACTTTTGATCCAAGAAGAGTTTGATCATGTTCTTGTACTTTTTGAAAAGGGAAAGATGGGATCTACAACTTTCATGACCAAAGTTTTTTCATTTGAAGCATTTTTGAATCATGAATCATGGCTTGAAAAATGACCTAAAATGATGCATTCTTGAAAAGTCAACTATGCCCAAAAAGTCAACATTTGCAAAAACCCTAAATTCTTGATTTCTATGAACTTCACCCTTCTTCCATGATCAAATAAAGATCATATACACTCAAAATGATGAAGATCAACCATTGGTTGGGTCATTGGGGGCCTCAGATGCCCTGATTTTGCACTGACTTGTCTGAAAAGTCAACTCTTGATCAGATGACTTCCCCATGGAATTTCTTCATGAAAATTGATATGCATACTCCCTATACCATATATAGACCAATGGAAACAAGAATGACCAAAAAATTTGGGGTTATGGCCTCTGAAACCAAAACCCTAATTTTCAGTCAACTGTGCAGTCTAACCTGGCTCTGCATCACCTCAAACCCTAGTTCTTGTGATTCCTCTGCAATTTTGACTTTGAGGAGGTGAAATATGATATAAGGACACACATGGACCCCTTTGAGTTGATTGGTGACCTTTGGAATGGCTCAAGATGCTTTGGGATTGCTCAGATCACAAACCCTAGGTGCAGATGCCTTAGAAACTATGCAGTGAATCAAAAATGAGATGTGAGATGATATGATTGTGTTTATGCATATGAGATGATCACAAGTCATGGTGTGAATGGGTGAGGGCAAATTTGGGGTGTTTACAAGCGCCATTCATCTTTGGCATGTAAGGAGAAGAATTGTGGTGTTGGATTTTGAAGTCCCGACACAGTTCTGCCATCATCTTATTATTCAAATTGGAACCATTATCAGTAATGATTTGCTCGGGTACTCTATACCGACAGATGATGTCTCTTTTCAGGAACCTGGCTACCACTTGTCTAGTGACATTTGCATATGAAGCTGCTTCAACCCACTTGGTGAAGTAGTCAATGGCTACCAGGATGAATCTGTGGCCATTTGAAGCAGTCGGCTCGATCTTTCCAATAATATCAATGCCCCACATGGCGAAGGGCCAGGGTGAAGACATCACATTCAAAGGATTCGGAGGCACATGCACTTTGTCTGCGTAAATCTGGAATTTGTGGCACTATCTGGCATAGGCACAACAGTCTGCATCCATTATGATCCAGTAGTAACCTGATCTTAATAACTTTTTAGCCATTGCATTTCCTTCAGCATGGGTACCGAAAGATCCTTCATGCACCTCGTGCATCAACAAGTCTGCCTCTTTCTTATCAACACATCTGAGAAGTACCATGTCAAAGTTTATTTTGTACAATGAACCATCAGCATTCAGGAAGAAACTACCAGCTAGCCTTCTTAATGTCTTCTTATCATTGGATGATGCCCCAGGTGGGTATGTTTGATCCTCTAAGAAGCATTTGATTTCATAGAACCAAGGTTTATCGTTTTTAGCAACGTCCACTGAGAATACGTATGCTGGTCTGTCAAGTCTGGATACTGAAATCCGAGGCACAAAATTGGCAGCTTGAACTTTGATCATGGAGGAAATGGTAGCCAGAGCATCTGCAAACTGATTTTAGTCTCGAGGGATATACTCAAGTTTGACTGTAGTGAAGAAAGTCAGTAATCTCCTCGTATAATCCCGGTATGGAATCAAATGCTCCTGGTGAGTGTACCATTTTCCGTTGGTCTGATTGATTACCAGAGCTGAATCTCCGAATACAGTTAAAGTCTTGATCCTGAGGTCAATGGCTTCCTCAAGACCCATGATACAAGCTTCATATTCAGCTTCGTTGTTAGTGCAGTTAAAGGTGAGTTTTGCCGAGAAAGGCATGTGAACTCCCTTAGGTGTAATGAGTACTGCACCAACTCCACGACCATTCATATTAACAGCTCCATCAAACATCATTGTCCATTCTTCTTCTGGGTCAGGCCCTTCAGTGTGAACATGCTCTTCATGATCTTTTGCTTTCAGGAACATGATGTCTTCATCAGGGAAGTCAAATCTCATCGGCTGGTAATCATCAATGGGTTGCTCAGCCAGATAATCAGAGAATACACTGCCTTTGATAGCTTTTTGAGATGCGTACTGGATGTCATATTCCGTGAGAATCATTTGCCATCTTGCAACCCTTCCGGTAAGTGCTGGCTTCTCAAATATATACTTGACTGGGTCCATCTTTGAGATCAACAAGGTAGTGTGGGTCAACATATACTGCCTTAGTCGGCGAGCAGCCCACGCTAAAGCACAACAAGTTTTCTCGAGCAGTGAATAACGTTGTTCACAGTCAGTAAACTTTTTTCTTAGGTAGTATATTGCATACTCTTTTCGACCAGACTCGTCATGCTGGCCCAACACACACCCTATTGATCCTTCTAATACTGTCAAGTACATTATTAGAGGTCTTCCTTCAACTGGAGGCATAAGGATTGGAGGTTCTTGTAAGTACTCCTTGATTTTGTCAAAAGCCTTCTGACAATCTTCATTCCACCTGATCTTCTGTTCTTTCCTTAACAACTTGAACAAGGGCTCACAGGTTGCAGTGAGATGAGATATGAACCTTGAAATGTAGTTCAATCTACCTAGGAACCCCCGAACTTCGTATTCGGTCTTTGGTGCAGGCATCTCTTGAATGGCTTTGACTTTGTCAAGGTCAACTTCAATTCCTTTTTCACTTACAATGAACCCCAACAGTTTACCGGAACATACCCCGAATGTGCATTTGTTGGGGTTTAACTTTAGCTGATACTTTCTCAGACACTTGAACAGCTTCAACAGATTTACCAGATGGTCTTCTTCTGTGAGGGACTTGGCAATCATGTCATCCACATAACATTCAATTTCTTTGTGGATCATGTCATGGAATAATGTTACCATAGCCCGTTGATAAGTGGCACCAGCATTCTTCAGTCCAAATGGCATTACCTTATAACAGAATGTGCCCCAGGGTGTGATGAAAGTTGTCTCCTCCATGTCTTCAGGTTACATCTTGAGCTGTATTGTCGACCAATACATCAATGTGAGGTAATGGGAAGTCATCTTTCGGGCTAGCTCTATTCAGATCCCGGTAATCCACACACATTCGTACTTTGCCATCCTTCTTAGGCACATGTACAATGTGAGCAACCCACGGCGGGTAGCTAGTTACAGCAAAGAAGCCGGCGTCCCACTGTTTTTGCACCTCTTCTTTTATCTTCATGGCCATATTCGGACGAGTACGGCGTAGCTTCTGTTTCACTGGGGGACAGTCTTCTTTTAGTGGCAGCTTGTGCATAACAATGTCGGTATCCAGACCTGACATATCTTGATAAGACCAAGCAAAAACATCAACATACTCTCGAAGCATGTCAATAAGTTGTTCCTTCACTGAATCTTGCAGACGGGCCCCGATCTTTACTTCTTTCAAGTTTTCTTCTGTACCAAGATTAACTGTCTCAACTTCCTCCTGATGAGGAGTGATAACCTTTTCCTCTTGCCTTAACAACCTGGCTAGATCTTCAGGTAGCTCATAGTCTTCTTCAACCCCTTCATCGGCTTGATTAATCGGATTGTCGAAGTCATACAAAGTCATAGCAGTGTTGTTGTCGGTGCAGTCTGGAGGGCACTCTCTGCAAGGGTTTAGATCGGTTCATTTTAGTGATCAGTTTTATCTTGTTTAGAAAAAGTGAAAATGAAGTTATTATTTTGAAGAACATTGCCATTTTATTTTTGTACAAAAAATGAAAAATGAAAAACAGTGAGCGGGAAAAAAGAGACTCATTTGAAAAAGATGTCCTGATATTCATTAATTGATCGTTTGCACAAAACACAAGATGGCCCAATTACAAAATGAGTCCTGACACCTTGGGCAAGATGTAGGACTTGATGCATGCTTAAAGACAGGAAATAATAATTACTCTGCAAGAGTAACTCTTATAATTTCCTGGGAAGACCAGTTTGAGACTTGGTTCCCTGGGATTCTTGGACGTATCCAGTTTTCCAGGTTGCGTTCGTCTTCTTCCTCATCTTCCAGACTGTTCACAGCATCCGGGGTAAGCATTCCCCCGTTGACAAATTTGGGCTCCGTTGCAGCCTCTGGTTGATCTTGTCGAGTTGGTCTGTAACCCAACCCGAATCTGTCTTCTTTCTTTTCAACTGGAAGCAGCTTTCCCCATCCTTGAGCGGTACCCTCCTCAACAACCTTCTGGGCCTGTTGATACGAAGTGATGGAAGTTCCAGATACAGCAGTTGCTTCATTGATGTTAAGGGCCTCAAACCCCTGACTCATAGTCTCATGGATCTCCTCATCCATCTCTATATACTTGTAAGTAGCCAGCTGGCTAAAAAAAATGTCTTCCTCCCCGCAGATTGTGATGATCTGGCCTTCCCACTCGAATTTTAACTTCTGGTGAAGGGTAGATGTAACAGTGCCAGCGGCGTGAATCCAGGGTCTACCCAACAAACAGCTGTAGGCTGGTTGTATGTCCATCACAAAGAAGGTAGTTTTAAAGGTCTATGCGCCAATCAACACAGGTAAATCAATCTCTCCTAGCACTGATCTCTTAGAGCCATCAAATTCTCTCACCACCAAGTTACTTGGACGTAATGCCAAACCATCATACTCTAGCTTCACCAAGGCTTTCTTTGGGAGGACATTGAGTGAAGACCCAGTGTCTACAAGTACGTGAGAGAGAACAACACCTTTGCATTCTAAGGTGATGTGCAAAGCCTTGTTATGATTACGTCCCTCTGTCGTTAAATCAGCATTTGTGAAGCCCAGTCCATGACTGGTGTTAACATTCGCAACCACCGTTTCCAGCTGATTAACCGTAATCTCTTCCGGCATGTAAGCTGCGTGCAGGACCTTTAACAGTGCATTCCTATGGGCTTCGTAACACATTAGCAATGATAATATAGAGATTTTGGAGGGTGTCTGATGAAGATGGTCCACCACTTTGTAATCACGCTTTTTGATTATTCTCATGAACTCGTCTACCTCTTGTTCAAAAGATGTCTTCGGAGTTTCTTTAACAGAGGGCTCTTCCAGTACCACATTCTTCCATTTTGCTTTAGCAGCAGCTTCTGCTTCAGCGTTGGGTCTTGGTGTTTGTGAGGCAAAAAGGCGTCCGCTTCTGGTGAAGCGTCCACCTCCCCCAACGTTGTCAACTTGTGGTGAAGAGGTTGCTGAATCTAGAGTGATCTTCTTTCCGTTGCAGTAGAGATCAGAGCCATATTGCCAAGGTATGGAATTACTGCTTTCATAAGGAACAGGTCCAGGCACCGTAATGGTGACCAGACTGATTGCTGCAGCGGAAGGAACTGTGATGGTATGAGGGTCGTAGTAGGTTGTGACTGGAGATCTGACAGGAGGTGTTGTAGTTTGTTGTTGGAAATTGTTGTTGGGATGAACATTTGCTAGGTCATAATAGATCGTGACCGTTGAGACATCTTCATTAGTGTTTGCTGGTGTTGTAGGCGTTTCCGTTGATAAAATGGGTGTTGATGTTGTAGAAGTAAATGTTGTTGAACCCTGATCTATTGAAATAATGGATGAAGTGATTGCTGGAGTTGTGGATGAATCAGTGGGGATGATAGTTGTTGTTGTTGTAGGAGGATCTGTTGTTGCTGAAGAAAGGATTGTTGATGTTGTAGGAGAATCCATTGTTGCTGAAGAAAGAGTTGTTGAAAGAGCCATTGTCGTAATCTGCAAGATTTCATCTCTCATGAGGCCATCTATGCCAAACCTTAGCTTCTCACAACCATTAATAGCAGTTTTGCACGATTCGCAACAGGCCCCACAGCCCGGGAACACTTGGCATCTTAAGAGTTGAGCTTTGACTTCTGCCAACGGTGTTTGAATCTGTGCAACATTGTCAATCAGTGCAGATGGTTGATCCTCTTCTATGGCATTAATCATGGGGCCACCATGATTAGGCATATGATTTCTGTTAACATTTGGAGGAGGTGCGAAATTGAGAGCTTTGGAATTGACCAAATCCTGAACTTTCATTTGTAAGGCTCTACATTTCTCGGTATTGTGACCAGGCGCGTTGGAGTGAAAGGAACACCTGGCATTGGCATCATAATTCTTTGGGAGATTGAGGGGATCTGTTGGAGCCAACGTCCTTAACTCAACTAGGTTAAGTTTCAGGAGTTGTGGCAGTAAAGCAGCATAAGGCATAGGGATAGGATCAATTACCCTATTTGCTTGAGATGGCCTTTGTTGAAAGGGACGATGCTGTTGGTTGTTGTTGTTATTGTTGTACGTTCTTTGTTGCGGAAAATGAGATTGTTGTTGATAGTGTTGTTGTTGTTGAGGATAAAGTGGTTGTTGTGGAACTGGAGCCGGGATAGTAACGGTTGCTACTGATCTGTGAGAATATTGGGGTCTGCCCCTACTTGCATGGATATCATTTGTTTCACCTACCCTTCAGGGTCCTGAAAAAGGTTTTCTGGGGTTGTTGGAGGAGCTTGCACCGTTGTCAGAGATTTTGCCCATCTTCAAAAGACTCTCAATTATCTCACCAGCTATAACTACATCAGCAAAACTGGTGGAAGAGAAAGCAGCAAGTCTATCAATATAAGTTCCCTGCAAGGTGTTCATAAACCTGTCAGCCATTTCCCGTTCAGACATGGGTGGCTGGACAGCAGCAGCAAGCTGTCTCCACCTCTGAGCATAATCCCGGAAGCTTTCTCTTGAAGACTGAGACAAGCCCATTAGAAGAGTTCTATTAGGAGCCATGTCTAGGTTGTACTGATATTGCCAGATGAAGGCTTCGGCCAAGTATTTCCAACATCTTATAGTGGCCCTTGTCAGATGCGAATACCATTCTCTTGACGCTCCAGTCAGGCTGTCCTCAAAATAGAACATCCATAACTTCTCATCCATGGTATAAGCCTTAAGTCTCCCTAAGAAGGATTGCAGATGAGTACGCGGGTATGAGGTACCATTATATTTCTCGAAGCAAGGGGGTTTGAATTTGTGGGGAATTCTCACCCCATCTACCAGCCTCATATCCATCACGTCGAAGACTAAATAATTCTGAGATTCCAAAGACCTCAGCTTTTCAGCAATCTCATCCAGCCTTCTGTCATACACCTCATCTCCCGCCCCAACAACAGTGAATTGTTCTTCTTGGGGATCCTCTTGCAGGATTCTGCCCCCAGCAGTATTACCTTGAACATTCCTTGTGCCGTTAACATCTGGATTCAAATGGGGCCTAAACTCTGGTGGGTCGATACGAGGCTGCCCTCGTTCATTATTGTTGGTTCCTCCTGTTCCAAGGTGAGGCTCCTCAGGTGTCTTCCTTTCCACCAGCTCTCTCATCCTTTCCTGGCTCTGAGCTAAGCCAGTCATCACAGCCATAAACTGGCTCATTTGGTTTCTCATCTCGACCCTTTCGTTTGCCATCTGATTTCTCACTTCATTCAGGTCCTGTTGTACCTGATCCATCTGAATGCCTGGAAGGTTGTTACGCGTTGGGTACCAGTGTATGCGGTTGACAGGGAACACTCTGCGACGAGCAATGTTTCCTGAAACCACAACAAAGTGAGAAACAAATAATAAACAAAACCTACAAAACAAAGAAAAAGTTAGTATGCAATGAAATATGCTTATTTGTTTTCCAAGGTATCCGGTTTGGTTCTTGGTTTTGACCTTTCCAGACCTCGAGGAGATGCTTGATAATGTTGAGAGAAAGCCCAATAAAACAAACTAATATATTACAAATGATGAAAATATATAGTCTGTTTACAATACATGCCCATGGTGGTTCAAAATACAACAGTCAAAAGAAAAAAAGTACATCAAAAGAAAAGAAATACAAGCAAAGAGGAATCAGACATCCAATCCAAAAACATCTTCCCTGACTTCCTTCAGGAGTGCCACAGTCACTGGACCAGCTGGGCACTCTGTAATGGTCCTAATGAGGAGGTTCCTGGTAGCAATGGCATTAGTCAGCTTCTTATGTCTGTCCTGATCCTTTGATCTCTTTAACCCCGCTCGGAGCTTCAATTCTGATATCTCCTTCTGAGCTACCAACAAAGCTTCCTACTGCTTCTTCTCATTGGCCTCCAGCTGCTCAATCTTGGCCTAAGTCCTCTGGTCTTCTTGCGCACGGGCTTCGGTGATCCTGATCCACCTAGCCTGGCTTTCCTCCAGGTAATGCTCAGCCCTAGCTTTCTGAATCTTGGCCTCCTTGCAGGCATTCTTCAATATCTGTTCCCCGGCTCTTGCTTTCCTTATGTAGTCATCTGTCCTCTCAATCTTGGTCAGATGCTCGGTCTTGAGTCTTTCCAATATTTCAATGTCTAGACGACCGTCATTTCTTTCCCAAAGGGTCTTCTTTAAGGCCTCAGATAGCTGATTATTCCTCTCTTTCAGCTTTTCAAATTCCTCCAGGCTAACAGTTCCTGCAGGTTGTACTGTAGATGGTCCAGGTGTGTCTTCCAAGGTGAAAGGCATCTTGGTGATTTGAGCTCTAGTACGGGACCAGTCAGAGTACTGAGCTGAAGCAATATTGTTACACCTTCCAAGCATGGCCGTCCCTTTGGTCTGGATGTTGTCCCAAGCCCAGGCAGCTTGCCTGACAACAGCAGAGCCAGATTGGATCTCACAGTATAAGGTCTCAGCTAAATCCTGTCCTCTAGGAGGATGAACCAAAGCATATCCCAATTGTCTCTTAAATAGTAAAGGGTTGTAATTGATGCAACCTTTTACTCCTAACAGAGGCACATTAGGGTATTGCCCATAGCTGGTAATAATATCCTTGCCTTTGGTGCTCTGGGTGCACCATCTGATATCATCTGATGTTAAGGCAATCAACCTTTTGGCCCAATTCTTCTGCTGACGTGGGTTCAAGAAAGCATCTGACTTAGGCAGGTGTCTGAGTAGCCAAGAGTAGAACAAAGGAGCATAACATCTAACTAGCTTCCCCCTTTGCTTTTCATTTCTCTGATGGATGGAGTAGTAAAAATCTCCTAGCAATGTAGGCACTGGGTTCCTCAGCAGAAACAAGTGGATGGCATTCCTACTCACAAATTTGGGCTCATCTGCAAACAATATAACCCTATATATGTTGAGGGCTAAAAGTGCACAGTCTGCCTTCCATTCTCCCAATGTAGCCTTTAGGGTGGCCTGAGAAATCAAAAAGTCTAGATGTAAACCAGGAATCCCAACCTTTGTTGTCAAGTTTTGCTCAATGAGGGCAGGCTCCAAATGCAATGCCCTTGCTATTTCTTCACTCCTGGGAGCAGTCATCTCTAGGTTGAAGGGGATCCCTCCTCTGATAGGCACTCCAATCAACAAAGGAAACTCTTCCAACAGAGGTCCCATCTGGAAGTCAGGAAAGGTGAAGCATTTAAGTGGAGGGTCATAAAACTGCAAGCATGTGTGGATCATGCTCCTCTGAGATGAATCAAGATCCATAACCATGTCCAAAATACCCCCATAGTGCTCTCTAAACAGTGGGATATGGTCAGGTGTCATAAGAGACTGGACCTTCCTGATACCAGTCAAGGAAGGCTCAAAGAAGTGGTAAGATATGTTGCTTTTCCTTGGAACATCCATGAGTGTTGATAAAGGAGCTGAAGATAAATACTGATGAAGATCACAGACTGGGAAGCTGGAGGTAAGTCTCTGACAGACTGATGCAGGTGCCGAAGGAGGTAGCTGAAGCAGATGCTGAAGAAGATAACTGAAGCTGAGGTCTAAGCAATAGAAAGGGTCAAAACCAAACCAAATATGATGATGGATACCCTGAAAAACAAATAAACAAATGTTAAATGATGCAATGATGATATATGCAAATGATATGCAAGGGTTTGTGATCAAGAGCTGGATCTGATTATCTGTCTTGGTATAAGGTCCATGTATGTTCAAATGTCTAGATGGAGGCTCAGAAATCCAGTAACCAGGGTGGGGGACTCAAATAAAGAGTCACATGTCCAGGGTTAATCACAAGAACTGTCCAAAGTGAAGTATTCTTAAACAATACAGTAACAGGGTATGATGTGGCCAAGGGTTCCTACAAACCTGTAAACAACACAACCCCCTCACATGTAATGTTCTAGAACAAGGATCCTCAGACTTGGATCAGTTATGAGAAGTGTAAACACTCCTAACCCGGAGGTACAGTGTTTACAATAACCATAAAAGATCCTCCTCTAATTCACCCCTGATTCTGAAGGTCATAATAAAGGTCATCCAGACATAGCAGGCTTCCCAGATAGCCCTAGCACTACAGGAAATCTGTAGCACAGAGTTCTCAAGAAGAAACCCACATCTGAACCGTGTTTCATATTCCCGCACCAGACCGAAATGGAATGGGAAAGAATATGAACCACTCTAGCCTAGCTGTCACTCAGGTCCCAGGTATAGGACCTTAATCACTCAGTGAAACCCCACCCACCAAAATAGAAACCAGATCCAGCAATGATAATGACAATATGATGATGCATAAGATTGTAATGAAAGCAGTAAATAAGATTGTACATAAAGCAATAAATAAACCAAATAAATAAACACATTTAGCACATAACACCCCCGTAAACACAAATCAAACAAGCGCTAGGAGGAACCCACAAAAAGAACCAGAAGCCCTGGTTGCAGTATAAGGATCCCCATCAGAGTCGCCAAGCTGTCGCTCCCACCAGATGACACCGGGTCAAAAGGGATACAGACGCGAACGGTCGGCGAAAAAGAGAACATGAAGATGAACTGAAAAGAGTCGCCAGCTAGGCATTTTTATCCCGAAGGAAAGGTAATGCTACATAAACCTTGGAAAAGATGGATAAGACGGTCGCGAACCAGAGAAACTGAGAAAGGGGGTTGGTTACAACCTGGGAAGGTATTATCACCCAGATTGTCCGTCGTACTCGACGGGATCCACGCTTAAAAGATTTGTGCTTAAAGGGGTAGTGTCAGTGCTATTGTGTGTGCAAAAAGCTGGAAAAGGATGTACGGGTGTCAGTGCTAAAGAAGTGTGAAGTGAAATAAAGGAGTGTCAGTGTAAGAAAAGAGTGCAATGCTCAAGATAATGAGGCTTAAAGAATAATGCTGGAAGAGGGGGAATATACAAAGACTTTTGTTCGATAACTGTTAAGTTATGCCTACGTATCCTCTCATGCAATGAGGAAGTCAGAACACCGTAGTTCGACTCAAAGAGACTGAAAGATAAATTGACTTATGAACTGCTTACTTGTCTATGCTCAACTGTATGACCTGTCTGGCTCAGGTGCAAACTGTCTTGCATTAGACGGAAGAAACAAGTTCTCGTTTATGAGTGAAGATGAGGTGAGAAAAGAATCCCGAAGGAGACGATTATTGTTTGTTTTTGATGTTTTCAATCTTTTATTGCTTTTTGTGTTTGACATAAGTTAATGAGCTTAAGCCTAAACCAAGGGTTAGTAAACTCATCACATCCTCCCTCTGACTAGGGGTAATGAGAATACCTTAAGTATGAAGTAAACACCTCACACTTAATCACCATGATGTGGGATTAAGATCATTAACCTACTTGTAATTATTTAGATGTTTTTGAGTTTTTGTTTTAGTGTTAAGTAATGGTTTTAAGCCATAATCAAGGATTTAATGGACCCATTACACCATCCTAATAGAAGGATAATAGATGAGAACATTTAAGCTGAGGAAGATTCCTCAACTTAATCCCTGATTAGGGATTAACCTCATGACAAAACAAAGCCCTTATGAAAGTGGATTTTAGTTAATGGTAAGATTAAGAAGTGGATTTTATGGTATTTAAGGCAACTTGAGGGGGACTTATCCATTAACACTAGGGTTAGTCCTTCTTAACCAATTAAGGAAGAATTAGAACCCTAATGCAAGGCCCAAGTTACAAGCTTGATGTCTTAGTGATTATTAGATTAATTGATTAAGAGATTTAAACACATTAAGGGTTTAACACTTAGGGTCAAAGTTATACATTCCATCCTAAGAGAAGGATGCAGGCATAACCTTAATCACAAAGCCTTAAAACCTTGAGGGTTTAGTCCCTGATTAAGAGGTGAGAAGAGAAGACACAAAAGATGACACAAAGGTAAAGCTAATGGGGGTACTAATAAAACCCTAATTATTATCATGCTTGGGTGTTCCTAGGGTTTATGAGGCTTGTAAGAGATCTTCAAGAAGAACCACCAAGGAAGAAATAGATGAAAGGAGGAGAAGCAGAAGAAACAAGTCAACTTACTTCACTTAAGAAGATAAGTTGCTTGAAGGAAGAAGGTGAAGAAGGAACATGAATGAGCAAGCTCACTCTAATACAAATACAGAATGCAGCAAGGATGCATAAGAGAGATGAGGTGAGATTGTGAGAAGTGAAGGCAAATTCACTTCTCAAGATACTTACCACCTGAAGTTAGCATAAGGAATGAAAAAGAAATGAATGCAAGGATGCAAACAAAAACTAGAAGCATGTTCATGATGTTAATTATGCTATGATATAGTGTAAAGACATGTCAAATTCAATGGATGTTCATACAAGTGATGAGAATGCAAATGAAGCATGAAAGTTCATGGATGCACATGAAATGAAATGAATGCATAACATGGCAAATGGATGATGCAATGATCAAACATGATTCTAATGTGTCCTAAGATGTCTTATAAGTCATGTGAATGCATAAAATGTCATGGCAAGTTCTTGAATTCAAGCATATGTAAGATGTATGCAAGAAAAGATGAGAAATTAGGGTTTTAAGGCAACATGAGATGTAAAACTCAAAAACAGAAACAAATGACAAGATAAAAAATTGAAAATGCAATCAAGAGAACCCTAAACCCCTATGATTTCACACCCCAAAGGAGAAGACCTAACTCTTAATCTATTGAAAGTTATGATTTTTCTAAGTTTTATAGGGTTTTAAGGTACCTAAAGGGAAACAATGCAAATCAAATCAAAAATGCAGAAGAAATTTATGACAAAATTATGTTAGAAAATACATTTCAAATGAAGATCAATGCAAAAAGAACCATGGTCATACCATTCTTGGTTAGGCAGAAAATAATTCTTGAAGTTAGGGTTCAAAAATGGGATTTTATGAACCCTAAATTCAAAGAAAAAATGTCAAAATGATTCAAAACCAAAAAGAAATTTGTGTGGATGGTATGACAATGTCTCTAAATGTTTAAAGATGCAATGTGAATTTTTTGGGATTTTGTAGAAACATAAATGATATTTTAATTAATTAATTTTCATTAATTAATTAAAATAAACAATTAAATGTCCAAAAAATGATTTTTTAATGCAAAAAATAAAAATAAAAATATTTTTGGGTTGAGAAAATTATTTGGAATTGAAATGCTGAAGGAAAATATTTTTGGCATTTTCTAACTATTTTAAATAATTCGTATAAAATAAATGAGTAAAAAATGAATTAAAACTGAATTAAATAAAAGTAAGCTGAATCAAGGTCTCAGATTCAAATCTGGGGAAAGGGGTTTGACTGCGCGCGTTTTTTAATGGCTTGGATCAATCCTGGCTAATTAATCATATTTTAATTAAACTAATCTGAAATTAACTTAATGAGTCAATCAGGTCCATCCATTCTCCTAACTTAATCAAGATCCAAGGGTCCACAACGTACCTGGAGATTAAACCCTAATTAGGGCTAATCACTTTCAGGTGACCGGAGGGGAGCTCCGGTCATCTTCTCCGAAGAAACATAAACCCTAAGTCTCTCTACAGGCCACCCCACCCCAAATTAACTGCCCAGAAATGATCCCCTACCCAAACTAAACTCAAATCAACCTTCAAACATGATTTATAACACATAAACATGGAGAATCGAAGAAGAACAAAAATCTGGACAAAATTTCAGAAGCTCATAACATGCTCATTTCTTGACTATTTTCAATTCTAAAAGCATCAGTGTGATCCCCATAACATATATTTTCATTTTGTAACAAAAAAACTAAGCTCTGAAAAGTTTTGTTCTTGAGGTTACCTGAGCTGATGAACTGCAAATGTGAGCTTTCAGGGCCTCTCCTTCGTGCAAAAAGTCTCCTCTGATCCCCCTGAGGCTAATGGAATGCTTCAAAACCTTTGATGGTGGCTAGTTTGAAGGTTCCAGTTCTGGTGTAGCAGAATTTGAGGTTTGTGTTTGTGATGTTTCAGGCCATTCCAATGGTTGGTTTGTGTTCTATGGGTGATTTCTGAATGGATGGTGAAAGAATTTCTGAAGTTTGATGGATGGTTTGAGAGAATCGAAGAAGGGAAGGTTTTTGCAAGTTTTGTGCAATCTGATTGTATATGTGTTCTGAGCTTGTGTGAGACTTGTTTTATGATTCTTATGCAATCCCTAAACTATTGGAATGGGTCAGAAGACTTGACATGCACTGTGGGAATGGTATGGAGCAATTGGCCAAAAAGTCAATAGTTGGTGTACTTCAAGCATGGGTCATGACAAAAGCTATCTTGGGGCTGCTCTGAGTTCAGCTGTCTTCAAGGATGGCCATGGGATGATTTAGAGTGATCAGAAGTGGATGGATG
The DNA here is from genome assembly GCA_963966055.1 of Lathyrus aphaca. Classification (NCBI taxonomy): domain Eukaryota; kingdom Viridiplantae; phylum Streptophyta; class Magnoliopsida; order Fabales; family Fabaceae; genus Lathyrus; species Lathyrus aphaca. The sequence goes on from OZ014520.1 coordinate 88,559,965, forward strand.
GTGAGATGTCACATGTTTTGCATTTTCACAACTTGTTGCACTTTGAGATATTTGGTCATGGAAATGTCTCATTCAATGCTGAATTTTGGTCATGAAGTGTTACATGATGTTGCTATGATGCTTTGAGATCATTTAGAAACCAAACCAGCCCTTAGAAATCATTCTTAAAAGAATCCCTCTTTTGAGAATTTATGAAAAATGGCTTATGGAAGCTTGTGATCCAAGGCATGAAACTTTGTGAATTTTGTGCAATTCTGATTTTGGCAAGTTGCAATATGTTGTAATGATGCATAGAAGTCATTTAGAGGTCTTGAAAGTTCTTAGAACTTGAATTTGCAAAAATCCCTCTTTGGCATGAAACATGAAATTATGTGATTTTTGCCAACTTTGGAAAGCCATAACTTGAGTTCCATAATGAATTAGAACTTGTTCTTGTACTTTTTGAAAAGGGAATGATCCAATCTACAACTTTCATGACCAACAATTTTTCATTTGAAGCAGTTTTGGTTGAGAAAGAGGAGGTTGAAAAACTTTCCCAAAATAGAAAGTTTATATTACAAGTCATTTCCATTTTTGGCAACTTTTGGTTTAGCTCATTTTTCTTCAACTTTATGAACTTCTAAGCACTTAAATGATCAAATAAATATCATATAACTTCAATTTGATGAAAAATCCACTTTGGTTCCATTGTTGGGGGCCTCAGATGCCCTGATTTTGCTCTGACTTGCTCAAGAAGTTACCCAGTGATCAGATGACTTCCACAATGAATTTCTTCATCAAACTTGGTATGCATGATCCTTATAACATATTGAGACCAATAGAAACAAGAATGACCAAAAAATTTGGAGTTATGGTCTCTGAAACCAAAACCCTAACTTTAGGTCATTTGTGCAGTTAAACCCTGGCTCTGCTTCCATGCCTTGCCAGTTCTTGTGATTCTTTGACTTCCTTGATCTTTGGAGGATAAAATATGATGATTGAACATACATGGACCCTCTTGAGATGATGGAAGACCTTTGGAGTGGCTCATATGGTTCTTTGGATTGCTCAGATCACAAACCCTAGATGCAGATGAACTTAAACTAGTGCAGTGAAGCAAAAAATGCCATATGATATGATATGCTTATGCTAATGCAAAGATGAAAGATCACAAGCCATGGTGTGAACTTAGTGAGGGCAAATTTGGGGTGTTTACAGTGTGTGCGTAAGATTGATCACAAGGCCCAGAGTGAAGTCAAAGGTTGACTAGGTTCCACCCTAATTGCTGTGAGCCACGCACATTTTTGTTTGGGCCTCTGAATTGTTTTCACGCCCCACTCTCATAAGGCCCAAACAAATTTCAACTGATTTTCATTTCTTTTTGCACCCATGATCATTTCCATTATTCTTTTTATTTTCCATTTTATTTCCAATTCAATTTTTAACTTATAAAAAAACCAAACCTTATCTAAAATTTCCAAATAAATTCACACTTGAATTTTAACATTTTCTAAAAATTTTCATATTTTTTAATTCCATTTTTCATCATTTATCTGACCAAAATTAATTTTCCCTTTATTTTCTTTTAGAATTTCCTTATTTGTGACCACTAGCTCTTCTCCATTTTATTCCTCCCAAACCCAAAATAGTTTTGATGCCATTATTTTTTACCTTATCCATAGGACATCTTTAGGTCCTTAAAAATATTTTTGCCTTATTTTTTAGGTCATGTTTAGCCTCCTTGTGTGTCCATTCTTTGAGCATTATTCTTTAAAACCCTAATCCATCTTGTATAATGTTTTGGTTGAGTTAAATTCCAAATTTTTGTGAGATATTTTAGAAATGTGTTAGTACCTGGGTTGTAACTTTGAATGTAAATTTTCATATTATTTTTCATGCCATTTGGTATTTTTTAGGTAACTTGAGTTGCAAGCCACTTTTTGGTCCAGAGTTTCTCATCCTTTTCATTCCATTTTGATAAGGCATTTATGCCATTCATTTAGGGTTCTCAACTTGAGTCCATAGGGTCCCATTTGATGTCTTTAGACCACTTTTATCCATTTTAGATCATCACACTTTGAACTTTTGGTTTACTTATTCCTTAAAATTCACTTGTGTTCATGTATGCCTTCTTTAACCTAATTCCCATTCTTCTTCCATCTTAACATTTTCAAATCAACTTTGTGAGTATGATAGTCATGTTATATCATTGTTATACATCTTATGAGTCCCACGTCCATTTTGATGCCTTCATCTCAATATATAAGCCTTTGTACTTCATTTGGTTTCATTTGATACCTTTAGACTTCAAAATCAAACTTCTTTGTTCCTTAAACCTAATACAATCCATTTTAGCTCATTTCTGACTAATTTTTTAGTTTGCTTTCCATCTTAACTTTTCATTAAGCCCAGGTTTTTGTATGGGAATTTCAAAATTCATTGATCATGTTTGACTTTTTTTTCTTCTTCTAAGTCCTTTTCTTCTTTTGAAATCACATGTTCTATCTCATTCTTTCACCAATCTACCTTATATTTGAATCTCTCTAACTTGAATCTCTTTCTTCCCACTTTGGATTTACATCTTGAGACACTTTCATTTCGTGTTAGGTTCTGATTTTAGTATTCACCTTTGACCTTACCCAAGTTCACTTTGTACAATCATGCCACTTCTCCATTTAACTTCACCTTGTTTTCCATTAGGGTTTAGTACCTCATTAGGACATAGATTGTGATGATTTGATATTGTAACCTTAGCACACTTTAATAGGGTTTAGCTACTGACCTTAGAAGCTTGTATCATGTAGGATCATTTAGACTTAGGTCTTAACCTTAGGGAACCCTTAGTGATTTCTTTTAGCTAGTGTGAGCTTTAATTGAACTTTTTCCATGCTTTATGTATTCAATATGCATTGTAAAGCTAACCCTTGTTTTGTAGGGAGGTTGAGGTAAGCCTTGTTCATACAACTTCTTCTTCATCTCTTAATGCTTTCTAAATGTGTTTGCCTTAGCACATTATGCTTTTCTTGTATAGGCTTCCCCTTTCTTAGAAACAACTTAAATTCCTTAGGAAGTAAGCTGAGTTCTCTTTCCTTCTTTCCTTTTCTCCTTAGGATTAGAAAACCACACAAACCATTAGGATCTCCTTTTGCATGCAATACATAATTCAGGGTTGTGTCTTAGTTCCCCTTAGTTTTTCCTTTTGCAACTTGAGTCATTCTTTCTCACCTCATAAATAAAAACAATAAAACACCTAATAAAGGTTGAATGTTCTCGTACGCTAGGAGACTTTTTCGTGGGTTACTTATACATGTTCTGTTTCAGGTCGAGGTGTAAGGCATCTACCACGATGAATAAGTCTTAGTATGAGAATGTTTCACAAACAATAAGCAGAAAACACTTCTTTAAAAGACAGTACACAAACAACACTCGTCTTTCCTACGGGAATTCTTTTCTCACCTTATTCACTCTCAGTGCGAACTTGCGATGACTTATTTCATTTGCAAGACAGTAAATGCACTCGTTCAAGGCGAGCCTGCAACACCTGAGCAGAGACATAAGCAATTCCAGCGCATAAAAAACACAAACAAGTTCCCGCCTTTTTAGGCGAACTACATCGACTCTGATCCTCATTTTCCCAATGCGATACGTAAGTAACGGGGTAGGGCCCGTTTGAGCACACTCTTTATTTTCCCTACATTTCCCCTTTTCATTCTCCTTTTCCAGTTCCCTTTCTCATTCCTTTCCAGTTAGCAGTTCTTTTGTTCAGCAACATCTTATTTCTCACCCTTTGAAACAGACTAACAAGCATGGATCCCGTCGGGTACGGCAGACGGTATGGGGTGCTAATACCTTCCCAGGTCGTAACCGACTCCCGAACCCAGTATATTTGGTTCGCAGGACCTTGTCCTTTCCTTTTCTCTTTGGTTTGTGCAGCATTACCTTTCCCATTCATTCGGGATAAAAATGTCTGATTGGCGACTCTACCTTTTCCGCGCCACTTTCGCGTTTGTACTAGGATGAAAATAACGGGAGCGACAGCTGGTGACTCTGCTGGGGATCAAACCCAAAATCTCTGGTTTCCCATGAGAATCAATCCTAGCGCCTGTTTGTTTCTGTTTCTCTGGGTGTTTATATGTGTGTTGTTGTGTGTTTATTTACTGTTTTATTTACAGTTTTTACTTTAGAGCATTTATTTACAACTTTCAGTATTTATTTTCCATGCATCATATATACTGGACGGTCTGGCTTAGCTTTTTTATGTGGGATGGGGTTACTGTGAGATAAGCTAAATACCCGGCTTGAGTGCACCATAGGATTAGCGTGGACAAACATTGTACTCCCATGGTATCTCACCATGATGAGTAATGATGTGTTCCACACCCAGATTGCGACCGTCTTGGAACTATTATGTGTGGGGATTAATCCAGTTCAGGGTATGACCTTGATAGTTATGTGCATCTGGTGACCGATCATTGAGGACCTTAGTGGAAACACCTCTCTCTAGTGATGATAGTGGCAGACCATATTTCTTGGCAAACCCACTCGCATCCGAGGGGCCACTGAGAACTCGTTTAGGATGGCCTGATTCTTTCATAGGAACTCAGTTAAAGCAAGATGTTTGTATGACGATGTCGCTCCCACCAAATGAAGCCGGGTCAAATGGGGTACAGACGCGAACGATCAGCGAAAGGGACAATGAGAACACACAGCCGTGAACTCACTGGAGATGAATAGACTCGCCAGCTAGGCATTTATATCCCGAAGGAAAGGTAATGCTGCATAGACCTAGAAAGATATGGATAAGACGGTTGCGAACCAGAGAGACTGAGAAAGGGGGTTGGTTACAACCTGGGAAGGTATTAGCACCCAGATTGTCCGCCGTACTCGACGGGATCCACGCTTAAAAGATTTGTGTTTTAAAGGGGTAGTGTCAGTGAAATTTGTGTATAAATGAGCTGGAAAGAGATGTACAGGTGTCAGTGTAAAGGAAGTGCAAAGTGTAATATATACAGTGTCAGTGTAAGGATAAGAGTGAAGTGCTCATGACTATGAGGCTAAGAGAATGATGCTGGAAAGAGGGGGAGCATACAGAGACTTTTGTTCGATAACTGTTAAGTTATGCCTACGTATCCTCTCGTGCAATGAGGAAGTCAGAACACCGTAGTTCGACCCAAAGAGACTGAAAGATGAATTGACTTGTGAACTGCTTACTTGTCTATGCTCAAGTGTATGACCTGTCTGGCTCAGGTGCAAACTGTCTTGCATTAGACGGAAGAAGCGAATTCTCGTTTATGAGTGAAGATGATGAGAAAAGAATCCCGAAGGAGACGATTATTGTTTGTTTTTGTGTTTTCAGTCTTTTATTGTTTTTTTGGATTTTGTCATAAGTTAATGAGCTTAAGCCTAAACCAATGGATTTAGTAAACTCATCACATCTTCCCTCTGATTAGGGGTAATGAGAGTACCTTAAGTGTGAAGTCAGATTCTCACACTTAATCTCCTTTGGTGTAGGATTAAGATCATTAACCTACTTGTGATTATTTAGATGTTTTTGGTGTTTTTGTTTAGTGTTGAGTAATGAGATTAAGCCATAATCAAGGATTAAACAGACTCATTACACCATCCTAAGAGAAGGATAATAGATGAGAATGTTTAAGCTGAGGAAAACTCCTCAACTTAATCCATGATTAGGGATTAAACTCATGACAAAACAAAGCCTTTATTGAGATGAATTTTATTTAATGGTATGATAATGAAATGTTTTTTAGAGTTTGTAAGACAACTTGAGGGGGACTTGTCCATTAACACTAGGGTTAGTCCTTCTTAACCAATTAAGGAAGAATTAGAACCCTAATGCAAGGCCCAAGTTACAAGTGTGGTGTCTTGATGATTATTAAGTGAATTGATTAAGAGATTTAAACACATTAAGGGTTTAACACTTAGGATTAAAGTTATACACTCCATCCTAAGAGAAGGATGCAGGCATAAGCTTAATCACAAAGCCTTAAAGCCTTTAGGGTTTAGTCCCTGATTATGAGATGAGAAGAGAAGACTCAAAAGAGACACAAAGGTAAAACTAAGAGGGGAGACTAATCAAAACCCTAATCATTGTCATGCTTGGTTGTTCCTAAGGTTTGTGAGGTTTTCAAGAGAAATCTTCAATGGAACCACCAGGAAGCAGATGAAAGGATCAAGAGAAGCAAAGTGACTTACTTCATTCAAGAAGTCAAGTCACTTGAAGAAAGAAAGTGGGAAGAAGAAGAATGAGCAAGCTCAAACTCAAACACAAACAAAAATGCAGCAATGGATGCAAGAGAGATGAGAAGAAAAGTTATGAGAAGTGAAGGCAAATTCACTTCCCAAAATCACTTACCACCTGAAAGGTTAGAAAAGAAATGCAATGCAATGCAAAATGGGATGAGATGACATGATGAGAGACACAACCAGAAGCACATATGTGATGCTAATGATGCTATGAGATGCTACAAACCAGAAACAAACACATATGGATGATCATACAAACTTATGAATGCAAGTGAAGCAAGTTAAGGCACATGAACATACATGAGAAGTTATGAGATGCATATGGCATACAACATGACAAATGAGAGATGCGATGATCAAACATGCTTTCAATATGTCTTATGATGTTCAATGAATCAAATGGAAACATGGTATGTCATGGCAAGGCATGCTATGCAAGGAAATGTAAGATGGATGCATATGGAAGCCCCAAATTAGGGTTTATGAACCAAACATCAAACAAAAGTCAAAATCAGAAGCAAACCCTAAGACAAAAAATTGAAAATGCCACACAAAGGATCCCTAATCCCATATTAAACCAATGCCCAAAGGAGAGGTCTCAACTCTTAACCAATCTCAAGTTATGATTTTCACAAGTTTTCTAGGGTTTTAGGGTTCCTAAACAAAAGAAATGTCAAACAAATTGAAAATGAAAGATCAAATCATGGCCATTTAATCTCAAAAACTACATGCTAAACACAATGCAATGCAAAAAGAATCAATGTCCAATCCTTCATGAATAGGCAGAAATGATTTTTTTGAACTATGGATCAAATTAATGCACAAAAATAAATTTAATTCAATGAAAAATTCTCAAAATGCATCAAGATCAAAAAAGAAATTTGGTTTGAAGGTTGGACAATGTTTCTAAATGTCTTAGAACATTTCATGAATTTTTTTGGTGATTTTTAAATACCTAAAAGTATTTTTAATAAATTAATTTCCATTAATCAATTAAAAATAATCCTTTAAATATTTAAAAATACTTTTTTAATGCTAAAAATAAAAACAAAAATATTTTTGTGTCATAAAAATTAATAAAACTCTTGAGAAAAAGTTTCATAATTTTTAAGACATTTTTGCTATTTTAAATTAATTATGCAAATAAAATGAAAAGAAATGAATTAAAATAAAGAAAAAGGAAAAGTCAACAGAATGGAAGGCAGGGATTGAGTCTGGGTTTGGGAGCATTGAATGCGCGCCAGATCTTGTGGCCCAAATTCAAACTGACCTAAACTCAATTAATTAAATAAATTAGAGTGATTAGGGTTTAATGACCACATCTGGACCATTCACACGCGCGGCAAGTCAAACGGTCAAAGCAATCGCACGCTCCAGATTCAAACTCAATTAATTACAGGGATTAAACCCTAATGATTTTCAGGTGGCCGGAGAAGACCTCCGGTCGTCTTCTCCGGTGGGAACCCCACCTGAAAATCCCTAAAAACTTCAAAACGCAACAAAAATGAAAACCAAGCATACAGAAATGATTCCCATGATCCACTGAATCAAAACCCCATCACAAACAACATTTATTTTTCCCCAGAATCATGAATCGAACAAAACATTTTTTAGGTCAACAGAGTTTCAGAAAGCAATTAAATTCTCATTTCATCACCATTTTCAAAACTAAAAGCACCAGGACAATCAGGGAAGCATGGAGAACAAGTTTAGAACTTAAAAATCCATTTCTGGAAAAAAAAGTTCTTGAGCTACCTGAGATTCGAAGCTTTCACTCCAGCAACTTTCTGACCTCCCCTCCTTGCGAAATCCACTCCTTATGACCTCTTGATGATGCTTGAATGCTTTGGAGAAGTTTATGCTGGCTAGATGAAGAGTTTGAACAACTTCTGCTCAAGCTCAGTTGAAAATGGCAATGGTGATGCAGGCAGTTTCAGGCCAATGTGAGTGGTTCTTTGTGATCAGGGTGATGTTTTAAGAAGGTTTGTGGAGTTTGTTTGGATGTTTATGGCCTGTGGAGTGAGTTTCGAAAGAAACTGCAAGTTGGAGTGAAAATGGAGAAGTGGTGTTCTTGCTTGATTCAGGCTTGGTTCTTTGTTGGTTTGGGCTTAATGAGGCATGGTGAGTTGAGTAGTGGAACTTGTTTGAATGTTTGTGAACTGGGCAGAGAGATTCGAAGAGAAATGCCAATAGGGTGAGTTTTGTGTATGGTGTGTTGTGATCTCTTTCAGCCTTGCTTGGTGTTATGTTTTGCTTGCAAATGGAAAGTATAAACAATTCCAAGTGGCCAGAGGATGTGACATGGCCTGCTGTGATTGGGATGTTTGCTTTTGCCAAAAGTAAACTTTTTTTTAAGAGAGGTATGGCTTGAGTTCTAGCTTGGTACAATGGCTAGGGCTGGCGCAGCATGGTGTGTGTGGAAGGCTAGAGTGGTTCAAAGGCCAATGCAGCAAGTGGTAAGAAGCATCATGATGGTTTTGCAACTTGGTTACTTTTGGAACTTCATGAAAAAAAGTCTTGTTATACAAACCATGATCATGAGAAGCTTTGGTCCAATTCTAATTTTTAGAACTCATGTGATGTTTGTTCATTGGTTTGAAGTGAACTAGAAGTTACAAATGGCCTTGGTTCATGATTTTGCAAATTTCTCATTTGAGGCATGTCTTGAAAATTAGTGATTTTTGCCAACTTTGTCAAACCATAACTTTTGATCCAAAATGAATTAGGTCATGTTCTTGTACTTTTTGAAAAGGGAAAAATGTATTCTACAACTTTCATGACCAAAGTTTTCCATTTGAAGCATTTTTGGATCAAAAAGTAAGGTTTGAAAAGTGACCTAAAATGACATATTCTTTAAAAGTCAACTATGCCCTAAAAAGTCAACTTTGCAAAAACTTCAAATTCTTGATTTTTGTGAACTTCAACCTTCTTCCATGATCAAATAAAGATCATATACATTCAAAATTATGAAGATCACCCCTTGGTTGGGTCATTGGGGGCCTCAGATGCCCTGATTTTGCACTGACTTGTCTGAAAAGTCAACTCTTGATCAGATGACTTCCCCATGGAATTTCTTCATGAAAATTGATATGCATACTCCTTATACCATATAGAGACCAATGGAAACAAGAATGCCCAACAAATTTAGAGTTATGGCCTCTGAAACCAAAACCCTAATTTTAGGTCAACTGTGCAGTCAAACTTGGCTCTGCATCCACACCATTTCCAGTCCTTGTGATTCTTTGACATTCTTGACTTTGAGAGGATATGATGCTTGAACACACATGGACCCCCTTGAAGTGATTGATGACCCTTGGAGTGGCTCAAGAGGCTCTTGGATTGTTCAGATCACAAACCCTAGATGCAGATGACTTTGAATCTATGCAGTGAATCAAAACTGTGATATGAGATGCTATGATTGAGTTTATGCATATGAAATGATCACAAGCCATGGTGTGAATGGGTGAGGGAAAATTTGGGGTGTTTACAGCTGCCCCTATTCAAACATGAGTTAGCTGTGCAGGATGTAAGCAACGGCTTAACAGGCAAACAAGATAACTTGTGGTTGAATACCAAAGACAGTCCAAAATTTGCACTCACAGAATGAAGAAGAAAAGGGATATAGATTGTAAAGGAAAATAAAGTATATTGTAAAGTGTGGGTGACGGAGGACGACCGTCGAGCAGAGGACGACTGCTGGGTAAAGAGCAATGACGGGGACGGCCGACATGCTGGGGATGAAAGGTAAAGCCAAGACGGGGACAACCGACTAGCTGGGAAAAAAAAGATATTATGATGGGGACGGCCATCAAGATAAAGCTGTAAAAATTCTCTGGGGATTAATGAAACATGACGGGGACGGCCATCAGGTTCATAAAGCAAGGTAACCGACGATGGGGACGGCCATCGGGCTAAAAAGAAAAGGAAAAGGGACCACGACGGGGACGGCCATCGGGTTAAAGAATAAATGGAATAAACAGATGATGGGGTACGGCCATCAAAGGTGAAGGACGATCACCTAGCAGGGGACGGCTGCTCTGCTGGGAAATAAAAGAAATATGATGGGGACGGCCATCAAAGGTGGAGGACGACCACCTGGCAGGGTACGGCTGCCAAAAAAATCAACGATGGGGACGGCCATCGGATGAGCATGATGGAGGACGACCATCAAGAGGTGGAGGACGACCACCTAGCAGGGGACGGCTGCTCTCAGGGTTTGTCATGACATAGAATGAATGTCAGATAACCAAAATCAACAATGGGGACGGCCATTGGATAAAATGATGAAGGACGATCATCAAGAGGTGGAGGACGACCACCTAGCAGGGGACGGCTGCTAAATATCAACGACGGGGACGGCCATCGGATGAGCATGATGGAGGACGACCATCAAGAGGTGGAGGACGACCACCTAGCAGGGTACGGCTGCTCTCAGGTTTATCATGACACAGGACGAGTGTCAGATAAAAAGGAAAATTTGCTTTGTTAGTGATCTGCTGGGGAATGGTAAACACGGACGAGTGCTTACATTCAAGAAACAAAAAGGTATAAGTGTTTGGTATTGTGTATACATTAAAGATGCAGACGAGCATCCCTAAGACTACGATACGGACGAGTATCGGGTAGAAACAAATACTGACGCGTGTTCAAAGATGATGATACGGACGAGTACCAACCGGTTAACAAAGAACAAGGACGAGCGTTGAATCTGAAGGGGCTCTTCTGGGGAATAATAGACACAGACGAGTATCTATATTCAAGAGGACATAAGTGTTTGACACGGTCTATGGATTAAAGATGCGGACGAGCATCCTTAAGGTTATGATACGGACGAGTATCATGTAGAAACAAACGCTTGACGCATGTTCTGAGATGATGATACGGACGAGTACCAACCGGTTAACAAAGAACAAGGACAAGTGTCGAATCTGCGGGGATATGAATGGTATATACACGATACAGACGAGTATCTGTATGAGTGTAACATGAGTAACGAGTATGAGTATTGTAGATGAGTGTTTAACTGCTGGGGAGAGTGACACGGACGAGTGTCAAGGGAGAAAAGTATAATAATAACAACAAGTATATGGGTCGTAAAAGTGTAGATGACTGCGCTGGGGATATGACACGGACGGGTGCCAAGAAAGTGTATATAGGTATATGTGAGTGCAAAGAGGATGTCTTTGGCTTTCTGCCGGGAGATATGACATGGACGGGTGTCAAGGAGTATCTGTAGTGCGGGTGACCTTGTTTGTAAAGAGTGTTCAGGTGACTTTACTGGGGAAGTGATGGCACAGACGGGTGTCAAAATGAGTATATACTGGTGTTTGTGATTGTGAGGCAGCTGCTTTTGCTGGGGACTCTGGTGGGGATTTTTTTCTGTACGTTGATGAACTGTCATTATTCACAAGTGTTCGATTCACAACATGACTTATGATTATGCTATGTGTTTGATTTTTTGCCGTAATGCTCCGTGTTAAAACGGAATGCTACGCTTTGTGGGTGAATATGATGCAAATGCCATGATTGTGCAAAGATATCAAAACCGGGATCCGGGTCCCGTTGCTGCGAGGATCTCTGGTCGATTTGCTTGAAAAGGAAATCACAGCTGGGGATGAGATCATTGGTAAATCCAACAAGATGTTGTCTGCTTGGGGATTCGGGTCACTGAGAGACCTATTCCAATAAATGAGGGACCCAGCTGGGGTTTGTAGAAGCTTCTTCACTCTGTTGTGATTCCTTCGTGCGTTGCTCCTCTGGATAGAGGTTGGAACTCTGTGGGGAGATAGCTCTCTGACTTTTATACTCGGCTGAGGGCGAGATGGCAACTCGGCTGGGGAGAAGGAGAGGAATCACTAAAAGACTTCCCTAGAAGTTCTGTTACAGTAGCTTCTTGACTCAGCCGGGGATATGGGCATCTCCTGAGGTGCCTGCCCATTCTGATGGGGATCAGCAATAAGTGGCCAACTCAGCTGGGAGGGGTCATGAAAGGCAACTCGGCTGGGGAGAGAGCACTTCGGGTGCCAAAATTGAGTGTTGATTTGCCAGCTTGCTGGGATGAGGCTTACATGCCCCAAGTTGCGTTCTGGATACCTGCAATCCTGAAAAAGATAGAGAAACGCACAAGATAATCCCGAGGTATCCCTTACCGGATTCCGTCATAGGAGTTAGGCACTTCTGGGAGTAAGTATATTTCCTGCAAGCATGTTTTTATTTGAAGATAAACATCTGTATTCTTATGCAATCAGTTTTTTCTTTTAAGACATCAGACATTTTTTGCAAATAAAATGTACAAAACGAGACATGACTGAAAATCTGATTTTATTAATTTATGTGCCCTGAATTGGCAAGATACAGTCAAAGAAACATATCCCCTGGAATGAGGAGATTGTTACAAATTGAGAAACAAAGTGCTGGCAGTGTTGATGACGCTTTAAGGAGCTTCCCCTTCGCTATGACCCGTATGACTTTTGACGTTCTTCTCATCTTGCTTTTTGAAGAATGTTGATTCTGATTGAAGCTTGATCTTTTTCGAAGCTTACCAAGTTGTAGATGATACAGACGAATTCAGAATGCAGTTGTTCGCTTATTCCCTTATTTTGCATGGATCGCCCTTTCGGGTTTTCAATCCATCGGGATACCCATTTTTGCCTGAGCTGTCCAATGTGGCTTTTCAACTCAGCGGGTGTACATTTTTGTTTATTTTCCCTTATTTTTGCCCGAGCCTTTTATCTTGTTTTTGACTCGCCGGGATGCCCTATTTTTGCCTGGACTTACATTCTGTTTTTATGTCCAGCGGGTCATTTTTTTTTTTTTTTTTTTTTACGCGAAGTATTTTTTAACTGCACCTGAATTCACAGGGGACGGGAAGTCTTCACCATCCACGGTGCTGAGCATCAGTGCTCCACCAGAGAAAACTTTCTTTACCACAAATGGTCCTTCATAATTTGGAGTCCATTTGCCCCTGTGGTCTGTATGAGGAGGGAGGATTCTTTTCAGCACAAGATCTCCCACTTGGTACTCTCGGTGCCTGACTCTCTGATCGAAGGCTCTCTTCATTCTTTTCTGATACAGCTGCCCATGACAGATTGCAGCCAATCTTTTCTCTTCAATCAGACTCAGTTGCTCGTATCGGGACCGAACCCACTCTGCTTCGTTCAGCTTAACATCCATCAGTACCCGGAGAGAGGGTAATTCAACTTCAACTGGTAGGACTGCTTCCATCCCATACACAAGTTGATACGGTGTTGCCCCAGTGGATGTTCTGATTGACGTGCGGTACCCGTGCAAGGCAAATGGTAGCATTTCGTGCCAGTCTTTGTAGGTGACTACCATCTTTTGCACAATCTTCTTGATATTTTTATTTGCTGCCTCAACAGCGCCATTCATCTTTGGCCTGTAAGGAGAAGAATTGTGATGTTGAATCTTGAAGTCCCGGCATAGCTCAGCCATCATTTTGTTGTTTAGATTGGAACCATTGTCAGTAATGATTCGCTCGGGAACTCCATACCGGCAGATGATATCTCTTTTCAGAAATCTGGCTACCACTTGCCTTGTAACATTTGCATATGAGGCTGCTTCGACCCACTTGGTGAAATAATCAATGGCAACCAGGATGAATTTGTGGCCGTTCGAAGCAGTCGGTTCAATCTTGCTAATCATGTCAATGCCCCACATAGCGAAGGGCCAGGGTGAAGACATCACATTCAAAGGATTGGGAGGCACATGCACCTTATCTGCATAAATCTGGCATTTATGGCATTTCCTGGCGTAGGCACAACAGTCGGCATCCATTGTGATCCAGTAATAGCCTGATCTCAACAACTTCTTGGCCATGGCATGCCCTCCTGCATGGGTACCAAAGGATCCTTCGTGCACTTCATGCATCAATAAGTCTGCTTCTGCCTTATCAACGCATCTGAGGAGTACCATATCAAAGTTTCTCTTGTATAGAGAACCATCAGTGTTCAGAAAGAAACTACCAGCAAGCCTTCTCAAAGTCTTCTTATCATTGGAAGATGCCCCAGGTGGGTATGTTTGATCCTCCAAGAAGCGCTTAATGTCATGGAACCAAGGCTTATCATCTTTGACAACATCTGCTGCAAACACATATGCTGGTCTGTCGAGTCTGGACACTGAAATCTGAGGTACAAAGTTGGCAGCTTGAACTTTGATCATGGACGAAATGGTAGCCAGAGCATCTGCAAACTGATTCTCGTCCCGAGGGATATACTCAAGCTTGACTGTTGTAAAGAAAGTCAACAACCTCCTTGTATAATCCCTGTAAGGTATCAGATGATCCTGGTGTGTGTACCATTTGCCGTTGGTTTGATTGATTACCAAAGCTGAATCCCCGAATACGGTCAATGTCTTGATCCTGAGGTCAATGGCTTCCTCAAGACCCATGATGCAAGCTTCGTATTCAACTTCGTTGTTAGTGCAGTTGAAAGTGAGTTTTGCCGAGAAAGGCATGTGAACTCCTTTAGGTGTAATGAGCACTGCACCAACACCACGACCATTCATGTTAACAGCCCCATCAAACATCATAGTCCATTCTTCTTCCGGTTCAGGCCCTTCAGTGTGAACAGGCTCTTCATGATCTCTTGATTTTATGAACATGATGTCTTCATCAGGGAAATCAAATCTCATAGGCTGGTAATCATCAATAGGTTGCTCAGCAAGATATTCAGACAATACACTGCCCTTGATGGCTTTCTGAGATGTGTACTGGATGTCATATTCTGTGAGGATCATCTGCCATCTTGCAACCCGTCCGGTAAGAGCTGGCTTCTCGAAAATGTACTTGACTGGGTCCATCTTTGAGATTAATAAGGTAGTGTGGGTCAACATATACTGTCTCAGTCGGCGAGCAGCCCACGCTAAAGCACAACAAGTTTTCTCGAGCAGTGAATAACGTTGTTCACAGTCGGTAAACTTTTTGCTTAGGTAGTATATTGCATACTCTTTTCGACCAGACTCGTCATGCTGGCCCAACACACACCCCATTGACTCTTCTAATACTGTCAAGTACATGATTAGAGGTCTTCCTTCAACTGGAGGCATAAGGATTGGAGGTTCTTGTAAGTATTCCTTGATCTTGTCAAAAGCCTTCTGGCAATCTTCGTTCCACCTGACCGTCTGTTCTTTCCTTAACAGCTTGAACAAGGGTTCACAGGTTGCTGTAAGGTGAGATATGAACCGTGAAATGTAGTTCAATCGTCCTAAGAACCCCCGAACTTCTTTCTCAGTTTTCGGTGCAGGCATCTCTTGAATGGCTTTGACTTTATCAGGGTCAACCTCAATCCCTTTCTCACTTACAATAAATCCCAGCAGCTTACCAGATCTTACCCCGAATGTGCATTTGTTGGGGTTCAACTTCAGTTGGTATTTCCTCATACGCTTGAATAACTTCAGTAGATTCACCAGGTGATCTTCTTCAGTAAGGGACTTGGCAATCATGTCATCCACATAACACTCGATTTCCTTATGGATCATATCGTGGAATAATGTTACCATAGCCCGTTGATATGTTGCACCAGCATTTTTGAGCCCAAATGGCATTACCTTGTAGCAGAACGTGCCCCAGGGTGTGATGAAGGTCGTCTTCTCCATGTCTTCAGGTGACATCTTAATCTGATTATATCCTGAAAATCCGTCCATGAAGGAGAATACCGAGAACTGAGCCGTGTTATCCACCAATACATCAATGTGAGGTAATGGGAAGTCATCTTTCGGGCTGGCTCTGTTCAGATCCCGGTAGTCAACACACATTCTTACTTTGCTGTCTTTCTTAGGCACAGGTACTATGTTAGCAACCCACGGCGGATAGCTAGTCACAGCAAGGAACCCGGCGTCCCATTGCTTTTGCACCTCTTCCTTGATTTTCATTGCCATGTCCGGACGAGTACGGCGCAGCTTCTGTTTGACCGGTGGACATTCTTCTCTCAAAGGCAGCTTGTGTACCACAATATCGGTATCCAACCCTGGCATATCTTGGTAAGACCAAGCAAACACGTCCACATATTCTCGAAGCAGATCAATCAGTTGTCTCTTCACTGAGTCTTGCAGGCAGGCCCCGATTTTAACCTCTTTCACGTCTTCATCTGTACCAAGATTAATCACTTCGACCTCCTCCTGGTGAGGAGTAATAACCTTTTCCTCTTGCCTTAATAACCTGGCTAGCTCTTCAGGAAGCTCACATTCTTCTTCAACCCCTTCATCAGCTTGATTGATTGGATTGTCAAAGTCATACGAAGTCATAGCCGTGCTGTTGTCGGTGCTGTCTGGAAGGCACACTCTGCAAGGGTTCAGTTTGTTCATTTTAGTGATTGATTTTAATCTTGTTTTAGAAAAGTGAAATGAAGTTGTCATTTTGAAAACACTGCCATTTATTTTTTTGTACAAAAAGAAAAATGGAAAAACAACGAGCGGAAAAGAAAAAGACTCGTTTGCAAAAAGATGTCTGATATTTCGTTGATTAATCTTGTTGCACAAAAAGTACAGATGGCCCGGTTACAAAATGAGTCTTGTCATCTTGGGCAAGATGCAAGACTTTGATGCATGCTATAAAAATACAGGAAATAATAATTACTCTGCATGAGTAACTCTTATAATTTCCTGGGAAGACCAGTTCGAGATACTGCTCCCCGGGATCTTTGGACGAATCCAGCTTTCCAGGTTGCGTTCTTCTTCCAGCTCGTCTTTCAGACAGTTGACAGCATTAGGGGTGAGCATTCCCCCACTCACAAAGTTGGGCTCTTTTGCAGCCTCCGCTTGATCTTGTTGAGTTGGTTTGTAACCCAACCCAAATCTGTCCTCTTTCTTCTCCACCGATAACAGTTTGTCCCAGCCTTGGGCGTTTCCTCCCTCAACAACCTTCCGGGCTTATTGGTATGATGATATTGAAGTACCAGGCACAGCAGATGTTTCATTGATGTTCAAGGCCTCGAAACCTTGGCTCATTGTTTCATGGACTTCCCCATCCATCTCAATATACTTATAGGTAGCCAGGTGGCTGACAAAAATATCCTCCTCTCCACAGATTGTAACGATTTGACCCTCCCACTCATATTTTAACTTCTGGTGAAGGGTAGAGGTCACGGCGCCAGCGGCGTGAATCCATGGCCTACCCAATAGACAGCTGTAGGCAGGCTGTATATCCATCACGTAGAAGGTCGTTTTAAAGGTCTGCGGGCCAATCGTTATGGGCAACTCAATCTCTCCCAGAACTGATCTCTTTGAACCATCAAAGGCTCTCACCACCAGGTTGCTGGGTCTCAATGCCAATCCATCATATTCTAGCTTCACCAGGGCCTTCTTAGGTAAGACATTGAGGGATGACCCCGTGTCTACCAGCACATGGGAAAGGACAGCACCTTTACATTCCATGGTTATGTGCAAGGCTTTGTTATGGTTGCGGCCTTCCGTTGTCAAATCAGTATTGGTGAACCCTAGTCCGTGACTAGCATTGACATTTCCAACTACAGCTTCTAGCTGATTGACAGTGATCTCTTCAGGCACGTAAGCTGCGTGCAAGACTTTGAGTAGTGCATTCCGATGGGCTTCGGAGCACATAAGCAATGATAGGATTGAGATCTTGGAAGGCGTCTGATGAAGCTGATCCACTACTTTATAATCACTCTTCTTGATGATTCGCATGAACTCATCAACCTCTTGATCGAAGGGTGTTTTCAAAGCTTCTTTAACAGTCTGATCTTCCCGCACCAAGCTTTTTCCTTTTGCTTTAGCAGCAGCTTCTGCTTCGGCAGTGGGTCTCTGAATTTGTGGAGCGAAAAGACGTCCGCTTCGGGTGAAGCCTCCGCCTCCTCCCACATTGTCAATTTGTGGTGCAGGGGTTGATGATTCAAAAGTGATTCTTTGTCCTCCACAGTACAGGTCAGAGCCGTAATGCCAGGGGATGGCATTACTGCTTTCATAAGGTACTGGTCCAGGCACCGTGATGGTGACTGGACTGACTGCAGCTGTGGAAGGAATTGTGATAGTCTGTGGATCGTAATAAATTGTGACTGGTGCTCTGATGGGAGCAGCACCTTCTGAATTGTAGGCAGAGTTGTTTTCGGGATCATAAAATATTGTGACAGTCGAGACATCTTCATGATTTGTTGCTGGTGTTGTAGGAGACATCGGTGGAAGGATGGATGTTGTTGTTGTAGGAGTTTCAAAATGGAGTGGTGCTGGAGTTGTAGAAGAAAAATTTGTTGATAACTGATCAGTTGAGATGATAGATGAAGTACTTGTTGATGAAACCGAAGAATTGTCAGGAACAATGGTTGTTGCAGTTGTAGGAGGTTCTGGAGTTGTTGCTGATGAGGTTGCTGGATTTGTAGGAAATGATGTGGTGATCTGAAGTTGGCCACTCTGAATGAGACTGTCTATGCCATTCCTCAGGTTATCGCACCCATTTACCGAGATATTGCAGTAAGCACACCCCAACTCACACCCCGGGAACATTTGACATTCGAGGAGCTGAGCCTTAATTTCTACCAACGGTGTCCGGATCTGACCCACACTGGTTATTAAATAAGACGGCTTGTCTTCTTCAATAATGTTAATTCTGGGACCACCGTGATTTGGCATCGGGTTCTTATTGACATTGGGTGGTGGTGCGAAATTCAGAGCTTTTGAGTCTATCAGGTCTTGTACCTTCATGTGCAAGGCTCTGCACTTTTCTGTACTGTGGCCAGGTGCATTTGAATGGAAGGCACATCTGGCGCTGGAATCATAATTCCTGGGTAAACTGTTGGGATCCGGAGGTGCCAACGTCCTTAGCTCAACTAGGTTGAGTTTCAGGAGTTGTGGCAGCAATGTAGCATACGGCATAGGGATCGGATCGATTACCCTGTTGGCTTGAGAAGGCCTCTGTTGGAATGGCCTTTGCTGGTTGTTGTTATTGGTGTTGTTGTTGTTGTAATTTCTCGGAGGATACTGAGCTTGTTGATGATACTGAGGTTGTGACTGAAAGTTTTGTTGCGGAGGTTGATAAACTGGTTGAGGATGAGCTGGAGCAGGAATGGTGACTGATGCCACTGATCTGTGAACATATTGGGGCCTGCCCCTGTTGGTGTGGATGGCATTGGTCTCGCCAGTTCTTCTTGGGCCTGCAAAAGGCTTTCTTGCATTACTAGATGAGCTTGCACCATTGTCTGAGATCTTACCCATCTTCAATAGGCTTTCAATTCTCTCCCCGGCTACAACCACATCTGCAAAGCTGGTAGATGAGAAGGCAGCTAGCCTATCAATGTAAGTCCCCTGAAGGGTGTTCATAAACATGTCTGCCATTTCCCTTTCAGACATAGGTGGCTGAACAGCAGCAGCCAATTGCCTCCATCTCTAGGCATATTCTCGGAAACTTTCCCTTGACGACTGTGACATTCCCATTAGGAGGGTCCTGTTGGGCGCCATGTCTAAGTTGTACTGATACTGTCTTATGAAATCCTCTGCCAGGTCCTTCCAGCATCTAATAGTTGCCCTTGTCAAGTGAGAGTACCATTCTCTTGATGCTCCAGTCAAGCTGTCTTCGAAATAGAACATCCAGAGCTTCTCATCCATAGTATAGGCCTTCAGCCTCCCCAGAAACGATTGCAAATGAGTCCGGGGGCATGAAGTCCCGTTGTATTTTTCAAAACAAGGAGGCTTAAACTTATGGGGGATCCTGACCCCGTCTACCAAGCCCATGTCCATGACATCGAAACCCAGAGAATTTTGAGATTCTAAGGACCTCAGTTTTTCTGCTATCTCTTCCAACCTTCTATCATAAGCTTCTTCCCCAGCACCCATTACTGTGAACTGATCCTCTTGGGGGTCTTCTTGAAGTACCCTGGCTGCAGTGGCAGTCCCTTGAACATTTGCAGGGATGTTGACTTCTGGATGAAGATGGGGGCCAAATACAGGGGGGTTAACGTGAGGTTGGACCCTTTCATTGTTCCTGGTGCCGGCAGTCCCTATATGTGGATCTTCTTGATTCTGCCTTTCCACCATGGCCCTCAATCTTTCCTGGCTTTGAGCCATGTTGTTCATCACTTCCATAAACTGAGTCATCTGCGTTCTCATTTCCAATCTTTCGTTTGCCATTTGATTTCTAACCTCTGCAAGGTCCTGCTGTACCTGATCCATTTGTATGCCCGGAAGATTGTTACGGGTTGGATAACGGTGCGGACGGTTGAGGGGAAATACCCGGCGTCGAGCAATAGTTCCTGAGATCACAACAGAGTTAGTAGTAATAAAACAAAAACCTACAAAACAAACAAAGGGTTAGCATGCAATGCAGTATGCTTATTTGTTTTCAAGGTATCCGGCTTGGCATTCAGTTTTGACCCTTCCAGACCCTTGAAGATGCTGTTGATGTTGCTTTCGAAATAAACTCGGATGGAACAAACTAATACATATATTACAAGAAGCAAAATGGTACATAGTTCGTTTACCAATACAAGCCCTCCGAGGGGTCAAAATACATCACAAGAAAAGAAAATAAAAGTACATGGAATGAAAACAACAACAAGCAAATGGTCAAACACCAAGACCAAACTCATCCTCCCGAACTTCCTTGAGAAGTGCTTCGGTCACAGGATCAGCCGGACGCTCCGTGAGGTTCCTGATGAGGAGATTCCGGGTGGTAACAGCTGCTGTTAGCTTCTTGTGCTGACTTTGGTCTTTTGACCTCTTCACCCCAGCTTTGATCTTCAGCTCTGATATCTCCCTCTGGGCTGCTGCCAAGGCTTCTTGCTGCACTTTTGCATTAGCTTCCAGTTGCTCTATCTTGTCTTGAATTCTCTTGTCCTCCAGAGTACGAGCCTCGGTGATCCTGACCCACCTAGCCTGACTCTCCTTTAGATACAAGTCTGTCCTTGCTCTCTGGAACTGGGCTTCCTTGCAAGCATTCTTCAGAATTTGTTCTCCAGCTTTAGACTTTTTGATATAATCCCCAGACTTTTCAATCTTAGTTAGATGCTCCACTCTCAGCTTCTCTAGCCTCTCAATCTCCATCCTACCATCACTTCTCTCCCGGAGGGTCTTCTGCAAAGCATGGGTTAACTTCTCATTTCTCTCTTTCAAGCTCTCAAAATCCTCCAAACTGACAGTTGCAGGGGGTGGTGCTGAAGATGATTCAGGCATATCTTCTATAGTAAAGGGCATCCCAGAGAATTGAGCCCTGGCATGGGACCAATCATAGTATTGTGCTGATGCCACATTGCTGCACCTCCCCAAAATGGTTATTCCCTTGGTTTGAACATTATCCCAGGCCCAAGCAGCCTGCCTAACAGTAGCCAGATTAAGCTTGTTCTCACAATAAAGAGTCTCAACCAAGTCCTGTGCCTTAGGAGTGTGGACCAGTGCATAGCCCAGTTGTCTTCTGAACAGCAGAGGATTGTAATTGATACTACCCTTAACTCCTATTAGGGGCACATTGGGAAAATGCCCACAGCTGGTGATGATATCCCTGCCCTTGGTGCTTTGAGTGCACCATCTGATATCGGCTGAAGTTAGAGCAGTAAGTCTCCTAGCCCAGTTTCTCTGCTGATGAGGGTTCAAAAATGCATTTGTCCTGGGTAGATGCCTGAGAAGCCAAGTATGGAACAATGGAGCACAACACCTCACTAATCTTCCCCTCTGCTTTTCATTCCTCTGATGCACTGAGTAATAGAGATCCCCCAATAAAGTGGGCACTGGGTTCTTCAGGATGAAAAGATGGATTGCATTCTTGCTAATGAATCGAGGCTCATCTGCAAATAATACAATTCCATATATGCTTAGGGCCAATAAAGCACAGACAGCTTTCCACTCTCCTAAAGAAGCTTTCAGGATAGCTTGAGAGATTAAGAAATCCAGATGGAAGCCAGGGATTCCAGCTTTAGAAGTCATATGCTGCTCAATAAGGACAGGTTCCTGTAAACACCCCAAATTTGCCCTCACCCATTCACACCATGGCTTGTGATCATCTCATATGCATAAACACAATCATACAATCTCATATCTCATGTTTGATTCACTGCATAGTTTCTAAGTCATCTGCACCTAGGGTTTGTGATTTGAGCAATCCCAAAGCTTCTTGAGCCACTCCAAAGGCCACCAACCATCTCAGAAGGGTCCATGTGTGCTCTTGTATCATGTCACATCCTCACAGAGTCAAAATTGCAGAGGAATCACAAGAACTAGGGTTTGAGTGGATGCAGAGTCAGGTTGAACTGCACAGTTGACCTAAAATTAGGGTTTTGGTTTCAGAGGCCATAATCTCAATTTTTTTGGTCATTCTTGTTTCCATTGGTCTCTATATGGTATAGGGAATATGCATATCAATTTTCATGAAGAAATTCCATGGGGAAGTCATCTGATCAAGAGTTGACTTTTCAGACAAGTCAGTGCAAAATCAGGGCATCTGAGGCCCCCAATGACCCAACCAATGGTTGATCTTCATCATTTTGAGTGTATATGATCTTTATTTGATCATGGAAGAAGTTTGAAGTTCATAAAAATCAAGAATTTAGGGTTTTTACAAAAGTTGACTTTTTGAGGCATAGTTGACTTTTCAAGAATGCCTCATTTTAGGCCAATTTTCAAGCCTTGATTCATGATCCAAAGATGCTTCAAATGAAAAAACTTTGGTCATGAAAGTTGTAGATCTCATCTTTCCCTTTTCAAAAAGTACAAGAACATGATCAAACTCTTCATGGATCAAAAGTTATGGCATTGCAAAGTTAGCAAAAATCATTGATTTTCAAGTTATGCACAAAAGGGAAATTTTGCAAAGTCTTGAACCAAAGTCAAATGTAGCCTCTAATTCATGACAAACCATTATGTAAACATCCTCTAAGTCACAAAAATCAGATTTGGATCAAGTTTGCTCATGGTTTGGTTCATGTAACTTGACTTTTCTCATGAAAATCCATAAAGCTAACCAAGTTGCAAAACACTCATGAGCTTTTCACCAACTTGCTGCATTGAGCCTTGGGTCAAGCCAGCCTCTCACACTCACCATGCTGCACCAGAACCCAACTTGTACTTGCCTAAACTTGAGCCATGCCCTATCTTACACAAAAGTGGACTTTGAGCAAAAGTAGCCACACCTATCTCTGCAGGCCAGGTCACATCCACCAGCCACTTGCAATTGTTTATTGAATCAGTTTGCTGGCCATAACACATGAGAACCAAGGCTGAAGCACACACATTCACCACTTACACAAAAACCTCCCACATTGCAACTTCATTCGGATCACTCTCCACAGTCTTCAAACACTCAAACTCTCATCATCACTCAACTCACCACACCTCATAGACAAGAAACACCCCAAGCATAAGCCTGAAACAAGCCTGAAAACTCCATTGCCATCATTCAGCTCAAGCTGCAGTTTCATTCGAAACTCTTATCCTAGCTCACAAACACACCAACCAACACCACAAACCTTCTCAACACACTTCATAGATCACAAACAACCCCTTTTCACAGCCTGAAAGTGCCAGAATCTCATCTGCCATTGTTGACTGAACTGAAGCAGTTCCTTTCGAATCTTCTTCTCCAGCCAACACAAACTCATTTTGAGCATTCAAACACACTTGGGGGATCAAGTGGAGTAGCTTGCATCAAAGGAAACAGCCAGAAAGTCCCAAAACTGAAAGCTCCAAATCTCAGGTAGCTCGAAATTAATTTTTCCAGAAATGACTTTTATTGTTACAAACTTGTTCTTCATGATGCACTGATCATTCTGGTACCTTTAGTTTTTGAAATGGTTTTGTTTTAAGCATTTAATTTGTGTCTGAAGCTCACGAACCCTAGAAATTGTTTGCTTCGATTCAGATGATTTAGGAAAGATAAATTTGTTTTAGGTTAGGGGTTTGATTCGTGAGAGTGAGAGGATCATTTCCCTGGTCTTAGATTTCATTTATGTTACGTTTTTAGGAAGTTTGAAGATTTTCAGGTGAGCTTCTGGCCGGAGAAGACGACCGGAAGTCTTCTCCGGCCACCTGAGTGTGATTAGGGTTTAATCCCATAATTAATGCTGGTTTGAATATTGGCCGTAGGATGCGTTGAATTTGTTGACTACGCGCGCAAGGGAAGGGCCAGGATCTCTTTGATTAACCCTAATCCACGTGTTAGGGTTAATTAATCATATTTTAGTTAATTTAATCAGAAACAATCTGGGCCTCTCATTCTGGCGCGCAGTCAATGCTTTTAAACTCAGGAGCAATCCTGGCCATCCAATCTGTTTACTTTCATTTTCTTTTAATTTTTATTCATATTTATTTCATTTAAATTGCACAATTTATTTAAAATAGTTAAAAAATCATAAAAATTATGAAACTTTTTCTTTAAGGTTTTATTAATTTTTGTGACACAAAAATATTTTTATTTTATTTTTTATCATTAAAAAAAGTATTTTTAAATATTTAAAAGATTATTTTTAATTGATTAATGGGAATTAATTGATTAAAAATACTTTTAGGTATTTAAAAATTACAAAAAAATTCATGAAATGTTCTAAGACATTTAGAAACATTGTTCAACCTTCAAACCAAATTTCTTTTTTGATCTTGATGCATTTTAAGAATTCTTCATTGAATTAAATCTCATTTTGTGCATTATTTTGATCACAAGTTTAAAAATTCATTTCTGCCTATTGGTGAAGGTTGAGACATTGATTCTTCTTGCATTGTTTTCCATTTTGCATGTATTTTCAAGGATAAAAAGGCCATGATTTGATCTTGCATTTTCTAATTGATTGGCATTTGTTTTGATAAGAACCCTAAAAAACCCTAATAACTTGTAAAAATCATATCTTGAGTTAGGTTAAGAGTTGAGAGTTCCCCTTTGGGCAGGGATTCATCATAGGTCTAGGGTTCCTTTGGGTGCCATTTTCCATTTTTATCTTAGGGTTTGCTTCTGTTTTTGGTTTGTGTTTGATGTTTGATCCATAAACCCTAATTTGGGCTTCCATTTGCATCCATCTTGCATCCTCTAGCATAACATGACTTGCCATGACATTTCAAGCATCCATGTGATTCATTTGACATCATAAGACATATAGAAAGCATGTTTGATCATTGCATCATGTATTTGCCATGTTGTATGTCATGTGCACTTCATAACTTTTCATGTGTTTTCATGCTTCCTGGCTTGCTTCATTTGCACTCATAAGCTTGTATGATCATCTCCATGTGCTGCCTCATGTTTGTAGCATCTCATAGCATCATTAGCATCATGTATATGCTTCTGGTTTTGTTTCTCATCATGTCATCTCATCCCATTTTGCATTGCATTGCATTCCTTTTCTAACCTTTCAGGTGGTAAGTGAACTTGAGAAATGAATTTGCCTTCACTTCTCATAACTTTTCTTTTCATATCTCTTGCATCCCTTGCTGCATTTTTATATGTGTTTGAGCTTTCTCATTCTTGTTCCTCTTACTTTCTTTCTTCAAGTGACTTGACTTCTTAAAAGAAGCAAGTTGCTTTGCTTCTCTTGATCCTGTTCATCTGCTTCCTGGTGTTTCCTTTGAAGACTTCTCTTGAAAACCTCACAAACCTTAGGAACAACCAAGCATGACAATGATTAGGGTTTTGATTAGTCTCCCCTCATAGTTTTACCTTTGTGTCTCTTTTGAGTCATCTTTTCTCACCTCATAATCAGGGACTAAACCCTAAAGGCTTTAAGGCTTTGTGATTAAGTTTATGCCTGCATCCTTATCTTAGGATGGAGTGTATAACTTTAATCGTAAGTGTTAAACCCTTAATGTGTTTAACTCCTTTAATAAATCCATCTAATAATCATCAAGACATTACACTTGTAACTTGGGCCTTGCATTAGGGTTCTAATTCTTCCTTAATTGGTTAAGAAGGACTAACCCTAGTGTTAATGGACAAGTCCCCCTCAAGTTGTCTTACAAACCCTAAAAAACACTTCATCATCTTACCATTTAATAAAATCCACTTAATCAAAGGTTTGTTTTGTCATGAGTTTAATCCCTAATCATGGATTAAGTTGAGGAGCCTTCCTCAGCTTCAACATTCTCATCTATTATCCTTCTATTAGGATGGTGTAATGAGTCTGTTAAATCCCTGAT
This sequence comes from Lathyrus aphaca, assembly GCA_963966055.1. Lineage (NCBI taxonomy): Eukaryota > Viridiplantae > Streptophyta > Magnoliopsida > Fabales > Fabaceae > Lathyrus > Lathyrus aphaca. The sequence continues at coordinate 88,586,278 of OZ014520.1, forward strand.
TATGGCTTAACCTCATTACTCAACACTAAACAAAAAAAAACACAAAAACATCTAATTAATCACAAGTAGGTTAATGATCTTAATCCTACACCAAAGGTGATTAAGTGTGAGAATCTGACTTCACACTTAAGGTATTCTCATTACCCCTAATCAGAGGGAGGATGTGATGAGTTTACTAAATCCATTGGTTTAGGCTTAAGCTCATTAATTTATGACAAACTTTCAAAAGCAATAAAAGACTGAAAACACAAAAACAAACAATAATCGTCTCCTTCGGGATTCTTTTCTCATCACCTTCACTCACAACCGAGAACTCGCTTCTTCCGTCTAATGCAAGACAGTTCGCACCTGAGCCAGACAGGTCATACACTTGAGCATAGGCAAGCAAGCAGTTCACAAGTCAATCCATCTTTCAGTCTCTTTGGGTCGAACTACGGTGTTCTGACTTCCTCATTGCACGAGAGGATACGTAGGCATAACTTAACAGTTATCGAACAAAAGTCTCTGTTTATTCCCCCTCTTTTCAGCCTTATTCTTTAGCCTCATGATCTTGAGCATTTCACTCCTGTTCTTACACTGACACTTTCATACTTCACATCATTATACACTTCACTTCTTTTGCACTGACACCTGTACATATTGCTTTCCAGCCATTTTACACACAGATTGCACTGACACTACCCCTTTATAACACAAATCTTTTAAGCGTGGATCCCGTCGAGTACGACGGACAATCTGGGTGCTAATACCTTCCCAGGTTGTAACCAACCCCCTTTCTCAGTCTCTCTGGTTCGCAAACCGTCTTATCCATCTTTTCCTAGGTTTATGCAGCATTACCTTTCCTCCGGGATAAAAATGCCTAGCTGGCGACTCTATTCATCTCCAGTGAGTTCACGGCTGTGTGTTCTCATTGTTCCCTTCGCCGACCGTTCGCGTCTGTACCTTCATATGATCCAGTTTCATTTGTCGGGAGCGACAGCTTGGCGACTCTGCTGGGGATACTTATACTGCAACCAGGGCTTCTGGTTCTTTTTGTGGGTTCCTCCTAGCGCTTGATTGATTTGTGTTTATTGGGGTGTTATGTGTTATTTGTGTTTGTATATTTGCTTTATTTATTGCTTTCTGTACAGCTTTATTTACCGCTTTCTTTATTGCATTTGTATATATCATACTGTCACTGTTGCTGGCTGGATCTGGTTTCCTTGTTTTTTGGTGGGTGGGTATTTCATTGAGAGTTAAGGTCCTACACCTGGGACCTGAGTGACACCTAGGATAGAGTGAATCATATTCTTTCCCATTCCATTTCGGTCTGGTGCGGGAATATGAAACACGGTTCAGATATGGGTTTCTTCTTGAGAACTCTGTGTTGCGGATTTCCTGCAATGCTAGGGGGATCTGGGAAGCCTGCTAAGTCTGGATGACCTTTTAGTTTGACCTTCAGAAACTGAGGTGAATTAGAGGAGGAATTGTTATGGTTATTGTAAACACTGTACCTCCGGGTTAGAAGTGTTTACACTTCTCATAACTGATCCAAGTCTGAGGATCCTTGTTCTAGATCACCACCTGTGAGGGGGTTGGGCTGTTTATAGGTTTGCAGGTACCTTGACCTCAGAATACCCGGTTACTTTGACTTTGTTAAGAATGCACCATGTTGGATAGTTCTTGTGATTCTAAAACCCTGGACATGTGGCTCTTTATTTGAGTCCCCTACCCTGGTTACTGGATTTATAGACCTCCATCTGGAATTCTTGAACACACATGGATCTAGACCAAGGCAGTTAATCAGATCCAGCTCAGTCACAAACCCTTTGCATATCATCTGCATTCATACTCATTGCATCATATTAACATGTGCTTATTTGTGTTTCAGGGTATCCACCTTTATCTGGTTTTGGTTTTGACCCCATCTGCAGTTTTGACCTGTCTCCACCAGCATCTTGCTTCAGCTTGTCAGCCATATACTTCAGTTACTTGCGCTAGCCAGCCAGTGGCCCACTTCTCAGCATCTTCATCAGCACTTATTCTACTCAGTCCTCAGCACTCATGGCTCCAAAGAAAAGCAACATCACTTACCATTTCTTCCAACCAGACTTATCAGACATCAGGAGGATCCAAACCCTGATCACTCCAGAGCACATACCTCTGTTCAGAGAGCATTATGGGGATATACTTGACTTGGTTATGGATATGGACCCATCTCAGAGAAGCCTAATCCATACCTGCATTCAGTTCTATGACCCCCCATTGAGGTGTTTCACCTTTAAAGACTTTCAGTTGGGACCTCTTTTAGAAGAATACTCAGCATTGGTTGGCTTGCCTATCAAGAGAGAAATTCCTTTCAATCCTGAAATGGTCTATCCCAGCAATGGAGAGATGGCAAAAGCTTTACACCTGGAGCCTGCTTTGATAGAACAGCATATGACATCTAAAGCTGGGATCCCTGGTTTTCATCTTGACTTCCTGATTTCTCAAGCTAGTTTGAAGGCCTCCCTGGGGGAGTGGAAAGCTGTTTGTGCATTGTTGGCCTTAAGTGTATATGGAATTGTGTTGTTTGCAGATGAGCCTCGATTCATCAGCAAGAATGCAATTCACTTGTTCATCCTGAAGAACCCAGTGCCAACCTTGTTAGGAGATCTCTACTACTCAGTGCATCAGAGGAATGAGAAGCAGAGGGGTAGGTTAGTGAGGTGTTGTGCTCCACTGTTCCATGCTTGGCTTCTCAGGCATCTGCCCAGGACAGATGCATTCCTAAATCCTCATCAGCAAAGCAACTGGGCTAAGAGGCTCACTACTCTCACTTCAGCAGACATCAGATGGTGCACTCAGAGCACCAAGGGCAGAGATATTATCACAAGCTGTGGACACTTTCCCAATGTGCCTTTGGTAGGAGTTAAGGGAAGTATCAATTACAACCCTCTGCTGTTCAAGAGGCAGTTAGGCTATGCACTGGTCCATGCTCCTAGGGTGCAGGATTTGGTTGAGACCCTCTACTGTGAGAACAAGATTAGTCTGACAACTGTTAGGCAGGCTGCCTGGGCCTGGGATCATGTTCAAACCAAGGGAATCACCATTCTGGGGAAGTGCAATAATGTGGCATCAGTCCAATATTATGAGTGGTCCCATGCTAGGGCCCAACTCTCTGGAATGCCTTTCACCATAGAAGACAGGCCTGAGTCAGCTTCAGCACCACCCCCTGCCACTATCAGTCTGGAGGAGTTTGAAAGCCTGAAGGAAAGGAATGAGAAGTTATCCCAAGCCTTGCAGAAGACCCTCCGGGAGAGGAGTGAAGGTATGAGGGAGATTGAGAGATTGGAGAAATTGAGGGTAGAACACTTGACCAAGATTGAGAAGTCTGGGGAGTATATCAACAAGTCTAAAGCTGGTGAGCAGATTCTGAAGAATGCTTGTAAAGAAGCCCAGTTCCAAAGAGCAAGAACAGACTTGTATTTGAAAGAGAGTCAGGCCAGGTGGGTCCGGATCACTGAGGCCCGTACTCTAGAAGACAAGAGAGCTCAAGACAAGATGGAGCAGATGGAAAAGGCCCTGGCAGCAGCCCAGGAAGAAATATCAGAGCTGAAAATCAAAGCAGGATTGAAGAGGTCTAAGGACCAAAGTCAGAGCAGGAAATTGACTGCAGCTGTTGCAACAAGAAACCTTCTCATCAGAAGTCTCACGGAGCGTCCGGCTGATCCTGTGACCGAAGCACTTCTCAAGGAAGTTCGTGAGGATGAGTTTGGCCTTGGAGTTTGATCATTTGCTTGTTGTTGTTCCTTTTCCATGTACTTTTGCTTTTTGTGATGTATTTTGGCCCCTTTGAGGGTTTGTGTTGTAAAAATGAACAAGTTGTATTATTTCACCCTTTGTAATATATTTGTGTTGGTTTATATTTGGGCTCACATCAAAAGCAACTGCAACAGCATCATCTTCAAGGGTCTGGAAGGGTCAAAACTGAAGACCAAACCGGATACCTTGAGAGCAAATAAGCATAACTGCATTGCATGCTAACCCCTTTGTTTGTTTTGTAGGTTTTTGTTTTGTTGTTGCTAACCTCTGTTGTGATGTTCAGGAATTATTGCTCGCCGCCGGGTATTTCCTCTCAACAGGCCACACAGGTATCCAACTAGAATCAACCTTCCGGGAATTCAGATGGATCAAGTTCAACAAGATCTTGCTGATGTCAGAAATCAGCTAGCCAATGAAAGATTGGAGATGAGAACACAGATGACGCAGTTCATGGAGGTTATGAACAACATGGCTCAGAGCCAGGAGAGACTGAGAGCTATGGTGGAAAGGCAGAACCAAGACGAGCCTCATGTGGGGACTGCAGGCACCAGTAATAATGAAAGGGTGCAACCACATGTGAATCCCCCTGTGTTTGGTCCACATCTACATCCTGAGATTAATATCCCTGCAAACATCCAAGGGACAGCCACAGCAGCCAGAGTACTTCAAGAAGATCCTCAGGAGGACCAATTTACTGTAATGGGTGCTGGAGAGGAAACTTATGACAGGAGATTGGAAGAAATAGCTGAGAAGTTAAGATCCTTAGAATCTCAAAACTCTTTGGGTTTTGACGTGATGGATATGGGCTTAGTAGACGGGGTTAGGATTCCCCACAAGTTCAAGCCTCCATGTTTTGAAAAGTATAATGGGACCTCTTGTCCTCGAACCCATCTGCAATCTTTTCTCGGAAGATTAAAAGCTTACACCATGGATGAGAAACTTTGGATGTTTTACTTCGAAGATAGCTTGACTGGAGCCTCTAGGGAATGGTATTCCCATTTGACAAGAGCAACTATAAGATGCTGGAAGGACCTGGCAGAAGCCTTCATCAGACAGTATCAGTATAATCTAGATATGGCACCCAACAGGACCCTCCTAATGGGAATGTCACAGTCTTCGAGGGAGAGTTTCCGAGAGTATGCCCAAAGATGGAGGCAATTGGCTGCTGCCGTTCAACCCCCTATGTCTGAAAGAGAAATGGCAGACATGTTTATGAACACTCTTCAGGGAACGTATATTGACAGGTTGGCTGCTTTCTCTTCCACCAGCTTCGCAGATGTTGTCATAGCTGGGGAAAGAATTGAAAGCCTGTTAAAAATGGGAAAGATCTCAGACAACGGTGCAAGCTCGTCCAGTAGTACAAGAAAGCCTTTTGCAGGCCCGAGAAGAACTGGCGAGGCCAATGCCATTCACACCAACAGGGGTAGGCCCCAATATGCTCAGAGGTCAATAGCAGCAGTCACTATCCCTGCTCCAGCTCATCCTCAGCCAGTCTATCAACCTCCTCAACAAAGCTTCCAACAACAACCTCAGTATCATCATCAGAATCAGTATCCTCCAAGAAACTTCAACAACAACAACTCCAACAACAACAATCAACAGAGGCCATTCCAACAGAGGCCATCCCAAGCTAACCGAGTGATCGACCCGATCCCAATGCCATATGCTGCTTTGCTGCCACAACTTCTGAAACTCAACCTAGTTGAGCTAAGAACGTTGGCACCTCCGGATCCCAACAGTCTACCAAGAAACTATGACTCCAATGTTAGGTGTGCTTTTCATTCGAACGCACCTGGTCACAGTACAGAAAAATGCAGGGCTCTGCATATGAAGGTACAAGACTTGGTAGACTCCAAGGCTCTGAATTTTGCACCTCCGCCCAATGTCAACAAAAACCCAATGCCAAACCATGGTGGTCCTCGAATTAACGCAATTGAAGAAGACACACCGTCTTATTTCATAACCAGTGTGGATCAGATCAGGACACCATTGGTGGAAATCAAAGCTCAACTCCGTGAAAACAATATATTTCCAGGGTGTGAACTAGGGTGCCCATACTGCAATATTTCATGGAATGGGTGCGAAGACCTGAGGAACGGCATTGACAGCCTTATTCAGAATGGCCTACTGCAGATCACTACATCATTTCCGGCAAATCAAGCAACTTCATCAACACCAGTTTCAGACCCTCCTACAAATGCAGCAACTATTGTTCCCGATAATTCATCAGCACCATCAACAAGTACTTCACCTGTCCTTCCAAATGATCAGACTTCAACAGTTTCTCCTGCTACAACTTCAGCTTCAGTCCATCTCGAATCTCCGTCAGCAACAACAACAGTCCTTCCAACAGAACCTCCTACAACACCAGCAATCAATCACGAAGATGTCTCCGCTGTTACCATATTCTACGATCCTGAAAATAATTCTGCATACCATTCAGAAGGTGCTGCTCCCACCAGAGCACCGGTTACAATCTTTTATGATCCACAAACAATAACAGTCCCTTCAGCAGCAGCAATAAGTCCAGTCACTGTCACGGTGCCTGGACCAGTACCATACGAAAGCAATAGGGCCATCCCCTGGCACTATGGCTCTGATGTGTACTGTGAAGGGAAAAGAATCACTCTGGAAACAACAACACCTGCACCACAAGTAGATAATGTGGGAGGAGGCGGAGGCTTCACCCGAAGCGGACGTTTCTTTGCTTCACAAGTTCAAAGACCTACTGCCGAAGCAGGAGCTGCTGCCAAGGCAAAGGGTAAAGGCCCGGTGCAGGAAGATCCAGCTGCCAAAGAAACCCTGAAGACTCCATTTGATCAGGAAGTTGATGAGTTTATGCGGATCATCAAAAAGAGTGATTATAAAATTGTGGATCAGCTTCACCAGACGCCATCCAAAATCTCCATCCTCTCACTGCTTATGTGCTCCGAAGCCCATCGGAATGCACTACTTAAAGTCCTGCACGCAGCTTACGTGCCTGAGGAGATTACTGTCAACCAATTGGAAACCGTGGTTGGTAATGTTACTGCTAGCAATGGGCTAGGGTTTACCAATTCTGACTTGACAGCGGATGGCCGCAATCACAACAAAGCCTTGCACATAACCATGGAATGCAAAGGAGCTGTCCTTTCTCATGTGCTGGTGGACACAGGTTCTTCCCTGAATGTCTTACCAAAGAAGGCTCTGGTGAAGCTTGAATATGATGGATTGGCATTGAGACCCAGCAACCTGGTGGTAAGAGCCTTCGATGGTTCGAAGAGATCGGTTCTGGGAGAGATTGAGCTGCCCGTGACAATTGGCCCGCAGACCTTTAAAACTATCTTTTATGTGATGGACATTCAGCCCGCCTACAGCTGTTTGTTGGGTAGACCCTGGATTCACGCCGCTGGCGCAATAACGTCTACCCTTCACCAAAAGTTAAAATTTGAGTGGGAAGGTCAAGTTGTCACTATCTGTGGAGAGGAGGACATTTTTGTCAGCCACCTGGCGACCTACAAATACATTGAAATGGATGGAGAGATCCATGAAACAATGAGCCAGGGGTTTGAGGCTTTGAATGTGAATGAAGCATCTGCTATATCTGGTACTCCAATGTCATCTTACCAACAAGCCCGGAAGGTTGTTGAGGAAGGAACTGCCCTAGGCTGGGGCAAGGTTTTAGCTGTGGAGGAGAAGAAGGACAAATTTGGGTTGGGTTACAGACCAACTCAACATCAAGCAAAGGCTGCTGGAGAGCCTGGTTTTGTCAGTGGGGGGATGCTTACCCCCGATGCTATCAACTGTCTGGAAGACGAGCTGGAAGAGGAGCGCAACCTGGAGATTTGGATTCGTCCGAAGGTCCCGGGGAGCAGTGTCTCGAACTGGTCTTCCCAGGAAATTATAAGTGTTACTCGAGCAGAGTAATTATTATTTCCTGTATTTTTATAAGCATGCATCAAAGTCTTGCATCTTGCCCGAGATGACAAGACTCATTTTGTAATCAGGGCCATATGTACTTTTGTGCAAACAAGATTAAATTAATGAGATATCAGACATCTTTTTGCAAATGAGTCTTTTTCTTTTCTGCTCACTGTTTTCCATTTTTCTTTTTGTACAAAAATAAATGGCGGTGTTTTCAAAATGATAACTTCATTTCACTTTTTTCTAAAGCAAGATTAAAATCAATCACTAAAATGAATAAACTTAACCCTTGCAGAGAGTGCCTTCCAGATAGCACCGACAACAGCACGGCTATGACATCGTATGACTTTGACAATCCAATCAATCAAGCTGATGAAAGGGTTGATGAAGAATATGAGCTTCCTGAAGAGCTAGCCAGGTTGTTGAGACAGGAGGAAAAGGTTATTACTCCTCACCAGGAGGAGATTGAAGTGATTAATCTTGGTACGGAGGAAGACGTGAAAGAGGTTAAAATCGGGGCCTGCCTGCAAGACTCAGTAAAGAGACAACTGATAGATCTGCTTCAAGAGTATGTTGATGTGTTTGCTTGGTCGTATCAAGATATGCCAGGGTTGGATACCGATATAGTTGTGCACAAGTTGCCTTTGAGGGAAGAATGCCCACCAGTCAAACAGAAGCTGCGCCGAACTCGTCCAGACATGGCTATGAAAATCAAGGAAGAGGTACAAAAGCAATGGGACGCCGGGTTCCTTGCCGTAACTAGCTATCCGCCGTGGGTTGCTAACATAGTACCTGTGCCTAAGAAGGACGGCAAAGTAAGAATGTGTGTTGATTACCGAGATCTGAACAGAGCTAGCCCGAAAGATGACTTCCCATTACCTCACATTGATGTATTGGTGGATAACACGGCTCAGTTCTCGGTATTCTCCTTCATGGACGGATTTTCAGGGTACAATCAGATCAAAATGTCACCTGAAGACATGGAGAAGACGACATTCATTACACCTTGGGGCACGTTCTGTTATAAGGTGATGCCATTCGGACTGAAGAATGCCGGTGCAACGTATCAACGGGCTATGGTGACATTATTCCACGATATGATTCACAAAGAAATAGAATGTTATGTGGATGATATGATCGCCAAGTCCCTTACAGAGGAAGATCACCTGGTGAATCTGCTGAAGTTGTTCAAGCGGCTGAGGAAGTACCAACTGAAGTTGAACCCCAATAAATGCACATTCGGGGTGCGATCCGGTAAGTTGCTGGGATTCATTGTAAGTGAGAAGGGGATTGAAGTTGACCCTGATAAAGTCAAAGCCATCCAAGAGATGCCTGCACCGAAAACTGAGAAAGAAGTTCGAGGGTTCTTAGGTCGATTGAACTACATCTCGCGGTTCATATCTCACCTCACAGCAACCTGTGAACCTTTGTTCAAGCTGCTAAGAAAGGAGCAAACGGTCAGGTGGAACGAAGATTGCCAGAAGGCTTTTGACAAGATCAAAGAGTATTTGCAAGAACCTCCAATCCTCATGCCTCCAGTTGAAGGAAGACCTCTGATAATGTACTTGACAGTATTAGAGGAGTCAATGGGGTGTGTGCTGGGCCAACATGACGAGTCTGGTCGAAAAGAGTATGCAATATACTACCTAAGCAAAAAGTTTACTGACTGTGAACAGCGTTATTCACTGCTCGAGAAAACTTGCTGTGCTTTAGCGTGGGCTGCTCGCCGACTAAGGCAGTATATGTTGACCCACACTACTTTGTTAATCTCAAAAATGGATCCAGTTAAGTACATTTTCGAGAAGCCAGCTCTTACCGGACGGGTTGCAAGATGGCAGATGATTCTCACAGAATATGACATACAGTACACATCTCAGAAAGCCATCAAGGGCAGTGTACTATCTGAATATCTTGCTGAGCAACCCATTGATGATTACCAGCCAATGAGGTTTGACTTCCCTGATGAAGACATCATGTTCATTAAAGCAAAAGATCATGAAGAGCCTATTCACACTGAAGGGCCCGACCCAGAAGAAGAATGGACCATGATGTTTGACGGGGCTGTTAACATGAATGGCCGTGGTGTTGGCGCAGTACTCATTACACCCAAGGGAGTTCACATGCCCTTCTCGGCAAAACTCACTTTCAACTGCACTAACAACGAAGCTGAATACGAAGCTTGCATTATGGGTCTTGAGGAAGCCATCGACCTCAGGATCAAGACATTGACCGTATTCGGAGATTCAGCTTTGGTAATCAATCAGACCAACGGAAAATGGTACACCCACCAAGATCATCTGATACCTTACAGGGATTATACAAGAAGATTATTGACTTTCTTCACAACAGTCAAACTTGAGTATATCCCTCGGGACGAGAATCAGTTTGCGGATGCTCTTGCTACCATTTCGTCCATGATCAAAGTTCAAGCTACTAACTTTGTACCTCAGATTTCAGTATCGAGACTTGATAGACCAGCATATGTATTTGCAGCAGATATTGCTGAAGATGATAAGCCTTGGTTCCACGACATCAAATGCTTCTTGGAGGATCAAACATACCCACCTGGGGCATCTTCCAATGATAAGAAGACTTTAAGAAGGCTTGCTGGAAGTTTCTTTCTGAACGCTGATGGATCTTTATACAAGAGGAACTTTGATATGGTACTCCTCAGATGTGTTGACAAGACGGAAGCAGATCTACTGATGCATGAAGTGCATGAAGGCTCTTTCGGTACCCATGCTGGAGGGCATGCAATGGCTAAGAAGTTGTTAAGATCAGGCTATTACTGGATCACAATGGATGCAGACTGTTGTGCCTATGCCAGGAAATGTCATAAATGCCAGATCTACGCAGATAAAGTGCATGTACCTCCCAATCCTTTGAACATAATGTCTTCACCCTGGCCCTTTGCCATGTGGGGCATCGATATGATCGGTAAGATAGAGCCAACTGCTTCAAATGGCCACAGATTCATCCTGGTCGCCATCGACTATTTCACAAAGTGGGTTGAAGCAGCCTCATATGCAAATGTCACCAGGCAAGTGGTAGCGCGATTTTTGAAAAGAGATATCATCTGTAGATATGGAGTGCCCGAGCGAATCATTACTGATAATGGTTCCAATCTCAACAACAAAATGATGGCTGAATTATGTCGGGACTTCAAGATCCAACATCACAATTCTTCTCCTTACAGGCCAAAGATGAACGGCGCTGTCGAGGCAGCAAATAAGAATATCAAGAAGATTGTGCAAAAGATGGTAGTCACCTACAAAGACTGGCATGAAATGCTACCGTTCGCCTTGCATGGGTACCGCACATCAATCAGAACATCCACTGGGGCAACGCCGTATCAGCTTGTGTATGGTATGGAAGCAGTCCTACCTGTTGAAGCTGAATTGCCTTCCTTACGGGTGTTGATGGATGTTAAACTGAGTGAAGCAGAGTGGGTTAGGTCCCGATTCGAACAACTGAGTCTGATCGAAGAGAAGAGATTGGCCGCAATCTGTCATGGGCAGTTATATCAGAAGAGAATGAAGAAAGCCTTCGATCAGAAAGTTAGGCACCGGGAGTACCAAGTGGGAGATCTTGTGCTGAAAAGAATCCTCCCTCCTCATACAGACCACAGGGGAAAATGGACTCCGAATTATGAAGGACCATTCGTGGTGAAGAAAGTTTTCTCTGGTGGAGCACTGATGCTCAGCACCATGGATGGTGAAGATTTCCCATCCCCCGTGAATTCAGATGCAGTTAAAAAATACTTCGCATAAAATGACCCGCTGGACATAAAAACAGAATGTAAGTCCAGGCAAAAATAGGGCATCCCGGCGAGTCAAAAAACAGAATAAAAGACTCGGGCAAAAGTAAGGGAAAATGAATAAAAAATGTACACCCGCTGAGTTGAAAAGCCGCATTGGACAGCTCAGGCAAAAATGGGTATCCCGATGGATTGAAAACCCGAAAGGGCGATCCATGCAAAATAAGGGAATAAGCGAACAACTGCATTCTGAATTCGTCTGTATCACCTACGACTTGGTAAGCTTCAAAGGATCAAGCTTCAATCAGAATCAACTCTCTCCAGAAAGCAAGACGAGAAGAACGTCATTGTCATACGAGTCATAGCAGGAGAGGAAGCTCCTCAAAGCGTCGTCAACACCGCCAGCACTTTATTTCTCAATTTGTAACAATCTCCTCATTTCAGGAGATATGTTTCTTTGACTGTATCTTGCCAATTCAGGGCACATGAATTAATAAAATCAGATTTTCAGTCACGCTTCGTCTTTTTACATTTACGTTTTGCAAAGAGTTGTCTGATATCTCTAAAATACAATGGCATAAGTACAGATGCCTTCTCTAAAAACAAAACACATGCTTACAGGGAATGTGATTATTCTCGAAAGCACTTAACTCCTATGACGGAATCCAGTAAGGGATACCTCGGGACCTTTTGTACGTTTCATTATCTTTGCAGGATTGCAGGTATCCAGAACGCAACCTGGGGCATGCAGGTTACGTCTCAACAGGTAGGCGAATCATGATCAACTTGGTCTATCTTCCACATGGCACTAGAAGGTGCCCATTTCCCCAGCGGAGCTGCCGAATCAGCATGCACTCAATCTCAGCATCTGAAATGCTCTTCCCCCAGCTGAGTAGCTCCCCATTGCATTCCCCAGCCGAGTTGCCATCCTTCCTCAGCAGAATGCAGAAATCAGGGAATCATCTCCCCACAAAGTCCCCAGCCTCTATTCAGAAGAGCAACGCACGAAGAAGTCACAACAGAGTGAAGGAAGCTTCTGCAAATCCCGGCTGGGTCCCGTATTATAAGGATATGTCGATCAGTGACCTATATCCCCCAAGCAGATACACTAATGATCTCATCCCCAGCTGGGATGTCTTCCTCAGCAGATCAGCCAGAGATCTTCGCAGCAACGAGATCCGAATCCCGGATCTGTGCTTCTTTGCATAATCATAGCATTTGCATCATAATATACCCTCAAAGCGTAGCATTCCGTCTAATACGGAGCATTACAGCAAAAATCAAACGCATAGCATAATCATAAGTCATGTTGTGAATTGAACACTTGTAAATATTGGCAATCCGTCGTTATACAGAATAGTTCCCCCAAAATCCCCCAGAATCCCAGCAAAAGCAGTTGCCCCATATTCAAATACCAGCATGCACCTTTTGGTACCCGTCCGTGCCATTGTTCCCCAGTGAAGTCGCATGAACAAACAAGATCACCAGTATTACAGATACTTTCTGACACCCGTCCGTGTCAAATCACCAGCAGAAAGCCAAAGACATCCTCTTTGCACTCACACAATCTTTGACACTCGTCCGTGTCATATCCCCAGCGTGGTCGCCTGTACTTGTACACTTTCTTGACACCCGTCCGTGTCATATCCCCAGCACAGTCGCTTACACTTTTGCAACCCATATACTTGTTAATATTATACTTTTCTCTCTTGGCACCCGTCCGTGTCATTCTCCCCAGCAGATAGACACTCATCAATACATTATATATACACTCGCTACTCATTGGTACACTTATGCAGATGCTCGTCCGTATCTTGTATGCATCACCACCCATATCCCCACAGATTCGACAGTAGTCCTTGTTCTTTGTTAACCAGTTGGTACTCGTCCGTACCATCATCTCAGAGCATTGCGTCTAATGTTTGTTCTACATGATACTCGTCCGTATCATAGTCTTAAGGATGCTCGTCCGCATCTTTGATCCATACACCATGTCAAACATTTATGTCTTCCTGAATATAGATACTCGTCTGTGTCTACTATTCCCCAGAAGAGTCCCTTCAGATGCAACACTCGTCCGTGTTCTTTGTTAACCAGTTGATACTCGTCCGTATCATCATCTCTGAACATGTGTCAGTTTGCTTCTACGTGATACTCGTCCGTATCATAGTCTTAAGGATGCTCGTCCGCATCTTTAATCTATACACAATACCAAACACTTATACCTTTTGTTTCTTGGATGTAAACGCTCGTCCGTGTTTACTATCTCCCCAGTAGATCGCCAACAAAGCAAATCTTTCCTTTTTATCTAACACTCGTCCTGTGTTATGATAACCCTGAGAGCAGCCGTACCCTGCTGAGTGGTCGTCCTCCACTTCTTGATGGTCGTCCTCCATCATGCTCATCCGATGGCCGTCCCCATCGTTGATTTTAGCAGCCGTCCCCTGCTAGGTGGTCGTCCTCCACCTTTTGATGGCCGTCCCCATCATATTTACTTTTTATTCCCAACAGAGCAGCCGTCCCCTGCTAGGTGATCGTCCTTCACCTTTGATGGCCGTACCCCATCATCTGTTTATTTCATTTATTCTTTAACCCGATGGCCGTCCCCGTCATGGTCCCTTTTCCTTTTAGCCCGATGGCCGTCCCCATCGTTGGTTACTTTACCTTTATGAACTTGATGGCCGTCCCCGTCATGTTTCATTAATTCCCAGAGAACCCTACTTTATCTTGATGGCCGTCCCCATCATATTTTGACTTTCCCCAGCTAGTCGGCCGTCCCCGTCCTAGCTTTTCCTTATATCCCCAGCATGTCGGCCGTCCCCGTCATTGCTATTTACCCAGCAGTCGTCCTCTGCTCGACGGTCGTCCTCCGTCGCCCACACTTTACAATATACTTTATTTTTCGTATACAATCTATATCCCTTTTCTCCTCCATTCTGTGAGTGCAAATTTTGGACTGTCTTTGGTATTCAACCACAAGTTATCTTGTTTGCCTGTTAAGCCGTTGCTTACAACCTGCACAGCTAACTCCTGTTTGAATAGGGGCAGCTGTAAACACCCCAAATTTGCCCTCACCCATTCACACCATGGATTGTGATCATCTCATATGCATAAACACAATCATACAATCTCATATCTCATGTTTGATTCACTGCATAGTTTCTAAGTCATCTGCACCTAGGGTTTGTGATTTGAGCAATCCCAAAGCTTCTTGAGCCACTCCAAAGGCCACCAACCATCTCAGAAGGGTCCATGTGTGCTCTTGTATCATGTCACATCCTCACAGAGTCAAAATTGCAGAGGAATCACAAGAACTAGGGTTTGAGTGGATGCAGAGTCAGGTTGAACTGCACAGTTGACCTAAAATTAGGGTTTTGGTTTCAGAGGCCATAATCTCAATTTTTTTGGTCATTCTTGTTTCCATTGGTCTCTATATGGTATAGGGAATATGCATATCAATTTTCATGAAGAAATTCCATGGGGAAGTCATCTGATCAAGAGTTGACTTTTCAGACAAGTCAGTGCAAAATCAGGGCATCTGAGGCCCCCAATGACCCAACCAATGGTTGATCTTCATCATTTTGAGTGTATATGATCTTTATTTGATCATGGAAGAAGTTTGAAGTTCATAAAAATCAAGAATTTAGGGTTTTTACAAAAGTTGACTTTTTGAGGCATAGTTGACTTTTCAAGAATGCCTCATTTTAGGCCAATTTTCAAGCCTTGATTCATGATCCAAAGATGCTTCAAATGAAAAAACTTTGGTCATGAAAGTTGTAGATCTCATCTTTCCCTTTTCAAAAAGTACAAGAACATGATCAAACTCTTCATGGATCAAAAGTTATGGCATTGCAAAGTTAGCAAAAATCATTGATTTTCAAGTTATGCACAAAAGGGAAATTTTGCAAAGTCTTGAACCAAAGTCAAATGTAGCCTCTAATTCATGACAAACCATTATGTAAACATCCTCTAAGTCACAAAAATCAGATTTGGATCAAGTTTGCTCATGGTTTGGTTCATGTAACTTGACTTTTCTCATGAAAATCCATAAAGCTAACCAAGTTGCAAAACACTCATGAGCTTTTCACCAACTTGCTGCATTGAGCCTTGGGTCAAGCCAGCCTCTCACACTCACCATGCTGCACCAGAACCCAACTTGTACTTGCCTAAACTTGAGCCATGCCCTATCTTACACAAAAGTGGACTTTGAGCAAAAGTAGCCACACCTATCTCTGCAGGCCAGGTCACATCCACCAGCCACTTGCAATTGTTTATTGAATCAGTTTGCTGGCCATAACACATGAGAACCAAGGCTGAAGCACACACATTCACCACTTACACAAAAACCTCCCACATTGCAACTTCATTCGGATCACTCTCCACAGTCTTCAAACACTCAAACTCTCATCATCACTCAACTCACCACACCTCATAGACAAGAAACACCCCAAGCATAAGCCTGAAACAAGCCTGAAAACTCCATTGCCATCATTCAGCTCAAGCTGCAGTTTCATTCGAAACTCTTATCCTAGCTCACAAACACACCAACCAACACCACAAACCTTCTCAACACACTTCATAGATCACAAACAACCCCTTTTCACAGCCTGAAAGTGCCAGAATCTCATCTGCCATTGTTGACTGAACTGAAGCAGTTCCTTTCGAATCTTCTTCTCCAGCCAACACAAACTCATTTTGAGCATTCAAACACACTTGGGGGATCAAGTGGAGTAGCTTGCATCAAAGGAAACAGCCAGAAAGTCCCAAAACTGAAAGCTCCAAATCTCAGGTAGCTCGAAATTAATTTTTCCAGAAATGACTTTTATTGTTACAAACTTGTTCTTCATGATGCACTGATCATTCTGGTACCTTTAGTTTTTGAAATGGTTTTGTTTTAAGCATTTAATTTGTGTCTGAAGCTCACGAACCCTAGAAATTGTTTGCTTCGATTCAGATGATTTAGGAAAGATAAATTTGTTTTAGGTTAGGGGTTTGATTCGTGAGAGTGAGAGGATCATTTCCCTGGTCTTAGATTTCATTTATGTTACGTTTTTAGGAAGTTTGAAGATTTTCAGGTGAGCTTCTGGCCGGAGAAGACGACCGGAAGTCTTCTCCGGCCACCTGAGTGTGATTAGGGTTTAATCCCATAATTAATGCTGGTTTGAATATTGGCCGTAGGATGCGTTGAATTTGTTGACTACGCGCGCAAGGGAAGGGCCAGGATCTCTTTGATTAACCCTAATCCACGTGTTAGGGTTAATTAATCATATTTTAGTTAATTTAATCAGAAACAATCTGGGCCTCTCATTCTGGCGCGCAGTCAATGCTTTTAAACTCAGGAGCAATCCTGGCCATCCAATCTGTTTACTTTCATTTTCTTTTAATTTTTATTCATATTTATTTCATTTAAATTGCACAATTTATTTAAAATAGTTAAAAAATCATAAAAATTATGAAACTTTTTCTTTAAGGTTTTATTAATTTTTGTGACACAAAAATATTTTTATTTTATTTTTTATCATTAAAAAAAGTATTTTTAAATATTTAAAAGATTATTTTTAATTGATTAATGGGAATTAATTGATTAAAAATACTTTTAGGTATTTAAAAATTACAAAAAAATTCATGAAATGTTCTAAGACATTTAGAAACATTGTTCAACCTTCAAACCAAATTTCTTTTTTGATCTTGATGCATTTTAAGAATTCTTCATTGAATTAAATCTCATTTTGTGCATTATTTTGATCACAAGTTTAAAAATTCATTTCTGCCTATTGGTGAAGGTTGAGACATTGATTCTTCTTGCATTGTTTTCCATTTTGCATGTATTTTCAAGGATAAAAAGGCCATGATTTGATCTTGCATTTTCTAATTGATTGGCATTTGTTTTGATAAGAACCCTAAAAAACCCTAATAACTTGTAAAAATCATATCTTGAGTTAGGTTAAGAGTTGAGAGTTCCCCTTTGGGCAGGGATTCATCATAGGTCTAGGGTTCCTTTGGGTGCCATTTTCCATTTTTATCTTAGGGTTTGCTTCTGTTTTTGGTTTGTGTTTGATGTTTGATCCATAAACCCTAATTTGGGCTTCCATTTGCATCCATCTTGCATCCTCTAGCATAACATGACTTGCCATGACATTTCAAGCATCCATGTGATTCATTTGACATCATAAGACATATAGAAAGCATGTTTGATCATTGCATCATGTATTTGCCATGTTGTATGTCATGTGCACTTCATAACTTTTCATGTGTTTTCATGCTTCCTGGCTTGCTTCATTTGCACTCATAAGCTTGTATGATCATCTCCATGTGCTGCCTCATGTTTGTAGCATCTCATAGCATCATTAGCATCATGTATATGCTTCTGGTTTTGTTTCTCATCATGTCATCTCATCCCATTTTGCATTGCATTGCATTCCTTTTCTAACCTTTCAGGTGGTAAGTGAACTTGAGAAATGAATTTGCCTTCACTTCTCATAACTTTTCTTTTCATATCTCTTGCATCCCTTGCTGCATTTTTATATGTGTTTGAGCTTTCTCATTCTTGTTCCTCTTACTTTCTTTCTTCAAGTGACTTGACTTCTTAAAAGAAGCAAGTTGCTTTGCTTCTCTTGATCCTGTTCATCTGCTTCCTGGTGTTTCCTTTGAAGACTTCTCTTGAAAACCTCACAAACCTTAGGAACAACCAAGCATGACAATGATTAGGGTTTTGATTAGTCTCCCCTCATAGTTTTACCTTTGTGTCTCTTTTGAGTCATCTTTTCTCACCTCATAATCAGGGACTAAACCCTAAAGGCTTTAAGGCTTTGTGATTAAGTTTATGCCTGCATCCTTATCTTAGGATGGAGTGTATAACTTTAATCGTAAGTGTTAAACCCTTAATGTGTTTAACTCCTTTAATAAATCCATCTAATAATCATCAAGACATTACACTTGTAACTTGGGCCTTGCATTAGGGTTCTAATTCTTCCTTAATTGGTTAAGAAGGACTAACCCTAGTGTTAATGGACAAGTCCCCCTCAAGTTGTCTTACAAACCCTAAAAAACACTTCATCATCTTACCATTTAATAAAATCCACTTAATCAAAGGTTTGTTTTGTCATGAGTTTAATCCCTAATCATGGATTAAGTTGAGGAGCCTTCCTCAGCTTCAACATTCTCATCTATTATCCTTCTATTAGGATGGTGTAATGAGTCTGTTAAATCCCTGATTATGGCTTAACCTCATTACTCAACACTAAACAAAAAAAAACACAAAAACATCTAATTAATCACAAGTAGGTTAATGATCTTAATCCTACACCAAAGGTGATTAAGTGTGAGAATCTGACTTCACACTTAAGGTATTCTCATTACCCCTAATCAGAGGGAGGATGTGATGAGTTTACTAAATCCATTGGTTTAGGCTTAAGCTCATTAATTTATGACAAACTTTCAAAAGCAATAAAAGACTGAAAACACAAAAACAAACAATAATCGTCTCCTTCGGGATTCTTTTCTCATCACCTTCACTCACAACCGAGAACTCGCTTCTTCCGTCTAATGCAAGACAGTTCGCACCTGAGCCAGACAGGTCATACACTTGAGCATAGGCAAGCAAGCAGTTCACAAGTCAATCCATCTTTCAGTCTCTTTGGGTCGAACTACGGTGTTCTGACTTCCTCATTGCACGAGAGGATACGTAGGCATAACTTAACAGTTATCGAACAAAAGTCTCTGTTTATTCCCCCTCTTTTCAGCCTTATTCTTTAGCCTCATGATCTTGAGCATTTCACTCCTGTTCTTACACTGACACTTTCATACTTCACATCATTATACACTTCACTTCTTTTGCACTGACACCTGTACATATTGCTTTCCAGCCATTTTACACACAGATTGCACTGACACTACCCCTTTATAACACAAATCTTTTAAGCGTGGATCCCGTCGAGTACGACGGACAATCTGGGTGCTAATACCTTCCCAGGTTGTAACCAACCCCCTTTCTCAGTCTCTCTGGTTCGCAAACCGTCTTATCCATCTTTTCCTAGGTTTATGCAGCATTACCTTTCCTCCGGGATAAAAATGCCTAGCTGGCGACTCTATTCATCTCCAGTGAGTTCACGGCTGTGTGTTCTCATTGTTCCCTTCGCCGACCGTTCGCGTCTGTACCTTCATATGATCCAGTTTCATTTGTCGGGAGCGACAGTTCCAGATGCAAAGCCTTTGCTACTTCTCCATTACCAGGAAAGACCATCTCAGGGTTGAAAGGGATTCCACCCCTGATAGGTATACCAATTAATGATGAGTATTCTTCCAATAAAGGGCCCAACTGAAAGTCTTGAAAAGTAAAACACCTCAAAGGGGGATCATAAAACTGGATGCAAGTGTGGATCAGGCTTCTCTGTGAAGGGTCCAGATCCATAACCATATCAAGTATATCCCCATAGTGTTCCCTGAACAATGGTATGTGATCTGGAGTGATCAGGGTCTGAATCCTCCTGATGTCAGATAGCTCTGGCTGGAAGAAGTGATAGGTGATGTTGCTCTTTTTAGGAGCCATGATGCTGAAGATGAGCAGATGCTGATGATAATACTGAAGGACTGGCCACTGATTGGCTGGTGCAGGTGATAACTGAAGCAGATGCTGATGAAGATGGGTCTATGCTGAAGATGGGGTCAAAACCAAAACCAAAGATGAAAGTGGATACCCTGAAACACAAATAAGCAAATGTCAGTATGATGTAATGAGTATGTATGCAAATGATATGCAAGGGTTTGTGACTGAGCTGGATCTGATCAAAAACTCTGATATAGGTCCAAGTATGCTCAAGAAATCAAGATGGAGGTTTATAAATCCAGTAACCAAGGTGGGGGGCTCAAATAAAGAGCCACATGTCCAGGGTTTTAGAATCACAAGAACTGTTCCAACATGGAGTATTCTTAATCAAGTCAAAGTAACAGGGTATTCTGAGGCCAAGGTACCTGCAAACCTGTAAACAGCCCATCCCCCTCACAGGTGGTGTTCTAAAACAAGGATCCTCAGACTTGGATCAGTTATGAGAAGTGTAAACACTTCTAACCCGGAGGTACAGTGTTTACAATAACCATAAAAGTTCCTCCTCTAATTCACCTCAGTTTCTGAAGGTCAATACTAAAAGGTCATCCAGACTTAGCAGGCTTACCAGATAGCCCTAGTATTGCAGGAGATCTGCAACACAGAGTTCTCAAGAAGAAACCCATATCTGAACCGTGTTTCATATTCCCGCACCAGACCGAGATGGAATGGGAAAGAATATGATTCACTCTAGCCTAGGTGTCACTCAGGTCCCAGGTATAGGACCTTAACTCTCAATGGAACACCCACCCACCAAAGCAAACAACAGATCCAGCCAGCAGCACAGTATGACAATATGATAATATATGCATAAAGCTATAAGAAAGCAATAAACAAAACTGTACAAAATAAATACAAATACACAAACACAAATAAGCACATAACACCCCAGTAAACACAAATCAAACAAGCGCTAGGAGGAACCCACAAAAAGAACCAGAAGCCCTGGTTGCAGTATAAGGTTCCCCAGCAGAGTCGCCAAGCTGTCGCTCCCACCAAATGAAGCCGGGTCAAATGGGGTACAGACGCGAACGGTCGGCGAAAGGGACAATGAGAACACACAGCCGTGAACTCACTGGAGATGAATAGAGTCGCCAGCTAGGCATTTTTATCCCGAAGGAAAGGTAATGCTGCATAGACCTAGAAAGATATGGATAAGACGGTTGCGAACCAGAGAGACTGAGAAAGGGGGTTGGTTACAACCTGGGAAGGTATTAGCACCCAGATTGTCCTCCGTACTCGACGGGATCCACGCTTAAAAGATTTGTGTTTTAAAGGGGTAGTGTCAGTGCAATTTGTGTATAAATGAGCTGGAAAGAGATGTACAGGTGTCAGTGTAAAGGAAGTGCAAAGTGTAATATATACAGTGTCAGTGTAAGGATAAGAGTGAAGTGCTCATGACTATGAGGCTAAGAGAATGATGCTGGAAAGAGGGGGAGCATACAGAGACTTTTGTTCGATAACTGTTAAGTTATGCCTACGTATCCTCTCGTGCAATGAGGAAGTCAGAACACCGTAGTTCGACCCAAAGAGACTGAAAGATGAATTGACTTGTGAACTGCTTACTTGTCTATGCTCAAGTGTATGACCTGTCTGGCTCAGGTGCAAACTGTCTTGCATTAGACGGAAGAAGCGAATTCTCGTTTATGAGTGAAGATGATGAGAAAAGAATCCCGAAGGAGACGATTATTGTTTGTTTTTGTGTTTTCAGTCTTTTATTGTTTTTTTGGATTTTGTCATAAGTTAATGAGCTTAAGCCTAAACCAATGGATTTAGTAAACTCATCACATCTTCCCTCTGATTAGGGGTAATGAGAGTACCTTAAGTGTGAAGTCAGATTCTCACACTTAATCTCCTTTGGTGTAGGATTAAGATCATTAACCTACTTGTGATTATTTAGATGTTTTTGGTGTTTTTGTTTAGTGTTGAGTAATGAGATTAAGCCATAATCAAGGATTAAACAGACTCATTACACCATCCTAAGAGAAGGATAATAGATGAGAATGTTTAAGCTGAGGAAAACTCCTCAACTTAATCCATGATTAGGGATTAAACTCATGACAAAACAAAGCCTTTATTGAGATGAATTTTATTTAATGGTATGATAATGAAATGTTTTTTAGAGTTTGTAAGACAACTTGAGGGGGACTTGTCCATTAACACTAGGGTTAGTCCTTCTTAACCAATTAAGGAAGAATTAGAACCCTAATGCAAGGCCCAAGTTACAAGTGTGGTGTCTTGATGATTATTAAGTGAATTGATTAAGAGATTTAAACACATTAAGGGTTTAACACTTAGGATTAAAGTTATACACTCCATCCTAAGAGAAGGATGCAGGCATAAGCTTAATCACAAAGCCTTAAAGCCTTTAGGGTTTAGTCCCTGATTATGAGATGAGAAGAGAAGACTCAAAAGAGACACAAAGGTAAAACTAAGAGGGGAGACTAATCAAAACCCTAATCATTGTCATGCTTGGTTGTTCCTAAGGTTTGTGAGGTTTTCAAGAGAAATCTTCAATGGAACCACCAGGAAGCAGATGAAAGGATCAAGAGAAGCAAAGTGACTTGCTTCATTCAAGAAGTCAAGTCACTTGAAGAAAGAAAGTGGGAAGAAGAAGAATGAGAAAGCTCAAACTCAAACACAAACAAAAATGCAGCAATGGATGCAAGAGAGATGAGAAGAAAAGTTATGAGAAGTGAAGGCAAATTCACTTCCTAAAATCACTTACCACCTGAAAGGTTAGAAAAGAAATGCAATGCAATGCAAAATGGGATGAGATGACATGATGAGAGACACAACCAGAAGCACATATGTGATTCTAATGATGCTATGAGATGCTACAAACCAGAAACAAACACATATGGATGATCATACAAACTTATGAATGCAAGTGAAGCAAGTTAAGGCACATGAACATACATGAGAAGTTATGAGATGCATATGGCATACAACATGACAAATGAGAGATGCGATGATCAAACATGCTTTCAATATGTCTTATGATGTTCAATGAATCAAATGGAAACATGGTATGTCATGGCAAGGCATGCTATGCAAGGAAATGTAAGATGGATGCATATGGAAGCCCCAAATTAGGGTTTATGAACCAAACATCAAACAAAAGTCAAAATCAGAAGCAAACCCTAAGACAAAAAATTGAAAATGCCACACAAAGGATCCCTAATCCCATATTAAACCAATGCCCAAAGGAGAGGTCTCAACTCTTAACCAATCTCAAGTTATGATTTTCACAAGTTTTCAAGGGTTTTAGGGTTCCTAAACAAAAGAAATGTCAAACAAATTGAAAATGAAAGATCAAATCATGGCCATTTAATCTCAAAAACTACATGCTAAACACAATGCAATGCAAAAAGAATCAATGTCCAATCCTTCATGAATAGGCAGAAATGATTTTTTTGAACTATGGATCAAATTAATGCACAAAAATAAATTTAATTCAATGAAAAATTCTCAAAATGCATCAAGATCAAAAAAGAAATTTGGTTTGAAGGTTGGACAATGTTTCTAAATGTCTTAGAACATTTCATGAATTTTTTTGGTGATTTTTAAATACCTAAAAGTATTTTTAATAAATTAATTTCCATTAATCAATTAAAAATAATCCTTTAAATATTTAAAAATACTTTTTTAATGCTAAAAATAAAAACAAAAATATTTTTGTGTCATAAAAATTAATAAAACTCTTGAGAAAAAGTTTCATAATTTTTAAGACATTTTTGCTATTTTAAATTAATTATGCAAATAAAATGAAAAGAAATGAATTAAAATAAAGAAAAAGGAAAAGTCAACAGAATGGAAGGCAGGGATTGAGTCTGGGTTTGGGAGCATTGAATGCGCGCCAGATCTTGTGGCCCAAATTCAAACTGACCTAAACTCAATTAATTAAATAAATTAGAGTGATTAGGGTTTAATGACCACATCTGGACCATTCACACGCGCGGCAAGTCAAACGGTCAAAGCAATCGCACGCTCCAGATTCAAACTCAATTAATTACAGGGATTAAACCCTAATGATTTTCAGGTGGCCGGAGAAGACCTCCGGTCGTCTTCTCCGGTGGGAACCCCACCTGAAAATCCCTAAAAACTTCAAAACGCAACAAAAATGAAAACCAAGCATACAGAAATGATTCCCATGATCCACTGAATCAAAACCCCATCACAAACAACATTTATTTTTCCCCAGAATCATGAATCGAACAAAACATTTTTTAGGTCAACAGAGTTTCAGAAAGCAATTAAATTCTCATTTCATCACCATTTTCAAAACTAAAAGCACCAGGACAATCAGGGAAGCATGGAGAACAAGTTTAGAACTTAAAAATCCATTTCTGGAAAAAAAAAGTTCTTGAGCTACCTGAGATTCGAAGCTTTCACTCCAGCAACTTTCTGACCTCCCCTCCTTGCGAAATCCACTCCTTATGACCTCTTGATGATGCTTGAATGCTTTGGAGAAGTTTATGCTGGCTAGATGAAGAGTTTGAACAACTTCTGCTCAAGCTCAGTTGAAAATGGCAATGGTGATGCAGGCAGTTTCAGGCCAATGTGAGTGGTTCTTTGTGATCAGGGTGATGTTTTAAGAAGGTTTGTGGAGTTTGTTTGGATGTTTATGGCCTGTGGAGTGAGTTTCGAAAGAAACTGCAAGTTGGAGTGAAAATGGAGAAGTGGTGTTCTTGCTTGATTCAGGCTTGGTTCTTTGTTGGTTTGGGCTTAATGAGGCATGGTGAGTTGAGTAGTGGAACTTGTTTGAATGTTTGTGAACTGGGCAGAGAGATTCGAAGAGAAATGCCAATAGGGTGAGTTTTGTGTATGGTGTGTTGTGATCTCTTTCAGCCTTGCTTGGTGTTATGTTTTGCTTGCAAATGGAAAGTATAAACAATTCCAAGTGGCCAGAGGATGTGACATGGCCTGCTGTGATTGGGATGTTTGCTTTTGCCAAAAGTCAACTTTTTTGTAAGAGAGGTATGGCTTGAGTTCTAGCTTGGTACAATGGCTAGGGCTGGCGCAGCATGGTGTGTGTGGAAGGCTAGAGTGGTTCAAAGGCCAATGCAGCAAGTGGTAAGAAGCATCATGATGGTTTTGCAATTTGGTTACTTTTGGAACTTCATGAAAAAAAGTCTTGTTATACAAACCATGATCATGAGAAACTTTGGTCCAATTCTGATTTTTAGAACTCATGTGATGTTTGTTCATTGGTTTGAAGTGAACTAGAAGTTACAAATGGCCTTGGTTCATGATTTTGCAAATTTCTCATTTGAGGCATGTCTTGAAAATTAGTGATTTTTGCCAACTTTGTCAAACCATAACTTTTGATCCAAAATGAATTAGGTCATGTTCTTGTACTTTTTGAAAAGGGAAAAATGTATTCTACAACTTTCATGACCAAAGTTTTTCCATTTGAAGCATTTTTGGATCAAAAAGTAAGGTTTGAAAAGTGACCTAAAATGACATATTCTTTAAAAGTCAACTATGCCCTAAAAAGTCAACTTTGCAAAAACTTCAAATTCTTGATTTTTGTGAACTTCAACCTTCTTCCATGATCAAATAAAGATCATATACATTCAAAATGATGAAGATCACCCCTTGGTTGGGTCATTGGGGGCCTCAGATGCCCTGATTTTGCACTGACTTGTCTGAAAAGTCAACTCTTGATCAGATGACTTCCCCATGGAATTTCTTCATGAAAATTGATATGCATACTCCTTATACCATATAGAGACCAATGGAAACAAGAATGCCCAACAAATTTAGAGTTATGGCCTCTGAAACCAAAACCCTAATTTTAGGTCAACTGTGCAGTCAAACTTGGCTCTGCATCCACACCATTTCCAGTCCTTGTGATTCTTTGACATTCTTGACTTTGAGAGGATATGATGTTTGAACACACATGGACCCCCTTGAAGTGATTGATGACCCTTGGAGTGGCTCAAGAGGCTCTTGGATTGTTCAGATCACAAACCCTAGATGCAGATGACTTTGAATCTATGCAGTGAATCAAAACTGTGATATGAGATGCTATGATTGAGTTTATGCATATGAAATGATCACAAGCCATGGTGTGAATGGGTGAGGGCAAATTTGGGGTGTTTACAGACGATAGTATTGTACCTTTCGGGATGAATGTACTATTGTTTCTCGATTCAGTGCTTGAATCTGGGGACTTGTGAGGGATTCTTGTTTCCTTGGACTTAGTTGAGACTTCCCTGAGTAGTACATAATTCCCAAACCAATTCCCTGATTTGGTCATGAGACATTTCTCGGAAATGGTGAACGTATTATTGTTATTCGGCTTTGAGAGTCCGTGATGTTGACCCGAGTAGCACACCCGTGAGATGGGAGGGGTTTGCAGGTTTGCAGGAACCCTATAACTTCCAACATACCCACTTTGCCAATATTGTTCAGTATTGTGATCTGGTTCTTTTGTTCCTTGGTTCTGAGATCTTGGATTCCTGTTTAGAGGAACTGTTATGGTGATGTTGTGACCCAACACAGACACATGAATATATGATTGACGCATCACAGACACGTCACTGGTCACATTCCTTTCCTTGCATAAACATCATAACATCATTAATCATTTGTGTTCTTTTTCATTCTCAGGTTTCATACTATTCCCAGTTCCCAGTCATACTTCTGCTTCAGAAATGGAAGATGCCAGAAAGAGGAATGCATTTTACAAGTTCTTTGATACCAAAGTGGATCTTCTTAACTAGATGGTGTCTCTTATTATCCCGGGTCATCTTGGATAATTCAAAGAGAGCTATGGTGACATTCTGGATCTGGTAGTTAACCTGGATAGTCCCCAAAGGAGTGCCATTCATACTTTGTTATAGTACTATGATCCCAAGCTCAGATGCTTCACGTTTCCTGACTTCCAGTTGGATCCTCTACTGGAAGTGTATGCTGAGATTTTAGGGGTTCCTCTCAAAGATCAGATTCCTTTTAATTCAGAGATGACCAGACCAACTCATCTTGACATTTCCAAAGCTCTTTATTTGATCCCATCAGAGGTATCTGATAACCTGATTGCTACCAAAGCTGGGGTGCTTGGCTTTCCTTTGGAGTTCTTGGTGAGAAGGGCTGGAGAACTGTTTGTTACTGGTCAATGGGATTCAGTTTGTGATATCCTAGCGTTATCCATATATGGGATCACCCTCTTCACTGATATGGATAAGTTCGTAGATATTAATTCCATCCACCCATTTGTGTTGAAGAATCTAGTACCCACTCTCCTGGGTGACCTATACTACTCAGTGCATTACAAGAACAAGAAGAAGCAGGGTGGCTTGGTTAGGTGATGTGCTCCTTTATTCTACAGATGGTTTATGAGGCACCTACCATTATAGAAGCTTTCACTGATCCCAATGTAATCTAGGCCCAGAAGCTAAGTTGGTTGTCTGCCAAGGACGTCAGTGGTTCACTTTGAAGCTAAAAGGGAAAGATCTCATTTCTAGCTATGGGGGTTATTCCAATGTTCCACTCTTAGGAGTAGTTGGGGGAAACAATTATAACCCCATTCTCCTGAGAAGACAATTGGGATATGCACTCAAGACTGTTCCCAAAAAATCAGAGCTAGTTCAGACCTTCTATTTCTCTGTAAAAGATAATCTTCCCTTGGTTCGAGAAACCGCGGGTGCCTAGAAACTCATCAAAAGAAATGGTGTAGAACGTTTGGGCAAAAGCAACAATCAAATGTTCCCCGAGTTCGAAGCATGGATAATGGAAAAAGCTCAAGTGCCCCTAATCCCTTTCTCTGCACCAGTTCCACCTCCTGCAACTGTGCCATTGGAAGACTACCAGAAGTTGGAAGTTTTGGTCCTACAACTTAGAGTAGAAAATTAAGAGGCTGACAATTCTTTCCAGAAGCTGATGATTCAGAACCAGAAGCTAGAAGAGAGAGCTCATCAGGCTGAAGAGGCAGTCAGGCTTAAATAGCAGGACTTCGAAGAACGAGAGCTCTACTTCAAGAAAAGGGATTTAGCTGAGATCCACAAGGTGAGTCAGCGCCAGAAGGATAAGAAAGTTTAGACGAAGCCAATGAAGATGTAACCCTTTGGCAAGCGAAGTGGGAGGACCATTTGATAAAACAAAAGGATATGGAGATTGGGTATAAGATGAAGATCAAGAGCCTTCAAGAGACTCTGGATGAGCAGGGAGAGCTGCTCCAGAAAGCCCATGAACAACGAAGATATTACCTTCAGAAGATGGCCAAGAGTCAACAAGAAGCTGAAGACATCAAGAAGGAGTTATAAGAGCTGAAGCTTCGGGCCGATGTCAAGAAATTCAAAACTGAGTCGAGCCTTAGCAAAGAAAGGGAAGAGGTATTCCTACAACAGATCAACGAATTGTATGATTCCTTTGATCTAAGGGATCTTCTTATCCAGAAGTTTATCTCGGAGCCGAATCATCCAGATGTAGCCCAGTTGTTCCAGGATGTCAAGCGTCTTAGTTGGAGGCTGCAAGACATGGAGCTTCCTAGGGTTTAGTCGCGTACTTTTGTACCTGGATTACCCACAGGCTTGTTGTGGGATTCCTCTTTACTTTATCTTGTTTTTCTCTTGATGTATGAATTGGCACCCTTCGTGGACATTGTTATCTTCAGATCTCAGTTTATGATATGTTCGACTTGGTTGGAATCTCTAGTTTGTATCTCTTGCACTGACACAGAGTATTAAGCACCATTTCTCCATGATTGTCATCTTATTTGAACGTCATGCGGGGTCTTCCTCCCTAAAATCTGAAAAGGCTATCTGAATTCTCAAATACCAGAACAAGAATAAATAGTAAAATAATAAGTAAAAAACCTTGAGAATGAAAAGAACACTGCATTGCATGCATTCATATCATTTGCATTTTTTCTTTTGCAGGTTATCCAGGTTTCTTAACTTATATGCACTTTTCAAGAAAGATTGTGAGAGCCTCAAGACTCGTCTTCTCAGGCACTATATCCCTTCACACTGGTACACCGCTCGTAGAAATCAAAGGCATGTCATGGATACAGTACAAACCGAGCTGAACGAACTTCGCACCCGGATGGGAGAGTTCATGACAATGATGCAGGGAATAGCTCTAGGGCAGCAAGAAATGATGGATTCTATGCAAAGGTTTAATCCCCCACAGACAGATCCTCTGGTGGTCACCTTGGACGCTCAAGGAAACCTAATCAACAACAGAGGGGATGAACCTCTAACTCCAGAAACTGGTGGCCCTACTCCTGTCCCTGTACAGGATCGTTAAAAAGACCAGTTCACCCTAGTCAACGAAGATATGAGATTTGGTACTGGAGCTAATAATCAAGATTTCCAAATGCTGGTTGAGAAGGTATGAGCTTTGGAATGCAAAGATACTCTTGGTATCGATGTTTCTGATATAGGGCTGGTTTCAGGGGTGGTCATCCCTCCAAAGTTTATACCACCAGGTTTTGACAAGTATAACGACAACTCTTTACCTAAGACTCACTTGCAAGCATTCTATCGCAAAATCGATGCACATATCAAAGACGAGAAGCTTTGGATGTACTACTTCCAAGATAGTCTGTCTGGGGGCTCGCTGGAGTTGTACATGAAACTGGAAAAGTATTTTGTCCGCAATTGGAAGGAGCTTGAGGAGGCTTTCCTCAAGAAGTACCAATATAACATCGACATGGCTTCCAGCCGTACTCAACTTCAAAGCATGTCTCAGAAGAGTTCTGAAAGTTTCAAAGACTATGCGTAGAGATGGCACGAGGTTGCTGCCAGAGTTCAACCACCGTTGTTGGAAAGGGAGATGGTTGATCTCTTCATGGATACCCTCTCGGGGCACTTCATGGAGAGCTTGGTTGGTTGTTCCTCCAGTGGATTTTCTGATATTATCTTAACGAGCGAAAGAATCGAGAGCTGGATGAAACAAGGTAAGATTCAAAGCAGCGGAGAGTCAACCTCTGTGGTTAAAAAGCATTTCGTGAAGAGAAGGGAAGGAGAAATCGGGGCCGTATATAATCAGAAGAATAGGGGAAATAGGAATGCTTATCATCAGGCCGCTCCCGTCACTATTTCTGTTCCTGCTAACCAGCAACAGGTTCAACAACCACAACAACAGCGCCAACAGAATTATCAACAACAAAGGGCTCCCCGTCCATATTACCCTCCAAGGTCGAAGGATATGCACTTTGAGGCGCCTCCGATGTCATACTCCTAGCTACTATATAATCTTCTCCAACTCCATACGGTTCAGTTGAGAACCATGCATCCTCCGAGGTCAGGCCAGCTCCCAGTAGGTTACGATGCTAATGCCCGTTGTGAGTTCCATTTCGGGGCTCCTGGTCATAGCACCGAAAATTGTCAAGCTCTAAAGCATGTTGTTCAATATTTGATGGACTCTAAGGCGATCAACTTTGCTCCAACCCCGAATGTGCTACAGAATCCCATGCCTGATCATGGAAAGACCGTAGGAGCTGTTGATAGTGGCGAATGTTTGAACCTTTTATCTGATGTTAATGCCCTGAAAACTTCATTGTTGGCTGTAAATGCTTTCCTGACTAAGAAGGAAATATTTACAGGTTGTGAAGTGGGCTGTTTGAACTGTGTTAATTTTGCCGATGGTTGTGTTCGGTTGAGATCAGAAATACAGAGAATGATGGACAAACGGAGTATATAGTTTGACAAGGTCATGAAATAGGATGAAGTATCAAATGTTATGATTTTCTACAATCCGACACAAGTTCCTGCACCAACAAGGGTGGCTCTGATAACCATTACTATTGTTGGACCAGTTCTGTACCTAAGTGATAAGGCTATCCCGTGGAACTATGGAGGAGATGTTTATTATAATGGTTAGAAGAAAGACATCACTGCATCTAGTTCATATTTGCACCGAGCCATATGTTGATATTTACGGATATGGACCTGACAACTGAGGGACGCAACCACAACCGCGCTCTGCATATTTCCATGGAATGTAAATGAGTTGTGCTCTCTCATGTGCTTGTAGACATGGGGTCTTCTTTGAACGTGCTTCCTAAGAAAGCACTGATGAAGCTGGATTATGATGGGGTTGTGCTGAGACCAAGTGATTTGGTCGTCCGAGCGTTTGACGGTTCGAGGAGGTCAGTATTTGGAGAGGTGGAACTGCCAATCAAGGTAGGACCACGGGTATTCAATACTACTTTTTACGTCATGGATATCTAACCGGCCTACAGCTGTTTGTTAGGGCGATCTTGGATACACTCGGCAGGGGCCATGTCTTCACCAGAAGCTTAAATTTGTCTGGAAAGGACAAATTGTCACGGTGTGTGGGGAAGAGGATATCTTCATCAACCATTTAGCCTCGTTCGAATACGTGTAAATGGATGGAGAAATTGTTGAAACCCCTTGCCCAGCCTTTGAGCCCATCAAGAATGGAAGTTCACCATCGACAGCTGCCTTATCAGAAGATTCAAAGAAGGGAGCATCTATAGCCTCCTAAAAGCAAGCCCTAAAAGTGGTAGAATCAGGTGCAAACGAGGGATGATGCAAGATGATTGAAGTCCCAGAGAAGAAGGATATGTTCGGGGTTGGCTATCAACCTAGTCAGTCAACACCAGAGAAAAGCGCTAGTGGCCAGAAAGGCATAATTACCTTCAATAGTGCGGGATGGTTTGATCATGGCAACGTTAGTGCGGTGCAAGAAGAAACTGTTGATCGTGATTGCGAGCTGGATGAGTGGATAAGGCCTTGCATTCCAGGGATACAGCTCAACAATTGGTTTGCCGAAATGCTCATCTTCGTCACTTAACCTGAAGAGTAATAGTTGTATGTTTCTATTCTTTGTTATGCAAGCTCTATGCCTTTCCCGGGGCATAAAAGCTCATTGCAAGAGTTTATTGTTCATGATGCAATGTCATAATCATTAATAAAGTGTACATTTTTGTATTCACCTATGTTGTTCCTTGTTTTTCATTTTTATTTTTATTTTTTGTTAAAAGAAAATAATAAATAAATGGCAATGATTTTCATGTCTCCCACCTTTTCTAAAAATCTAGCAGATATTCCTCATCAGGTCTCATCAGTGACGACCTTGTTATGGCTCAGTATCACTTTGACAATCCAATTTACCTAGTCTACGAGGAAGGTGAAGAAGATTCTGAACTACCTGGAGAGCTAGCTAGATTTCTCAAATAAGAGGAGAAAATGATTCAGCCACATGAGGAAGCCATTAAGGTGATAAACCTGGGTACTGAAGAAGACAAGAAAGAGGTCAAGATCGGGGCCGCATTGGAAGAAACTGTCAAGATCCGTCTGATTGCCATGCTTCAAGAGTATGTTGATGTCTTCGCCTGGTCTTACCAGGAAATGCCAGGGTTGGATACTGATATTGTAGTGCACAAGCTACCTCTCAAGGAAGATTGTCCACCAGTAAAGTAGAAGCTGAGATGAACATGTCCTGATATGGCCATTAAAATCAAAGAAGAGGTTCAAAAGCAGTTTGACGTCTGATTCTTGGCTGTGAAAGTTATCCTCTGTGGGTTATGAATATTGTGCCAGACCCTAAAAAGGATGGTAAAGTCAGAATATGCGTGGATTATAGGGACCTGAATCGGGCCAGTCCCAAAGATGACTTCCCGTTGCCGCATATTGATGTGCTAGTTGACAACACTGCCCAGTTTTCTATATTTTCCTTCATGGATGGCTTCTCAGGCTACAATCAAATCAAAATGTCGCCAGAGGACATGGAGAAGACTACATTTATTACCCCATGAGGCACCTTCTGTTATAAGGTCACACCATTTGGTTTGAAGATTGTTGGGGAAACATACCAACGTGCAATGGTGACTTTATTCCATGACATGATTCATCATGAGATTGAGGTCTACGTCGATGACATGATCGTGAAGTCACAAACATAAGAAGAACATCTAGTCAACTTAGCCAAGCTGTCTAACAGGCTCCGGAATTTCAGATTGAGGTTAAACCCGAACAAGTGCACATTTGGGGTGCGTTCCGGAAAGCTGCTAGGCTTTATCGTTAGTGAGAGTGGAATCGAGGTCTGATAACACTAAAATTCACCGTATTTCTGACTCCGATTTCGCATGCATTCTTAGCTTTTATTGTTATTTTGTTATGTTATTATTTTGTTTTTCTTTGTTTTCAGGTTTCTATGTAATCGGGGCCTAAATCGAGAAAAGGAGCGAAAAAGGAGTGGAAACGGACGAAAACCAAGAAATTCAACTTTTTACACTTACGATATCCACCATGGAGGGCGCCATGGGGTCTGCCATGACGTGGCCACGTCTCAAGACCACTCCACAATCCCAAGACCCACGACCCCCACTCTCTCATTCCCTATTAGTCTCATGGCGGGCGTCATGTGCCTATGGCGGGCACCACAAGGCAAAAACTTTTCCCTCCACTTTTTAGTGGAGGGGCATCCTGGTCTTTTCCTGCTTTTTGTTTTCCTATAAATAGGGCCTTAGATATTCGTTTTCAATCATCCAAACTTAGAATCTCTTAGGCATATATCAGTTTTAAAGCAGTTAACATTCCACATCGGGGTGTTACTGCAATCGAGTGATCGAGTCTGTATACGTCTGTGTGATCGAGTTTTGGAGCACTCTGGGAGGAAGTTAATCCTGCCGCCATTTTAATTCCAATTCGTATTTTATTTTTCCTCATTGCTTTACTTTTATTTACTTTCAGCATTGCTTTATTATTATTTATTTCCCGCACTCGCTTTACTTTATTTATTTCTCGCACTCGCTTTACTTTCGTTTATTTTTCGCACTCGCTTTAAATACCTTTATTTCCCGCACTCGCACTACTTTTATTTACTTTCCGCACTCGCACTACTTTCATTTACTTTCCGCACTCGCACTAAATTACTTTTATGAAAAATTATAAAAAGAACTTTTATTTTACCATGTCTAACTAAATCCATAAAGGTTAGAATGTAAGGTTCGTAATTGAACCAATAATCCGTACAATTGTTCGTGGAAACACTTAAGGGCCATTTTATCTTTCAATTTAAGTAATTGTTTTTAACTATTTCAAAAACAGCCAAAAGCGCTTTGTCTAGTTCATTAGGAGTTTTTAGACTAAAAAGAAAAGAGATTTTAAAACGATTTTCGGACGCGTTATGAAGTTTAGAGTCTGGTTTGTGAGAACCTCTTTTTGCTAAGAAATCCAGGTTAAAGTACTTTTCAACTTAGTTAAGATACTATATTTCTTAAAAATAGGTTTACTACTCTAACGCAGTACGCACCTTTCTATCCGTGACAATAGGAGGGGTTGATTAGGGAGTACAAGTCGGTTCTGAATACGCGAAAGCGACAGTTCCTGTTAAATTAGTTCTTTTCAAAGTCGAAAACATTTCTCATAAGTAGTTCTATTAACAAGTACCGGATTATCAATTGATTGCGTGAATTACATTCGAGTCTGTCTTTATTAATTGTTTAAAATTATTATTATATTTACCATTGCGCACCCTTTAAACCCATTATATTCAATTGCCTTAGATACACACCATAACAACAGGTACGATAGATTGACTCTTGGTCTCTGTGGATTCGACAATCTTTTATATTACTCTGACGTGTTCGTACACTTGCGAAAAACACGCATCAAGGTCGACCCTGAAAAAGTGAAAGAAATTCAGGAGATGCCTGAACCAAAAACTGAGAAAGAGGTACGAGGCTTCTTAGGGAGGTTGAGCTACATTGCACGGTTCATCTCTCACCTAACAGCCACATGTGAACCTATCTTCAAACATTTGAGGAAGAATCATGCCATCGCCTGGAATGATGACTGCCAACAAGGTTTTGCTCGAATCAAGGAGTATTTGCAAGAACCTCTGATTCTCACGCCACCGGTGCCAGGGAGACCTCTAATCATGTACCTCACAGTGCTTAAAGGATCAATGGGCTGCGTACCGGGTCAGCAGGACGAGTCTGGTCGAAAAGAGCACGCAATTTATTACCTTAGCAAAAAGTTTACCGACTGTGAGACTCGCTACTCACTTCTCGAGAAAACTTGTTGCGCTTTGGCATGGGCTGCTCGTCGACTAAGACAGTACATGCTGACCCACACCACCTAACTGATTTCCAAGATGGACCTTGTAAAGTACATCTTCGAAAATCCAGCTCTAACCGGAAGAGTAGCCCGATGGAAAATGATTCTAACGGAGTATGATATCCAGTACACTTCATAAAAAGCTATCAAGGGAAGTGTATTGTCGGACTATCTAGCCCAACAGCCAATTGATGATTACCAACCAATGATGTTCGAATTTTCGGATGAGGGGCAGACCCCGAATCTAAATAGAGTCTGATGTTTGACGGAGTTGATAACATGAACGAAAGTGGAGTTGGTGTTTTCATTATCTCTCCGGAAGGGATCCATATGCCCTTTACTGCCCGATTGACATTCGAATGCACGAACAATGAAGCTGAGTACAAAGCCTGCATAATGAGGATCGAGGAAGCAATCAACTTGAGAATCAAGAACCTCGAGATCTTTGGCGATTTGAATTTAGTTATTAACCAAGTTAATGGAAAATGGCTGGTTCATCAACCTCATTTGACTCCTTATAGGGACTATATCAAGAGATTGTTAACCTTCTTCACGAAAGTCAAGAAGTACTACATACTAAGAGACGAGAATCAATTTGTTGATGCTTTGGCGACCTTGTCTTCCATGATCGAGGTTCATCAAAGAACTATGTGCCTAGAATGGATGTATCTCGTCTCGAGAGACCGATATATGTATTTACAGTTGACGGCACTGACGATAACAAACCCTGGTATTACAATATCAAGCAATTTCTGAAGTCTCAGGAATACCCGTAGGGGCATCATGCAAAGAAAAAAAGACCCTTAGGAGGCTGGAAGGTGGGTTCTTAAATCAAGATGATGTGCTCTACAAACGGAACTTCCACATGGTCTTACTCAGATGCGTGGATAGACACGAAGAAAACTTGTTGATACAAGAAGTTCACGAAGGCTCCTTCGTTACCCATGCTGGAGGACATGCTATGGAAAAGAAACTTCTCAGGTCGGGGTATTATTGGATCATCATGGAATCCGATTGCTGTAAATACTCTTGCAAGTGCCACAAGTGCCAAATCTATGCTGATAAGGTGCATGTACCTCTAAATCCACTGAGTGTCATGTCTTCGCCTTGGCCCTTTGCCATGTGGGGCATTGATATGATTGGAAAGATTGAGCCAACTGCTTCTAACGGTCACTG
Source organism: Lathyrus aphaca (assembly GCA_963966055.1). Taxonomy (NCBI): domain Eukaryota; kingdom Viridiplantae; phylum Streptophyta; class Magnoliopsida; order Fabales; family Fabaceae; genus Lathyrus; species Lathyrus aphaca. Next base: position 88,622,537 of record OZ014520.1, read on the forward strand.
ATTAATCCTAGTTGATATAGACTACTTTACCAAGTGGGTCGAAGCGGCGTCTTATACTAACGTCACAAAACAAGTGGTAGCCCGGTTCATCAAAAGGGATATCATCTGCCGGTATGGAATTCACGAGAGAATCATTAATGTCAATGGTTCTAATCTCAACAATAAGATGATGGCGGATCTATGTCAGGATTTCAAGATTGAACATCACAACTCTTCGTCGTATCGCCCAAAGATGAATGGCGTCGTCGAGGTGGCCAACAAGAATATCAAGAAGATCGTTCAGAAGATGGTTGTGACATACAAAGATTGGCATGATATGCTACCGTTTGCACTACATGGATACATGACGTTCGTGTGCACTTCAACTGGGGCAACCCCATTCTCACTGGTATACGGTATGGAGGCAGTTCTACCAGTCAAAGTCGAGATTCCTTCGCTTAGAATAATGATGGATGTCAAGCTTGATGAATTTGAGTGGCTCCGATCCAAGTACAATCAGTTGAGCCTCATTGAGGAGAAACACCTTGCAGTTGTATGCCATGGACAGTTGTATCAGCGGTGAATGAAACGGGCTTTCGATCAGAAAGTACGACCTCAACGCTACATACCCGGCGACCTAGTACTGAAAAGGATCCTTCCTCCACTAACATATCAAAGGGGCAAGTGGACACCCAATTATGAAGGTCCATTCGTGGTTAAAAAGGTCTTCTCGTGTGGAGCCTTGATGTTAACAACTATGTATGGTGAAGACTTCCAATCCCATATCAATGCAGACACAGTTAGAAAATACTTTGTATAAAGATACCCGCTGGACAAAAATAGAATAAGAGTCCCGGCAAAAATGGGCATCCCAGTGATCCAAAAATAGAATAAAAGGCTCGGCCAAAAATTTGGTAAATATTTTGAGAAAAATGTACACCCACTGAGCTGAAAATCCACATTGGGCAGCTCAGGAAACAAAAGGGTATCTCGGTGGATTGAAAACCCGAAAGGGCGATCCACGCAAAAAAAGGGACTAAAACGAATAATTGCAGTCTGCGAGATCTGTGATTTATCATTTGCAATCAAAGGTAATCCAAAGGTTGAGGAATTAATTCAATCGTCTTCCTAAAAAGCGAAGCGTGCGGAGAGTCTTGAGGATATACAAGTCATATCCGGGTCAGATTTTGATGACATTTGTTTGTACATTTCCATTAGGATAGTTTATTTTCCTTTTATGTAGTTTCCTCTTTCCAGGGATTGCTTCCCGGTGTAATGCATATTCATGGTCGTTTCTTCAATCAATAAACGTGCAATTTCATTCAAAATTTGTTTCCATGTTGTTTTTCATCTAACATTGATTGATTGCAAAGACGTCCAACAAATTGTGATAAATATTGTATTGTGAACACATGAATTCCTTATAACACACGTAGGAGAGTAAAAACATTTGACACACATCTGATGTGTTGGGTGATTAGGATGGCGATTCAGACCATAAACCTGGGGCATGCAAGCCAAATTAACTATTCATTTCGCAGGCACTGTCAGTTGTGTTCATTAACATGTAGGTACATGCGTTGCTAACAAAGCCATCGCCAGCATAGAGCTTCAAAAGGTCTCTTCCTCAACAGATTTTGAAGCATGACTCCTTAGCAAGTCTCATCAGACCATCTCCTCTCCAATAGAGCAACAACAAAGAGAATGATATTTCCTGAGCAGAAGGGTATCATTGTCTCTCATCCACATCACAAGACACTCCTTACCTCTCCTTCCCAGCAAGAGGTGATAAAGGTTGTAGCTTTAATAGGGAGTATTCTCATTTGAAATCACCAGTAGAGTGAAACTTTAAATCTTCCCCAGCAAGGTAACAGAAGGCTGAGGTTCTCCCTAAGCTGAGATTTGTCCTTCAACGAAGAAATACCCCCAACCAGAGTCTTCATATCCCCGGCAATACGAGAGAATTCATTATTCCCTAGCAAAGGTGAAGGTAGTGAGAAGCCTGATGGTTTTCCTTCAGGAACAACAACTGTTAGCAATTTCCTCAGCAAATTCGCTAATTAAAGTTGCTTGTTGGAATCTCTTCCCCAAGCAGAAGATTGTGTATCTGAGGGATTCCCCAATAGATTTCTTCCTCAGCAGAGTACCAACGCATCTGATTCCCCAGCGGAGTCAAAAGGATATCACTTCCCCAACGGATTTCAACAAGTGGCGTACATCTCAGATCAAGTTCATCCCTAACAGTGTCTTGGCTCTCCAATCTTAAAGTCCAATTTATTTTTGGAAATGGTGGCAGTTCAGAACCACTGTGTCATTAACACTATCCCCTGCAGAGTTGCTTTTTTCCCCACAAGGATTCATCAAATCAACGCAGCAATGGTTTCTTCCCCAGCAAAGCGGTCATCTCCTCATCAGGAGATTCCTTTGCACTAGCATTTAGTAATCATCATTACTTTTGCATCCTCAAAACGCGTAGTATTTCCATCATTACGGAGCATTACGCCATGAAAATATTCAAACATATGCATACCAGCATAGGCTAGTTTTAGGTACATTGCACAAAAAACCCGTGACATCTTTTCAACATGAGATATTCCCCACAGAGAATGCCAAGTTCACTTTTCAACATTATTACTCTTACAAGTCAATGCTTATTGTCCTTAGTTGAGTTATCATCCACGTTATGATAGTCTTTTTTCAGGGTTTCATTTCCCACGCGGGATAAATTCTTGTCGATTCTGCCACATTCGATCTCGTTTGTTCGAGCTATCATCCATGTTATGATAGTCTCTTTTCAGGGTTTTATCTCCCACGTGGGATAAATTCTTGTTGATTCCTCCACGTCCGGTCTCGTTTGTTCGAGCTATCATCCACGTTATGATAGTCTCTTTTCAGGGGTTTATCTCCCACGCGGGATAAATTCTTGTCGATTCCGCCACGTTCGGTCTTGTTTGTTCGAGCTATCATCCATGTTATGATAGTCTCTTTTCAGAGTTTTATCTCCCATGCGGGATAAATTCTTGTCGATTTCGCCACGTTCGATCTCGTTTATTCGAGCTATCATCCATGTTATGATAGTCTCTTTTCAGGGTTTTATCTCCCACGTGGGATAAATTCTTGTTGATTCCGCCATGTTCGGTCTCGTTTGTTCGAGCTATCATCCATGTTATGATAGTCTTGTTTTAGGTTTTTATCTCCCACGTGGGATAAATTCTTGTCGATTCCAGCATGTTCGGTCTCGTTTGTTCGAGCTATCATCCACGTTATGATAGTGTCTTTTCAGGGTTTTATCTCCCATGCAGGATAAATTCCTGTCGATTCCGCCATGTTTGGTGTCGTTTGTTCGTGCTATCATCCAAGTTATGATAGTCTATTTGCAGGGTTTTATCTCCCACGCGAGATAAATTCTTTTCGATTCCGCCACGTTCGGTCTCGTTTGTTCGAGCTATCATCCATGTTATGATAGTCTCTTTTCATAGTTTTATCTCCCACGCAGGATAAATTCTTGTCGATTCCGCCACGTTCGGTCTCGTTTGTTCGAGTTATCATCCACATTATGATAGTCTATTTTCAGGTTTTATCTCCCACGTGGGATAAAGTTTTGTCGATTCCTCCATGTTCGGTTTCGTCTGTTCGAGTTATCATCCATGCTATGATAATCATTTTCCATATCTTATCTCCCACGTGGGATATGTAATTTTTTATTGCACCAAGTTCGGTTTCGTGTCCGGAAGTTGTCATCCAAGTCATGATGGTTTCTTTTTTGATCCACTCATAGCGTGTTTATCTGCTTTGTCATCCAAGAATGGCATTTTACCCAACACATTTCATTTCTCATAGAGTACAAATTTTTTTGTTTATTCGAGTATTCAATCACTCCATACCTTGAAAGTTTAAGAGTCAATGCTATTATCCATCCAGGTCTACAGATGATTGAATAGAGGCAGCTGTAATACCCTAAAATTTTCTCTCTCATTTTCATGGAATTTAGCATATCATATTTCATACACAATTCCATATCATGGTATAAAGCATTGCAACATAACAATCATAGCTGGGGCATAGGGCTTGTGATCAATGATTGAAGAAATTTATGGTCATCCAAAGGCATTCAAAGGTCCACATGGCTTCTCAACATTGTTCAAAGGGTTCACAACATCCCACAAGATCTCATTGAGTTCCTCAAGCCTTATAAAGAAATGGATTGGTCAAGGAATTCAAGCAGTGCAACACCTCCTAAAAAAAGGGGCTGAAATTAAGGTTTCTAATTAAATGAGCTTCTCAAGGAAATTTTGGTTCAAACTTGATCTCATTTTTTCCTATATTATATTAAGTGTCTAGGGTTGAAATTTCATCCATTGAATCATTTTAGAGGGTCTTCAATTGACCAGTTACTTGAAAATCAAGGAATTGGGGAAAAGTCAACCATACTGAGGAAAATATCAACTCTTTCCTTTTAAAGGTAAAATTCATGAAATTTAGGTTACAAGGAGTCCATGTACTAAATTTGATCAATAAATTATGTAGGGATCCTTAGAAATCAAGAAAATCAAGACTGACCATTTTTGGAAAATTAGGGTTTCCAAAAATGGCAAGTTTTGGCCATTTTGGAGCCTAGTTCAAGAAAGGACTACTTCCAAAATAAAGTCAAAAGAAAATTCCACTTGGGCTGTTTGAAATAGGGTATCCTAAGCTTCAAATCCATAGGTGGAACATGTTCATAGAATTAAAATTTAAGAAGTTATGATCAATCAAAGTTTGAGGAAGTTAGGGCAAAAACCAAGTCATGGGCCAGCCAAAGCAAGTCAGGCGCGCGTGCCCAGCAAGGACTTTTATCAAACAGGTGGCGTGCAAGATGTGTGGCAATTTTTCTCCATCAAGATGACCTCAAATGAAATTTTTTCCAACATTAAAGTTGTTCATTGGTGTCTCCTCTACAACTTTCATGTTGGAGGATTTTTCATTTGGTCAAAGGATCAGAAGATATAAGGGCATTAAAAGGGCTTCTCAAAACTGAATTGGCATAGGCTGGATTTTTTGGCACAAATCCATTTTTGCTTGGCCTAAACTCATTTTCACCCAACCATATTCATTGACAATTTTGAAGTGTCCCAAGGCTTCATTTCCATTTTGAATGAACACCAAAGTTGTTCTATGAAGTGTGACCTTCAATTTGCACACAAGAATTCTTCCAATTGGTACCTTGGGCATGAAGTTATGGCTCAAGAAAGATCATAATTTGCACATGTGTTTCTTGTTGGCTAAGGCATTGTATCATGAGGTGATGTTGTTCAATTCAGCCTTGTATGCATTAGTTAGCATGTTATGATCACAAGACATCATGTTAAGAGTGCAAATCATCCCATACATGTGCACCATGTTATCCCATGCCCCATATTGTGAATTCAAGAGAAAATGAGAAGCATAACATTTAAATAAAGGTTGCTTTGATCTCATCTTCACCACACATCAATCTGACCTCACCATAAGCAATAAGCAACTCTATACACTTGATCAAATTCGAGCTAGCATAATTATCACTTGGCATTGGTGCATACAACCTATGATTGCATTTCACATCATTAACCATGATGGTTAACAGTTAACCACAACTATATAAGATTCTCATAACAGATTTTGCACTCACTTTTCATCTTGCTTGCAATCACACTTCTCATTTTGCTCTGAAATTCCCTCTGAATTTTGAAGAGTTTTCTTTGCATTTTGCCCCTAATATTCATTGTTCTTCATCAACATTCATCACACCTTCTTCAAGAAACCATTATCTAGCTCCATCAATGGCTTGATATCAAGGAGCATTATAATCAATTTCTGTTCAGGGTTGCAGATCAAGATCTTGAGGAATTCACCATCTGCGAAGCCTTTATTTGGCCATACTTGAGTACATGAAGCTCTTGTGGAACCTCTGGATTTCTTATAACTGAAGATTCAGCAAGAACATGTTCAGTTTTAATCAAACTTTGTACTTACGAATTTAAGCTTTCTTCACACTTGTTTTGCTTGATATGAGCTCAGTAGGAGCATTGGTTTCATCTATCTAGTTGATAAGCCTTTAGAGGCATAATTTAGTTTGTTAGGGCTTGGATGTTTCTCTTCGAATCTCTGTATTTGTGTGTGTTATGCTACTTTTGATGCTAGATGTGTAATCTCCTTGAGTTTAGCTTTCATTTTATATGTGGATCATGCGTTTTGGTTGACCTGTGATTGAGTGTGGCCGGAGAGTGGTCAGAGAAGATGACCAGAATCTTCTTCGGCCGATGAGGGTTTTGTTAGGGTTTGTAGCACCAGTTTAAAACACAGTCGTTGATGTTGTTAGATCATAAGGCCAAAATGAAGCCAACGCATTAATGAATCACATGCTCTTCACGTGACTAGTTTTAGTGCTTGAGCATTCATGTGCGTGACATCCACCATTGTTAGCATATGTATGACCTAAGATTTCTATGATCTACTTACTTTGACTTTTTCTGTGTGCGTAAGATTGATCACAAGGCTCGGAGTGAAGTCAAAGGTTGACTAGGTTCCACCCTAATTGTTGTGAGCCACACACATTTTAGTTTGGACCTCTGAATTGCTTTTCACACCCCACTCTCATAAGGCCCAAACAAATTTCAACTAATTTTCACTTCTTTTTGAACCCCTGATCATTTCCATTATTCTTTTTATTTTCCATTTTATTTCCAATTTAAATTTTTTACTCATAAAAATACCAAACCTTATCTAAAAATTCAAAATAAATTCATACTTGAAATTTAACATTTTCTCAAAATTTTCAAATTTTTAATTCCATTTTTCATCATTTTTCTGACCATAATTAATTTTCCCTTTATTTTCTTTTAGAATTTCCTTATTTGTGACCACTAGCCCTTCTCTATTTTATTCCTCCCAAACCCAAAATAGTTTTGATGCCATTCTTGTTTTCCTTAAAAATATTTTTGCCTTATTTTTTAGGTCATGTTTAGCCTCCTTGTGTGTCCATTCTTTGATCATTATTCTTCAAACCCCTAATCCATCTTGTACAATTTTTTGGTTGAGTTAAATTCCAAATTTTTACGAGATCTTTTAGAAATGTGTTAGTCCCTAGGTTTTAACTTTGAATATAAATTTTCATAATTTTTTCCATTCCATTTGGTATTTTTTTAGGTATCTTGTGTTGCAATCCACTTTTTGGTCCTTATTTTCTCATCCTTGTCATTCCATTTTGATAAGGCATTTATGCCATTCATTTGAGGTTCTCAAATTGAGTCCATATGGTCCAATTTGATGTCTTTAGACCACTTGTATCCATTTTAGATCATCACACTTTGAACTTTTGGTTTACTTATTCCTTAAAATTCACTTGTGTTCATGTATGCCATCTTTACTCTAATTCCCATTCTTCTTCCATCTTAACATTTTTAAATCACCTATGTGAGTATGATAGTCATGTTATACAATTTTTATACATCTTATGAGTGTCCCACATCCATTTTCATGCCTTCATCTCAAGCCACAAGCCTTTGTACTTCATTTGGTTTCATTTGATACCTTAAGACTTCAAAATCAAACTTCTTTGTTCATTAACCCTAATACAATCCCTTTTAGCTCATTTGTGACTAATGTTTGAGTTTTATTTCCATCTTAACTTTTCATTAAGCCCCTGGATTTTATATGGGAAGTTCAAAATTCATTGATCATATTTGACTTTTTTTTCTTCTAAGTCCTTTACTTCTTTTGAAATCACATGTTCTATTATCATTCTTTCACCAATCTACCTTATATTTGAATCTCTCTAACTTGAATCTCTTTCTTCCCATTTTGGGTTTACATATTGAGACACTTTCATTTAGTGTTAGGTTTTGGTTTTAGTATTCATCTTTGACCTTACCCAAGTTCACTTTGTATAATCATGCCACATCTCCATTTAACTTCACCTTGTTTTCCATTAGGGTTTAGTACCTCATTAGGACATAAATTGTGATGATTTGATCTTGTAACCTTAGCACACTTTAATAGGGTTTAGCTACTGACCTTAGAAGCTTTTTATCATGTAGGATCCTTTAGACTTAGGTTTTAACCTTAGGGAACCCTTAGTACTTTCTTTTAGCTAGTGTGATATTTTGCCATGCTTTATGTATTCAATATACTTTGTAAAGCTAACCCTTGTTTTGTAGGGAGGTTAAGGTAAGCCTTGTTCATACAATTTCTTCTTCATCTCTTTATTATTTCTAAGGTTGTTTGCCTTAGCAATTTGTGCTTTGCTTGTATAGGCTTCTCCTTTCTTAAAAACAACTTAACTTCCTTAGGAAGTAAGTTGAGTTCTCTTTCCTTCTTTCCTTTTCTCCTTAGGATTAGAAAACCACACAAATCATTAGGATCTCCTTTTGCATGCAATAAATAATTTAGGATTGTGTCTTAGTTCCCCTTAGTTTGTCATTTTGCAACTTAAGTCATTCTTTCTCACCTCATAAAGAAACAAATAACACACCTAATAAAGGTTGAATGTTCTCGTACGCCGGGAGACTTTGTCGTGGGTTACTTATACACGTCCTGTTTCGGGGCGAGGTGTAAGGAATCTACCACGATGAACAAGTCTTAGTATGAGAATGTTTTACAAACAATAAGAAGAAAACACTTCTTTAAAAGATAGTACACAAACAACACTCGTCTTTCCTGCGAGAATTCATTTCTCAACTCATTCATTCTCAATGCGAACTTGCGACGACTTGTCTCATTTGCAAGACAGTAAACACACTCGTTCAATGAGAGCCTGCAACACTTGAGCATAGATATAAGCAGTGTCAGCACATATAAAAACACAAACAAGTTCCCGCCTTAGTTAGGCGAACTACATCGACTCTGATCCTCATTTTCCCGATGAGTTACGTAGGCAACGGGGTAGGGCCCATTTGAGCACACTCTTTATTTTCCCTACATTTTCCCTTTTCGTTCTCCTTTTCCAGTTCCCTTTCTCATTCCTTTCCAGTTAGCAGTTCTTTTGTTCAACAACATCTTATTTCTCACCCATTGAAACAGATTAACAAGCATGGATCCCGTCAGGTACGGCGGATGGTCTAGGGTGCTAATACCTTCCCAGGTAGTAACCGACTCCCGAACCCAGTATCTTTGGTTCGCAGGACATTGTCCTTTCCTTTTTCTTCGGATTTTACAGTATTACCTTTCCCATTCATCCGAGATATAAATGCATGGCTGGTGACTCTACCTTTTCCGCGCCACTTTCGCGTTTGTACTAGGATGAAAATCCCGGGATCGACAATCACAAATGAATGAAATATCAAAGAAAATTCAAACAAGTCAAGACACAAAATAATAGAGGTTCTATGTCTTGAGGACCTCTAAGGTCAGAACCTATGTCTAAAGGTATTCCATTAGGGTTAAGGCACCTAAGGAGATCAAACTAAGTCAATGGAAGTATTAGAACATCACACAAGTTCATGCAATGTAAAACAAATGAAGTATGTATGTATATGACATATAAACTTGAACAAATACATGTATGAACATCAAAGTCAGAATTGAATGACCTATGGTGATGTACAAGGATGCTATGTGGTGATCATACAAGGCATTGATGAGATGATTCAAGAAGAAGAAACAAAACATCAAACAATATCACAAGAAACCTAATGTAATTACTTGAGATGCAAGTCATAAATGAAGGATGAAATGCAAATATGGATGCATATGAGTATGGGTCAGTAGCATATGTCAAATGTGAATGCATTATGATGCATATGAATTAACATGCAACATTAGTTTATGATGATTCTAGTATAATAAGTGAGATGAAGAAGAAGTGAAGCAAGTAAACACTTAGCATTTATGGTAAAACAAGTTTCATGTTAGAGATGCATGCCATGTAAAATGAATATGGATGAATGTAGGTCAGTAACATACATCTTATGATATTCAAATGAGATGAATGTATGATCATACTTGGTGCAAACACAAGTCATGTTGAAAACAAGAAAGGATGAGGTGTGAATTAGAACAAAAGTTCAAGTTATAATGCACAAACACAAACTCAAATGGAATGTCAAAATAAAAAACCTATAATTCTAATCAAGTGATCTATAATATTCTAAATGTGACCTATAATGTCAAGAGAAGATCCTCAAACAATGGCCCAAGTGCCTTCTAAGAAATAGGCCTAAAGGAGGGGAAAAAGATCACATAATGTTCACCTAATAATAAGGCATCAAACAAATAGCAAACAACAATAAAAAATTATGAAAATGGGTCACAAATGACCTAAGTCAGAACCTAAACATGCATCAAAAGTTCATTGTAAATTTCAAGAAGAAACTAGGTTAAATGGAGGCTCAAAGTCACATTGAAACAAATCAAAATAATGCACAAATATATGATTCAAAATTCATGATAAAATGACTTTAAAAATGAAGTAAAAATATTTTTGTATGATTTTATATGTCTATTGAACATGGTAAAAAGAATGAATAAAAAACTATTTAAGAACTATAATAAATGGAGAAAATCCAAGTATCAAAAGGAATTTTACTTTGAAAGGAAATTAAAAAAAATGCAAAATAATATGCAAAAATAGACAAAATCAGAATTAAAATTTATAAAAAATTATTTAAATGTGTTAATATGTCATATGAATTTTTGTAGAATTTTTGATGTAAAAGTATTTTTAATAAAAGAAAACCCAAAAGGTATGAAAAATACAATGGAAATATGTAGAAATGAGGGAGGGGTACAAATAAAGAAAAAACAAAGTCCATATACACGCATAGGCCTTAATTTGGGGTGTGAAAAGCAAAGTAGAGCCCAAGTCCAAATACGCGTAGTCAACAGACTTATGGTGGGACTCGGTCAACCAATTGACTCCATAAGGACCATAGGATCAAGTTAGTGCAATCAACCAAAATAAGTATGCAAGATGAACGAACCAGATGCAATGAATATACTATGGTGCCATGAGACACTCGCACGCAAACACTCAGGCCACAAGTTATGGCACATGAATAGCACACATCTCATTAATGTGTTGGCGTAATCAAGGAAGTTGGATCCTTAACATCTAACAATTATGTTATAAAACACAAAATCCTACCTGAAACCATCACCGACCGGAGAAGGACCTCTGGTCATCTTCTCCGGCCATCTCCATTCACCTATAAACCTTCAAACCTCCCATATAAATTCACAATTCATATATCAATCGAAATCTAAACTCATGCACAATCCAAATATAACATCAAAATCCACAAACAATGCACACACATAATCGAAGAGAAATATTTTGCCCTAGGTTCTCCAACTATGCTCCTATGGAGCCTATCAACTAGCCAAAGTGTTCAATGCTCCTATTGAGCGTCAAATTAAGCAAAAATAAAGCTAAATCAATTCAATACTTGTGAGAAAAGTTTGAGTTCAAACCTGAAATTGGAGATCCTTAAGTCATAAGAAAACCAAAGAGGAGGATCCTTTTCTAATGATCTTCAAGCTAAGCCAAATAAAGGCTTTGAAAGAGTTTGTAGTTTCTTGAGTATGATGAAAATTGATGAAGATTATGTGGTTCAGATTTGAAATCGAGCTTTAACAATGGCTCAAAGTCAAGCTATCACTTGTTGCAATCACTTGAACATGTTTGAAGAGGATGAATTGATGAAGATTATGGTCATTTGGTTGTGTAAACCAGAGGAACATTAAAAACGTTTCAGAGAAGAAGATTGGAGAGAGTTTGTGGGAGAATCGTGCAAATGATGAATCTGATCAAAAGATTTTTTAGCTGAGCTTATATACTTCTGTCGCTCCCCGAAAAAACACCTGGTCAAAAAGGGTACAGACGCGAACGGTCGGCGAAAGGAGAAGATGGAGTGAAGATGAATAGAGTCGCCAGCTAGGCATTTTTATCCCGAAGGAAAGGTAATGCTGCATAAACCTAGAAAAAGATAGATAAGACGGTTGCGAACCAGAGAAACTGAGAAAGGGGGTTGGTTACAACCTGGGAAGGTATTAGCACCCAGATTGTCCGTCGTACTCGACGGGATCCACGCTTGAAAGTTTGTGTTTAAAGGGGTATGTGTATGTGCTATCTGTGTGCAAAAGCTGAAAAAAGAAATGCACAGGTGTCAGTGCAAAAGGGTGAAGTGAAATGCTCAGGAATGAGGCTTAAAAAGAGAATACCGGAAGAGGGGGGGAAGACACAGAGACTTTTGTTCGATAACAGTTAAGTTATGCCTATGTATCGTCTCGTGCAATGAGGAAGTCAGAACACCGTAGTTCGACTCAAAGAGACTGAAAGATGAATTGACTGGTGAACTGCTTGCTTGTCTATGCTCAAGTGTATGACTTGTCTGGCTCAAGTGCTAACTGTCTTGCATTAGACGGAAGAAGCAAGTTCTCGCTTGTGAGTGAGGATGATTAGAAAAGAATCCCGAAGGAGACGATTATTGTTTGTTTTTTTGTGTTTTCAGTTTTTTATTGTTTTTGGTGTTTTTGGATAAGTTAATGAGCTTAAGCCTAAATCAAGGGCTTGTAAACTCATTATATCCTCCCTTGATTAGGGATAATGAGAATACTTAAGTGTGAGATAAGCACCTCAACTTAATTACCATGATGATGTAGGATTAAGATCATTAACCTACTTGTGATTATTTAGATGTTTTTGGGTTTTTTTTGTTTAGTGTTAAGTAATGAGTTTAAGCCATTATCAAGGATTAGTGAACCCATTACACCATCCTAATAGAAGGATAATAGATTAGCACACTTAAGCTGAGGAAGATACCTCAAATTAATCCATGATTAGGGATTAAAATCATTAGATGACAAGCCTTTAATAAAGTGAATTTTAATTAGGGGTGAGATTAAGAACTGAGTTTTATGGTTTGTAAGACAACTTGAGGGGGACTTGTCCATTAAACACTAGGGTTAGTCCTTTTTAACCATAAAGGAAGAATTAGAACCCTAATGTAAGGCCCAAGTTACAAGTTAATGTCTTAGTGATTATTAGATGGATTGATTAAGAGGTTTAAAAAAATTAAGGGTTTAACACTTAGGATTAAATTTATACACTCCATCCTAAGAGAAGGATGCATGCATAACCCCAATTCCAAAGTCCTAAAACCTTAAAGGTTTAGTCTCTAATGACGAGATGAGAAGAGAGACACAAAGAAGACTCAAAGTTAAAAACAAAGGGGGACTAATCACAACCCTAATTATTATCATGCTTGGATGTTCCTATGGTTTGTAAGGCTTGAAAGAGATCTTTAAAGAAGCCATCAATGGAAGAAGCAGATGGAAGGAGGAAGAAGCAGATGAATAAGTTACTTACTTCATTGAAGGAGATAAGTAACTTACAGAAAGAAAGTGAGAGATGAACATTAATGGGCAAGCCCACTCAAAGAAAATTAAAAATGCAGCAAAGATGCATATGAAGAAGATGAAGAGAAATGAGAAGTGAAGGCAAATCCACTTCTCAAATTACTTACCACCTGAAAATGTTAGCACAAGATGCATAAGAAAAGAAAAGAAATGGAATGATGCATATGCAAAGACAAAGACCAAAATCAGAATCATTCACATGATGCAAATGATGCCATGACATGATGCAAAGGCATACAAAGTGCAATGAATGGTCATACAAGAGAATGGATGCAAATGAAGCATGCTTTGAAGTTTGAAAGTTCATGAAAGTTTAATGAAATGAAATGAATGCAAAACATGGAAAATGAATGAAGAAATGATCAAGCATGATTCTTACATGTCTTAAGATGTCTAAGATGACATATGAATGCATGAAATGTCATGGCAAGTTCATGTGTGGATGCATATTCAAGATGAATGCAAATGAAGGTGCAAAATTAGGGTTACATGAAAGGATGAGACGCAAATGATCAAAACAGAAGCAATTCACATGATTAAAATTTGCAAATGAGCTCAAACAAACCCTAACCCCATATGATATCACACCCCCAAGGAGAAGGTCTAACTCTTAACCTAAAGAAAGTTATGATTTTTGTAAGTTAACTAGGGTTTTTGAGTATCTTAAAAGGGAAAATGCAAATCAATTTGAAAATGAGAGATAAATTCATGCCAAAAATATCCTAAAAACTACATGTTATATGGAAACAATGCAAAAAGAATCATCATCAAAACCTTCATGGTTAGGCAGAAAAGAGTTTTCAAAGTTAGGGTTCTAAAAAGGGGATTTTATGAACCCTAAATTCAAATAAAATGTCAAAGTAGGATCAAAACCAAAAAGAAATTTGTATGAATGGTTTGACAATGTTTCTAAATGTCTTAAGATGCAATGTGAATTTTTTTGTGATTTTTAGAAACCTAAATGGTATTTTAATTAATTAATTCCCATTAATTAATTAAAATAAACATTTAAATATTTTAAAAATGCTTTTTAAATGCAAAAAATAAAATAAAAATTGTTTTTGGTTTCTAAAAATTAATAATAGTCATGGTAAAGAATTTCAGAATTTTTTAATGATTTTTGTTATTTTTAATAAATATGTAAAATAAAATGTAAAGAAAATAAAAATAAAAATGAAAGTATGCAAAAGGAGAGGCTGAGATCTAAAGTTGGGGGATTCAATGGTCCAGATGGCAAGTCAGCGTGACTTGAGGTATTCAAATCCTACGACCATGACTTAATCTTCTCACTTAAATGAAATCCAATGGCTGTGTTTTAATCTGACCTAATTTAACTAATTAATTAAGTTTAGGGTTTAATGATTAATCTCAGCCCTTCAAAACGCGCGGAAAGCTCTCATCAAACGGCCCAAATTCAAACTCACTTAATCACCTGAGATTAGCCCTAATCCACCTCAGACGGCCGGAACAGTGTTCCGGTCATCTTCTCCGGCAGGGTTCCTATCTCAACTCTCTCCCCATGCCATTTTAAGATCAGATCCCCAACTCACTCCAAGCAAGAATCAACCCTCAAAATCAATTTATTTTGCATCAATCCTGAGAATCAAACAAGAACATGTTTCACGGGAAAAGTTTCAGAAGCTAAATACACGCTTGTTTTCAACTCATTTTCAAAACAAATTATATCATGATGATTAGCATAACATGTAAAACAAACTAGAAACTTAAAATCATGCTTCTGGAAAAAAAGTTTGAAGATGGATACCTGAGCTGGAGCTTTCACTTTTGGAGCTTTCTGACCTCTTCTCCTGTGCAAACCCACCCTAATGGACTCCTTGATGATGTTGAGAAGCTTTGAATGAGTTTAGAATGGCTGGATTGAGAGAATGAACTCTTGCTGCACCAGAATCGTGTTTGTGTTTGGCTGACTTTTAGGGCTTGGCAATGGTTGGGAAATGATCTATGGATGATGGTGAGTTGATCTATGTAATTTGTTTGAAGTTTTATGGCTTGTGCAGTGTGTTTCGGAGAGATGAAGGTTGAGGGTGATTTTTGTGAAACTTGGCTTATGGGATGATTCAAGTTCCAAGGTTATGTGAATTGGCTTGCTTTTGGTCCACATAACATGTCTCTATTGGCCAGAGAGTGGGTGGTGGCCTGTGGTGATTGGTATGAGTTCATTTGCAAAAAGTCAACAACTTGTGTACCATAAGCATGGGCTTGTGCAGAAGCTGTTTCATGGCATGTATGGCCTCAGCATGAATCAAGGAGGTCCATGGAATTGAAATTATGCAGCTGGATGGCTTGGCGGGAAAGATTTCATAGTTTTTGCAAGACTTTGCGTTTTTGCCCCCTTTGAGAAATCTTGTGATGCAAGGCATGAAAACAAATGATTCCTTGGGCAATTCTGATCACAATGCATTGTACTATGTTTGTATGATGCCTAGAGATGCATTAGAGGTCACAAAATGACTTGGCAAGTGGTTTTGCAAAAACTCCTCTTTGGTGTATTCTTGAAAATTATAGGATTTTTGCCAACTTTGAAAGGCCATAACTTGAGTTCCATAATGAATTAGAACATGTTCTTGTACTTTTTGAAAAGGGAATGATCCAATCTACAACTTTCATGACCAACAATTTTTCATTTGAAGCATTTTTGGTTGAGAAAGAGGAGGTTGAAGAACTTTCCCAAAATGGAAAGTTTCCATTACAAGTCATTTCCATTTTTGGCAACTTTTGGTTTAGCTCAAATTTCTTCAATTTTGAGAACTTACAAGTACTTCAATGATCAAATAAAGATCATATAACTTCAATTTGATGAAAATTCCCCTTTGGTTCCATTGTTGGGGGCCTCATATGCCCTGATTTTGCTCTGACTTGCTCAAGAAGTTACCCAGTGAACAAATGACTTCCACAATGAATTTCTTCATCAAACTTGGTACACATGATCCTTATAACATATTAAGAACATTAGAAACAAGAATGACCCAAAAATTTGGAGTTAAGGCCTCTGAAACCAAAAACCTAATTTTGGTCATCTGTGCAGTGAAAACCCTAGCTCTGCTTCCATGCCTTGCCAGTTCTTGTGATTTCTTGACTTCCTTGATCTTTGAGGGATATAATATGATGATAGAACACACATAGACCTTCTTGGAATGATTGGAGACCTTTGGAGTTGCTCAGATGGATCCTTGGATTGCTCAGATCACAAACCCTAGATGTAGATGAACTTTAACTATGCAGTGAAAACAAAAATACAATATGAGATGATATGCTTATGTTTATGCAACAAATGAAAGATCACAAGCCAATGGTGTGGAATTAGTGAGGGCAAATTTGGGGTGTTTACAGCTGCCCCTATTCAAACATGAGTTAGTTGTGCAGGATGTAAGCGTTTGGCTTAACAGACAAACAAGATAACTTGTGGTTGAATACTAAAGACAGTCCAAAATTTGCACTCACTGGGGAGAAGAAGAAAAGGGATATAAATTGTAAAAGAAAGTATAGTATAATTATTAAAATGCGAGCGATGGAGAACGACCATCGAGTAGAGGATGACTGCTGGAGATAAAGCGGTAAGCTAAGCAATGACGGGGACGGCCGATAAGCTGGGGAAATAATGAGATCATGATGGGGACGGCCATCAAGCAAAGTAACAAGGTTCTCCGGGAATCAAAGTAAAGGCAATGATGGGGACGGCCATCAGGGTTGTAAAGTAAAGTAAATAACGATGGGGACGACATCGGGTTAAAGAATAAATGAAATGATGATGAGGTACAATCATCAAAGGTGAAGGACGATAACCTAGCAGGGGATGGCGGCTCTTTATCACGACATAGGACGAATGTCGGATAGAAATGGTCGACGATGGGGACGGCCATCATATAAGCATGATGAAGGACGATCATCAAGAGGTAAAGGATGATCACCTAGCAAGGTACGACTGCTCTCAGGGTTTATCATGACATAGGACGAATGTCGGATAACAAGATCAATGATGGGGACGACCATCGGATAAAAATGATGAAGGACGATCATCAAGAGGTGAAGGATAATCACCTAGCAGGGGACGACTGCTACAATATCATGACATAGGACGAATGTCGGATAGAAAAGGGTTCCAATAATGGAGACTCCACTGGGGAAAGGGATGAGGGACGGTCATCCAAAGGTGAAGGACGATCACCTGGCAGGGTACGGCTGACGGAAGTATCACGACATAGGACGAATGTCGGATAGAAGAAAGTTGTTCTGCTGGGAGAATGGTAAACAAGGACGAGTTTTTATGCTTTCCAGAATAAAAGGTATAAGTGTTTGACGCTATGTATAGATTAAAGACACGGGTGAGCATCCTTAAGACCATGATACGGACGAGTATCGGTAGAAACAAATGCTGCCGCGTGTTCAGAGATGATGATACGGACGAGTACCAACTGGTTAACAAAGAACACGGACGAGTGTCAAATCTGTTTGAGGAGTGATATATATATATATATATATATATATATATATATATATATATATATATATATATATATATATACAAAATACGGACGAGTATATGTATAAGTATGAATGAGTATTGTGAAGTATGAGCAAGACATGGACGAGTGTTCAACTTGCTGGGGAAAGTTTGACACAGACGGGTGTCATAAGAGAAAGTGTATAAGTTATGAACAAATATTTGCATGTGAGGGTGTAAAAGGCGCTTCGGCGACCTGTGGGGACAGGATGACAGGGACGGATGTCGACAAGAATGTATTATGAAGAAGTGCTTGGTTTGCAACAAGTGATTGGGCAACCATGCTAGGGAAAGGTGACACGGACGAGTGTCAAAAGAGTATATAGGTATCTGTATTTGAGAATGCAAAGAGGGTATTTGGCTTATATCTGCAGGGGAATAGTATGACACGGACGAGTGTTGAAAGAGTATATATAAACAAGCATTTGTGTTGGCGAGTGCAAAGGGGACACTTTGGCTTTTATTTGCAAGGAATGTGGGTTTTTATATATACATTGCTGATGGGATACTGAGGGTATTTGCAGGTGACTAGCTCGAACCTGGCTTGTGATCATGCAAATGTTTGATTTTTGCCGTAATACTCCGTATTAGATGGAATGCTACGCTCTATGGGGAAAATGATGTGAATGCTATGATTATGCAAAAAGAAACCGATCCGGGATTTGGATCCCGCTATTGTGAAGATCTCTGGCTGATCTGCTTGGAGGGATATCCTAGCTGGGGGGAAGATCTTTGGTAGATCTGATAAGATGTATGGCTCTGCTTGGGGAACTAGATCATTGATAGACCTATCCTGTAAGGAGAAGCCCATCTGGGGATAAGGAAGCTTCTGTCACTTTGTTGTGTGAGAATTCCAGGCATTGTTTTTCTAGGGAGAGGCTGGAACTCTGCGGGGATATAGTTTTTTAGAGACCTGGCATTCTGTTTGGGGAAGAAAAGATCACTGAACGATCTTCCTAGAGAACTCTCTAGGGATCCCGGCTAGGGAAGCTCCTGTTGAATAGACTTATGCTGGTGATGAGGAGGCTTTGACAACTCCGCTGGGGAAAAGCATTCCAGATGCTGCTTAGAGGAGGTATGTTGGGGAAGTGCTGCTTGGCATGCCCCATGCTGCATATTAAATACCCGCAACCTGTTAAGATAAAAGAAACGCACAAGTAACCCAAGGTATCCCTTACCGGATTCCATCATAGGAGTTAGATATTCCTGGAAGTAAATTTATTTCCTGCAAGCATTTATTAAGAACGGCTCATTTGTTTTATGCAAATATCATATTATGGATATTGGACATTTTGCAAACGAAACAAAAAATGTACAAGAAGAGATGTGACTGAAAATCTCTGATTTTATTTATTTGGGTGCCCTGAATTGGAAAATACAGTCAAAGAAACAAATCTCCTAGAATGAGGGGATTGCTAAAAAATTGAGAAAAATAAAGGTGCTGGCAATGTTGACGACACTCCGATGAGCTTCCTTTGCTATGACCCGTATGACCTTGACGTTCTTCTCATCTTGCTTTCTGAAGAAGGTTGATTCTGACCGATGCTTTATCCTTTCGAAGCTTGCCATGTTGTAAATGATACAGACGAATTCAGAATGCAGTTGTTCGCTTATTCCCTTATTTTGCGTGGATCTCCCTTTCGGGTTTTCAATCCACCGGGATACCCATTTCTGCCTGAGCTGTCCAATGCGGCTTTTTAACTCAGCGGTTGTACATTTATTTTTATTTTTTATTATTTCCCTTATTTTTTCCCGAGTCTTTTATTATGTTTCTGACTCGTCGGGATGCCCTATTTTTTCCTGGACTTACATTCTGTTTTTATGTCCAGCGGGTCTTTTTATGCGAAGTATTTTTTAATTGCATCTGAATTCACAGGGGATAAGAAATCTTCACCATCCATAGTAGTGAGCATCAATGCTCCACCAGAGAAAACATTCTTTACTATGAATGGGCCATCATAATTTGGAGTCCACTTGCCACTGTGGTCTGTATGAGGATGAAGGAGTCTTTTCAGCGCAAGATCTCCTACTTGGTATTCCCGAAGTCTGACTTTCTGATCGAAGGATTTCTTCATTCTTTTCTGATATAATTGCCCATGACAGATTGCATCTAATCTTTTTTCTTCGATCAGATTCAATTGATTGTACCGAGAACGGAGCCATTCTGCTTCATTCAGCTTGACATCCATTAGTACCCGTAAGGAAGGTAGTTCAACTTCAACAGGCAGGACAACTTCCATACCATATACAAGCTGATAAGGTGTTGCCCTAGTAGATGTTCTGATTGAGGTGCGATACCCATGCAAGGAAAATGGTAGCATTTCATGCCAGTCTTTATAAGTAACCACCATCTTCTGCACAATCTTCTTGATGTTTTTGTTAGCTTCCTCAACAGCGCCATTCATCTTTGGCCTGTAAGGAGAAGAGTTGTGATGTTGGATTTTTAAGTCCCGGCACAGTTCTGCCATCATTTTGTTGTTCAAATTGGAACCATTATCAGTAATGATTCGCTCGGGTACTCCATATTGACAGATGATGTCTCTTTTCAGGAATCTGGCTACCACTTGTCTGGTGATGTTTGCATACGAAGCTGCTTCAACCCATATGGTGAAGTAATCAATGGCTACCAGGATGAATCTGTGGCCATTTGAAGCAGTCGGTTCGATCTTTCCAATCATGTCAATGCCCCACATGGCAAAGGGCCAAGGTGAAGACATCACGTTCAAAGGATTTGGAGGCACGTGCATTTTATTTGCGTAGATCTGGCATTTATGGCACTTTCTGGCATAGGCACAACAGTCTGCATCCATTGTGATCCAGTAGTAACCTGGTCTTAACAATTTCTTAGCCATTGCATGTCCTCCAGCATGGGTACCGAAAGATCCTTCATGCACCTCGTGCATCAGCAAGTCTGCTCCTTTCTTATCAACACATCTGAGAAGAACCATGTCAAAGTTTCGCTTGTATAATGAACCATCAGCATTGAGGAAGAAACTACCAGCCAGCCTTCTTAATGTCTTCTTGTCATTGGACGATGCCCCAGGTGGGTATGTCTGATTTTCTAAGAAGCATTTGATATCATGGAACCAAGGCTTGTCATCTTTAGCAGTGTCCACAGAGAATACGTATGTCGGTCGGTCTAATCTAGATACCAAAATCTGAGGCACGTAATTTGCAGTTTGAACCTTGATCATGGAGGAAATGGTAGCTAAAGCATCTGTGAATTGATTTTCATCTCGAGGGATATATTCAAGTTTGATTGTTGTGAAGAAAGTAAATAATCTCCTCGTGTAGTCACGGTATGGAATTAGATGCTCTTGGTGAGTGTACCATTTTTCGTTGGTCTGATTGATTACCAAAGTTGAATCTATGAATACATTCAATGTCTTGATCCTGAGGTCAATGGCTTCCTCAAGACCCATGATACAGGCTTCATATTCAGCTTCGTTGTTAGTGCAGGCAAAGGTGAGTTTTGCCGAGAAAGGCATATGAACTCCCTTAGGTGTAATGAGCACTGCACCAACCCCACGACCATTCATATTGACAGCCCCATGAAACATCATAGTCCATTATTCTTCTGGGTCAGGCCCTTCAGTGTGAACAGGCTCTTCATGGTCTTTTGCTTTCAGGAACATGATGTCTTCATCAGGGAAATCAAATCTCATTGGTTGGTAATCATCAATGGATTGCTCAGCCAGATAGTCAAACAATACACTGCCTTTGATGGCTTTTTGGGATGTGTACTGAATGTCATACTCTGTCAGAATCATTTGCCATCTTTCAACCCTTCCGGTAAGTGTTGGCTTCTCAAATATGTACTTGACTGGATCCATCTTTGAGATTAACAAGGTAGTGTGAGTCAACATATATTGTCTTAGTTGGCGAGCAGCCCACGGTAAAGCACATCAAGTTTTATCGAGCAGTGAATAATGTTGTTCACAGTCGGTAAATTTTTTGCTTAGGTAGTATATTGCATACTCTTTTCGACCAAACTCGTCATGCTGACCCAACACACACCCCATTGATTCTTATAATATTGTCAGATACATTATTAGAGGTCTTCCTTCAACTGGAGGCATAAGAATTTGAGGTTCTTGTAAGTACTCCTTGATTTTGTCAAAAGCCTTTTGACAATCTTCGTTCCACCTGACCGTTTGTTCCTTTCTTAATAATTTGAACAGGGGCTCACAGGTTGCAGTGAGGTGAGATATGAACCTTGAAATGTAGTTCAATCTACCTAAGAACCCCCAAACTTCCTTTTCAGTCCTAGGCGTAGGCATCTCCTGAATGGCTTTGACTTTGTCGGGATCAACCTCAATTCCCTTTTCACTTACAATAAATCCCAGCAGTTTACCGGAGCGTACCCCAAATGTACATTTGTTGGGGTTTAGCTTCAACTGATACTTTCTCAGAAGCTTGAACAACTTCAGCAGATTTACCAGATGATCTTCTTCAGTGAGGGACTTGGCAATCATGTTATCCATGTAGCATTCAATTTCTTTGTGGATCATGTCGTGGAATAATGTTACCATAGCCCGTTGATAAGTTGCGCCGACATTCTTCAGTCCAAAAGGCATTACCTTGTAACAAAATGTGCCCCAGGGTGTGATGAAGGTTGTCTTCTCCATGTCCTCGGGTGACATCCTGATCTGATTATACCCAGAAAAACCATCCATAAAGGAAAATACCGAGAACTGAGTTGTGTTGTCGACCAATACATCAATGTGAGGTAATGGGAAATCATCCTTCGGGCTAGCTCTATTCAGATCCCGGTAATCCACACACATCCGTACTTTTCCATCCTTCTTAGGTACTAGTACAATGTTAGCAACCCACGGCGGGTAACTAGTTACAGCAAGGAAACCGACGTCCCACTGTTTTTGTACTTCTTCCTTAATCTTCATGGCCATATCTGGGCGAGTACGGCATAACTTCTGTTTCACTGGAAGGCAATCTTCTTTCAAAGGCAACTTGTGCATAACAATGTCCGTATCTAGGCCTGGCATGTCTTGGTAGGACCAAGCAAAGACGTCGACGTATTCTCGAAGCATGTCAATGAGCTGTTCTTTTACTAAAGCCTGCAAACTTGCCTCAATCTTTACTTCTTTCAAATCCTCTTCGGTACCAAGATTAACTGTTTCAACCTCCTCCTGATGAGGAGTGATCACTTTTTCTTCTTGTCTCAATAACCTGGCTAACTCTTCAGGTAACTCATAGTCTTCTTCAACCCCTTCATCAGCTTGATTAATTGGATTGTCGAAGTCATACATGGTCATAGGAGTGTCGTTGTCGGTGCAATCTGAGGGATAATCTCTGCAAGGGTTGAGATTTGTTCGTTTTAGTGATCAATTTTAATCTTGTTTAGAAATAGTGAAAATGAAGTTATTATTTTGAAAACATTGCCATTTTATTTTTTTGTACAAAAGTGAAAAATGAAAAGACAGTGAGCGAAAAAGAGACTTGTTTGCAAAAGATGTCCGATATTCATTGATTAATCCATTTGCACAAAATTACAATATAGCCCTATTACAAAATGAGTCCTGACACCTTGGGCAAGATGCATGACTTGATTCATGCTAAAAAGACAGGAAATAATAATTACTCTGCAGGAGTAACCCTTATAATTTCCTGGGAAGACCAGTTAAGGACTTGGCGCCCCAGGATCCTTGGACGTATCCAGCTCTCCAGGATGCGGTCGCTTTCCGCCTCGTCTTCCAGGTTGTTAACAGCATCTGGGGTGAGCATTCCCCCACTGATGAACTTGGGCTCCTTAGCAGCCTCTAATTGATCTTGTCGGAATGGTTTGTAACACAAACCGAATCTGTCCTCCTTCTTCTCCACTGGCAACAGCTTGCCCCAGCCTTGGGCATTACCATCTTCAACAACCTTCTGGGCTTGCTGATAGGAGACAATTGAAGTACCCATCCTGTCTCCCTGGGATGCAGCAAACACTTCAGTCGTCGCCTCATTGACATTCAGGGCCTCGAACCCTTGGCTCATAGTTTCATGGATTTCACCATCCATCTCATTGTACTTGTATGTAGCCAGATGGCTAACAAAGATGTCCTCCTCACCACAGATGGTGATAATCTGACCTTCCCACTCATACTTCAGTTTCTGGTGAAGGGTCGACGTTACTGCGCCTGCGGCGTGAATCCATGGTCGACCCAACAAACAGCTGTAAGCAGGCTGTATGTCCATCACATAGAAAGTAGTTTTAAAGACCTGCGGACCGATTATCACTGGTAGCTCCACCTCTCCAAGAACAGATCTTTTGGAGCCATCAAAAGCCCTGACCACAAGATTACTTGGCCGGAGAGCTATTCCATCATATTCGAGCTTGACAAGAGCCTTCTTGGGTAAGAAATTGAGTGAGGACCCAGTGTCTACAAGAACATGAGATAGTACAGCTCCTTTGCACTCTAGGGTTATGTGCAAAGCTTTGTTGTGGTGACATCCTTCTGTGGTCAAATCAGCATCAGTGAAACCTAGCCCATGGCTAGTATTGACATTTTACATAACTGTTTCGAGCTGTTTCACTGTGATCTCTTCTGGCACGTAGGCAGCGTGCAGAACTTTGAGTAGTGCATCCCGATGGGCTTTGGAACACAGCAGCAGAGATAGTATAGAGATCTTAGAAGGAGTTTGGTGGAGCTGATCCACAACCTTATAGTCACTTCTTTTAATTATCCTCATAAATTCATCCACATCCTGATCAAAGGATGATTTATGAGTCTCTTTTGGTGCAGATTCTTCAGGTATTACACTCTTCCCTTTGGCTTTGGCAGCAGCTTCTGCCTCAGTGCTGGTTCTTGGAACTTGTGACGCGAAGAGACGTCCGCTTCGGGTGAAGCCTCCGCCTCCCCCGACATTATCCACTTGTGAGGTAGGAACTGAAGAATGAAGAAGGACTTTTTCTCCGTTGCAGTAAAGGTCAGCACCATAATGCCATGGTACAACACTGTCTTTATCATATGGAATTGGCCCTGGCACCGTGATAGTGATTGGGATCACTGCAGCAGAAGTTGGGACCATAATTGTTTGTGGGACATAGAAGATAGTGACAGGACTTCTGGTGGATGTTAGTGGTGATGAATTGAAGCTTGGTTGAAACTGTTGTTGAGATTGTTGAAAGTTGTTGGAATTCGGGACCATTGTCGGGTCATAATAAATTGTAACTGTGGAGACATCATTGTTGGTGGTTGCTGGAGTTGTAGAATGAGATGAAATGGAACTGTTGTTTGTTGAAGTGAAGGAAGAAATGGTTGTTGAAGTTGTAGATGAATCATAAGGAACAATGGTTGTTGCAGTTGTAGAAGATTCACTTGTTGTTGACAAAAGAGTTGCTGGTGTTGTAGAAGCTGTTGTGGTAATTTGCATAATGCATTCTTTCATCAAGCTATTGATGCCATCCCTCAAGCTTACACACCCATTCTCGAAACGTTTGCATAATTCACAACAGGCCTCACAACTTGGAAACACATGGCATTTCAAAAGTTGGACTTTAACCTCTGCCAGAGGTGTCTGAATACATGCAATATCTTCTATTAAACTCATGGGTGAGCCCTCCTCTATAGCATTAATCCTTGGCCCACTGTGGCTCGGCATAGGATTTTTCATGACATTGGGAGGTGGTGCAAAGTTCAGGGCCTTTGAATCTACCAGTGTTAGACGTTGTGGCTAGTGATCTAGAGGGGGGGGGGGGTCAATGGATCACCTCCTTGTTTACAAGGATTTAAAAGATTTTTCAGAGTTTTTAAAGATTAGCGGAAACCAAGGTCCCTAATATACTTGCGTCTATTCTGGACCAGCCACTAGAAGACCGGACATGTGATAACGTGCTGGATTTACAATTGAGATGATAAAGGTTTAAACACACAAGCTGTAAAAGTGTTGAATGCACCTATCACAAAAGCTATTTCCAATGAATCAAAAACGATTAAAAACGTAAATAGAGATGGATAAGGAATACAATACACAGAGATTTGGTAAGGAGGTTGCCCATGTTCGTCCTCGCGTGTGGGTACGTCTCCCTCTCAATTTCAGACCGAAATTGAGAACTTTTATATCAATATTGCTGAAATCGTCGTTTACAAGGTTGTTGTACAAACACCAGAAATCTATACACCTAGATCTTCCTATTGTATCAACCTTCACTTGATCTGAGCCAAATCAAGATTCCCTGCAAGTAATACAAACAATTCACCGGTTCCACGATCTATTTGTGAAATCTCCGAATTTCCAAACCTTACGCTGCGGTTGAATTTGTTTTGTAAACGTGACTGACAAACCCTCAAGAACACGCCCGTTCTTGAAGGAAAACCCAGATGGTTTTTCCTTGAAACCTTCTTTCACTCTTCAACTCAGCTGGATCACCGATCGTACGACTGGACGTTATCTCATAAGCCTCTAATTCACAGAACAACACTAATTCATTTTTGATGTTCTTGAATCAAGGTATTTGAGAAGATGATGAAGATGAATTTGATTCTTAGGTTTCAATCCTGATCAACCTTGAATTATACACACTGAAAATCCTTTTCTTGATGTGTTCTTCAATGTACTTCACTTTCAATTTCGTGTGCAATTCATGTACTTTCCTACACTAACAGCAAACCCAACATATACTTGACAGATTCTGTTATAAGTGAAACAGAAAGATGAATCGATACAATACACGAATGAATCGATACATGATGGTATTTATGCTGTTATGTATCAATGCATAATATCATGAATCGATACATACTGAACAAATGAAGAAAAATAGAGAAATGAAAATACAATGAATCGATGCATGTTGCATATGTATCGATTCATAGACGAAATTCCAGAAACATTCTTACAGCATGAATCGATGCATGTTGCGAATGTATCGATTCATAGCAGAATTTCCAGAATCATTTCTACAGCATGAATCGATGCATGCTGAGAATGAATCGATTCATTTTACGAATTTCACAAATTCAAAGACATTATTTGTTTAAAATAAGACATGTGTATAAAGGCTAGCAATGCATACAAAGCATATGATAAAGCATATGATAAAGCATATGATAAAAGCACAAACGCATAAAATTTATTATCATACAAAACTATTTTAGAATTCATTTTGTTTTGGGACAGCTTTGCAAAACTTTTAAAAGCAGAAAAAGTTTCATCTTTGCTATGAAGGAATATAGTCCAAGTGAATCTAGAGTAGTCATCTACTATTACGAAACCATAATAGTTTCCACCTAAGCTCTTTGTACTAGATGGTCCAAAGAGGTCCATATGGAGAAGCTCAAGGGGTCTTGAAGTTGAAATTATGTTTTTAGATTTAAAGGAGACCCTTGTTTGTTTCCCCATTTGGCAAGCATCACATAGGTGGTCTTTTGAAAATTTTATTTTTGGAAGACCTACTACTAGATCCTTAGATACAACCTTATTAAGCAAATCGAAATTAACATACGCTAAGCGTCTATGCCACAACCATGAATCATCATTTAGGGCAACTAGACATTTAGTGCTTGTTAAAGATACACTCAAAAGATCAAGCATATATATGTTATTTACTCTTACACCTTTAAACACAACATTATGTTCGGTATGTTCAATTTTGCAACAAGTTTTTGTGAAAGAAACTTTATAACCTTTGTCGCATAATTGACTTATACTCAACAAATTGTGTTTAAGTCCCTCTACAAGATGGACATCAGAAATAGTAGTGGTAGAGGGATTACCTACACTACCTTTACCAAGTATATATCCTTTGTTATTGTCTCCATAAGTAACATACCCCTTCTTCTTTGCTTTGAAGTCAATAAAAAGTGATATGTCACCCGTCATGTGCCTTGAACACCCGCTGTCCAGAAACCATCTTCTTTCCACGGATGCAAGACATTCATCCTACAATATCAAAAGAGAGAGGTAGGTACCCAATTTTTATTGGGTCCAAGTGGGTAAGTGGTAACATGGTTGTCTTTAGGCTTCCATTGATAAATACCTTTAGGCACTAGAAATCTTCTAAATTTGCATTTTTCAATGGTATGGCCAGCATGACAACAATAATGACAAACACTACGATAATGTTGTTGCTTATGTTTGGTCCTTAAATCCTTTGGAATAAAAGAATATTTTGCATATGGAGGATTTAATGACTTTTTAAACAACCTAGTACCAATGGCATAAGTGATCTTAGGTTGCAAAGCTTTTTCCAATTTGACTTTAAGAGAAATAACCTCTTGTTGCCAAATGTGACAAGCTTCACAATGCCTTATTTTACTACAACCATCAATATCAATAGCTTTTGAATTTTCTGCAATGCTAGCTTTCAAGTACTCTAAATCTTTTTCAACATGTTGTACTTTACCTTCCAAGTATGAAAAAATTTGTTTGTCGGAAGATAATCTTTTAAATGCTTCTATAGCTTCATTATGCAGTTTTTCAAAAGCTATTTTCAATTCAGAAAAGGACATAGAAGAGAAATTGTTATAGTAAGCTTGTTTTACCTTTTTATCATCACTTTTCTTCTTGTGGTGGGACTGATTTTTGGTGTGAGCCATAAGACACAAATTTGCGGTTTCATCGCTATCACTTGAGCATTGTGTACTTGATGAATCACTATCACTTTCCCAAGCAATGTAAGCTCTTCTTTGCTTATTATACCTTTTTGGTGGAACTTTACCTTTATCCTTTTTCTTTAAAGGACAATCCGTCTTATAATGTCCGGACTTGCCACAATTAAAGCAAGACCCTCTTTCTCTATTCTTCTTAATCTCTTCCTGTTTTGAATCTATAGATTGTCTTCTAAACTTTATGAGATTTTTGTCGGAATGCTTGATTCCATTCTTTCGAATGAATCTATTATATCTCCTAACAAAAAGTCCCATTTCTTCGTCACCGGAGTCTTCGTCACTACTTGACTCATTATTGCTTAGCTCTTTTTGTGAGGACTTTGAGTTAGAAGCCACAAGAGCAATAGGCCTCTTCTCACCCTCTTTGTCTTTATTCTTCTCCTTTCCCTTTTTACTTTTGTTCTCAAACTTTTCTAGACTTTCTAGTTCTTGCTGATGTTCCTCCAGCTTCCCAAACAAAGTAGTCATTGTGAGTGTCGTTAGATCGTTGGCTTCCTTGATAGCTGTTACTTTAGGTTGTCATTCCCTGCTAAGACATCTCAGAATTTAGTAGAAATTTCATTGGAAACAGGTTTTCCAAGTGCATTCAAACGATTAATGAGATGAACAAATCACTTTTGCATGTCGGGAATAGATTCTCCTTGTTTCATGCGAAAGAGTTCGAACTCTTGATTAAGTGTGTTAATGCGGGACTGTTTTACTTCAGTTGTACCTTCATGTGCAATTTCTAAAGCGTCCCACATTTCTTTAGCTGTCGAGCAATGGGATACTCGATAATACTCATCTGCACTAAGTGCTGAAATTAGCATATTTCGATCTCTCCAATCACTTGACCACTTTTTCTCATCTTTCTCATCCCATTCATCTTCTGGTTTAGGTACTATGGCACCTGCCTCATTCATCATGGTGATTTGAAAAGGACAATTTTGAATGGCAGTCCATACGCGCCTATCCACAGAATTTATATGAACTCTCATGTAGTCTTTCCAGTAGCCATAATTTTCACCATTGAAAATAGGAGCTCTATTATACGCCCCCTTTGGTTCAGAATCCATATCGTTACAAGCACCCACAAAGCACCAGCGAACCGGTGCTCTGATACCACTTGTTAGACGCTATGGCTAGTGATCTAGAGGGGGGGGGGGTGAATGGATCACCTCCTTGTTTACAAGGATTTAAAAGATTTTTCAGAGTTTTTAAAGATTTGCGGAAACCACGGTCCCTAATATACTTGCGTCTATTCTGGACCAGCCACTAGAAGACCGGACATGTGATAACGTGCTGGATTTACAATTGAGATGATAAAGGTTTAAACACACAAGCTGTAAAAGTGTTGAAAGCACCTATCACAAAAGTTATTTCCAATGAATCAAAAAATGATTAAAAACGTAAATAGAGATGGAGAAGGAATACAATACGCAGAGATTTGGTAAGGAAGTTCCCCACGTTCGTCCTCGCGTGTGGGTACGTCTCCCTCGCAATTTCAAACCGAAATTGAGAACTTTTATATCAATATTGCTGAAATCGTCGTTTACAAGGTTGCTGTACAAACACCAGAAATCTATACACCTAGATATTCCTATTGTATCAACCTTCACTTGATCTGAGCCAAATCAAGATTCCCTGCAACTAATACAAACAATTCACCGGTTCCACGATCTATTTGCAAAATCTCCGAATTTCCAAACCTTACGCTGCGGCTGAATCTGTTTTGTAAACGTGACTGACAAACCCTCAAGAACACGCCCGTTCTTGAAGGAAAACCCAGATGGTTTTTCCTTGAAACCTTCTTTCACTCTTCAACTCAGCTGGATCACCGATCGTACCACTGGACGATATCTCATAAGCCTCTAATTCACAGAACAACACTAATTCATTTTTGATGTTCTTGAATCAAGGTATTTGAGAAGATGATGAAGATGAAATTGATTCTTAGGTTTCAATCCTGCTCAACCTTGAATTGTACACCCTGAAAATCCTTTTCTTGATGTGTTCTTCAATGTACTTCACTTTCAATTTTGTGTGCAATTACTGTACTTTCCTACACTAACAGCAAACCCAACATATACTTGACAGATTCTGTTATAAGTGAAACAGAAAGATGAATCGATACAATACACGAATGAATCGATACATGATGGTATTTATGTTGTTATGTATCAATGCATAATATCATGAATCGATACATACTGAACAAATGAAGAAAAACAGAGAAATGAAAATACAATGAATCGATGCATGTTGCATATGTATCGATTCATAGACGAAATTCTAGAAACATTCTTACAGCATGAATCGATGCATATTGCGTATGTATCGATTCATAGCAGAATTTCCAGAATCATTTCTACAGCATGAATCGATGCATGCTGAGAATGAATCGATTCATTTTACGAATTTCACAAATTCAAAGACATTATTTGTTTAAAATAAGACATGTGTATAAAGGCTAGAAATGCATACAAAGCATATGATAAAGCATATGATAAAGCATATGATAAAAGCACAAACGCATAAAATTTATTATCATACAAAACTAAAGAGTTTCTCACAACCAGATCCTGGACCTTCATATGCAGAGCTCTGCATTTTTCTGTAGAGTGACCAGGTGCGTTGGAATGGAAAGCACACCTAGCGTTGACATTGTAGTTTCTTGGAAGGTTATGAGGATCAGGTGGAGCCAATGTCCTCAACTCAACAAGATTGAGCTTTAGGAGTTGTGGCAGCAATGTAGCATATGGCATTGGAATGGGGTCAATCACCCTGTTGATCTGAGATGGCCGCTGTTGAAAAGGGCGTTGTTGTTGATTGTTGTTGTTGTTGTATGATCTATGTTGCGGAAACTATTGTTGTTGCGGAAACTGTTGTGGTTGTTGAGTATACTGAGGAGGTGGAGAAGGGATAGTAACAACAACAACTATTCTAGGCAGGTATTGGGGTCTCCCTCTTCCCATGTGTACAGAGTTTGTTTCACCAGATCTTCGGGGCCCAGCAAACGACTTCCTTGCACTGCGTGAACTGACACCGTTGTCAGAAATATTTCCCATCTTCAGTAGGCTCTCTATTCTTTCCCCTGCTATCACCACATCTGCAAAGCTGGTGGAAGAAAATGCAGCCAATCTGTCAATATATGTACCCTGGAGAGTATTCATGAACATGTCTTCCATCTCCCTTTCTGACATCGGGGGCTGAACAGCAGCAACCAGTTGCCTCCACCTTTGGGCATATTCTCTAAAGCTTTCACGGGAAGATTGTGACATTCCCATCAGGAGGGTCCTGTTTGGAGCCATGTCTAGGTTATATTGATACTGACGGATGAAAGCTTCAGCCAAGTCTTTCCAGTTTCTTATTGTGGCTCTGGTCAAGTGGGAGTACCATTCTCGGGATGCCCCTGTCAAGATATCCTCGAAGTAAAACATCCACAGCTTCTCGTCCATGGTGTATGCTTTTAATCTTCCCAAGAATGACTGAAGGTGGGTGCGTGGGCAGGATGTGCCATTATACCTTTCAAAACACGGGGGTTTGAACTTGTGAGGATTTCTCACCCCTTCCACCAATCCCATGTCCATGACATCGAAACCTAGAGAGTTTTGGGATTCAAGAGACCTCAGCTTCTCTGCAATTTCATCCAACCGACGGTCGTAAACCTCATCTCCAGCCCCAACCACTGTAAATTGCTCTTCTTGAGGATCTTCCTACAAGACCCTTCCTCCAGCAGTGTTACCCTGGGTATTTCTTATGGCATTGATATATGGGTTCAGGTGAGGTCCAAACTCTGGTGGGTCAGTGCGAGGTTGCACGTTTGTCTTCCAAGGAAAACGTTAGTATGTAATGCAGGATGCCAATTTGTCTTCCAAGGGTATCCAGTTTGGTTCTTTGGTTTTGACCTTTCCAGACCTCGAGGAAATGCTGATGCTGAAGAGAGATTAAGCCCGCCAATAATACAAACCATATATATTACAAAGAGTGAAGATACATAGTTTGATTGCAATACATTCCCATGGTGGGTCAAAATACATCAACAAAAAAGAAAATACAATCAACATGAAGTACAAACAAAAAGAGTCACACATCCAGCCCAAAGTCATCTTCTCTGAATTCCTTCAGGAGGGCCTCAGTCACTTGACCAACCGGGTGCTCTGTGATAGTCCTGATGAGGAGGTTCCTGGTAGCAATGGCACTGGTTAACTTCTTATGCTTATCCTGATCCTTTGACCTCTTCAACCCCGCCCGAAGTTTTAATTCAGATATCTCTCTCTGTGCTGCTATCAAGGCTGCCTGATGCTTCTTTTCACTGGCCTTCAGTTGTTCTATCATAGCTTGAGTTCTTTGATCTTCTTGTGCACGGGCCTCAGTGATCCTGATCCACCTAGCCTGGCTTTCCTCTAAGTAATGCTCTGCCCTAACCTTCTGAGTCTTTGCTTCCTTTCAAGCATTCTTCAGTACTAATTCCCCTGCTCTAGCCTTTCTGATGTAGTCATCCGTCTTCTCAATCTTGGTTAAGTGCTCAATCTCGAGCCTTTCCAATCTCTCATTATCCAGACGGTTGTCATTTCTCTCCCAGAGAGTCTTTTTCAAGGCTTCAGAGAGTTGATTATTCCTCTCTTTCAATTTTTCAAACTCTTCCAGACTGACAGTAGCTGCAGGTTGCACTGTTGAAGGTCCAGGTACATCTTCTAAGGTGAATGGCATCCGGGTAATATGTGCCCTGGTACGAGACCAATCAGAATACTGTGTTGGAGCTATATTGTTGCATTTTCCCAGAATGGTTGTCCCCTTAGTCTGAATGTTGTCCCAGGCCCAGGCTGCCTGTCTGACAATAGCTGAATTATGCTGGATGTCACAATATAGGGTTTCAGTCAAGTCTTGCCCTCTTGGGGGATGAACCAAAGCATACCCTAATTGTCTCTTAAAAAGAAAAAGGTTGTAGTTGATGCAACCTTTTACTCCAAGCAAAGGCACATTAGGATACTGCCCACAGCTAGTAATGATGTCCTTGCCCTTGGTGCTCTGAGTGCACCATCTGATGTCTTCTGATGTCAATGCAATCAATCTCTTAGCCCAGTTCTTTGGCTGATGAGGGTTCAGGAAAGTATCTGATTTTGGCAAGTGTCTTAGCAGCCAACTGTAATAGAGAGGACCACTGCATCTGACCAGTCTTCCTCTTTGCTTCTCATTTCTCTGGTGCACTAAATAATAGAAGTCTCCTAGCAAGGTAGGCACTGGGTTCCTCAGCAAGAACAGGTGAATAGCATTCTTGCTTACAAACTTTGGCTCGTCTGCAAACAAGATAAATCCATATATGCTGAGGGCTAGGAGTGCACAAACAGCATCCCACTTTCCTGTTGCAGCATGCAGGGTGGCCTGGGAGATCAAGAAATCTAAGTGAAGGCCTGGAACCCCAGCCTTGGTGGTCATGCTCTGATCAATGAGGGCAGGCTCCAAATGTAATGCCTTAGCTATGTCTTCATTCTTGGGAGTAACCATCTCAGGGTTGAAAGGAATCCCTCTCCTGATAGGAACTCCTAACAACATGGAAAATTCTTCTAGCAGAGGTCCCAACTGAAAATCACGGAATGTGAAGCATCTGAGAGGAGGATCATAAAACTACAAGCAAGTATAGATCATGCTCCTCTGGGATGCATCCAGGTCCATTATCATGTCCAATATGCCTCCATAGTATTCTCTAAATAGTGGAACATGATCAGGAGTAATGAGAGACCGGATCTGCCTAATGCCTGTCAGGGTGGGCTCAAAAAACTGGTATGTGATGTTGCTCTTCCTGGAAGTGTCCATGCTGATGATGGATGCTGGTGAAGGAGACTGTGATAAACCCTGATGAAAGTTACTGTTGAAGAATGATGAAGATAGTTGGAGAAGGTGCTAAAGAAAGGTCTCTGGTGAAGACAACTAGAGAAGAGTATCTGGCAAGCTGGTGAAGGTACTGGAGAAGATAACTGAAGAAGTCTGAGCATCAGAATGGATCAAAACCAAACCAAAGACAATAAGGTGGATACCCTGTAAAACAAATAGGAAAATGTTAAATGATGCAAAAATGATGTATGCAAAATGATATGCAAAGGGTTTGTGATCAAGTGTTGGATCTGTTATCTGCCTTGATAGGGTCCATGTGTGTTCATAAGTCCGGATGGAGGCTCAGAAAACCAGTAACCAGGTGGGGTACTCAAATAAAGAGTCACAAGTCCATGGTTTCACAAGAACTGTCCAAAGTGATGCATTCTTAAAACAAAACTAGTAACAGGGTATGATGGGGCCAAGGGTTCCTGCAAACCTGTAAACATCCCAACCCCCTCACATGTAAGGTTCTCGAACAAGGATCCTCAGACTTGGATCAGTTATGAGAAGTTTAAACACTTCTAACCCGGAGGTACAGTGTTTACAATAACCATAAAAGATCCTCCTCTAATTCACCTCAGATGCTGAAGGTCATAAAAAGGTCATCCAGACTTAGCAGGCTTCCCAGATAGCCCTAGTACTATAGGAAATCCGTAGCACAGAGTTCTCAAGAAGAAACCCATGTCTGAACCGTGTTTCATATTCCCGCACCAGACTGAAATGGAATGGGAACGAATATGAAGCCACTCTAGCCTATGTGTCACTCAGGTTCCCGGTATAGGACCTTAATCACTCAATGATCCCCACCCACCAAGGAAAACACATATCCAGCACATGATATTGACAGTATGAAATGCATAAAAACTATAAATGAAAGCAGTAAATAAAGTTGTACAGAAAGCAATAAATAAAGCAAATAAATAAGCACAAGTAGCACATAACACCCCTATAAACACAAATCAAAAAAGTGCTAGGAGGAACCCACAAAACGAACCAGAAGCCCTGGTTGCAATATAAGGCCTTCCCAGCAGAGTCGCCAAGCTGTCGCTCCCCGAAAAGACACCTGGTCAAATAAGGTACAGACGCGAACGGTCGGCGAAAGGAGAAGATGGAGTGAATATGAATAGAGTTTCCAGCTAGGCATTTTTATCCCGAAGGAAAGGTAATGCTGCATAAACCTAGAAAAAGATAGATAAGACTGTTGCGAACCAGAGAAACTGAGAAAAGGGGTTAGTTACAACCTGGGAAGGTATTAGCACCCAGATTGTCCGTCGTACTCGACGGGATCAACACTTGAAAGTTTGTGTTTAAAGGGGTAGGTGTAAGTGCTATCTGTGTGCAAAAGCTGAAAAAAGAAATGCACAGGTGTTAGTGCAAAAGGGTGAAGTAAAATGCTCAGGAATGAGGCTTAAAAAGAGAATGCCGGAAGAGGGGGGGAAGACACATAGAATTTTGTTCGATAACAGTTAAGTTATGCCTACGTATCCTCTCGTGCAATGAGGAATTCATAACACCGTAGTTCGACTCAAAGAGACTGAAAGATGAATTGACTGGTGAACTGCTTGCTTGTCTATGCTCAAGTGTATGACTTGTCTGGCTCAAGTACTAACTGTCTTGCATTAGACGGAAGAAGCAAGTTCTCGCTTGTGAGTGAGGATGATGAGAAATGAATCCCGAAGGAGACGATTATTGTTTTTTTTTGTGTTTTCAGTTTTTTATTGTTTTTGGTGTGTTTGCATAAGTTAATGAGCTTAAGCCTAAATCAAGGGCTTGTAAAATCATTATATCCTCCCTTGATTATGAATAATGAGAATACTTAAGTGTGAGATAAGCACCTCAACTTAATTACCATGATGATGTAGGATTAAGATCATTAACCTACTTATGATTATTTAGATGTTTTTGGGTTTTTTTGTTTAGTGTTAAGTAATGAGTTTAAGTCATAATCAAGGATTAGTGAACCCATTACACCATCCTAATAGAAGGATAATAGATGAGCACACTTAAGCTGAGGAAGATACCTCAACTTAATCCATGATTATGGATTAAAATCATTAGATGACAAGCCTTTATTAAAGTAAATTTTAATTAGGGGTGAGATTAAGAAGTGAGTTTAGGTTTGTAAGACAACTTGAGGGGGACTTGTCCATTAAACACTAGGGTTAGTCCTTCTTAACCATAAAGGAAGAATTAGAACTCTAATGTAAGGCCCAAGTTACAAGTTAATGTCTTAGTGATTATTAGATGGATTGATTAAGAGGTTTAAACACATTAAGGGTTTAACACTTAGGATTAAAGTTATACACTCCATCCTAAGAGAAGGATGCAGGCATAACCCCAATTCCAAACTCCTAAAACCTTAAAGGTTTAGTCTCTAATGATGAGATGAGAAGAGAGACACAAAGAAGACTTAAAGGTAAACACTAAGGGGGACTAATCACAACCCTAATTATTATCATGCTTGGATGTTCCTATGGTTTGTAAGGCTTGAAAGAGATCTTCAAAGAAGCCACCAATGGAAGAAGCAGATGGAAGGAGGAAGAAGCAAATGAATAAGTTACTTACTTCATTGAAGGAGATAAGTAACTTAAAGAAAGAAAGTGAGATATGAACATGAATGGGAAAGCCCACTCAAAGACAAATAAAAATTCAGCAAAGATGCATATGAAGAAGATGAAGAGAAATGAGAAGTGAAGGCAAATCCATTTCTCAAATTACTTACCACCTGAAAATGTTAGCACAAGATGCATAAGAAAAGAAAAGAAATGGAATGATGCATATGCAAAGACAAAGACCAAAACCAGAAGCATTCACATGATAAAAATGATGCCATGACATGATGAAAAGGCATACAAAGTGAAATGAATGGTCATGCAAGAGAATGGATGCAAATGAAGCATGCTTTGAAGTTTGAAAGTTCATGAAAGTTTAATGAAATGAAATGAACGCAAATCATGGAAAATGAATGAAAAAATGATCAAGCATGATTCTAACATGTCTTAAGATGTCTAAGATGACATATGAATGCATTAAATGTCATGGAAAGTTCATTAGTGGATGCATATGCAAGATGAATGCAAATGAAGGTGCAAAATTAGGGTTACATGAAAGGATGAGATGCAAATGATCAAAACAGAAGCAATTCACATGATAAAAATTTGCAAATGAGCTCAAACAAACCCTAACCCATATGATATCACACCCCAAAGGAGAAGGTCTAACTCTTAACCTAAAGAAAGTTATGATTTTTCTAAGTTAACTAGGGTTTTTGAGTATCTTAAAAGGGAAAATGCAAATCAATTTGAAAATGAGAGATAAAATTCATGCCAAAAATATCCTAAAACCTACATGTTATATGGAAAACAATGCAAAACGAATCATCTTCAAACCCTTCATGGTTAGGCTGAAAAGATTTTTCAAAGTTAGGGTTCTAAAAAGGGGATTTTATGAACCCTAAATCCAAAGAAAATGTCAAAGTAGGATCAAAACCAAAAAGAAATTTGTATGAATGGTTTGACAATGTTTCTAAATGTCTTAAGATGCAATGTGAATTTTTTTGTGATTTTTAGAAACCTAAATGATATTTTAATTAATTAATTCCCATTAATTAATTAAAATAAACATTTAAATATTTTAAAAATGCTTTTTAAATGCAAAAAATAAAATAAAAATTGTTTTTGTTTTCTAAAAATTAATAATAGCCATGGTAAAAAATTTCAGAATTGTTTAATGATTTTTGCTATTTTTAATAAATATGTAAAATAAAATGTAAAGAAAATAAAAATAAAAATGAAAGTATGCAAAAGGAGAGGCTGAGATCTAAAGTTGGGGGATTCAATGGTCCAGATGGCATGTCAGTGTGACTTGAGGTATTCAAATCCTACAGCCATGACTTAATCTTCTCACTTAAATGAAATCCAATGGTTGTGTTTTAATCTGACCTAATTTAACTAATTAATTAAGTTTAGGGTTTAATGATTAATCTCAGCCCTTCAAAACGTGCGGCAAGCTCTCATCAAACGACCCAAATTCAAACTCACTTAATCACCTGATATTAGCCCTAATCCACCTCAGACGGTTGGAACAGTGTTCCGGTCGTCTTCTCCGGCAGGGTTCCTATCTCAACTCTCTCCACAGGCCATTTTAAGAGCTCTAAAGCTCCAGATCAGATCCCCAACTCACCCCAAGCAAGAATCAACCCTCAAAATCAATTTATTTTGCATCAATTATGAGAATCAAACAAGAACATGTTTCACGGGCAAAGTTTCAGAAGCTAAATACACGCTTGTTTTCAACTCATTTTCAAAACAAATTATATCATGATGATCAACATAACATGTAGAACAAACTAGAAACTTAAAATCATGATTCTGGAAAAAAGTTTGAAGATGGATGTCGCTCCTATGATTTCCATCCTTGTACAAACGCGAAAGTGGCGCGGAAAAGAATAGAGTCGCCATCCAGGCATTTTTATCCCGAAGGAACGGGAATGGTAATGCTGCACAAACCAGAAGAAAAGAAAAGGAAGGACACGGGTCCTGCGAACCAAAGAGACTGAGCTCGGGAGTCGGTTACGGCCTGGGAAGGTATTAGCACCCCAGATCGTTCGTCGTACCCGACGGGATCCACGCTTGCAAAGAAAATGTTTCAAAGGGTGAAAAAATGAAAGTTGCTGCAAAAGAAAAGGAAATGAACTGGATAAAAGAAACAAAAAAAGAACTGAAAAAGAAATGAAAAGGAAAAATGTAGGGAAAATAAAGATTGTGCTCGAACGGGCCCTACCCCGCTGCCTACGTACCTCATCTGGACAATGAGGATCAGAGTCGCCGTAGTTCCCCTAACTAGGGGTGGAAAAGATTGCTTGTGTCTTAAGGCCTGAACTGCCTATGTGTAAACACCCCAAATTTGCCCTCACTCATTTCACCATGGCTTGTGATCTTTTCATTTGCATATATTCAATCATATTATATCATGTTGCACTTTTGCTTCACTGCATTGGTTCAAATTCATCTACATCTAGGGTTTGTGATCTGAGCAATCCATGAGCCACCTGAGCCACTCCAAAGGTCTTCAATCATCTCAAGAGGGTCCATGTATGTTCAAGTATCATATTATATCCTCCTAAGATCAAGGAAGTCAGAAAATCACAAGAACTGAGAAAGGCAGGGAAGCAGAGCCAAGCTTAACTGCACAAATGACCTGAAATTAGGGTTTTGGTTTCAGAGGCCATAACTCCAAATTTTTTGGTCATTATTGATTCTATTGGTCTCTATATTATACAAGGACCATGCATACCAATTTTCATGAAGAAATTCAATGGGGAAGGCATTTGATCAATAAATGACTTCTTGAGCAAGTCAGTGCAAAATCAGGGCATCTGAGGCCCCCAATCATCCAACCAAAGGGTCTTCTCCATCATTTTGGGTGTATATGATCTTTATTTGATCTTAGAAGAAGTTAGAAGTTCAAAAAATTGAAGAATTTCAAGCCATTTGCAAAGTTGCCATTTTGGGAAAGTGACTTGTAATGCAAACTTGCCATTTTGGGAAAGTTTTTCAACCTCCTCTTTTTGATTCAAAAATGCTTCAAATGAAAAATTCTTGGTCATGAAAGTTGTAGATTGGATCATTCCCTTTTCAAAAAGTATAAGAACTTGATCTAATTCATCATAGAACTCAAGTAATGACCTTACAAAGTTGGGGAAAATCACAAAATTTCACTTATGCACCAAAGAGGGAAGTTTGCAAAAACACTTGCCAAAGCCAAATGTGACCTATAATTGACTTCTAAGCATTGCACAAACATCATACATGACATAAAATTCAGAATTGCCCAAATAAATTCCATGTTGCATGCCTTGAACCTTACAAAATCCAAAAGGGGCCAAAACTTCATGAATTTGCAAAATGGATCACAACCTCTCACACACTTGCTGAATCACCACAAAACCTTTTCCATGGTTATCCTTGAACCAAGATGACTCGAGCCATGCCTTGAAACAGCCACTGAACCAGCCCATACCTCAAGTACACCAACTCTTGACATTTTTGCAACTTGCCCATACCAATCAACATAGGCCAGCACCCATCCTCTGACCTATCCCAACATGATATGTGTACCAAAAGCAAGCCATTCCACAACACAACACAAGCTGAAACCTCCAAGAACTCAGCATACCCAAAATCCCCCAAATTTGCAAAAGCTATCGAATCTCATAACTCAGCCAACAAACATCAAAACTTCTTCCACCATTCAACTACACACTCATCACTGATCATTTCTCACCCTTCATTTTGCCCTAAAACACCCAGAATCAAAAACACGATTTTGACATTTCATGAACTGAACTTCTGCCATTTTCATTCTGAGGCTATTTAAACTCCAAACAAGCATTGCAAGCTCTTGAGGGGAGTCAGTAGAGTTTATTTGAGGCAAAGAACTGGTCAAAAAGCTCCTGGTTTGAAAGCTCCACTTCAGGTAGCCATGGCATTTATTTTTCCAGAACCTTCATTTTATGTTATAGAATGATTCTATGTGTTCCCCTGATTGTCATGATATGTTTTGTTTCGAAAATGGTTGAGTTTTAAGCATTTCACAAGCTTCTGAAATTTTTGCCATGTTTTCCGTTTTGCTTCGATTTATGATCTTGACGTTGAATAAATGAATTTTGATGGCTGATTCTTGTTGGGGTTGGTGTAAGGATCATTTCTGGAGCTTTAGGGGTCTTGGGGTCTCGTATTGAGTGAGATAGCTTGAGAGGCTAGCCGGAGAAGATGACCGGAACACTGTTCCGGTCACCTGAAAGTGTTCAGGGTTCAGATTAGGGCTTAATGACATAATTAGTGAGTTTGAATGTGAGCCGTCCATTAGCGCGCGCTGGTCAATTCCCACGTCTCAACTTTAAACCAGGGCCTTTGGATCTGTTGACTTTGCATTTAAATTAATTTTATTTTCATTTTAATTGCATTTCTTTGCTCATTTTATTAAAAATAGTATAACATTTCTAAAAAATTTCATTTTTTGCATCATGACTTAAAATATTTTTCTCATTCTGAAAATAATTTTTATTTTATTTTTTGCATAAAATTCGTATTTTTAAAATATTTAAATGTTTGTTTTAATTGATTAATGGTAATTAATTAATTAAAATAGCATTTAAGTTTCTAAAAATCACCAAAAAAATCACATTGCATCTTGATACATTTAGAAACATTATCAAACCCTTCAAACAAATTTCTTTTTGGTTATTGACCTATTTTGACATTTTTCTTTGGAATTAGGGTCCTTAAAAGTCAATATTTTTACCCTAACTTAGAAAAATCCTTTCTGCCTAACCATGAAGAGTTTGATAATGGTTCTTTTTGCATTGCATTCCTCATGTCATTTAGTTTCTAGGATAAAATTTGCATGAATTTATCTTTAATTTTCAATTTGTTTTGCATTTTTCATTGTGAGGTACCTTAAAACCCTAGCCAACTTGAGAAAATCATAACTTCCATTAGGTTAAGATTTAGGTCCCCTCCTTTGGGCAGTAAACTTGTATAGGTTTAGGGTAATTTTGATCCCATTTTCAATTTTTTATCTTGTCATTTGCTTCTGGTTTTGAATTTTGCTTTGCATATTGTATGTAAACCCTAATTTTGGTCTTCATTTGCATTCATCCTTCATATGCTTGCATACATAAACTTGCCATGACATTTTGTTCATCCAAATGACATGTAAGACATCTTAGGACACATTAGAATCATGTTTTATCATTTCATCATCCATTTGCCATGTTTTTGCTTTCGTTTCATTTCATATGCATTCATGAACTTTCATGGTTCTTACATGTCCCATTTGCATTCCCATCCTTTGTATGATCATCCACATCTCTTGGTTTGCTTTCATACCATCTCATAGCATCATTTACATCATGATTATTCTTCTAACTTTGATTTCCATCTTTGCATTTCATCTCATTTGCATTTCATTTCACTTCCTTTTACTAACTTTTCAGGTGGTAAGTGTTTGAGAAGTGGATTTGCCTTCACTTCTCATAATCTCTTCTCATCTCTCTTATGCATTCATTGCTGCATTTTATTTGTGGATTAGAGTGAGCTTGCTCATTCATTCTCCTTTCTCTATTTCTTTCTCCAAGCAACTTATCTTCTTAATTGAAGTAAGTTGACTTGCTTCCTTCTGCTTCTCCTCCTTTCATCTCCTTTCTTCCTTGGTGGCTCTTCTTGAAGATCTCTTCCAAGCCTCAAAAACCTTAGGAATAC
The DNA here is from genome assembly GCA_963966055.1 of Lathyrus aphaca. NCBI lineage: Eukaryota > Viridiplantae > Streptophyta > Magnoliopsida > Fabales > Fabaceae > Lathyrus > Lathyrus aphaca. Next base: position 88,665,145 of record OZ014520.1, read on the forward strand.
CCAAGCATGATCACAATTAGGGTTTTATTAGCCCCCCATTAGTTTTCCCTTTGTGTCATCTTTGAGTCTTCTCTTCTCATCTCATAATCAAGGACTAAACCTTAAAGGTTTTAAGGCTTTGTGATTAGGGTTATGCTTGTATCCTTCTATTAGGATGGAGTGAATAACTTTAATCCTAAGTGTTAGACCCTTAATGTGTTTGAATCTCTTAATCAATCCATTTTAATAATCACTAAGATATTAAGCTTGTAACTTGGGCCTTGCTTTAGTGTTCTAATTCTTCCTTAACTGGTTAAGAAGGACTAACCCTAGTGTTAATGGACAAGTCCCCCTCAAGTTGTCTTACAAACCATAAAATACACTTCTTAAGCTTACCATTAACTAAAATCCACTTAATAAAGGCTTTGTTTTGTCATGAGGTTAATCCCTAATCATGGATTAAGTTGAGGAGCCTTCCTTAGCTTAAATGTTCTCATCTATCATCCTTCTATTAGGATGGTGTAATGGGTCCATTAAATCCTTGATTATGGCTTAAACTCATTACTTAACAACTAAACAAAAACTCCAAAAAACATCTAAATAAATACAAGTAGGTTAATGATCTTAATCCTACACCAAGGTGGCTAAGTGTGAGGTGTTTACTTCACACTTAAGGTATTCTCATTACTCCTAATCAGTGGGAGGATGTGATGAGTTTACTAACCCTTGGTTTAGGCTTAAGCTCGTTTTCTTATGACAAACCCCAAAAAAAGCAATAAAAGATTGAAAACACAAAAACAAACAATAATCGTCTCCTCCAGGATTATTTTCTCATCATCTTCACTCACAAACGAGAACTTGCTTCTTCCGTCTAATGCAAGACAGTTTGCACCTGAGCCAGACAGGTCATACACTTGAGCATAGACAAGCAGGCAGTTCATCAGTCAATTTATCTTTCAGTCTCTTTGGGTCTAACTACGGTGTTCTGACTTCCTCATTGCACGAGAGGATACGTAGGCATAACTTAACTGTTATCGAACAAAAGTCTTTGTATATTCCCCATCTTCCAGCATTATTCTTTAAGCCTCATAGTCTTAAGCTTCATACTCCTGTTCTTGCACTGACACATCTTTTATTCACTTCACATCTCTTTTGCACTGACACTTGCTTTCTTTTCCAGATTTTGCACACAAAATGGCACTGACAGTACCCCTTTTAAACACAAATCTTTTAAGCGTGGATCCCGTCGAGTACGGCAGACAATCTGGGTGCTAATACCTTCCCAGGTTGTAACCAACCCCCTTTCTCAGTTTCTCTGGTTCGCGGCCGTCTTATCCATCCTTTCTTAGGTTTATGCAGCATTACCTTTCCATCGGGATAAAAATGCCTAGTTGGCGACTCTTTTCTTCTCAGTTCACCCTTGTGTGTTCTCTCTCCTTCGCCGGCCCTTCGCGTCTGTACCCCTCTTGACTGGGTGTCATTTTGTGGGAGCGACACTATGTCAATGCTCAGGTGTTGCAGGCTCGGACGACGAGTGCGTTACCGTCTTGCAAAGTGACAAGTAGGAGCAAGTTCGCACATAAAGAGTGAAGGTGATGAGAAAAGAAGTCCCGAAGGAGACACTTATTGTTTGTTCAGTGTTTTTTAGAAGCTTTTATGAGTGTGTCACAAGGAAGTGAACTCAAGCTTTTTTCCGTGGAATGTTTACTTGTCACTACATTCCAAGATGGAATAACAGAACAAGCACACCCAAGTAAGGAGAAGATCCCCAAAACTTGAATCCAGAGATTAGAGCTTAGGCTCACTAACTCATTAACTTATTAAGTGTTTTTATATTTACAATAAAGAAGTGTGTTTTATGATTTTCTTGGTGAAGATGATATCCTGATCATACTTGTACTTCACAAGACAAGCATGTACTATCCCAAGATGGGATGACTACAAGTGTCTCATGGGATAAGGTTATTGCTCAAGATATCACTTCAATCCTTATTAAGTGTCTTTTTATGGTTTTGAGATGAGAAGAGAAGAGAAACAAAAGGATCACAAAGGTAAAGGTCTAATGGGGGACTAATGAATCCTAATTGTTATTGAAATTCTGTGATCAGGTATGAGATGTCCTATGAGATGTTCCAACACTTGACAGATTTAACCAAAACTTAAATTGCAAGAAAATTAAACAACACAGAAGTTTGTTAACCCAGTTCAGTGTATAACCACACTTACATCTGGAGGCTACCAAGCCAGGAGGAAATCCACTATAAGTAATATTAATTCTAGACTTAAACAACCCAGTTTAATCTTTCACTTAATATCTACCCAGTGCAATTTCTACCTAAGTCACTACTTAGATATGAGTACCAACTCACTCCCCCTCAATCACACAGTGATCTTGTTTACAAGTTTAATAAAATTGAAGACATTCTTCAAACAAAACAGCTTGATCTTACTTCACAGTTTCAATCAAGTCACAAATGCACTTATGCTTAAAAGCTCATCAAGTGGTACAATTAAAAACAACCTGCTATTAAAACAATAAACACCCTATTTGGTCTTCTGGAATTCGTACTCAATTCTGTGAGTTTCTGTTGATTAAATAGGTGTTTATAATTTGGGCTTTCTGTAGGTTAATCCAGTCCTAAAACACATGCAGCTTCCACCTTGAATTAGGGTTTGTTACTTCCTAGATTCTAGGAGATTTAGTTCTTCTGATTAATCTGAAACCTCATAATAAAACTTCCTACAGATGCGCCTTGTTCTGTTTTTATCCATCCATAATTAATTCCATATAACTCTCCTTAAATATCTCAGATCAGTTAGTCATTAATTAATTCTGGTAGCAGGTTTGAGATGTCTCAACATCTGTTGGGACATCCTGAAAAACTGAACTTAAGTCATTTACACAATGTCCCAACATCTGGTGTGACATCCTGAAATAAGTTTTTATACTCTGTTTGATAATGTCCCAACATCTGATAGGACATTCTGAACTGAATTCAATATTTCTTGTTGGTCAAAAATTCTGCCAATTCTAAACATCTACAAACTCCCCCTTTGGCTAATTTTTGGCTAACATCTTTTCTGGTTATCAGAATGCAGCAGAAGTTCTTTTATCAGAGTATAACATTACTTTTCTGTTGAATCATATTTGAGATTACTCCCCCTCAAACATACATGTATCCAGGTTGCAACAGAAATATTTTATTAACACACAATGATTCAGTTCAGAAACAAACAGTCAGAAACAAACAGAAGTTTTTCATTCATAGCTAAACAGCATCATACATTGTTGTTGTTCTCCCCCTTGTTAGACACAAATTTGGGGCCAAAGTCACTAATTCTGAATTACAATGCAGCTGTCATACAATTTTCCTCACATACAAATATTCACTCTGACTCCTCACATTCAGTTTCTTCATCATCCTCAGTTTCTTCATCAGAAGCAGCCTTTTGTTCACCTTCACTCTCCAGCCTTTGGATAATCTCCTCAAGCTTCTGCTTTCTTGCTTCAAGTTCTTTGCAAGTGCTCTTCAGTTCAGCAATCAATGTAGCCTTGGAGATTGGAGTCTTTGCATTTGAAGGGCCTGAAGATGTCCCAGAGGGTGCTTCAACATCTGCTGCATGATGACTCAGGAACAGTTTGTAGTGAAAGGCCAGAGGACTTTCTCTTTTGCACATTGTGTCCTTTTCAGTGAAGATCCCAGGGTACTGACTCAGCACTATTCCACACAGTAAGGAAGGGAAAGCTATTGGCAGCTTTGTTGCAGATGAGCTAGCATGCTTCAAAGTCTGATCAAAGATGTAGGCACCATAATCCAGCTTAGTTTGAGTGCCCACAACATAAATGAATCTGCCCAGGCCAGTGGATATTGATGATGTATGATTGGTAGGTACCCAATTTGCTGTACCAATCCTGTTCAGCATGGCATATTTTCTTGTCAGCATGCTCACTGAGATCTTTCCTTTAACTGGCCAAGCCTTGACCTGGTTTGCAGTGATAACCTTGCAGACCTGGTTATCAGTCTTCCCTAGTTCATTTGGACCATCAGATTCTCTTCCAAGGTATTGGTTGATGATCTGAGGAGAGAACTCTACACACCTGCCTCTAACAAAAACTTTTCTAAATTCAGCAGACTTACCATTGGCACAATCTTCCTGAAGATTGACTATGAATTCTTTGACAAGTAGCTCATAGCAGGGAGAGAGGTTGGAGACTGTTTTGAAGAGACCAGCAGCAGATATGAGATCAATTAATTCAGTGCACTCAAGTGCATTACTGCTCAGCTCTCTTTCAAGTGCTACCCTTCTTTGGTACACAAACTTCCATCTGTTTACACTTGAAACATGATGAAATGAGATGTTGTCCAAGGGAGCTTCTGGAACAGCAGTTGATGCCCTAGAGGGTGCTGGTTTCTTCTTTGGAGGAGATGTTGGGACATCTGCTTCAACATCTGAGTCTGAAGGAGTGACAGCTTTCCTCTTTTGTGTTTGGACTTTGCTCCATTATTTTGTAGGACCAAAGACAGTTTTGGCTTTGTCTTTCTTTGGGGTAGCTTGCTTCTTCTCAGGAATTGCATGTCCTGCTTGCATCTTTTCTTTCCTGGTCCTGAGCCTTTTGGCTATGCTAGGCTTTACAGAGGCAATGATTTCTGTATCAGAATCATGCTCTAGGTTCACCACAGGAGGAGATTGAGCAGTCTCCTCTTCAGCTGGTGGATCAGCAGAGATGTGCTCTTCAGTAGAGGCCTTGGTTTGGTCCTCAGATTTTTCTTCATCACTATCATTTGAGGCCTTTTTCTGGTCCTCAGATGTTTCAACAGCAGCATCAGATGAGGTCTTTTGCTGATCCTCAGATGTTTCAACATCTATTGGGACATCCTGTTGAGCAGGAGTGTCCTTTGCAACCTGAGTTTGTTGATCTTCTTGAGGGGCAGGCATGGTGTTTAGAGGGATATAAATGCCACTTACCACTCTTTGCTCAGATAGGATCTTGGTTACCAACTCCTTTATGGAAGCATCCACATATTCAGAAGATTTTTGAGGTATGTTTGCTGGTGAAGGAATGCCTTTGGATTTGCTGCAGACTTGATCTTTTGCTCTTTTTGGAGTTCTTGGCTTTTTAGCATGAGGAACACTTCCTCTGATTTCGTCCAATGGGGTTGACTCCATGGGTACCACAGAAATAGGGGTTGCATGAACCACATCTTCTTTGTTGAGAATTTCTTCAGGAATGTTAGGGTTTTGAGACATTTTCAAAGAAGATGGATGAAGAGTTTTAGGGTTGATGATTTCTGAAGAACAGCTAGATAATGCAATTCGCTTTTGATAGTATGATGAGAATATGGATAGCTGATTATAAGCTGTTATTATATAAGTAGCCGTTACATTGAAAATTATTAGGAATGGAATACCCAAGGTTCTTGACCAGACTGGTGTTGCCATCTGGTGCTTATGCCACACAATGTCATATGACATGTTGGCACATCTCCATAACTGCTAAATCTCACATAAGCAGATTCCCAATTTGCCCCTTAAGTTCTCAAATTGTGTAGCATCCAATGCTTTGGTAAAGATATCAGCCAACTGCAGATTTGTAGCTACATGTTCCAATGAAATCACTTTTTCTTCTACAAGATCTCTGATGAAATGATGTCTGATATCAATATGCTTGGTCCTGCTATGTTGGATAGGATTCTTTGATATGTTAATTGCACTTAAGTTGTCACAGTACAATGTCATGACATCTTGTGGGACATTGTACTCAGTGAGCATTTGCTTCATCCAAACCAACTGAGAACAACTGCTTCCAGCTGCTATATATTCAGCTTCAGCTGTAGATAAGGATACACAATTTTGTTTCTTACTGAACCAAGAAATCAAATTATTTCCTAGAAAGAAGCATCCTCCTGAAGTGCTTTTTCTATCATCAGCACTTCCAGCCCAATCAGCATCACAGAAGCCAGTGAGAATTGGTTTACATCCATGAAAGTACATTATGCCATAGTCACAAGTACCATTAACATATTTCAGAATTCTCTTGACTTGATTAAGATGACTGACTTTTGGATCAGCTTGATACCTTGCACATACACCTACTGCAAATGCTATGTCTGGTCTGCTAGCAGTCAGATATAACAAGCTTCCAATCATACTTCTGTACATGCTTTGATCTACATTCTCACCCTTTTCATCTTTAGTCAGCTTTAAATGTGTGGGGGGCAGGAGTTCTCTTATGAGTAGCACTGTCCATTCCAAATTTCTTGACTATGTTCTTAGCATACTTGCTTTGGGAAATGAACATGGAGTCCTCCATTTGTTTTATTTGCAGTCCAAGAAAGTAGGTTAATTCTCCTACTAGGCTCATTTCAAATTCAGATTCCATTTGGTTGACAAAATGTTTGACCATCCTATCAGACATCCCACCAAAGACAATGTCATCTACATATATTTGAGCAATCATGACATTTCCTTCTTCATCTTTAACAAACAAGGTTTTATCAATTCCACCTTTCCTGTACCCTTGCTTGATAAGAAAAGTAGTCAGTCTTTCATACCATGCCCTTGGAGCTTGCTTCAGACCATAAAGAGCCTTCTTTAGTTTGTATACATGATTTGGACAGCTTGGATCAACAAATCCTTTAGGCTGTTCTACATATACCTCTTCATTAAGATAACCATTTAAAAAGGCACTTTTCACATCCATTTGAAATAGCTTGAACTTTAAGATACAAGCAATTCCCAAAAGTAGTCTGATTGATTCAAGCCTTGCTACTGGTGCAAAGGTTTCATCAAAGTCTACTCCTTCAATTTGTGTGTATCCTTGAGCTACAAGTCTAGCTTTGTTCTTTGTAACAACTCCTTGTTCATTTGACTTGTTCTTATACACCCATTTTGTTCCAATCACATTTATGTCATCAGGTCTAGGAACAAGATTCCACACTTCATTCCTTGTGAATTGACCTAATTCCTCTTGCATAGCACAAATCCAGTATTCATCAGTAAGAGCTTCCTTGATGTTTTTAGGTTCTATTTTAGAAACAAAACATGAACCTGAAATCACTTCTCTTGATCTAGTGCTTACACCTCTGTTGGGATCACCAATTATCAAATCTTTGGGATGATCCTTCTGTATTCTGATGGAGGGAGGTTTGCTGGATTGTTCTGTCCTTGCATCAGTTTGAGTGAAGTCATAATGATCACTCTTTTCTTCAGCTTCAATCTTGATATCAGCAGATGTTCCAACATCTTCTGGGACATCTGTAGGAGCATCATCAATTATCACATTTATGGACTCCATGATGACCTTGGTTCTTGAATTAAATACTCTATATGCTCTGCTGTTTATAGAATATCCAAGAAAAATCCCTTCATCACTTTTAGGATCCATTTTTCTTCTTTGCTCCCTATCTGCCAGAATATAACAGTTACTTCCAAACACATGGAAGTACTTAACTGTGGGTTTTCTGCCCTTCCAGACTTCATATATTGTGGACAAAGTTCCTTTTCTTAGAGTAACTCTGTTATGGATGTAACAAGCTGTGTTCATAGCTTCAGCCCAGAAGTACAAAGGTAACTTTTTGGCATGGATCATAGCTCTTGCTGATTCTTGAATAGTTCTATTCTTCCTCTCAACAATCCCATTCTGTTGAGGAGTGATTGGTGAAGAATATTCATGATTGATTCCTTCTGAAGAACAGAAATCTAAGAATTTTTGGTTCTCAAATTCTTTTCCATGATCACTTCTTATTCTGATCACACAACTGGCTTTTTCCCTTTGTATTCTTTGGCATAAGTCTTTGAATACATCAAATACATCAGACTTTTCTTTGATGAAATTTATCCATGTATACCTTGAAAAGTCATCAACCACCACATAGGCATACCTCTTGCCACCAAGGCTTTCAACCTGCATAGGTCCCATAAGATCCATATACAATAGTTCCAAAACTTTGGAAGTTGTCAGATGTTGGAGCTTTGGATGGGACATCTTGGTTTGCTTGCCTATTTGACATTCACCACATATTTTGCCATCATCAATCTTCAGTTTAGGAATACCTCTTACAGCATCCATAGATATTATCTTCTTTATGCCTCTGAAATGAAGATGACCTAGTCTTTGGTGCCATAGTTTCACTTCTTCTTCTTTAGCTAAAGAGCAAGTTGAAGTGAGACTGAAGTCTTGTGATTCCCACATGTAACTGTTGTCTTTAGATCTGGCTCCTCTCATGACAACCTCTTGTTCTTTGTTAGTCACTATGCATTCAGTTTTGGTAAAGTTTACACTGTACCCTTGATCACATAATTGACTTATGCTGATCAGGTTAGCAGTTAAACCTTTAACTAGCAGCACATCATCTAGTCTTGGAACATCTTGACAGTCCAAGGTCCCAACTCCCTTGATTTCTCCTTTAGCTCCATCTCCAAAGGTTACATATCTGGATGAATGTGACTTTAAGTCTACTAGCAGATTCTTCAATCCAGTCATGTGTCTTGAACATCCACTGTCAAAGTACCAGTCTTCTTTAGCTGATACTCTTAGTGATGTATGTGCTATATATGCAACACTTTTCTTTGACCATTTGAGTTGAGATTTCTTTTGATGCCTCTGCTCTGTGTATTGTTCATCAGTAGATCTCCAAGATTGATTGTTGATCTTGTTCTTGAGTATGTAGCTTTGATCAGCCTGAATGCTAGCTTTTGGTCTCCATACCTTCTTGATGACCTCTGTCTTCTGCTTAGGAGGTTGCTGATTTCTTTGATGTCTATGCAGCACTTTCTTGGTAACTTCTATCTTCTGCTTAGAAGGTTGATGATACATATGATTTGGATATCCATGCAACTTATAGCAATGAGGTTTGATATGTCCAAATCTTCCACAATGATGACATCTCCATCTTTGATACTTTTTCTTCATTTTGTTCTTTTCAGAATGTTGAGACATCTGTTGGAACATTATGTTTGACTTTGTGTTCTTTTCATGATGTTGAAGCATCTGTTGGGACATCTTGTTTGACTGTATGGACTTTGAAGTAGTTTTGCTAGAGCTAGCTTCATCCTTATGAACTCTGTTAAATCCCAGTCCACTTTTATCCCCTGAATGCTTATTGTTGTTGAGAATAACATCCAGTGTACTTGAACTGCTGTTCAGCATTCTAACAGATTTGGACATGTGTTCCAACTTGGAGTTGAGAAGACTTACTTCACTTTTCAAGGTGTCAATGATCTCTTGATCACTTGCTTTTTCATCTTCTAGTGCCTCATTCTGCTTCTTTAGCTTTATAACCTCACTGCATATTTCAGTGCTTCTTTTGTATAGATCTTTGTATGCTTGCTCAAGATCTTCAAAAGTAAGCTCTCCATCACTGGATTCACTTTCAGATTCACATAATCCAGCTAGAGCAGTGATATGCTTAGCTGATTCTTCTTCTGAATCACCTCCTGAGTCTTCATCAGACCAGGTTACAGAGAGTCCTTTCTTTTGCCTTTTTAAGTAGGTAGGACATTCATTCCTGATGTGTCCATATCCTTCACATCCATGGCATTTGATTCCTTTTTCTTGACTGGTCTTTTCATCATAATTTGACCTTCTGTTAGCATCATAAGATCTTTTGTTCTCAGAAGAGTTTGTGTATCTTCCACTGGGTTTGGATTTGCCTTCCATCCCTCTGAGAATCTTTTTGAATTGTCTTCCAAGCATAGCAATGTTGTCTGATAAGCTTTTATCAGTTTCTGATTCATCATCTTCTTCTTCATCAGTATTTGTCACCAAGGCTATGCTTTTGTTCTTCTTAACATTTGTGTCATTCATTCCCATCTCAAATGTTTGAAGGGAACCAATGAGCTCTTCAACTTTCATAGTGCATATGTCTTGAGCTTCTTCTATTGCTGTGAATTTCATGTCAAATCTTTTTGGCAAAGATCTGAGGATCTTTCTTACAAGCTTTTCATCAGTCATCTTTTCTCCCAAGGCTCCAGAAGTATTGGCTACTTCCAAGATGTTCATGTAGAATTCATGAACTGTCTCATCTTCCTTCATTCTCAAGTTCTCAAACTTGGTGGTGAGAAGTTGAAGTCTTGACATCTTTACCTTTGATGTTCCTTCATGAGTTGTTTTGAGAGTATCCCACACATCTTTGGCCAGCTCACAGTGATGCACAAGTCTAAAGATGTTCCTATCAATGCCATTGAATAAAGCATTTAAGGCCTTGGAGTTTCCTAGTGCTGAATCTTCTTCCTCTTTACTCCATTCTTCTTCAGGCTTCAACACTTTTGATCCATCTTTGGTGTCTTGGATAGGATGTTCCCATCCAATGTTGACTGCTCTCCAGGCCCTGTTGTCAAGTGATCTTAAGAATGCAATCATTCTTGGTTTCCAGTAGTCATAATTAGATCCATCCAGTATAGGTGGTCTATTTACTGATCCTATATCTCTGTCCATGTTTCCAGAATTTGTATTCCCTAGATCTCACCCAGTATAAACAGGCAGGGTGCCTGCTCTGATGCCAATTGAAATTCTGTGATCAGGTATGAGATGTCCTATGAGATGTTCCAACACTTGACAGATTTAACCAAAACTTAAATTGCAAGAAAATTAAACAACACAGAAGTTTGTTAACCCAGTTCAGTGTATAACCACACTTACATCTGGAGGCTACCAAGCCAGGAGGAAATCCACTATAAGTAATATTAATTCTAGACTTAAACAACCCATTTTAATCTTTCACTTAATATCTACCCAGTGCAATTTCTACCTAAGTCACTACTTAGATATGAGTACCAACTCACTCCCCCTCAATCACACAGTGATCTTGTTTACAAGTTTAATAAAATTGAAGACATTCTTCAAACAAAACAGCTTGATCTTACTTCACAGTTTCAATCAAGTCACAAATGCACTTATGCTTAAAAGCTCATCAAGTGGTACAATTAAAAACAACCTGCTATTAAAACAATAAACACCCTATTTGGTCTTCTGGAATTCGTACTCAATTCTGTGAGTTTCTGTTGATTAAATAGGTGTTTATAATTTGGGCTTTCTGTAGGTTAATCCAGTCCTAAAACACATGCAGCTTCCACCTTGAATTAGGGTTTGTTACTTCCTAGATTCTAGGAGATTTAGTTCTTCTGATTAATCTGAAACCTCATAATAAAACTTCCTACAGATGCGCCTTGTTCTGGTTTTATCCATCCATAATTAATTCCAGATAACTCTCCTTAAATATCTCAGATCAGTTAGTCATTAATTAATTCTGGTAGCAGGTTTGAGATGTCTCAACATCTATTGGGACATCCTGAAAAACTGAACTTAAGTCATTTACACAATGTCCCAACATCTGGTGTGACATCCTGAAATAAGTTCTTATACTCTGTTTGATAATGTCCCAACATCTGATAGGACATTCTGAACTGAATTCAATATTTCTTGTTGGTCAAAAGTTCTGCCAATTCTAAACATCTACAGTTATCATGCATGGAAAATCCTAGGTTAGTGAGGTTTACTATCCTAAAGAAGAAAGAAAGAAGAAGAGAAGGAGAAGAAAGAAGAATAGAAGAGGGAGGAAGTAAGGCCTAAGCCCAATAAACACAAGGTTAGAAAAAATAATAAGGAGAAAAGAAGAGATAAGATTTGGAGATATGGGAATCACATCCACACCTCTCACTTACCAAAGCTCCTGAAATGGTTAGTGACACAAGCATAAATGCAATACAAAATGAACATAAGGTCAAATCAAAGCCACACAACCAGAAGTGAAGTCATAAGCACAAATGCCAAGTGCCAACTCAAAGCACAAGAATGAAAAAAGAATCACACAACTCAACATGAAGCAATATGAATCACTATGGCAAAACAAAGCAAACATGAGAAGATGCAAGGCAAAATAAACAAAGCAACACCACCAAGTTCAATACCAGAACCCTAACATGTGCCTAAGAAGCATGTAAGATGAAGAGAAGAAGCACACATAGTCAAATATTCACATCATGAGAAGGAAGGAGCAAAGGAAGTGAAGTGAGCATGCATAAGTGTGGAAGAACTTCAAGAGCAACCAAACACAAAATTTCCAAGGTACAAGCATCAACTTAAGACCAGAGGGGTACCAACAATCTAAGATAGCCCTAAACATCCTAAAGAAGTTGACATAAGTGCCCTTCTAAGCTAAGGAGAGAACATATGATCCAAAATAAGCAAAAAGGGACAAGTGAAGAACCAAAATTCAAATCAATTCAAGTGAGCATCCAAAAAATCCACAAACTTGCACAAGTGATCTTCAATCATACCATAACAACATGCCAAAAGGAGATGATCAGATTCAGAAACTTATTCATTCAAATGAGGGTTCAAACATGGATTAGGGTTAGAATGCTTCATGCACAAGTTAGAGACCAAAATCAACTAAAAAAAATTCTAAAAATCAGGAAAAAAAATCACCAATAAAGTACATCTTATCATGAATCCAGAGCAAAAAGAATCACTTAAAAATTCAAAATAATGATCAAGATAGAAAATGGACAAGTCAGTATGCTTCAAAATGAAATAAAACCAATTAATTAAAAGAAACAATTAATTTCCACGTGACAATTAAAAATAAATGAAAAATAAAAATACCAAAAATTAAAGAAAACCAAAAGACACACTCCTGAATTTGTTTATAATTTTTGGAGACCTAAAACTATTTTTAAAAATTAAAAAGCAAATTGAAAATAAAATGGAAATAAAAAGAAACAAAAATAAAGGAATAAGCCAGGGAGTGCGTATAGCAAGAGATTCCAGTTCATTTCTCATTGGGCCTCAACATAGGGGGATGAATAGCAAAGGGAAGCCCACTTAGTCCAGCGCAGCTCACAGCAATTAACATGGATATTCATTAATTCAGGAAAAATGGAAAACCAATGGATCAGATGGACGCATGGGATCAGTCAACTCATTAAACCAAGTATACGCAATGATTGGTCATAAAGTGAGAACACAATAACTATGGTGAGGTGCGAAATAACATGATTAATTCAGATTATAATTTGAAAAAGAAAACACGTGACAGGGAGGGTGGAATTTTAATGTGGTGTCACGCTACCAACCATCCAGATGAGAAATCCAAGGGCTCATGTTCATCTTCTTCATGAAACTCAGGGGAAACAGAAATGCAGAATCCGGTGACCGGAGCTAGGGCTCCGGCACCGGAAAATTCAAACTATGAACAAAACATCATATAAATGCATCAAAATGTCCAGATCAATTAAACAAGTCATGCTGAAATCAAATATGCTCATGAAATTCACAATGGATCACAAAATAAATGGGATCGAAGCAAAACAACTCTGACCATAAAACTTCAAATCATCATAAAACACTTAATACTCAAGCATTTTTCAAACAAAATAGCACAAAATCATCAGCACAACCAACAGATCACAATGCACACATTTAATTTCATTTCCAGATCCACGAATTTCAAAGTATACCTGAGCTTGAAGATCCTTCAAATTACCAAGATAAGATCCCTCCAGCTGCAGATCTACTCCTTTTAACTTCTTATTGCAAAATAAATGCAAAAGAAGCCTTGAATGCTCCTAGATCTTGAGGTTTGAGAGCAACTGCACTTGAATGGCACCTCTTGAAATATGAAGTTTCAGCTTGAAGGAGTGGTGGATTAATGATCCTTAGGGTTCAAGGATTCAGAATATGCAATTTGTTTTAGCAATGGGTGAGTGTGTGATGAGATTCTAAGATAAATGCTTGAGGTGCAAAAACTCTAGAGTGAACAAATGTGATGGATTTGGGGTGAAATGAAACCCTAGTTCTCTTTTATATCATGCCAATACTAAATGCTGAAAGAATGAAAAGAAATGCACGTGAGAGGAGAGTGTGAGGATGATTTTGCAAAATTGGCAAGATTGTTGTGATGAGGTGAAACACTCGTGCACTTCCCTCTCTCTTCTCACATACTGATCATGCTTGATTCACCAATCCATAAGTGGTTTAATCCTGGCCCTTGGATGCTTGAGTCATGCATTTTGTGTGATCATGCAAATTTGCACCTTATGGAATATCTCACCTCTCATGCACGAAATTAATTGTTTCCTTGGGAAAAAATTCCTCTCATGCATTGCCTTGCAGCATTATAAGCTTATTTTGTCCATCAAACCACTTGAAAACAAGTTACATGAAGTTTTGCATTTGTGGAAAGCTTGAAATTCATGTTATGCCCTAGAATTTAGGCAATTTTCGAAGAGCATATCTCCCAAACCATGAGGGCTATGAAAATGCTCTTGTACTTTTTAAAAATGGGAGGCTTTAATCTTCAATTTTCATGTTTGGTGGCAATCCATTTGAAGCTTTTTTCACCAAGTTATGCACACTTGAAAATTAGGGCAAAAGGTTACTAAAAATGGAAAATTTCATGACCAATCTTATGCCAAAAATGCAAAACACCTCAAAACGTCTTGATTCTTGATCTTTGACTTTGCCAAACCTCTTATAAGGTTATAAGAACATCCATTGGCTTGAAAAAAAAGGTTGGACCTTTTGAAGTTTCACAGTTGACTTCTAGAATGCACAGTTGACCAATTTCTTCATCTACAAGCAACTGAAGAAATATCTGACTTCCACAATGAATTTTCTCACCAAATTTCATCCCTAGGATCCTCTTAACATATGAGAGACTTTGCCCAAATGAAATGGCCAAAGTAACAAAGTTTTCATGCTTGAAACTCAAACCCTAATTTGGGATCATTGTGTAGGAGCTTTGCCCTAGCTTGAATTCCTTGATGATATCTCAACCTCCTGAGCTTTTGTGGATGATCTTAAGCTTGTGAATGCAATGTAGACTCCTCATAGGACTTGAGCAAATCCATTGGGCCCTTGTTATAGCTTGAAATGCTTCAAATCCCTCCACAGATGATCATATGCCTAATGCTAGGTCATGAGAATGTTATGCCTCATCTTTCCATGCTAAGATGCCAAGAATATGATATGTTTATGATGAATATGATATGGTATGATGCTTAAAAAGAAGAGGGCAAATTTGGGGTGTTACAGCTGCCCCTATTCAAACAACTGTTAATCTGAAAAGGATGGTAGCACGGGCTATCGACCGTTCAAGATGAACTGTGGTTGAATACCAAGAAAACCTGAAATTTGCACTCTGCTAGAGAATGCAAGAACTGGGAAATAAACCCAACCAAATGACGCTTTGGTGACTGAAGTGGAGAGAAAACAAACGAGCTCCTTCCAAGTTGAAACTGTTATTTGGAATCGGAATACTTTGACAAATGAGTCTTCTTCGGACAATCCTGTTACGCCAGGAACTGGACATACGAGTCCTCACATACTTTGCAAAACATATGACTTGAGACAGACGAATCTCCTTCGGATACACCTGTTACGCCAGGACCGATGATGCACTTAAGCCTGTGGGATAGACATGAATAATCAAGGTAGACGAACCCTCTCCATATATTATCCGTGGATATATGGTCTAGGACAGACGAGCCTTTCCTCAAGCAAACCTGTTACGCCAGGTGCAACAAAAATAAGTGGTGCTTGAGATAGACGAATCTCCTTCGGATATACCTGTTACGCCAGGACCGGTAACCATTTTGACGTTTAATACACAGACGAGTATTGGATGATCATCAAGAGAAACACAGACGAGTGCCATAAGTCAATGATACGAATGAATATCAGACGATGATCTAAGAAACACATACGAGCGCTTCAGGCGATGACACAGACGAATACCAGCCACTGGTACAGACGAATACCAGAAATTCAAACATAGACGAGCATTTGGAGTAGCAATACAGACGAGTACCAGGGTAATTATCAAATCCAGCACATATGGATATAGGGTAACACAGACGAGTGTGAGGAATGATACAGACGAGTATCCAAACAATGTAGACGAGCTTCAAACAGATGACGAACACAGACGAGCGCTGGAGAATGCAGACGAGCAACATCAAACATCAAACACAGACGAGTGTTAGGAGTGCAGACGAGCAACAACAAATACAACCATGGGTAACTGCTGGGGAAGGCAAATGAGCAGTAACAAAGTGATAACACAGACGAGTGTTGAGAAAATGCGGACGAGCGGTACCAAAGTGGGAACACAAACGAGTGTTGAGAAATGTGGATGAGCGGTACCAAAGTGGGAACACAGACAAGTGTTGAGAAATGCGGACGAGCAGCAATAAAGTATGAACACAGACGAGTCTTGGGGAATATTTCAATGATGTTTGTATCCCAATCATGAAACTCTGCGGGGAATAACGATCTTCCGACACAGCTGGGGAGATGCTTCATCAAATATCCTTTGCTTAGGACAAGAGTTTTGATAATTATACTCTGTGGGGAATGGGCCTCCCACTGCCTGCTGGGCATACTCCACTGGGGAAAATAAACTGCTTGGGGATCCCACCTGCCATGACTTAGCTGGGGAGAATTCTGTTTGGGAGAATGTGATGCCATCCTGCAACCTGCAACAACAGAAAACACATATGTGCCCCGGGAACTTGCATGGTATGATCTGTTCATCCATCGTCACCCGACACTCAAAGAAGTTTTCAAATGTTTCCCTGCAATGTCATTTTTCTTTTAGAAAACAAATCACCATGTTTAAAATGCAATGCTATTTTTTGCCAAAAATTCAGGACATTTTTACAAGCAAAAGTAAACACAACACAGCTTTTTGACTGAATATTCTTTTATTGAATGGCCTCTGAATAGGCAAAGATTTTACATCAGGAAGAAACAACCTGGAAAGAGGTAGCTACCATAAAATTGAGAAAATAAACTATCCTAATGGCAATGGGTACGACATCCCAATGAGTTCCCTTTCTGTTATGACCAGCATGTCTTCAAAACTCTCCATTCTTGCCTTTGCTTTCTGAGAAGACGAGGGGACTGATTCCTATCCTTCTGATATTGTCAAGCTGTACGAAACGATGATTTGGTTCAGATTACCCGGATCACAGTTGTTCGCTTATTCCCTTGTTTTACGTGGATCGCCCTTTCGGGTTTTCAATCCACCGGGATACCCTTTTTTGCCTGAGTTGTCCAATGTGGCTTTTCAACTCAGCGGGTGTACACATTTTTTTGATTTTTTTCCCTAACTTTTGCTCGAGCTTTTTATTCTGTTTTTAGCTCGCCGGGATGCCCTTTTCTTGCCTGGACTTTAATTCTGTTTTTGTGTCCAGTGGGTCTTTTTATGAGAAGTATTTTTTAACTGCGTCTGAGTTAACAGGGGATTGGAAATCTTCTCCATCCATAGTGGTGAGCATCAGTGCTCCACCTGAGAAAACTTTCTTCACTATGAATGGTCCTTCGTAGTTTGGGGTCCACTTGCCCCTGTGATCTGAACTTGGAGGAATGATCCTCTTGAGTACAAGCTCACCTACTTGATACTCCCGAGTACGTACTCGTTGGTCGAATGCTCGCTTTATTCTCATCTGATAAAGCTGACCATGACAGATAGCTGCTAATCTCTTTTCCTCAATTAGACATAGCTGATTGTATCGAGCACGTACCCACTCAGCCTCATCAAGCTTCACATCTATCATCACACGCAATGAAGGTATTTCCACCTCAACAGGCAAGACTGCCTCCATACCATATACCAATGAGAAGGGAGTTTCCCCAGTTGACGTCCTGACTGACGTTCGGTACCCATGCAACGCAAATGGTAACATCTCATGCCAATCTTTGTAAGTGACAACCATTTTTTGCACAATCTTCTTGATATTCTTATTTGCCGCCTCTACCGCACCATTCATCTTTGGTCGGTAAGGAGAATAATTGTGATGTTGAATCTGGAAGTCCCGGCACAACTCTGTCATCATCTTGTTGTTCAAGTTAGAACCATTGTCAGTAATGATTCTTTCGGGCACTCTGTATCTGCAAATAATGTCTCTCTTCAAAAATCTGGCTACCACCTGACGAGTGACATTGGCATACGATGTTGTTTCCACCCACTTAGTGAAGTAATCGAT
Source organism: Lathyrus aphaca (assembly GCA_963966055.1). Classification (NCBI taxonomy): domain Eukaryota; kingdom Viridiplantae; phylum Streptophyta; class Magnoliopsida; order Fabales; family Fabaceae; genus Lathyrus; species Lathyrus aphaca. Next base: position 88,683,115 of record OZ014520.1, read on the forward strand.
CGCAACCAAAATGAAACGATGACCATTTGAAGCAGTAGGCTCTATTTTTCCGATCATGTCAATGCCCCACATAGAAAAGGGCCAAGGAGATGACATGACGTTGAGCGGGCTTGGAGGAACATGCACCTTGTCTGCATAAATCTGGCACTTGTGGCACTTACGGGCGTATGAACAATAGTCTGCATCCATTGTCATCCAATAGTACCTCGACCTCAACAATTTCTTAGCCATTGCATGTCCTCCTGCATGAGTACCGAAAGATCCCTCGTGGACTTCCTGCATTAACAGGCTTGCTTCGTGTCTATCCACGCATCTGAGCAAAACCATGTCAAAGTTCCTCTTATACAAAACCCCATCTGTATTCAAGAAGAAGCTAGCAGCAAGTCGCCTTAAGGTCTTCTTGTCGTTGGATGATGCCCCTGCTAGGTATTCTTGCTTTTCCAGGAAGAGCTTGATATCAAAGTACCAAGGTTTCTCATCAGACGCTGCGTCTACAGAGAAAGCATGAGCTGGTGCCTCGAGCCTGGAAATGTCAATCATAGGCACATAATTCCAACACAAGACCTTGATGGATGAAGAAAGAGTAGCCAATGCATCGGCAAATTGATTTTCATCTCGTGGTATGTACTGAAGCTTAACCGTTGTGAAGAACGTCAACAGTTTTCTGGCATAATCCCTATAAGGAATTAAATGTTCTTGATGCGTATACCACTTGCCGGTAACCTGATTAATAACGAGGGCTGAATCTCCGAATATATCGAGGGTCTTAATCCGAAGATTAATAGCCTCCTATATTCCCATTATGCACGCCTCGTATTCCGCTTCATTGTTGGTGCAACCAAAAGTAATTCTGGCAGCGAAGGGAAAGTGAACACCTTCGGGAGTGATAAGAACAGCACCAACTACATGTCCGTTGATATTGACTGCCCCATCAAACATCAACATCCATTTGGATTCAGGGTCTGGCCCCTCCTCCGGAAGTGGTTCCTCGCAATCTTTTGCTTTGAGGTACATGATGTCCTCATCAGGGAAATCAAACTTCATTGGTTGATAGTCATCTTCAAGAGGTTGTTGTGCAAGATAATCCGACAATACACTTCCTTTGATGGCTTTCTGGGAAGTATATTGTATGTCGTACTCTGTTAAGATCATTTGCCACTTAGAAACCCTTCCGGTTAATGCTGGTTTCTCAAAGATATACTTCACAGGATCCATTTTTGAGATTAGCAGTGTGGTATGGGTCAACATATACTGTCTCAGTCGGCGAGCAGCCCATACCAAAGCGCAGCAAGTTTTCTCGAGCAGTGAGTAACGGGATTCACAGTCCGTAAAAGTTTTGCTAAGGTAATAAATAGCGTACTCTTTTCGACCAGACTCGTCATGTTAGCCTAGAACACACCCCATTGACCCTTCTAGCACAGTCAAGTACATGATAAGCGGCTGTCCTGGAACTGGAGGCATTAGAATCAGAGGTGTCTGCAAATATTCTTTTATCTTATCAAAGGCTCTTTGACAGTCCTCATTCCACCTGACCGTTTGCTCTTTTCTTAGCAATTTGAATATTGGTTCACACGTGGCAGTTAGATGAGATATGAACCGTGAGATGTAGTTCAACCTCCCTAAAAACCCGCGCACTTCTTTTTCTGTTTTCGGTGCAGGCATATCTTGTATTGCTTTTACTTTTGCAGGATCCACCTCAATTCCTTTCTGGCTAACAATGAAACCCAGCAATTTCCCGGAACGCACTTTGAAAGTGCACTTGTTTGGATTCAACCTCAACTTATACATTATCATCCTATCAAATAGCTTCTTGAGATTGACCAGATGCTCTTCTTCGTCTCGGGACTTGGCAATCATATCGTCCACATAGCACTCTATCTCCTAGTGTATCATGTCGTGGAACAATGTGACCATAGCCCGCTGATACGTTGCCCCAGCGTTCTTCAAACCAAAGGGCATCACCTTGTAGCAGAATGTACCCTATGGGGTAATGAACGTTGTTTTCTCCATGTCTTCCGGGGTCATTTTAATCTGATTATACCCGGAGAAGCCATCCATGAAGGAAAATACCGAGAATTGAGCAATGTTATCTACCAGCACATCAATGTGTGGTAATGGAAAGTCATCTTTGGGGTTTGCTATATTCAAATCTCGATAATCAACGCACATCCGAACTTTGCCGTCTTTCTTTGGTACACGCACAATATTAGCTACCCAAGGTGGGTAACTAGTTACGGCAAGGAATCCGATATCCCACTGTTTCTGAACTTCCTCCTTGATCTTCATCGCCATGTCAGGACGAGTTCTTCTCAACTTTTGTTTCACAGGAGGACAATCTTCTCTCAATGGTAGCTTATGCACAACAATGTCAGTATCCAACCCTGGCATATCTTGATATGACCAGGCGAAGATATCCACATATTCACGCATCATACCAATCAACTCTTTCTTTACTTCGGCCTGCAAACTGGCCCCAATCTTTATCTCTTTCTTCACATCTTCAGTTCCGATGTTGATGATCTCTATTTCTTCCTGATGAGGCTGAATGACCCTTTCCTCTTGTTTCAACAACCTGACCAATTCTCCGGGGAGTTCACAGTCTTCCTCAACCCCTTCATCAGCTTGGTAGATAGGATTGTCAAATTCATGCCTGGTCATAGCAGGAACGTTATCACTAGAATCTGGATGATCAACACTGCACAGATGATGTGCTTATTTCAGAATTTGTTTATTTTTCAAAATATATGCAAACACACAAAAGAAAAGGAAAACACATTGCCATTTTATTTTTTTGTGAAAAATTTAAAACGAAAGAAAGAGAACACAATTTGTCTGAAAAATGTCCTTTATTTCATGAAAAAATATAAATGCATTCAAAGCATGGTGGCCCTACAAATGGATCCTTGCACCTTGGGCAGCGTGCAGGATTGACAATGCAGCATGATAAAAAAAAGGAAACAAGTAAATTACTTTGGTTGCCAGGTAACTTGGACGATGTCTTCAGCAGACCAGTTCTTGAGCTCCTCTCCGGGTGCACACGGATGAATCCAGTTGCCATCATTGTCTCCATCTTCACTTGTTGCGAAGATATGGTTGCGGTCGAGCATCCCAGCGCTTGTGAAAGTAATAGCTTTACCACTCTGAGGCCAGCTAGACCCACCAGGCTGATAACCAAGCCCAAACTTGTCATCTTTCTTCTCTAATTCCAGCAACTTGCCCCAGCCTTGGGCGCTTCCCGACTGAACCACTTCCTTAGCCTGCTTGTAGGAGTGAATGGAGGTCCCCTCTTTCTCAATGTTCCTCTCTACCGGAGCCAAAATGCTGACATTAACCGATTCGAAGGCCTGACACAGCGTCTCGTGGATCTCTCCGTCCATCTCCACATATTTGAAAGTTGATAAATGGCTCACAAAGATGTCTTCCTCTCCGCACACAGTAATCACTTGGCCATCAACCACGTATTTTAGCTTTTGATGCAAAGTGGAAGTTACTGCTCCTGCAGCATGAATCCAAGGACGTCCCAGTAAGCAACTATACGCAGGCTGAATGTCCATGACGTAGAATGTGCTCTTGAATACTTGAGACCCTATTTTCACAGGTAACTGAACTTCTCCGAACACCGATCTTCTGGACCCATCAAAGGCTTTAACTATCAAATCACTGGGTCGCAAGACGATACCATCGACATTCAACTTCATTAAGGCTTTCTTCGGGAGTACATTAAGAGAAGAGCCTATGTCAACCAGGACATGCGACAAAACAGCACCCTTACACTCCATAGTAATATGCAGTGCTTTGTTATGGTTACGACCCTCTGAAGTAAGGCCTCTATCTGTGAAGCCCAACCCGTGGCTTGCATTCACACTGCCCACTACAGCTTCCAGTTGATTAACGGGTATCTCTTGAGGAACGTATGCCATCTGCAACACTTTCAGCAAGGCTTCTCTATATGCTGGAGAACACATCAACAAAGACAGAATTGATATTTTGGAAGGCGTCTGGTTCAACTGTTCAACTACCTTGTAATCACTCTTCTTTATTATTCGCATAAATTCCTCCACTTCTTTCTCAAAGGTACCCTGTTGTCGCACCCTGAAAAATACGACCTCACGCGATCCGAAAAGACAAGAGCCGAGCGCTGGACAGACTGAAGAGTCGCCACCTAATTCTATTTATTCCCGAAGAGGGAAAGGGAAGATATAGATACAACCCGGGAAGAAAGAGATAAGGACAAAGGTCAACGGAACCATTGCCTGGGTTCGGGAGTCGGTTATGTAGGGGGAAGGTATTAGCACCCCCTACATCCATCGTATTCGATGGGAACCATCTATGTTATCACGCGCGAAAGGATTTATATGCTTAAACGAATTACTTGCTAGAGGGAAATGATTTGAATTATAAGTTAGATTGATCCTAGGTGCTCGGCAAGGATCGAGATCCTCGTGCCTACGTACTCCCGCGTGCAATGGGAAAGTTAGAGCCTCGTAGTTCGGCCTACTAAAGATTGATGGTTGTTGATTTTATCACCTTTCTTCGATGAAAGGGTTTAGGAGTCGAATTGCACTAAAGACTCTGGATAGTTTATTCCGTCCAACAAGACGAGCGTCTTGCGTCGAAATAATCAGAGCGAGTAACGAGAGCTCGTTATCCTCCTTTCTACCGCTTAAGGCTCGTGGCGTACAAATCTTCTCGTATTTTATTAAAGTGTTTTATTTCCTAAGACTGCTTGACGTTGGATCAAGGGTTTAGATCTAATCGAAACATTTTGGTTTTTTGAGGTTAGAGGGTAAATGCATGTGGGGGTTTATTTCGTGGTTTGTTTAGCGAGGCACAATGCGCTCGGCTCGCAAGGTAAAGTGGATCCTAATAAACGAAACGATAACTGAAAATATAAAGTGCACGTGTGCGAGTGAAATCGCTTGGCGTTGGACCAAGGATTCGCGAACTAAACTAAATCGATAAAATAAAATGCGTACAAAATAATGGGAGAGGGATACAAAATAAATTACAGGGGATTGCGAGAAATAAAGGGGTCTCGTTGTAATTCGCCCAAGAGAAAGCGTGTGTGCAGTGTTTTTGAACTATTTGAAGTCGTTCGGCCTTTTTATTAGGATGCAACTGTTCGAAGGCGTTGGACCTTTTTTCGGACGCGTCGAAATTTAGTTCGTTCACTTCCTTAGAGCCGATTTAATGAAATCGTTCTATGAGGAGTCGAATGGTTATTTTTGAAATGCGGAAATAAATTAATTAATTAAATTGAATTGCGAAGATTAAACTAATAATAAATACAAATAATTTAATAAATTAAATAATATTGAGAATATTTATAATGGTATAAAAAATAAATTAAATTAAAGTGAATGTTTATTGGTCAAAAATAATAAAATAAAAGAAAACTAATTAAAAGGAGGGCCTCATATTGACCGAGTATCACCGATTTAATGAAATCGGACGAAACATCGGCTTTTTATTATGTCATTGGCCCTTAAATAAATCGAAACAAAACAAATGACTCACTAATATATATATTTATATATATATATATATATATATATATATATATATATATATATATATATATATATATATATATATATATATATATATACATATATATATATATATAAATATATATATATATATATATATATATATATATATATATATATATATATATATATATATATATATATATATATATATATATATATATATATATATATATATATAAGGCATTTTCCTAAATGATAAAAGCAAATTAAAACAGAGTAAAATAATAAATAAATAAACTAAGATGAACAAGTGTGTAAATGTTGAATATGAGTGACGCTAGCAGCGTAAACGGGCCCAACCGAAAAGAGATTATATCATAAAAACATAAAAATAAAGAATAAATATAAAAGAAACATTAAGGGGTATGCACTGAGATATCTGGGTGTATCAAAAGAAAACTTGTTGCGCTAAGCCCACATTCTTTTCCAAAACAGCAGAAAACAAAATCAAATAAAAAACAATATAGATAAAGAAATGGTGATGTATCAAATTAGTTTAGAGTGTAATAAATCAATTAAAGTTATGGATTAAAGGCCCAAAAAAAAACATAAAACAGGAGTTTATAAAACTTAAGGAAAATAAACAAATAAAGAAAATAACAATTAAACTAATAATTATCAGGAAACAAAAACAAAAAGGGCAATGATACACATTGCTTCTCAATCTGCGATAAACGCAGACAGAGCAACAATCGCGGCTCTTACTTTCTCGGTGGGATTCTCTCTCACGGCGGATGCTTGGTTTCAGCGGCGATTTTCGCGAATCCGCCCTCTCCGCGTTTCAGATCTCTCTCGGCTCTCTCGGCGACGGTTCGGTTTGTTGGATGGTGGTTTGAGGTTCTGGGTGTTTGGATTCGCGATTTCAGGTTCGCTGTGCCATGGTGGTGTTTACGGTTTTGTTTGTGGGTCGGCGGTCTGAGGCTGGTGCACTCACGAGTTTGTGTGATTCTGAGTTCGATTGAAAGTTTGGTTTAAATCGTACAGTTTTGGTTCATAGTTTGGCTCGGTATCTCGAATCTCAGATCCATTTTTTGGATTTATTTACATTAAGTTCTTCTGACCTGTATATGGTTGTTTAAATGGTGTTTTCAGAATTTCTCTGTGAAAGTTTGAAAGGTTAAGGGTGAGTTTCTGTGGTTTAAAGGATTTCCGACGAAAGATGTTGTTGGTGTTAATGGTGTTTCTCAGCTTTTTCGGGGTTGGCTATATGTTATGTGTTAGGGGTTAATGAAAGTGAGAAGCAGGTTTATTGAAGGTTTGAAATGATGTTCAGATTTGGAATTTCGAATGAGTTTAAAGAAAATAAAATATTTTTGGGCTTTCTTTTTGGTGTTATGAACAAATTTTCTGATTTTTCTGTTTTGATGAAGCTTGGCTTAGGATTTTTGTGGAGTTGTTTTTATGTATTTCCAAGCCCCCCTTCAACAGTGTGAATTGATTCTTATTTTATAGCAAAAAAGAAGGATGAAATGGAGATTTTATCAAAGGAATTTGTTGAGCTCAGTTGTGAAATGTGCAAAGGCTGAGGGTAGTGGAATTTGGGGTTGTGTGTGTACGCGTGATGGTACGGATGAAATTATGTGTGTATACGTTGACAGGCTTTGAATTGTTTTTACTGATGAATGAAAAGTGGGGGCTGAATGAAATGGATTAGAAATTAGGATTGATTAATAATAATAAAATAATAAGAATAACTAAAATTAAGTAAAATAGTAATGGTACTAATAAAAATAATAATAATAATAATAATAATTATTATTATTATTATTATTATTATAAAAATAAAAATAATAATAGAAACAAAAAAAAACAAAGAAAATTTTATAATGATTTTTTAGATAATGAGCTTAAAAGAAAAATTAATGGGTTTTTAACAAAACGGTTTAGTAATGAAATTAATAATAAAAAAAGGTATAATAATAATGATAGGTTTTTTTTTGTATTTGTTGGATAAATGACTAAACAATAAAAACTTAAAACCTTATGATAATATTAAAAGAGAAATAAATTTTTTTAGAAAATAAATGCATTTTTTTTTATATTTTGGTAATTGATTTTTTGTAACTTTTGTATATATAAAAAACGGTGAATGAGCTAATGGGCTTGAACAACAAAATAAAACTTGATTTTTTTGTTTTGAAAATAAATGACCTATTCTTGGATTTTTCGAATATCGGACAAAAAGATAAAATGACACATATTTTTGGATTTCTAAATAAAGATTAGACAGAAAATAAAATGGTATGACAAATTTGGGGTATGACAGTTGCCCCTATCGAATTGGCTTAGACCGTGTAAGATAAACTGGCTCGCGTTCAATCTTTCAAGGTATAAGACAATTAGATACTAACAGACTTCGAATTTGTCCAACAAAAGAAAAATGCGTAATAATAAAAGCTAAAGATTTAAAACTGGAAAACATGAGACAGAACGAAAAACAAGTTGACAGAATAAATCACTTATCACTGGCGGATGATAAAGCGAATAACTGAAAATAAAATCACTTATCACCAGAAGATGATAAAGCGAATGAAATCACTTATCACCAGAGGATGATAAGGCAAAAGACAGAAAAATAAAGAATCACTATCAACAGAGGATGATAGGCGAAAGACAGAAAAATAAAGAATCACTATCAACAGAGGATGATAGGCGAAAGACAGAAAAATAAAGAATCACTATCAAAAGACGATGATAGGCGAAAGATAGAAAAATAAAGAATCAATGTCAACAGAGGATGATAAGCGAAAGACAGAAAAATAAAGAATCACTATCAACAGAGGATGATAGGCGAAAGACAGAAAAATAAAGAATCACTATCAAAAGAGGATGATAGGCGAAAGACAAAAAAATAAAGAATCACTATCAACAGAGGATGATAGGCGGACTGGTTGGGAAATAATGGTAAAATAAATTAAAATTGCTTAGGGAGAAAAGGGTTAAAGGGAGAAATGTCCAACGGGGTACGGCTACTGGAACTTTGCCAAGGAGGTTCCTGGAATCTTTTATTGATATGATTCTGACTTCCGCTGGGGAAAGGACTGGAAACTTGTGTCGATCCTGGATCCTGAATTATGCAACTATGTTTGACTGTTTTTTTTATGGTGTTCCATAACGATGGAGATACGATGCAAATGCTTATGCGCTGCTGAAAGTTAAAATGTTGGGAATACGAAAAACTGATTTATTAGGGTATGCATATGATGCACATGTTGTAAATGATTGATGTAAACGATGATTATGACATTGATGATGCATAATGATGCATATGAGTGATTGGAATGAAAGGTGACAGCTTGGTGGAATTTTGGTCTGGTAGTTGCCAATAATGATTGGACTTTGGGTGGGCGGAGGGTTTGATTCCCCGACACTTGATCTTTGACGACGTATAGTCAGAAGATGAATTTGTATACTCCAAGTTTGGTTATTTGCTGGTGAGCGAAGCGATTCAATTGAAACATGAAGAATGATTTTACTTTAAATGATTGCCAACGTCCAACGAGGGCTGCCTGCTCAGCTGGGGAGAAGAGATAGGAAGATTTGCTCCTGTATCTGGATTTGGTAGACATCTGCCCCTGGTTGAGTTGTTTGAAGATGATTTGCCCCTGATTGAGCCTTTGAAGGTGATCTTGCCCCTGACTGAGCCTTTGAAGGTGATCTTGCCCCTGACTGAGCTGTTGAGAATGACTCTGCCTCTGATTAATGGACTTTGAAATAGATTGCCCCTGATTGGGCTGTTGAAGATAATTTGTCTATGATTGGACTGTTGAAGTAGTCTTGATTCACGTTGGCACCAATGAAGTTCGAATTTCTCTTTTGATTGCCCCTTGTTGGGATTACACTGACGTCAAGTACTGATTTGCAATTAAATTATTCATACATAAATGGTAATGTTAATGTAAAGTTCATGTAAGTTTTGAAAAAGTCAATTTATTTGAATAATTGTGAAAGTGTGAAAGTGGACCGTTGGTCCAACCATGGTGCTGATTTAGAAAGTGCGTAAAAGATGCAGCAAGAATAATGTGCAATCGAGATTGAAGATTAGCAAATATGTGGGAGTCATTTTACGCAACCTTGTTGGTAGTATGCTTTCAGAATAAATCGTGCCTCAATTAGGTCTTTCGAGGGTTGTAACGTGGTCTGGTTAATGGTTTGAGAAATAAAGGATACAAGGCTCAAAGTTTAATTTGTACCCAACCCTTCTTCGTAATGTTCTCCGGTCCTATGTTCAATTAACTCTACACATGCTTTTTGAATTTGCAAGAGTGAAGATGAAGCTTTAAAGTTCGCTTGAAAATGACAGTCACTTATTTTGCTGGTGACCATTTGATTCTTGATTTGGTGGTCACTGATATTTGTTTTGCTTTTGCTGAGGATTTGAATTCCTCTTTTGATTTTTTCGACTAAGTCTCCCTTCGGGTGCTCAACTTAGTAGTTTTTCTTTTCTTTTCTTTTTGTTTGAATGTTGTGACTGCCAAGTCATTTGTTGATGGTCCTCCGACGGGATGTCTCATCTTGCAATTTGAATGTGTAGTCAGGTTAACTGAACAACTACCCTGCCCCGGGTTAGATGTAAGGGTTGTACCCGAAAGAAACTCCTACGTTTAGGCTCAAAGTGGTTGACTATGGATTAACTCCTTATATCTCCAGTGTTTGGGGATTTGAACAAATGCATGTACATCATTGACGAGGTTTTATCCGAAAGCATACAGTAACAGTTATGGGTATTCGTTTTCATCATCCTCCCTCAAATATTTGCTAAAGTGGAGTGAGGGAATATTTTGTGATTTTTGTGACAGATGATAAATAATGAGCGAATGCGAATAAATTGATTCAAAACATGCATAAACATAACATTAACATAACCAAGTACAGATAACAATGTTCAGAGCCAATAGTACTTAAACAAACATTACAAAATAACAGAAATGCGGAAGTCATAAATGGCGATGGTTGCCTTGATTTGAGGAATGAACTTCTCTTGATTGAATGCTTCAAAGTTGGAGACTACTCAGCTTGGTCTTCAACAACCCCTTCAAATGTCTTCACTTGTTGGCGCCGTGCGGCGACATTGGATCGTTCTGGACATTTTCATTTCTCAGAGTTAGAGTGAGATCCTTAGAGTTGATCATATCTTGAACCATGTGTTTGAAGGCATGGCAGTTCTCGATTGTGTGACCTGGAGCACCTTTGTTATACTCATAGCGGGCATTGGCATCATAGTTCCGGGCATTACCAGTCTGAGGTGGCATATCTTTCAAAATAAGAGATCCTTTTGCCATCAGCTGATTAAAGATTTCAGAATATGTCATAGGCAGGGGATCAATGTGTCTATCATATCCTCTTTGTTGATATGGTGGACGTTGTTGAGGAGCGCGTTGTTGTTGTTGACCAGGCCGTTGTGGATAAACCGGTTGCTGGTATGGTCCAGGTGCATATTGCGCAGCAGCGACCATAGGATATGGTCGTGGTTGATAAGCCATCTGAGGCGGAAATGGAGCTTGAATAGCTTGCTGATAAGGCATTAGAGGGATTGAATGATATGGCATAGGAGCATATTGTGCAGCAGCAACATAGGGGTACTGATAGTAGGGAATTTGAGTAGGTGCACTCTGTTGCGGATTCCCACTTGCAACAGAAATAACATTTGTTTCGCCCTTTTTGTACCCGTTGAAAGGTTTCTTGATATTGGTTTGGTTGCTAGAACCTCCTTGGATCTTTCCACTTTTCAGACCCTCTTCAATTCTTTCTCCTACCATCACCATGTCTGAAAATCCAGAAGATACGCTGTTGATCAGCTTCTCATAGTATTGCCCCTGCAAGGTACCCATGAAGATGTCGATCAATTCACGGTCAACCAATGGCGGATGCACTCTGGCAGCTAACTCCCTCCAGCGTTGGGCGTATTCCTTAAAGGATTCGCTTTCCTTTTGAGTCATACTCTTAAGTTGAGTACGGTTAGGAGCAAGGTCAGTGTTGTACTTGTACTGCTTTTTGAATGCATCAGATAGATCAAGCCAAGTACGAACATTGTTGCGTTCGAGCTGCATGTACCATTCTAGAGACGCTCCAGACAGGCTGTCTTGGAAGCAATGGATCATAAGCTTATCATCTTTGGCATGAGCGACCATTTTCCTGCAGTACATCCTCAAATGAAGCTCAGGACAGCTGAGGCCTTTGTATTTCTCGAATTCTGGCAGTTTGAACTTAGCAGGGATCACAACATCTGGAACTAAGCACATGTCTGAGGCACTCAGAGAAGTTGAGTTGTGTCCTTCCATGATTCAGAGTTTTTCAGCTAATTCACGACACATCTTCATAGCTTCGGACTCTTGAACAACATGAGGATTGGTGATTGGAACAGCAGTATGCATCTCATACTCAACTTGATGATCCTCTTTAGCATGAGGAAACTGGACTTGAGTTGGAATAGGTTGAGCTTGAGGAATAGCACCAACAGTGACACCAGAGGTAGGTATTGGTTGGGAAGTGACCTCTTCAACAGCAGGAGTGAAGCCTGGAGGCAAACCATAAACCAAAGGATTTGGAACTGGAACTGAAGGCATTGCTCGTGAGGCAGATCCTTACACTAGGGCATTGTTCATTACGGCAGCAGCTTCGCGACGTTCTTCCATCCTAGCCAAAGCTTGTATGGTCTCGTAAATCTGGTCAATCTTGTTCTTGACCGAGTCAATCTCTTCCCTCATAGCAGCTTGCTCTTCTTGAATCACGTCCATCAGTCTTCCAGTATTGGCTCGAATTAGGTACGGGCGTCTAGCACAATACGGGCGTCGGGAAACCAGCTTGATTTACTAAAGATGGGGAAACATGAAATGAGTTCTTCGGCTTTGGAATGAAATGCAATATGAATAAATAATGCAAACGAAATGATATGCAATGTCAGAATCCAGGATCCCAAAATCATAGTCTCATGAGTCCAAGGTACAGATGGAGGATACTTGGATCAGGAACTCACTGGGTAGACTTTAAGGTTTCAGGGATCCCAAATTTATCAATTCATATGGCTGTTCATCACACACGCCATAAGCATGACGGTTGATTGACTCCGCCATATGAATCTATTTTGGGTGAGATCTTCGTATTGACAACCCACGAGAGAAAATTCTCTCGGGAGCCTATACTACGCGATCATTGACACAAGTTTTAAACAAAGCCTCAAAGTTATGGACTTTGCTCAAATGTTTGATGCACATGTCAGCTCTTGACAGTCAATCAACTCCATTGAAAAAGTATAATTTGAGTGAGGTCTTCGTATTGACAACCCACAAGAGCGAATTTCTCGGGAGTCAATACTACGCGACCATCAATCGATGTTTTAACCCAAGGGTTCTAAAGGTCCTTAAAGTTGATGACTCTAATGAAAACAACTGAGCACACATGTCAAGAACTTGACGGTCGTCAGTATTCTCATTAAAATCTACTCCAAGTGAGGTTTTCGTATCGACAACCCACGAGAGTGGTTCCCTCGGGAGCCCATACTACACAACCTCACTAACTTATGTTTGTACTCGTAAGCCCGGGTATAGAGCCTTTTCCCTCAAGTTTCTTTTGCAAAGTATCGATCCAAATTATAGTACCAAGGAGCCACAAGATATATAAAATGGAATGCGATAAAGAAAGCGATAAAAATAAACAAGCAAGGCATAAAAGCAAACATCCAAACAAATGTGGGAACCTAGACTAGACTTGACTCGCATAGGGGTGAACCACTCCCCAGCAGAGTCGCCAGCTGTCGCACCCCGAAAAATACGACCTCACGCGATCCGAAAAGACAAGAGCCGCGCGCTGGACAGACTGAAGAGTCGCCACCTAATTCTATTTATTCCCGAAGATGGAAAAGGAAGATATAGATACAACCCGGGAAGAGAGAGATAAAGATAAAGGTCAACGAAACCATTTCCTAGGTTCGGGAGTCGGTTATGTAAGGGGAAGGTATTAGCACCCCCTACATCCATCGTATTCGATGGGAACCATCTAAGTTATCACGCACGAAAGGATGTCTATGCTTAAACAAATTACTTGCTAGAGGGAAATGAGTTGAATTATAAGTTAGATTGATCCTAGGTGCTCGGCAAGGATCGAGATCCTCTTGCCTACGTACTCCCGCGTGCAATAGGAAAGTCAGAGCCTCGTAGTTTGGCCTACTAAAGATTGATGGTTGTTGATTTTATCACCTTTCTTAGATGAAAGGGTTTAGGAGTCGAATTGCACTAAAGACTATGGATAGTTTATTTCGTCCAACAAGACGAGCGTCTTGCGTCGAAATAATCGGAGCGAGTAACGAGAGCTCGTTATCCTCCTTTCTACCGCTTAAGGCTCGTGGCGTACAAATCTTCTCGTATTTTATTAAAGTGTTTTATTTCCTAAGACCGCTTGACGTTGGATCAAGGGTTTTGATCTAATCGAAACATTTTGGTTTTTTGAGGTTAGAGGGTAAATGCAAGTGAGGGTTTATTTCGTGGTTTGTTTAGCAAGGCACAATGCACTCGGCTTGCAAGGTAAAGTGGATCCTAATAAACGAAACGATAACTGAAAAAATAAAGTGCACGTGTGCGAGTGAAATCGCTTGGCGTTGGACCAAGGATTCGCGAACTAAACTAAATCGATAAAATAAAATGCGTACAAAATAATGGGAGAGGGATACAAAATAAATTACGAGGGATTGCGAGAAATAAAGGGGCCTCGTTGTAATTCGCCCAAGAGAAAGCGTGAGTGCAGTGTTTTTGAACTATTCGAAGGCGTTCGGCCTTTTTATTCGGATGCAACTGTTCGAAGGCGTTGGACCTTTTTTCGGACGCGTCGAAATTTAGTTCGTTCACTTCCTTAGAGCCGATTTAATGAAATCGTTCTATGAGGAGTCGAATCGTTATTTTTGAAATGCGGAAATAAATAAATAAATTAAATTGAATTGCGAAGATTAAATTAATAATAAATACAAATAATTAAATAAATTAAATAATATTGAGAATATTTATAATGGTATAAAAAATAAATTAAATTGAATTGAATGTTTATTGGTCAAAAATAATAAAATAAAAGAAAACTAATTAAAAGAAGGGCCTCATATTGACCGAGTATCACCGATTTAATGAAATCGGGCGAAACATCGGCCTTTTATTATGTCATTGGCCCTTAAATAAATCGAAACAAAACAAATGACTCACTAATATATATATATATATATATATATATATATATATATATATATATATATATATATATATAATATATATATATATATATATATATATATATATATATTTAAGGCATTTTCCTAAATGATAAAAGCAAATTAAAACAGAGTAAAATAATAAATAAATAAACTAAGATGAACATGTGTGTAAATGTTGAATATGAGTGACGCTAGCAGCGTAAACGGGCCCAACCGAAAAGAGATTATATCATAAAAACATAAAAATAAAGAATAAATATAAAAGAAACATTAAGGGGTATGCACTGAGATATCTGGGTGTATCAAAAGAAAACTTGTTGCGCTAAGCCCACATTCTTTTCCAAAACAGCAGAAAACAAAATCAAATAAAAAACAATATAGATAAAGAAATGGTGATGTATCAAATTAGTTTAGAGTGTAATAAATCAATTAAAGTTATGGATTAAAGGCCCAAAAAAAAACATAAAACAGGAGTTTATAAAACTTAAGGAAAATAAACAAATAAAGAAAATAACAATTAAACTAATAATTATCAGGAAACAAAAACAAAAAGGGCAATGATACACATTGCTTCTCAATCTGCGATAAACGCAGACAGAGCAACAATTGCGGCTCTTACTTTCTCGGTGGGATTCTCTCTCACGGCGGATGCTTGGTTTCAGCGGCGATTTTTGCGAATCCGCCCTCTCCGCGTTTCAGATCTCTCTCGGCTCTCTCTGCGACGGTTCGGTTCGTTGGATGGTGGTTTGAGGTTCTGGGTGTTTGGATCCGCGATTTCAGGTTCGCTGTGCCATGGTGGTGTTTACGGTTTTGTTTGTGGGTCGGCGGTCTGAGGTTGGTGCACTCACGAGTTTGTGTGATTCTGAGTTCGATTGAAAATTTGGTTTAAATCGTACAGTTTTGGTTCATAGTTTGGCTCGGTATCTCGAATCTCAGATCCATTTTTTGGATTTATTTACATTTAGTTCTTCTGACCTGTATATGGTTGTTTAAATGGTGTTTTCAGAATTTCTCTGTGAAAGTTTGAAAGGTTAAGGGTGAGTTTCTGTGGTTTAAAGGATTTCCGACGAAAGATGTTGTTGGTGTTAATGGTGTTTCTCAGCTTTTTCGGGGTTGGCTATATGTTATGTGTTAGGGGTTAATGAAAGTGAGCAGCAAGTTTATTGAAGGTTTGAAATGATGTTCAGATTTGGAATTTCGAATGAGTTTAAAGAAAATAAAATATTTCTGGGCTTTCTTTTTGGTGTTATGAACAAATTTTCTGATTTTTCTGTTTTGATGAAGCTTGGCTTAGGATTTTTGTGGAGTTGTTTTTATGTATTTCCAAGCCCCCCTTCAACAGTGTGAATTGATTCTTATTTTATAGCAAAAAAGAAGGATGAAATGGAGATTTTATCAAAGGAATTTGTTGAGCTCAGCTGTGAAATGTGCAGAGGCTGAGGGTAGTGGAATTTGGGGTTGTGTGCGTACGCGTGATAGTACGAATGAAATTATGTGTGTATACGTTGACAGGCTGTGAATTGTTTTTACTGATGAATGAAAAGTGGGGGCTGAATGAAATGGATTAGAAATTAGGATTGATTAATAATAATAAAATAATAAGAATAACTAAAATTAAGTAAAATAGTAATGGTACTAATAGAAATAATAATAATAATAATAATTATTATTATTATTATAAAAATAAAAATAATAATAGAAACAAAAAACAGACAATGGGCTTAAAAGAAAAATTAATGGGTTTTTAACAAAACGGTTTAGTAATGAAATTAATAATAAAAAAAGGTATAATAATAATGATAGGTTTTTTTTGTATTTCTTGGATAAATGACTAAACAATAAAAACTTAAAACCTTATGATAATATTAAAAGAGAAATAAATTTTTTTAGAAAATAAATGCATTTTTTTTTATATTTTGGTAATTGATTTTTTGTAACTTTTGTATATATAAAAAACGGTGAATGAGCTAATGGGCTTGAACAACAAAATAAAACTTGATTTTTTTGTTTTGAAAATAAATGACCTATTCTTGGATTTTTCGAATATCGGACAAAAAGATAAAATGGCACATATTTTTGGATTTCTAAATAAAGATTAGACAGAAAATAAAATGGTAGGACAAATTTGGGGTATGACACCTGTCCAGCAACAGGAGTTTTCGTTTCTTCAGTCGCTGTTTGCTTTCCTTTAGGCTTTGCTGCAGCTTCAGCCTCAGGATCTCCTCTCAGAACTGGGGGAGTAAAAAGACGACCACTTCTCGTAAAACCACCAACCCCTCCGACGTTCACTACAGTCGGGTCAATCACTACTGACTTGCTCTCGATCTACTGTCCTTCCACGTACACATCTGAGCCGTAATGCCATGGAATGGCTTTATAATCAGTATAAGGAACATGCCTAAGAACAGTAATAGTAATAGGATTGACTTCAGGAGCATAAATAGTCACAGGTTCTCTTCTAGCAGGTACTTCAGCTGGATCATAGTAGATGGTTATAGTGGACACACAATCACCTTCATTATCAACTTTGTCAAACTGCAATGACCCTTCATCAATCAGATTCTGCAACCCCACCTTCAGGTCTTCACAACCGTTCACTGAATTCAAACACTTCTCACAATCAGAACCGCATCCCAGAAACACTTGTCCTTTTAACAGCCTCTCCTTCACCACCATCAGTGGAGTCTTCACTTCTTCTATGCTCAGAATCAAACTTAACTTCTCACCTCCATCAACATCATTTATTCTAGCCCCTCCATGGTTTGGAATAGGGTTTGAAGTAACATTAGGCGGTGGTGCAAAGTTAATAGCCTTGGAGTCGATCAAATCTTGAACTTTATGCTGTAGTGCCCTGCACTTCTCAGTCGAGTGCCCGGGTGCCCCTGAATGGAATGCGCATCTAGCATTGGCATCGTACCCCACTGGAAGCTCTCCAGGTGGTGGTGGTGCTAAGGTCCTCAGTTGTATCAAGTTCAAGTCTAGTAATCTATGTAGCAATGTAGCGTATGTAATAGGAATTGCTTCAAGTACCCTATTAGCCGGACGAGCTTGTCTTGGCTGATAAGGTCTTTGTTGATAATTGTTACGTTGTGGTTGTTGTTGTTGTTGTTGAGGTTGAGTCTGTACCTGCTGCACAGGACTGGAAGGGATAGTGACAGCTGCCACTTGCTCATATGATCTTCTATATCCTCGGCCCCGTCCTCTACCATACACAGCATTGGTTTCCCCTTCCCTTCTTCTCGGGGGTCCGTTGAAAGCTTTTCTTACGCCACTCGAGCTGCTCGCACTTGTATCCTGAATCTTCCCCATTTTTAACAAAGTCTTGACCCTCTCGCCTGCAGTTACTATATCATTGAACTTGGTAGCCGAACAAGACGCCAATCTTTCGATAAACACCCCTTGCAATGTTCCCATGAACATATCAGCCATCTCATTTTCCAGCAATGGTGGTTGTGCTCTGGCAGCGAGCTGACGCCACCTTTGAGCATACTCTTTAAACCCCTCCTTAGCATTTTGAGACATATTCTGCAGTTGAGTGCAATTTGGAGCCATGTCTAAATTGTACTGTTATTGCTTCACGAACGCCTCTGTCAAGTCCTTCCAGCTCTTAATGTTGACCCTACTTAGCTTCATATACCACTCCAAGGAAGCCCCAACCAGGCTGTCCTGGAAATAGTACATCCATAGCTTCTCATCTTCAGTATGGGCAACAATCCTTCCTACAAAGGACTGGAGGTGAGTCTTTGGACACGCTGTGCCGTTGTACTTCTCGAAAGTCGGGACCTTGAACTTGTAAGGGATTCTAACCCCTGGAACCAAGCCCAAGTCAGTAATGTCGAACCCTAGAGAGTTTTGAGATTGAATGGCCCTGATCTGTTCAGCCATCTCTTCAAATTTCCTGTTCATTTCAGCCCCTTGGCCTTCCGTTTCGTCCAGCAACCTAAATTGTTCGTCTTGACCGTCCATCTGTACATTGTTCAGTCCATCCTTGATAATGGTGACCCCTGGCTATGCCACAGGGATCTTAACTTGATGGGCGCCTGCACCGTTATGATTACCTCCATCAGCAGTCCCGTTATTCCTGGCTTGATTATTTTCTACCAACTCACGTAAACGTTCCTGATTCTGACCCATTCCTACCATAAGGGTCATAAAATTGTCCATGCTCAATCTCAAGTCAGCTAAATCAACCTGCATTTGATCCATGACTCTTTCTCTGTTGACTCTTGTGGGATATCTGTGTATGATCGGCTATTCTCGAACCTTCCTGGGAGCTATAGTGCCTAAAACGACATAAATGTTAGAAACTGAAGAACTACCTGCAAAACAAACAAACACGTTATATGCATGCGATGTAACTGCTCATGTTTCCAAGTTTTTAGGCATCTATATGCCCCAGTTCTGGTATTTGCTCCAGATAGCCACTTTGAGTATTAATTTTCAAACTTCCCCTTTGAAGAGTGTTCAGATCTTAGCAGTATCAGACAAACAAGCTTTGCATATTCAAAAATGGTGATTTGCATATTAACACTGTATAACATGGATAACCCACTGCCGGCCAAAAGTTAAAGCACAAACAAAAATTCCCCGATGGGTTACAAGTTAATACATGAACAAAAAACAGAAGATAAAGCAAGACTCCTACAACAAGTCTGTAGGTAGTCTGAACAATGATAAATAAAAACTAAACTAAAGACCCAGGTTCTTCTGCAGCCACCTCTGCTCTGTTCTTCTTCACACCTGCTTTCTGCTTGAGCTCTTCAATCTCTTTCAGTGCCTGCTCCAAGGCCATCTGGCTCTGTGCCAATTGCTGAGTCTTTTCCCTTCGTATGTTGTGGACTTGTTCCACTTCTTCTTTCTTGAAGGCCATTTGTACCTCAAAAACTCTTCTTTTTCTTTATACTTCTTCTGCTCCTGTTCCCTTTGGCCTTGCAACCAAACAATGGACTGGCGAGCTTCCTTAAGAGTCTTCAAAGTCTTTTTGCGCTCCGCTTCTCTTTTTGCCTCCATCAGACCCAATCTCTGAAAGTGAGCTTCCCTTCCAGGAAACTCTTTCTCTTTAGCTTCCAAGGAGGCTTGCATCTTCTGTAGCTTTCCCTCTGCTTCATTTTTTGCCCGGTTGGCAAGATGGTATAAGTTAACCATTTCAGCACTCTCTACTCGAACTTCGTGCAGTTGAGCTTCCAATTTCTTATACTCTTCAAGGGAGACAGTACTCTGACATGGAACTTCTTTAGGATATAATGGAGCTTCTACTGAGAATGGCATGAGAGCTTCCTCTACACTTTTCTGCAACCATGTAGCAAAAGGAGGATATGTCTTGGGATCTACTCTGCCAAAGTCTTTCTTACCTTTCCTCACCCTGTGAGCCCAAGCCTGGGATGCTTGCATAACTAACTCCTTGTTTCCCTCTACAGGAAAATACAAAGACTCAGCAAACTCTTCCATATTTGGTGGATCTCTCAGAGGATAACCAAGTTGCTTCCTGGCTAATGTTAGATGATAACTGATCACACCCTTCCTTCCTAGCAAAGGCACTCCAGCAAATCTTCCACAACTGACCAGCAGCTCCTTTCCCAGCAGATCTCTGTCATATCCCCAAGCTATATCCTCAGAAGTTAGCCCCATTAGCCTCCTAGACCACCTCCACTCACCTCTCATCTCCTTGAAAGAGCCTGACTTTGGAAATTTCCTGGCAAACCACTCAGCAAATAATGAAGCACAACAGCCCACTGGTCCACCTCTACCTTTCTCATTCCGGTAATGAATGTTGTAGTAGAAGTCTCCCAACAGAGTTGGCACAGGATTTCCTTTAGCAAATATAGAGATCACCTCCAAGCTCACAAATTCACTTTCTCCCGGGAAAAGACTAGACCCATACACCATCAAAGCCAGCACAACACCAAAATCCCCCCATTTACCCTCTTTGGCATATTCTTCAGCCTCTGGTATAAGCACATAACAAGGGAGTCCTCTGCCTTAACTGTCCTTCAAAGCCTTCTTGACTTTAGCCACTGGTAAACGACAGACTCCGGCTATGTCTTCTTCCTTGAGAACCACCTCAGACCCATAGTAAGGCAAGGTATCTCTGACTGGAACACCCAAAATGCTGGAAATCTCCTCCAAGGTAGGAGCCAAAATGTAATCTGGAAACACAAAAAACCGTAGCAGGGGATCATAAAACTGAAGCAAGGTGTGCAAGCTGTCCTTCTGGTCTGCAGTAGGTTTATCCATGTACTTCAATATCTGGCCATACCTCTTTCTGAAATTCTCCAAGACTTGGTCATTCATCAGCCCTGCTAATTTCTGAACACTCCTGACTTCAGGTTGAAGAAAAGTATAATGAAAATTCTTTTTCCTTGTGATTCTCATAACTTTTGTCATCTGGAGAACTTAAGATTACCAGAACTGGGTGCTAACTGTGAACAGTAACCTGAAAAATGGAAACATAAACAGTTAATGCAAGAATGATGCAATGCAAATGCAATGCAGGCATATGATCAATCTGGGACCATCTGGATACTGGACACTGAATATAAGGACCCTCTGAATAGCTGAAAACCAAAATCCTCTGAGCCACAACCCTCTGATATAAACTCTCAGGACCATAAGACCAAGAAATCCAGAACCATAAGGACCAAATCATAACAAGGACCACTGACAATGAGGGTATGTAGAGGCCAAGGGTTCCTGCAAACCTGTAAACCCCTCCCAATCTCACTGGTATGCTCCAGGTCAGACATCACGGACTCTCAAAGCCGAATAGCAATAATACTTTCACCATTTCCGAGAAATGGCTCATGACCAGATCAGGGAATCGGTTTGGTATTATATACTATGCAGGGAGGCCTCAGCTGAGTCCGGGAAAACAAGGTCATCCTATGTAAGTCCCAGGTGGGCCCTCGGATGCGAATGGGTTTGCCACAAAATATGGTTTGCCACTATCATCACTAAAGAGGGATGTTTCCACAAGGTTCTCAATGATCGGTCCCCAGCTGCACATAACTATCAAGGTTATGAAATGAGAGAGGAAGATCCCCAAATCAAGACATTTCCAAGACGGTCGCAAATTTGGGCGTGGAACTCACTACTACCCCCATGACAAGATCTCATGAGTCCAAAGTGGAACCACTCTAAGTCCTAAGGTGCACTCGAGCCGTGGTAATGAGCTCATCTCTCAGAAACAGTATCACCCAAACCCACCAAACAGAAGATCCAGTCCAGACAGTCCAGTATATAATATGATGCAGAAAATAAATACTGAAAATTGTAAATAAAGCTGTAAATAAACTGGAAATAAACAACAGTAAAAATACAACATACAACAGCAAGCAATCAACACCCAAAGAAACAGAAACATACAAGCGCTAGGAGAGACTCACAGGGGAACCAGAGATACTCTGGTTAGGAAATCCCCAGCAGAGTCGCCAGCTGTCGCTCCCGGGATTTCCATCCTGGTACAAACGCGAAAGTGGCGCGGAAAAGAATAGAGTCGCCATCCAGGCATTTTTATCCCGAAGGAACGGGAATGGTAATGTTGCACAAACCAGAAGAAAAGAAAAGGAAGGACACAGGTCCTGCGAACCAAAGAGACTAAGCTCGGGAGTCGGTTACGACCTGGGAAGGTATTAGCATCCCAGATCATCCGCCGTACCCGACGGGATCCACGCTTGCAAAGAAAATGTTTCAAAGGGTGAAGAAATGAAAGCTGCTGCAAAAGAAAAGGAAATGAACTGGATAAAAGAAACAAAAAAAGAACTGAAAAAGAATTGAAAAGGAAAAATGTAGGGAAAATAAAGATTGTGCTCGAACGGGCCCTACCCCGCTGCCTACGTACCTCATCTGGACAATGAGGATCAGAGTCGTCGTAGTTCCCCTAACTAGGGGTGGAAAAGATTGCTTGTTCAGTGTTTTTTAGAAGCTTTTATGAGTGTGTCACAAGGAAGTGAACTCAAGCTCTTTTCCATGGAATGTGCACTTGTCACTACATTCCAAGATGGAATAACAAAACAAGCACACCCAAGTAAGGAGAAGATCCCCAAAACTTGAATCCAGAGATTAGAGCTTAGGCTCACTAACTCATTAACTTATTAAGTGTTTTTGTATTTACAATGAAGACGTGTGTTTTATGATTTTCTTGGTGAATATGATATCCTGATCAGACTTGTACTTCACAAGACAAGCTTGTACTATCCCAAGATGGGAAGACTACAAGTGTCTCATGGGATAAGGCTATTGCTCAAGATATCACTTCAATCCTTATTAAGTGTCTTTTTATGGTTTTGAGATGAGAAGAGAAGAGAAACAAAAGGATCACAAAGGTAAAAGTCTAATGAGGGACTAATGAATCCTAATTGTTATCATGCATGGAAAATCCTAGGTTAGTGAGGTTTACTATCCTAAAGAAGAAAGAAAGAAGAAGAGAAGGAGAAGAAAGAAGAATATAAGATGGATAGTGACACAAGCATAAATGCAATACAAAATGAACATAAGGTCAAATCAAAGCCACACAACCAGAAGTGAAGTCATAAGCACAAATGCCAAGTGCCAACTCAAAGCACAAGAATGAAAAAAGAATCACACAACTCAACATGAAGCAATATGAATCACTATGGCAAAACAAAGCAAACATGAGAAGATGCAAGGCAAAATAAACAAAGCAACACCACCAAGTTCAAGACCAGAACCCTAACATGTTAGAAAAGTGCCTAAGAAGCATGTAAGATGAAGAGGAGAAGCACACATAGTCAAATATTCACATCATGAGAAGGAAGGATCAAAGGAAGTGAAGTGAGCATGCATAAGTGTGGAAGAACTTCAAGAGCAACCAAACACAAACTTTCCAAGGTACAAGCATCAACTTAAGACCAGAGGGGTACCAACAATCTAAGATAGCCCTAAACATCCTAAAGAAGTTGGCACAAGTGCCCTTCTAAGCTAAGGAGAGAACATATGATCCAAAAGAAGCAAAAAGGGACAAGTGAAGAACCAAAATTCAAATCAATTCAAGTGAGCATCCAAAATATCCACAAACTTGCACAAGTGATCTTCAATCATACCATAACAACATGCCAAAAGAAGAGGATCAGATTCAGAAACTTAGTCATTCAAATGAGGGTTCAAACATGGATTAGGGTTAGAATGCTTCATGCACAAGTTAGAGACCAAAATCAACTAAACAAAATTCTAAAAATCAGAACAAAAATCACCAATAACCTAAATCTTATCATGAATCTAGAGCAAAACGAATCACTTAAAAATTCAAAATAATGATCAAGAGAGAAAATGGACAAGTCAGCATGCTTCAAAATGAAATAAAACCAATTAATTAAAAGAAACAATTAATTTCCACGTGACAATTAAAAATAAATGAAAAATAAAAATACCAAAAATTAAAGAAAACTAAAAGACACACTCCTGAGTTTTTTTATAATTTTTGGAGACCTAAAACTATTTTTAAAAATTAAAAAGCAAATTGAAAATAAAATGGAAATAAAAAGAAACAAAAATAAAGGAATAAGCCAGGGGGTGCGTATAGCAAGAGATTCCAGTTCATTTCTCATTGGGACTCAACATAGGGGGGGTGAATAGCAAAGGGAAGCCCACTCAGTCCAGCGCAGCTCACATCAATTAACATGGATTTTCATTAATTCAGGAAAAATGGAAAACCAATGGATCATATGGACGCATGGGATCAGTCAACTCATTAAACCAAGTATACGCAATGATTGGTCATAAAGTGAGAACACAATAACTATGGTGAGGTGCGAAATAACATGATTAATTCAGATTATAATTTGAAAAAGAAAACACATGACAGGGAGGGTGGAATTTTAATGTGGTGTCATGCTACCAACCATCCAGATGAGAAATCCAAGGGCTCATGTTCATCATATAAATGCATCAAAATGTCCAGATCAATTAAACAAGTCATGTTGAATCCAAATATGCTCATGAAATTCACAATGGATCACAAAATAAATGGGATCGAAGCAAAACAACTCTGACCATAAAACTTCAAATCATCATAAAACACTTAATACTCAAGCATTTTTCAAACAAAATAGCACATAATCATCAGCACAACCAACAGATCACAATGCACACATTTAATTTCATTTCCAGATCCACGAATTTCAAAGTATACATGAGCTTGCAGATCCTTCAAATCACCAAGATAAGATCCCTCCAGCTGCAGATCTACTCCTTTTAACTTCTTATTGCAAAATAAATGCAAAAGAAGCCTTGAATGCTCCTAGATCTTGAGGTTTGAGAGTAACTGCACTTGAATGGTACCTCTTGAAATATGACGTTTCAGCTTGAAGGAGTGGTGGATTAATGATCCTTAGGGTTCAAGGATTCAGAATATGCAATTTGTTTTAGCAATGGGTGAGTGTGTGATGAGATTCGAAGAGAAATGCTTGAGGTGCAAAAACTCTAGAGTGAACAAATGTGATGGATCTGGGGTGAAATGAAACCCTAGTTCTCTTTTATATCATGCCAATACTCAATGCTGAAAGAATGAAAAGAAATGCACGTGAGAGGAGAGTGTGAGGATGATTTTGCAAAATTGGCAAGATTGGTGTGATGAGGTGAAACACTCGTGCACTTCCCTCTCTCTTCTCACATACTGATCATGCTTGATTCACCAATCCATAAGTGGTTTAATCCTGGCCCTTGGATGCTTGAGTCATGCATTTTGTGTGATCATGCAAATTTGCACCTTATGGAATATCTCACCTCTCATGCACGAAATTAATTTTTTCCTTGGGCAAATATTCCTCTCATGCATTGCCTTGCAGCATTATAAGCTTATTTTGTCCATCAAACCACTTGAAAACAAGTTACATGAAGTTTTGCATTTGTGGAAAGCTTGAAATTCATGTTATGCCCTAGAATTTAGGCCATTTTCGAAGAGCATATCTCCCAAACCATGAGGGCTATGAAAATGCTCTTGTACTTTTTAAAATGGGAGGCTTTAATATTCAATTTTCATGTTTGTTGGAAATCCATTTGAAGCTTTTTTCACCAAGTTATGCACACTTGAAAATTAGGGCAAAAGGTTACTAAAAATGGAAAATTTCATGACCAATCTTATGCCAAAAATGAAAAACACCTCAAAACGTCTTGATTCTTGATCTTTGACTTTGCCAAACCTCTTATAAAGTTATAAGAACATCCCTTGTCTTGAAAAACAAGGTTGGACCTTTTTAAGTTTCACAGTTGACTTCTAGAATGCACAGTTGAACAATTTCTTCATCTACAAGAAACTGAAGAAATATCTGACTTCCACAATGCATTTTCTCACCAAATTTCATCCCTAGGATCCTCTTAGCATATGAGAGACTTTTCCCAAATGAAATGGCCAAAGTCACAAATTTTTCATGCTTGAAACTCAAACCCTAATTTGGGATCATTGTGTAGGAGCTTTGCCCTAGCTTGAATTCCCTGATGATCTCTCAACCTCCTGAGCTTTTGTGAATGATCTTAAGCTTGTGAATGCAATGTATACTCCTCATAGGACTTGAGAAAATCCATTGGGCCCCTTGTTATAGCTTGAAATGCTTCAAATACCTCCACAGATGATCATATGCCTAATGCTAGGTCATGAGAATGTTATGCCTCATCTTTCCATGCTAAAATGCCAAGAATATGATATGTTTATGATGAATATGATATAGTATGATTCTTAAAAAGAAGAGGGCAAATTTGGGGTGTTACAATGGATACCTGAGCTGAAGCTTTCACTTTTGGAGCTTTCTGGCCTCTTCTCCTGTGCAAACCCACCCTAATGGACTCCTTGATGATGTTGAGAAGCTTTAAATGAGTTTAGAATGGCTGGATTGAAAGAATGAACTCTTGATGCACCATAATCGTGTTTGTGTTTGGCTGACTTTTAAGGCTTGGAAATGGTTGGGAAATGATCTATGGATGATGGTGAGTTGATCTATGTAATTTGTTTGAAGTTTTATGGCTTGTGCAGTGTGTTTCGAAGAGATGAAGGTTGAGGGTGATTTTTATGAAACTTGGCTTATGGGATGATTCAGGTTCCAAGGTTATGTGAATTGGCTTGCTTTTGGTCCACATAACATGTCTCTATTGGCCAGAGAGTGGGTGGTGGCCTGTGGTGATTGGTATGGGTTCATTTGCAAGAAGTCAACAACTTGTGTACCATAGGCATGGGCTTATGCAGAAGTTGTTTCATGGCATGTCTGGCCTCAGCATGAATCAAGGAGGTCCATGGAATTGAAATTATGCAGCTGGATGGCTTGGAGGGAAAGATTTCATAGGGTTTGCAAGACTTTGCATTTTCGCCCCCTTTGAGAAATCTTGTGATGCAAGGCATGAAAACAAATGATTCCTTGGGCAATTATGATCACAATGCATTGTACTATGTTTGTATGATGCCTAGAGATGCATTAGAGGTCACAAAATGACTTGGCAAGTGGTTTTGCAAAAAATCCTCTTTGGTGTATTCTTGAAAATTATAGGATTTTTGCCAACTTTGCAAGGCCATAACTTGAGTTCCATAATGAATTAGAACATGTTCTTGTACTTTTTGAAAAGGGAATGATCCAATCTACAACTTTCATGACCAACAATATTTCATTTGAAGCATTTTTGGTTGATAAAGAGGAGGTTGAAGAACTTTCCCAAAATGGAATGTTTCCATTATAAGTCATTTCCATTTTTGGCAACTTTTGGTTTAGCTCAAATTTATTCAATTTTGAGAACTTACAAGCACTTAAGATCAAATAAAGATCATATAACTTCAATTTGATGAAAATACCCCTTTGGTTCCATTGTTGGGGGCCTCAGATGCCCTGATTTTGCTCTGACTTGCTCAAGAAGTTACCCAGTGAACAGATGACTTCCACAATGAATTTCTTCATCAAACTTGGTACATATGATCCTTATAACATATTAAGAACATTAGAAACAAGAATGTCCCAAAAATTTGGAGTTAAGGCCTCTGAAACCAAAACCCTAATTTTGGTCATCTATGTAGTGAAAACCCTAGCTCTGCTTCCATGCCTTGCCAGTTCTTGTGATTTCTTGACTAAATTGATCTTTTAGGGATATAATATGATGATATAACACACATAGACCTTCTTGGAATGATTGTAGACCTTTGGAGTGGCTCAGATGGATCCTTGGATTGCTCAAATCACAAACCCTAGATGCAGATGAACTTGAACTATGCAGTGAAACAAAAATACAATATGCGATGGTATGCTTATGTTTATGCAACAAATGAAAGATCACAAGCCAATGGTGTGGAATTAGTGAGGAAAAATTTGGGGTGTTTACAACCTCTAGTTAAGCTCTAACTATCCTAGTTGATAGTTAAAACCAGGGTTAGGTTAGTTGGAGGTGTTATGGTACCATGGTGAGCATCCTAGTTATGGTGGAGCTGATGATGATTATGCATTGTTATATAATGGTGTGGAATGGTTGATGATGTTGATGTTATGGTCTTTGCTGCAACATGAGGTGTAGTGAGAGTGAGGTGCACATGATCACCTTTTCCACCTATGGTAAGGAGTCTCTTATATAGTACATGCATGTGTTAGGCTAAATTAAGTAAAAAAGAAGAATGAGTATGTTTGATGCGTGTGTGTGTGTGTGTTGACTGAAGAAAAACAAACAAGAGTGTTACACAACCACTTCTATTTTGGTCTCCAAGAACTCAATGAAAACCTTGAACTTTAATGGAGGTTTTCTTCATGTTAAATGCATGAAATGAAATGATTTTTGTTGCAATGGATAGGGGATGCATGATAGAACTAGATTGGTATTTGAAATGAGGCTTGGAAGATGATAAAAAATTCCTTAGAACACCACAAAGCAAAACTATCCCCATGGGCGTGTCATCTTGGGCCTGACCTTAGGGCAAAAATCAGTTTTGAGGACTCCTCTTTGAACCATCATATCTCCTCATACATTGATCCTATGAAAAAATTCCAAACATCAAAATTGTAGAGGAGATAAAGATGAACAACTTTGATGTTCAAAAAAATTTCATTTGAAGATTTCTTGATGGAAAAAATGGCTTTACATTCAGCACACTACATGTTTGATGAAATGACAAGCTTCTGGCTCGCCCATGACCAAGTTGCCTAACCAATTTGCCCTAGTTTTGCTCCACTTTGATTGATCATGTCTCTCTCAATTTTGATCCAATGGAGGTGTTCTTGTTATGTATTTGAAGCTTGGAACAAGATATTTTGTTATGGCCTGGTGGAATTTTGATTTGATGTTTTAAATTTGAGAAAGCTTGACTCAAAGAGAGGTGTCAAAATGGCCAAAAGTTTCCATTTTTGGCAACCCTAACCTTTCTATTTTTGGCAGCTTTGTGATTTCTTGATTTTTCTATGAATCTCTTGACTTGTTTTGATCAAATATTCACCATTTATAATATTTGACTTGTGGACCATGAATTTGACCTCAAAAAGTCAAGAGTTGACTTTTTCCTCTGCACAATTGACTTTTCTTCAATTTCTTGATTTTCAAGTAATTGAACAATTAGCAACCTTCTGAAATGATCCAATGAACAATCCTCCACCCTTAGATACTTGATAGGATATAGAAACCTTTGAGATCAAGTTTGCATCAAAATTTCATCAGGAGACCTCTTGAATAAAAAAAACCTAATTTTGTATCGTTTTTGTTAGAAGGTGATGCACTGCTTCAACTTCTTGACCAACTTTCATCTTCAAGTGGCTTATGGGATCAAATGAGATAATATAAGATATAAGAGACCCTTGAATCTTGTTTGGAGACACTTTGATCTTATTCTTTGGCTTTGGATGATCAAAACTTTGAAAATCACCTAATCACATACCCTATGTTTCAACCAATGATATATGCTTCATTTTTTATGACTTGAATGCAATGCAATGCATGACAGTGTATGCTAAATGATGTGAAAATGAGAGGGAAAGTTTTGGGGTATTACACTTAAGTCCCCTTATTATTCAATAAATTATAATGTCGATCCATGATATTATGTGTCATTCTTTTAATCCTAACATGTTGGTTTTTTTCGTTTCATTAAGTGTTGCTTGAATCACAAGTTAGAAAATTTGAATCAAGGTGTTAAGTTGTTTGATTAGAATCATGTACATTATATGACTTGAATCATGCAAGTTGTGAAAATTGGATTTAGCTATCTGTGATTTGATAGAATCACAAGATGAACTTGACTCGAATCATTACTCTCCATGAAAGCTAGAATTAGGCTATGCTTAATTTTACTTGAATCATGAGCTTAACTTGATTCAAATCATGGTAAAATATGACTTGAATCATGTTTTGCACTTGATTCTTATCATGGCTTTGAATAATGATTCAAATCATAACTTCAAAATTCGAAAATTCCACTGTATATTTCAGTAGTTGTTTTTTTATCCAAGTAATGGATGATTCTCGCATTATAAACTTTATTCATGATGAAATATTCAATGAAACTTTTAGAAAAAAGTATCACTTTGTATTTCCTTCTATATTGTGTCTATTCCTAGCACCTTTGTATCTTTATCTTATTTAAAAAACAACTTCTTGAGTGTTATCTATGAATTATATCTCTCTTTTTTTACATTGTATGTGTAATTTTGTTGTTTAGAAAAACCAAACAAAGAGAGTTGATCGTTCTCTTTGGTCCTCTTACCTATACCACTAGGTCCATTTTGGTTCTTTTTCTTTTAAAAGTTCCAAATTGGTCCCTTATGTTCTCTAACAGAAGTAAAGTAGTCATTTCCGTCAAATATTGATTAAATGCGTTAGAAATTAGGGATATGGAAAGATAAGATGGCGATAGAAATGACATGGCAACTGGTGTGACATAATTATTTTTTATAGTTACATTTAATAATTAAATGTTTAAATTAATTTATTTAGAAAATATATTTAAGTTAATTGTCACAAGTTTTAATATAAAATATTTGGTCTTGAAGCTCGAGTTCTTTACCATAGTAGCCCAACAATCAAGATATATTATTATAGTGTGAAAAATGCTTTATAAACACTCAAATTTTATGTTGCAAATTCGATGTGGGACTTCAAATGTCCTTTTCATCTTCTTTAACAACTAAACAGATCATTTACTACAGTACGTACTCAAATTACAATCGGTATCCCTGATACCTTACTAATATTGTCTTTGTTTGAATTCACTGGTTGTATCATAATATCTCCATAGTATCAACGAATTTTTCCACAAACTGAAACATTTAGGGTCAATTTTATTCTTGTGTAATCTTGGGAAAAAGGCATGAAATAAAGATTTGGACTTTATTTGGATTCTACAGTTCATAGTAGTTTTCCTGCACAATAGATGGTAAATGTTTAGTATGATGGTGAAGAGAACAAAACCACAGTTGCACTGTGATTTATCATGAAAAATGGGGAAAATTTGCAAAATGGATGAAGGATTTGTGTAGGTTGATGGTGAAGGAGAATATATAGTTTACTGAAACTTTTATGAAGAAAAAAAAAGGTTTGTTGTGGATGTTGTTATATGTTGGAGAGATGATTTGAAAAGGGTGATGAAAGTTAATGAATATGATGTGGTGTGGAGGCATTCATTAGTGTTGCAGTAATTGAGCTTTTATTGGTTTATGTTTGATGTTATAAAGTTTGTATATGGAAAGGTGATAATGAATATGATGCGGTATGGAGGCTTTCATTAGTGTTGTAGTGTAGTAACATGTGAATACACATGAATATATTATATTATATATTTTTTCTAACAGTTTCTTTGGCTTGGTTCTCATAAAGTCAAGAGTTTTCTTATTTATTTCATAACATTTGGTGTGTGCTCATAGTTTTTTTGGCTTAAAATAATATCCTTTTGGGACTTTCATAACAGTCCAGTTTTAATTTTGTGGATATAATGCTTTCTGCTGCATATGCTATATAAAATTACACGACTCTCCTCCAAAGTCAATTGATGAGTGTCGCTCCCGGGATTTTCATCCTAGTACAAACGCGAAAGTGGCGCGAAAAAGGTAGAGTCGCCAGCCAGGCATTTTTATCCCGAAGGAACGGGAAAGGTAATGCTGCACAAACCTAAGGAAGAAGGAAATAACGAGGTCTTGCGAACCAAAGATATGGGTTCGGGAGTCGGTAACGAAATGGGAAGGTATTAGCACCACAATCCGTCTGTCGTACCCGACGGGATCTACGCTTGTTAGTTTGTTTCAAAGGGTGAGAAATAAGATGCTGCTGAAAAAATGAACTGCTACTGGAATGAGAATGGAAATGAGAAAGGGAATGAAAAGAAAGAACGAAAAGAAAGAGGGAAATGTAGGGAAAATAAAGAATGTGCTCGAACGGGCCCTACCTCTCTACCTACATACCTCATCGGGAAAATAAGGATCAGAGTCGACGTAGTTCGCCTAACTAAGGTGGGAACTTTGTTTGTGTTTTTTATGAGCTGGAACTGCGTATGTCTATGCTCAGGTGTTGCAGGCTCGTCTGGTATGAGTGTGTTTACCGTATTGCATGCGAGACAAGTCGTCGCAAGTTCGCGTTGAGAATGAATGAGGTGAGAAGAGAAGTTCCCGCAGGAGAGTCGCTTATTGTGTTTGTTTTGTCTTTTATGAGAAATTTTTTGAATTTGTTTGTGAACATTCTCATACTAATACCTATCCATCGTGGTAAATACTTACACCTCGCCCCGAAACAGGACGCGTATAAGTACCCCCCAACAAAGTCTCATGGCGTATAAGAACATTCAACCTTTATTAGTGTCGCTCCCACCAAAATGAGGCTAGGTCAAATGGGGTACAGACGCAAACGGTCGGCGAAAGAGGATATGAGAACACACAGGGGTGAACTCAAGAGAAAAGAAAGAGTCGCCAGCTAGGCATTTTTATCCCGAAGGAAAGGTAATGCTGCATAGACCTAGAAAAGATATGGATAAGACGGTTGCGAACCAGAGAGACTGAGAAAGGGGGTTGGTTACAACCTGGGAAGGTATTAGCACCCAGATTGTCCGCCGTACTCAACGGGATCCACGCTTAAAAGATTTGTGTTTTAAAGGGGTAGTGTCAGTGCTTATCTGTGTATCAAAGCTGGAAAAGAATGCAAGTGTTAGTGTAAAAGAAATGTGAAGTGTATAAGAGAAGTGTCAGTGTAAGAACAGGAGTGAAATGCTCAAGAATATGAGGCTTAAAGGGTGATGCTGGAAAGAATGGGAATATAAAGAGACTTTTGTTCGATAACCGTTAAGTTATGCCTACGTATCCTCTCGTGCAATGAGGAAGTCAGAACACCGTAGTTCGACCCAAAGAGACTGAAAGGTAAATTGACTTATGAACTGCTTACTTGTCTATGCTCAAGTGTATGACCTGTCTGGCTCAGGTGCAAACTGTCTTGCATTAGACGGGAGAAGCAAATTCTCGTTTGTGAGTGAATGAGGTGAGAAAAGAATCCCGGAGGAGACGATTATTGTTTGTTTTTTTGTATTTTCAGTCTTTTATTGCTTTTGGAGATTTTGTCATAAGAAAATGAGCTTAAGCCTAAACCAATGGGTTAGAAAACTCACCACATCCTCCCTCTGATTAGGGGTAATGAGAATACTTTAAGTGTGAAGTCAGCTTCTCACACTTAATCACCCTGATGCAGGATTAAGATCATTAACCTACTTGTGATTATTAGGATGTTTTTGTTGTTTTTGTTTAGTGTTGAGTAATGAGACTAAGTCATAATCAAGGATTAAACAGACTCATTATACCATCCTAATAGAAGGATAATAGATGAGAATGTTTAAGCTGAGGAAAGCTCCTCAACTTAATCCATGATTAGGGATTAATCTCATGACAAAACAAAGCCTTTATTAGATGGATTTTAGTTAATGATAAGATGAAGAAGTGATTTTTATGATTTGTAAGACAACTTGAGGAGGACTTGTCCATTAACACTAGGGTTAGTCCTTCTTAACCAATTAAGGAAGAATTAGAACCCTAATGCAAGGCCCAAGTTACAAGCTTGATGTCTTGATGATTATTGAGTGGATTGATTGAAGGAGTTAAACACATTAAGGGTTTAACACTTAGGATTAAAGTTATACACTCCATCCTAATAGAAGGATGCAGGCATAAGCTTAATCACAAAGCCTTAAAGCCTTTAGGGTTTAGTCCCTGATTATGAGATGAGAAGAGAAGACTCAAAGATGACACAAAGGTAAAAAGCTAAATGGGGGACTAATCAATCCTAAAAAGTTATCATGCTTGGAAGTCCTAGGGTTTGTGAGGCTTAAGAGAAAGATCTTCAAAGAGCCACCAAGGAGAGAAGCAGATGAAAGGGGCAAAGAGAAGCAAAACAACTTGCTTCACTTAAGAAGTCAAGTTGCTTGAAGAAAGAAAGTAAGATGAACAAGAATGAGCAAGCTCAATCCAAACACATACAAAAGGCAGCAAAGATGCATAAGAGAGATGAAAAGAAAATGTGAGAAGTGAAGGAAAATTCACTTCTCAATACATCTTACCACCTGAAAAGTTAGTAAAGAAGTGAAATGCAATGCAAATGAGATGAAATGTGATGATGCAAACCAAAACCAGAAGCATGGGTATGATGTTATTGATGCTAAGAGATGATGCAAACATGAGGCAAGACAATAGAATGATCATACAAGTATGTGGATGCAAGAGAAGCATGCTTTGAACCATGGATGTTCATGAAAAGTTATGAAATGAAAATGACATACAACATGGCAAATGAATGATGCAATGATCAA
Source organism: Lathyrus aphaca (assembly GCA_963966055.1). NCBI lineage: Eukaryota > Viridiplantae > Streptophyta > Magnoliopsida > Fabales > Fabaceae > Lathyrus > Lathyrus aphaca. The sequence goes on from OZ014520.1 coordinate 88,717,601, forward strand.
ACATGATTCTAACATGTCCTAAGATGTGTTATGAATCAAATGAATGCACAAAATGTCATGGCAAGTCATGATATGCAAACAAATGGAAGATGGATGCAAAGGAAGGCATGAATTAGGGTTATATGCAACATACAAAGCAAAAATCCAAAACCAGAAGCAAATGACATGATAAAAATTTGAAAATTCAATCAAAGGAACCCTAAACCTATACAAACTCACTTCCCAAAGGAGGGGATCCAACTCTTAACCTAGTGAGAGTTATGAATTTTCTAAGATTGCTAGGGTTTTAAGGTACCTTGTCAAGAAAAATGCTAAACAAATTGAAAATGCAAGATCAATTCATGCCAATTTTACCCTATAAACTACATGTTATGCAAGATGCAATGCAAAAAGAACCATTGTCCAACTCTCAATGGTTAGGCATAAATGAATTTTTGAAGTTTGTCACAAAATATTGCCTTGAAATGAAATAAAATCCCAAGAAAATTGTCAAAAGGCATCAAGAACAAAAAAGAAATTTGGTTTGAGAGTTGGACAATGCTTCTAAATGTTTTTAAATGTTACATGAATTTTTTTTGTGATTTTTAAATACCTAAAAGTATTTTTAATTAATTAATTTTCATTAATTAATTAAAAATAAACTCTTAAATGATTTAAAAATAAATTTTAATGAAAAATAAAAAATAAAAATATTTTTGTGTTCTGAATATTAATGGAATGTTTGACAAAAAATTTCAGAATTTTTTAAAGTGTTTTGCTATTTTTAAAAATTCGTGGAAGTTAAATATAAAACAAATGAAATTAAAATGAAATTAAATGAAAAATGGAAAAGTCAAATGATCTGAAGGCTGAGGTTCAAATAAAAAGGGAGGGAATTGACCAGCGCGCGCATCTGGACGGCTCACATTCAAACTACGCTAATTAAGTCATTAACCCTAATCTGAACCCTAAACATTTTCAGGTGACCGGAACAGTGTTCCGGTCATCTTCTCCGGCAAGGTGAAATCTCAATCTCTCTTAATACGCATCAAATCCTCACAAAACTCTCCAGAATCAACCTATGCACATCACTAAACATAAATCCTAACTCAAACAACATTTATTTTCCGTGAATCAAAGGAATCAAACAAAAACATTTTTTACGGGCAAACTTTCAGATCATCATAACATGCTTGTTTCTAGCTCATTTTCAAAAATAAATAGATCCCCATGATCAGGGTAACATGTAGAACAACATTCTAACAAGAAAACAAGGTTCTGGAAAATTTGTTCATCATGTTACCTGAGGTTGAGCTTTCAATCCAGGAGCTTTCTAGCTGCTTCTCTGGCTCAAACAAGTCCCAATGATCCTCCTTAGAAGCTTTTGACACTTAGCTGGAGTTTATATGGCTTTTAGAGAGAGTTGGCAGAAGCTCAGGCCAAGGGAGTGTGAAAATCGTATTTGTGATGTGGGATGTTTCAGGCTAAAACAATGGTTGGGAAATGATCAGAGGATCATGGTGAGATGTTTTGTGAAGTTTGTTTGAATGTTTGATGCTTGTGCTGTGTGTTTCGAAAGGTTTTGCATAAGAGGTGAAAAATGAGAATGCTGGCTTGTGTGTGTATTCAGGCTGAGTTGTGTTATGTGTTGGGTTGCTTTTGGTACACATTTCAATCCTTGATAGGTCAGAGAGTTGTTGTGGAGCAGTGTGATTGGTATGGAGCAAAATGCATAAAGTCAACTTTTTGTGTAAGAGAGGTATGGGCCATTTCTGTCAAGGTACAAATCATGGCTTGGCTGCAGCTTGAAACAAGGAGAACCATGGAAGAGGTTTAGAGGCAATGCAGCAAGTTGAATGAAGTGTATGAGATGTTTTGCAATTTTCAACAAAGTTTGGCCCCTTTGGAAATTCATGAAGTTCAAAGCATCAAAATGCATAATCCTTGGGCCAATTCTGATTTTTAGGAGTCACATGATCATGTTGTAATGCGTTTGTGCACATTTGAGGTTTTTAGAACACTTGATCATACCATTTTGCAAAATGCCTCTTTGGTGGAAGACTTGAAATTATGTGATTTTTCCCAACTTTGACAAGCCATAACTTTTGATCCAAAATGAATTAGAACAAGTTCTTGTACTTTTTGAAAAGGGAATGATCCATTCTACAACTTCCATGACCAAAGTTTTCCCATTTTAAGCATTTTTGAATCAAAAAGCAAGGGTTGAAAAAGTTTCCCAAAATGGCAATTTTCCATTACAAGTCACTTTCCCAAAAAGTCAACTTTGCAAATGGCTTGGAATTATTCAAATTTGTGAACTTCCCACATCTTATATGATCAAATAAAGATCATACACAATAAAAATGATGAAGAACACCCTTTGGTTGGGTCATTGGGGGCCTCAGATGCCCTGATTTTGCACTGACTTGCTCAAAAAGTCAACTCTTGATTAGATGCCTTCCCCATGGAATTTCTTCATGAAACTTGATATGCATGATCCTTATAACATATAGAGACCAATAGAAACAAGAATGAACAAAAAATTTGGAGTTATGGCCTTTGAAACCAAAACCCTAATTCTAGGTCATCTGTGCAGTCAAACCTGGCTCTGCTTCCATGCCAATCTCAGTTCTTGTGATTTTTTGGCTTCTTTGACTTTGAGAGGATATAATATGATGCTTGGACATACATGGACCCCTTTGAAGTGATTGATGACCTTTGGAGTGGCTCAAGAAGCTTTTGGATAGCTCAGATCACAAACCCTAGATGCAGATGACTTAGAAGCAATGCAGTGAATCAAAAATGTGGTATGAGATGTTATGATTGAATTTATGTATATGAGAAGATCACAAGCCATGGTGTGAATGGGTGAGGGCAAATTTGGGGTGTTTACAATTAGGTATTTTATTATTTTCTTCATGAGGTGAGAAAGAAAGAATCAAGTTGAACAAAGGGAAAAACTAAGGGAACTAAGACGCAACCCTAATTTAGTTATTATATTCAAAAGGGAAATCCTAATGGTTTGTGAGGTTTTTTCTATTCCTAAGGAAGAAGGAAAAGAAGAAAAGAACTAGAACTCAACTTACTTCCTAAGGAAGTTAAGTTGGTTCTAAAGAGGGTGAAGCCTATACAAGTGGAATACAAATATTAAGGCAAAAATGTAAAATAAAGTGAATAAGTATTAGTTCAAAATGTATATTAAAGCACATAAAACAAAAATAAAGCTAAACATATCATGTAAACACCACTTGAACGATTTCTAAGCCTAATTCCTAAAACTAAAGGATCTTACATGATATCAACATTCTAAAATCAGTGGCTAAACCATACTAAGGCCTTCTAATATTCTACGATCAAGCCTAATTAATCTATGTCCTAATGCACCATAAAATCCTAAGCTAAACTAGATGGATTTACAATGGAAAAATTGACTAAAATCAATGCACTAAAAAATAGTAAAAGTCCAGGAAAAAATATGAAATTCATTCCCTAAGGTCCCTAACATGAATCTAATATTGTGTTAAAAAAATATCCTAAAAATTCATAACCTAACTATGTCAAATGGTCACTTAAATCTACCTAAGAACTATTCACAATTTTACACAAACAACACTATCAAAACAGTGGATAAAATGGCCTAAAAAATATAACAAAAATTATTCCAGGTTCTATTATAAGTCCTATAATCATAGCAAAAATAATGGGACAAAATTCATACAGGAAGTGGGAGAAATAAAATGTACAAAATGAAGTGTTTATGAAAGAATTCAATATAAAACTAATTAAATGGAAAATCGAAATTAAATTGAAAAATGGCAAAAATCAGAAAGTAAAAATGTAGAAAAGTTCTAAAATGAGTTAAATCCTACTGTAACTTTTATAAAATTTTATTATGTGTTTTCATATTTTTTATGGATTAAAAGTGAACTAAACTAAAACAGAAATTAAAAAAAAAATGAAATAAGAAATGTGGGGCGCAGAAAGTAGATTTTATTAGTTAAATGAAAGATGGGTTTTCCAAATGGGGTGCGAAAAGCAAAAGGAAAGGGCCCAATAGGCACAGGCTTGGTGGTGTATGTAGTGGAATCTCAATCAACCTTTTTACTTCAATATGGACCACACGATCAAGTCTTCTCATTGGGTATTCTAATTAGACGTTTCACAAACGCGAGCACATGAGACCTATGGGGTACTACTCACACGTGAACAACCGATGGAACAGCCTACCGGACAGTGAAAAGTGTCACCACCAGTGTGGCTAGGGAATCCAAAAAGCATCCAATCTTATCTCTTGGCATTTTGAATTAGTGGATTAACTGCAAATTAAATGGGGCTTGATTGCTCTTAACCACATAATATTCTTTTAACTTCTTAGGATAATCTCTTAATATCAACATTAATTAACTTAATTGTTTTCTTTATGATTAACAAATAAAAAAAATACAAAGAGGCCAAAAGGGGCTGAAGAACAACATATGAAACCCTAAGCTCTTCTTCTTTCTCTCTTCCGCCACCCTCATCGTTACCTCCTTCTCTCCACTTCCTCCATCATCTTCTTCACCGCCAACTAAACCTAACCTTTCTCATAATCCTAAACCTAAACTTCCTAACACAAATCATGAGTTCGAAAACACAACATCACTATACTCCAATAAATCACCAAATCGGAGCCACGGAAGCTAGAGAAACCAAAACACCTAAAGAAGTTCATGTACCTTAACTCGGATGATGTGATGATAATCGAAGAAGATGGAAGCCGAGGAAGAGTTAATGACGTTGATGTGGAAGCAGAGCGTTAAAGGTTCGTGACAACGTTCTTGATTGAAGATCAGCGAAGAAGGTACTTGAAGGTGATGATGAAGTTTTGTTAAGCTCTCCCTGTGTATTGAAACTTCTACTCTTCGTTTTCCGAATCCAGAGTTTCTGTAGTTGTGATGTGTGCGTGTGTTGTTTTTATTCGTCGTTGTTCTTGAAGTGTGAAGCGGACGTGTTATTGAGTTATCTTCGTCGATTTGCAAATGAAAGTTTCGTTGATTGTTGTGAATTCGTTGAATCCATTGAGTGTTGTGGTGTTGGATTGTTGTGACGGTTATGGATTCGCCAAAGCTAAATTGTGATTCTTGAGATGAAGAAGACAAAGTAGACCTCAAATAAACAAGAGGATTCAGGTATCACTTCGATCTTCTTTTTTCTTCTCACTGATGCGGTTCTGAGTTTTTGTTGTTATGCTAGTGCAATGGATTTGATGAATTTTACCTGAAGCATTGTGTTATCCTTGATCCTTGAATTTGCAAGTTGGTGAAGGTGATTAAAGGATGACGAAGCTGATGAACATTGATGATGAAGTTCGATAGGATATGATGCAGATAGGGTTGAAAAATCACTGCAAAAAGGAGAACTTGAGGATGGTGATGAATTGATGAAGATGTGTGAGAAGGAACTGAGAGAGATTCATAAGTAATCAAGAAGGTGGTGAAGAGATTGAAAAAGAATGGTGAAAAGATAGAAGAAGAATGGTGAAAAACGGATTGGAGAGGGATGATTTTGATTTATAGAGGATGGATCCAACTTCTGTGGAGAGTTTCTCAGGTGAACCTTCTAGATGCAATCGGTTATTTTTCAGTTATCAGTTTTGGATTTTGCTCAATTCTGTTATGAATTTCTATTTTTGATTGTGAAGTTTGTTGGAGTTGAAGGTGATGACTGAATTTATGTTTTGTTAGGAATCTTGTTAGAGATTGATCAGAGTGTTGAAGAAGCTTGTGTCGGTTTTCTATTTTTGCCCTTTCCTGTTGCGAAAATTCCCCTGTTTTTTGAAGATGGAAGTTGCGGCTTCAGTTGATGATTGAAGTTTTTTTTCAAGTGCAGATTGCAGAGTTCTTTTTTATTTTTTGTTCAGTTTCCGGAAATAATTTGTTATAACCATTTTCTGTTATGTCATTTTCCTCTGTTATGCAGTTTGGGACTGTTCCAAAATTTGAAGGGAATGTCCTTTGTAATTGTTTGTTAGATTTGTAACTGATTTCTTAATAATAAATTCCTATTGAAGATTTTGTAGTGAACTCTTTTGATTCATCAGTTAACCAAATTTCAATTAGAATTCTATAATCATTTCTTTCTGATATGATATGTTAGCTATCACCCTCTTTTAGTCTTTTTCAGAGTTTTTGATGCTGGAAAATATTCAACTTCCTAACTATATCATGATAAGCATAAGAACATGAGAAATCCAGCAACTAAATACCACAATGGGCCAAAGTGTCTAATATTTTTTTCAGAAAGTTCCAGCACTGTAACATTATCCATAAAAACTTAATGCCCATTCTAAAGATGGACTTAATAATTGTGCCACTACATTGAACAATAATCATCCCTAGCTTTTCTTTAATCTTCCATTTGTATCATTTTCTCCATGTTATCAGTTACATAATGTCGATGGTTGGATTCAAAATGAATAAACGGGTCGGATGGACTTGTATTTCAAATCTCAAGCATTCCTCTTGATCATATCCCAACACATTCAATCCATATCAAAACCTTAAAATCCAAAGCTAATTGTATTCTCCGCCAATCCCCCACTCCAATCAATAAACAAAATTAATCTGAACCACACTCAACAATCAGATGATAAGCCATTAGTGCCCTGAGAACTCCTCGAAACATGTTCTTGACATAAATCCTTATATTACAATCTTCAATTGATGAGTACTTAACAAACTCAATTAAAATAATGAATTTCGTCCCTTTGAAAATTTAGAAAAGTAAGTACTGTTTGGAGACATGGGTGCATTTTGGAGAAGAATAACCTTGGTAACGTGAAGAAGAAGAAATTCTTAATAACCATGAATCAAAACCCTAATTTCAAATGACCCTGATCCCACGCCTTAGGAGCTCATGAAATGCATGATTATGATGTTAATGACCTAATGGAAATGCAGACAAATCCGAAGCAAAAAGTCAGTTAGGGTAAAAAGATAAGAGGGAAAATTTTGAGGTATTATAATGAGGAGGATAGTGAAATACCTAAGTTATTTCCTGCTCAGAAAAAGAAACTAAGGCAAAAACAGAGGAGCATGAAGATGCAATGCAAAAACATGGGGTTTTAGAAGTCCCACATTGGATATTTAACAACAAATATGAGTGTTTATATATAGTTTGTTCACACAATAATAATAAAACTTGACTATTTTGCGGGTATTGTTAAGAATACGGGCTTTAGACCCACATATTTTATATTAAAGTTTCTGAAAATTAATTTAAATATATTTTCTAAAAAGATTAATAAAAAATAATTTTGCCACCTCTGCCACATAGTTCTTGTTGTTTCCACCTCAACTGACACGTCATCTCAACTAACTTTGTTTGCCAATATTTAACGGAAATAACTACATTGATTCAGTTAGATAACATAAGGGATCAATTTGGAACATTTAAAAGAAAGAGGACTAAAATGGACCCAGTGGCATTGGTAAGGGACTAAAAAGGATATCAAGCCTTGTTTTTTTATCCAAGTAATGGATGATTCTCTCATTATGAACTTTTTTCATGATGAAATATTTGATGAAACCTTTAGAAAAAAGTATCACTTTGTATTTCCTTCTATATTATGTCTATTCCTAGCACCTTTGTATCTTTATCTTACTTAAAGAATAACTTCTTGAGTGTTATCTATGAAATTATATCTCTTTTTTTACATTGTGTGTGTAATTTTGTTGTTTAGAAAAACCGGACAAAGATAGTTGATCGTTCTTATAATGATTCATTATTGATCAAGCTCATGATAACCTTCAAGATCTAAGACTCATTGATCAATCATGTGATGATTCTCTTTTTTGGTATATTTTGTGTGTTCTTCATTCACTAACATCTAATTACTTATTGATATCTTGTGAATTTGTGCGTGTATGTGTATGTGTATGTGTATGTGTATGTGTGTGTGTATGTGTATATGTATGTGTATGTATGTGTGTATGTGTGATTCTTTTGTTATTGATCCTCATGTTCAACTATAGTCCTTATTAAATGTTGTGGACCCTCATCTCTAAAAATTGAGTATTTGAGGGAGACTATTGGTACATTAGATTATTTAATGTTTTTGTGTGATGTTTTTTGTTTGTAACAAGTGCAAAGATTGTTTATTGAATGTGGTTTGGACATTGTGTTATCCATCAAGAGGAGGGTTTCAATATATTTAATGGAAGACTTTGGCGAAGTCGAGTACAAACTATTTGTAAGAAGGAGTTGAAAGGTGTCAAACTTTGCTGAAGTTTTGTAAAGACTGCCGTAGACAAAGTTCGAAGTTGTCCAATTGAACACTTAGCTAATGGCAATCACTCAGATAAGAAATATGTGGGATCAGGGGTGACAATCACATACGAAAACTTGGAGAAGCTTATTATGGATATCAAGGTTATTGGATCAAGATCATTGAAAATCTTGTTTGTGTTAGTAGTTTGAGTATATGAATCAACATAGAAAATTATCATGTGATATTTCGTTGTAATCAAAATGCTTGTATCAAACTGATGAAATAGTGGAAGCAAAGACGAATGTTGAACCACTATCTATCTTTGTGTACCTTTCTTTCTTTCCTTATTTGTTTTAATTTTCTACATGTATAACTATAACTATTGAATTTTTTCATCGCTTATACGACATTTAGACTAGGTTTTGCTTATAGCGATTTAATGTATAAGCTTAGGTTTGTGATGCATTAAACCTATTGGATCATCATAAATCTAATTATGTTTTGAATGAAGTTCTATGAAATGGTTATTAAATCAATTTGTTTAAAAGAGACTATGATTATCTTGTAATTAATTTGCATTAGAAAGAATTATGTCTTTAGTGGCATCTTGTTATACTTAATATGATTAATTGAATGAGAAGCTTCCAAACTCTTTGTGTGTTACTGTTGTGAATTAGATACCTTAGAAACAAAATATAATAGGTTTCTTTGTGATTAGTTAGGAAACCCACAAGGGTTAGGGTTAAGGGTTACCAAAATAACAACAAGGATTTGTTATAAACGGCTATTCTTTCCTTTCTCTTTAAATAAGATTACAAGTATACAAGAATAACAAATAACCTCTCTCACTTTTGTATTAGGGTTTTATCTTCCTATTTTCCCTTATATAAAATATGAGAGAATAGTATGTTATTTATAATAACTAACACACTAACCTAATGGGATTTTTAACAATTACCCATTACAAGCTAACTTTGGGTACACGCTAACTTAAACAATTGGATCCATAACACAAGGCCCAATTAAACAATAACATGTGAGCAGACTTTGACGACATACTATTCGTACTAAGGTTTGTTCTAATATTCCACAAATCTCCACCTTGGAACACACCCTATACTAACAAGAAACAAACTAGCTTTCTTCATGCAGTTTATCAACTGCATACAGTGGAAAAACTTGCAACTGGGTAACATCTTGGTGATCATATCAGCATCATTATGATCTATCGAAACCTTCAGTGCTTGGACTTCTCCACGCTCAATTACCACTCTGACAAAATGCATCCTCACATTAATGTGCTTGGTTCGCTCATGATAGACTGAGTTCTTCGACAGGTGTATTGCACTTTGACTATCACATTTAACAATGATACTTCGACCTTGAAGTTTTAGCTCCTTTGCAAAACCTTCAAGCCACAATTCTTCCTTTACAACTTCAGTTAGAGCAATATATTCCGCTTCAGTGGTTGATAAGGCAACAACCTTCTGAAGTTTTGCTTTCCAACTAATTGTTTACCAAACATAGTGAAAACATATCCAGAAATAGATTTTCTAGAATCCATACAACCTGCATAATCAGAGTCGACATATCCTTCGATTGCTGCTTTACTATCTTCACCCAAGGCTCCACCATAAATTAGGACTCTATTTAGAGACCCATTTATGTACCTTAAAATCCACTTCAATGCTTTCCAGTGAGCCTATCCAGGATTCGACATGTACCTACTTACAATACTTACTGCATATGTTATGTCGGGTCTAGTACATACCATAACATACATCAAAGAACCTATTATATTAGCATATGGAATGCTATTCATATAAGCTCTTTCGACATCAGTACCGGGACACTAATCTATACTTAGCTTGAATTGAGGGTTTGTTGGAGTCACAACAGGATTTGAATTCGACATACCAAACTTAACAAGAATCTTCTTCAAGTATGCCCCTTGAGATAAGCATAAGTTTGACTACTTTCTATCTCTTCGGATGTCAATCCCAAGAATCCTGGATGCAGCTCCCAGATCCTTCATATCGAACTCTTTATTGAGTTCATCCTTCATCCTTATTACATCTTCAACATTGTTGCTTGCTACTAGAATATCATCCACATAAAGCAACAAAATAACAAATGAATTACCAGGTTGAAATCTGAAGTAAACACAATGGTCGAACTGACTTCTTATGAAACTTATGTGTGCCATGAACTTGTCGAATATCTTATTCCACTGTCAGGGAGATTGTTTCAGCCCATATAAAGATCTCTTCAGTTTGCACACATACTCTTATTTTCCCACTTCAACATACCCTTCAGGTTGCCTCATCAGGATTGTTTCATTAAGATCACCATACAAGAACACAGTCTTCACATCCATCTGTTCCAATTCAAGTTGAAATTGTGCCACCATGGTAAGCGACATTCGAATGGACTTACGCTTCACAACAAGATAGAACACATCATTGAAGTCGACACCTTCTTTCTGAGTGAACCCCCTTGCAACCAACCTTACCTTGTATCTCATCGATGCCACTCCTTCGATTCCTTCCTTAATTTTGAAAATCCATTTACAGTTGACTAACCTGGCTCCATTAGGTTTCTTGATAAGTTCCCAAGTATTTTTATCATGAAGAGATTTCATTTCATCATCCATGGCCTTCAGCCATTCAGTCTTATTTCGACTCCTCATAACTTCCTTATACTCTCTAGGTCTTCGTCTAGAACCTCACTTGCAGATATTAAGGCATAAGCTATAATATCTTCATACCCAAGTCTATGAGGTGGCTTGATGACTCTTCTCGAGCTGTCTCTTTCTAGCAGGTAGTCATTATCAGTATCATCATCTTCGACAGCAGTTTCTGCTTCTTCTTCGACTTCATCTGGGTTATGCAATTCAGCATCACTATGCTCCACCTCAATAGGAATTTCTCTCTGTTCCAGCTCTTTGACAACATCGTCATTTTTCTTGAAAGCCATCTCAGCTTCATTGAAAACTACATCTCAGTTGGTGATACATCTCATGTGACCTGGCTCTAGGCACCATAGCCTATCAGCTTTGACTCCTTTAGGATATCCCATGAACATGCATTTCAGATCTCTAGGTTCGACCTTGTCTTTCCTAATGTGATCATAGGCTACAAAACCAAATGCTCTCGGTTTGTCGAGATCTGGTGGATGTCCCGACCAAACTTCTTCAGGTGTCTTCATATCTAACGCACTCGAAGGACATATGTTTATCAGATATGTTTCTGTCGAAATAGCCTCGTCCCAAAACACCTTCTTCAATCTAGCACTAACCAACATGCATCAAACCCTTTCGAGGATTGTTCGATTGATTCTCTCATCTAGACCATTTTGCTGAGGAGTACCTGCTACAGTCTTATGCCTTGCAATCCCAAACTCGACACAGTAATTTTCGAAAGCTTCATTGCAGAATTCAAGGCCATTATCAGTTCTCAACCTCTTGATCTTTCTGCTAGTTTGAGTTTCGACCAGAACCTTCCAACTCTTGAAATTCTCAAAAGTTTCATCCTTCGTCTTCTGAATGAATACCCATAACTTTCTAGAATAGTCATCAATTATGGATAGAAAGTATCTTGCACCTGAATGTGGAGGATTCCTTGCAGGCCCCCAAAGATCAGCATGGATGTAATCAAAGGATCCATGTGTTCTTTGTTTACCTTTGTTAAACTTCACCCTACAAGATTTACCAAATACACAAGGTTCACAAAAATCCAACTTATCGACTTTGTCACCACCTACCAGGTTCTATTTCCCCAGTTCGACCAGGCCTCTCTCGCTGACATGGCCCAATCTCATGTGCCATAATTTTGTCTTCAACAACAGTTTCGTGGATGCAACATTTGTCGAACCAATTATAACTTCAGCCTCAGGGGTACACAAGCCTTATTTCTCATGCCTCTCAAGACTTCCTTCGACCCCTTCATGACTCTTAGGATACTTTTATCTCCTTGAAAGACATATCCCTTTTTGTCGAATTCACTAAGAGAAATCAAATTTCTCTTCAAGTCAAGTACATACCTAACTTCAGTCAATAATCTTATTGACTCATCATGGAGCTTGAATCTCACAGATCTAATACCTGCAATTTTGTAAGCTTTATTGTTACTCAGCAGCACTGATCCACCATCTTAATCACATAATTCCTCGAACAAGTCTTTATTTGGAGTCATGTGCCATGTGCAGCCTGAATCCATAATCCACTTTTTTCTTGAGTCGCCGCTCGAAACCACAAGAACATCAGATGAGTCAAAATCATCTTGAACAATGGCAACATTGCCATTATCATTACCTTAATGATCTTCCAAGCAGGCGTTCAGGGCACACCTTTCGAATGTGACCCTCCTTCTTACAATGATAGCATCGAACACCTGAAGCTTCACCAATATAAGATTTCTGCTGACTTTTGCCCTTCTTTTTGTCGAACTTACCATCCTTTCGCAAGAATTTCGTCTTAACGGCCAAACCTTCACCAACCATCGAAGGTTTATGCTCATTTCTTTCGTTCAAGTCCTTAGAGTACAAGGCAGATTGAATATCTTCAAAGTTCAGGGACTTTCTTCCTTACAATAGGGTTTCTTTGAAGTGAGCATGTGTTCTGGGCAAGGCGCATAACAACAACAATGCTTGATCTTCATCATCGATCTTCACACCAATATTTTCAAGATCAAAAATCAACTTGTTGAACATATCCAACTGCTCATCCAACACTTTGTCTTCACTCATCTTGAATGAATACAAGGCTTGCTTCAGGTAGAGTCGATTCACCAACGATTTGGTCATGTACAAACCTTCAAGTTTCAACCATAACCCTGACGCCGTCGACTCCTTTGATACCTGTCGAAGAACCTTATCACCAAGGCTCAATAATATTGCATTTTATGCTTTCTCAATCATGGTCGTCTTTTCAGTTGCCGTCAACGCAACATTCATGGTCATCTCTCCCTTCAATGCTTCCAAACAACCCTACTGAACAAGTAGGGCTTTCATCTTCAAGCGTCATAGACCGAAATCATTCACTCCAGTGAACTTTTCAATCTCATATTTTATTGAAGGCATCTTCTCCACGCTCACCGCACCAATTTGTTGAGAATTAGATACCTTAGAAACAAAGTATAATAGGTTTCTTTGTGATTAGTTAGGAAACCCACAAGGGTTAGGGTTAAGGGTTACCAAAATAACAATAAGGATTTGTTATAAACTGTTATTCTTTCCTTTCTCTTTAAACAAGATTACAAGTATACAAGAATAATAAATAACCTCTCTTACATTTGTATTAGAGTTTTATCTTCCTATTTTCCCTTATATAAAATATGAGAGACTAGTATGCTATTTATAATAAAACTAACACACTAACCTAATGAATTTTTTAACAATTACCCATTACAAGCTAACTTAGGGTACGAGCTAACTTAAACAATTGGATCCATAACACAAGGTCCAATTAAACATTAGCATATAAGCAGACTTCGACGGCATGTTATTCGTACTAGGGTTTGTTATAATATTCCACAATTATATTTTGCTTTCTTGTATTTTAAAATCTATGATTTCGTTTTATGGGATCTAAAATTATCTTTTTAAAATCTATGATTTCGTATATTTTTTAAATTGTCTTTTCAGGGATATGTATATTCAACCCTGTAGATGTTTAGAATTGGCAGAATTTTTGACCAACAAGAAATATTGAATTCAGTTCAAAATGTCCTATCAGATGTTGGGACATTATCAAACAGAGTATAAGAACTTATTTCAGGATGTCACACCAGATGTTGGGACATTGTGTAAATGACTTAAGTTCAGTTTTTCAGGATGTCCCAACAGATGTTGAGACATCTCAAACCTGCTACCAGAATTAATTAATGACTAACTGATCTGAGATATTTAAGGAGAGTTATCTGGAATTAATTATGGATGGATAAAAACAGAACAAGGCGCATCTGTAGGGAGTTTTATTATGAGGATTCAGATTAATCAGAAGAACTAAATCACCTAGAATCTAGGAAGTAACAAACCCTAATTCTAGGTGGAAGCTGCTGTGTTTTAGGACTGGATTAACCTACAGAAAGCCCAAATTACAAACACCTATTTAATCAACAGAAATTCACAGAATTAAGTACGAATTTAAGAAGACCAAATAGAGTGCTTTGTGTTTTAATAGCAGGTTGTTTTATTGTACCACTTTATGAGCTTTTAAGCATAAGTGCATTTGTGACTTGATTGAAACTGTGAAGTAAGATCAAGCTGTTTTGTTTGAAGAATGTCTTCAATTTTATTAAACTTGTAAACAAGATCACTGTGTGATTAAGGGGGAGTGAGTTGGTACTCATATCTAAGTTGTGTCTTAGGTAGAAATTGCATTGGGTAGATATTAAGTGAAAGATTAAACTGGGTTGTTTAAGTCTAGAATTAATATTACTTATAGTGGATTTCCTCCTGGCTTGGTAGCCTCCAGATGTAAGTGTGGTTATACATTGAACTGGGTTAACAAACTACTGTGTTGTTTAATTTTCTTGCACTTTAAGTTTTGGTTAAAGTTGTCAAGTGTTGGGACATCTCATAGGACATCTCATACCTGATTACAGAATTTCAATTGGCATTAGAGCAGGCACCCTGCCTGTTTATACTGGGTGAGATCTAGGGAATACAAATTCTGGAAACATGGACAGAGATATAGGATCAGTAAATAGACCACCTATACTGGATGGATCTAATTATGACTACTAGAAACCAAGAATGATTGCATTCTTAAGATCACTTGACAACAGGGCCTGGAGAGCAGTCAACATTGGATGGGAACATCCTATCCAAGACACCAAAGATGGATCAAAAGTGTTGAAACCTGAAGAAGAATGGAGTAAGGAGGAAGAAGATTCAGCACTAGGCAACTCCAAGGCCTTAAATGCTCTATTCAATGGCATTGATAGGAACATCTTTAGACTTGTGCATCATTGTGAGCTAGCCAAAGATGTGTGGGATACTCTCAAAACAACTCATGAAGGAACATCAAAGGTAAAGATGTCAAGACTTCAACTTCTCACCACCAAGTTTGAAAACTTGAGAATGAAGGAAGATGAGACAGTTCATGAATTCTACATGAACATCTTAGAAGTAGCTAATACTTCTGGAGCTTTGGGAGAAAAGATGACTGATGAAAAGCTTGTAAGAAAGATCCTCAGATCTTTGCCAAAAAGATTTGACATGAAAGTCACAGCAATAGAAGAAGCTCAAGACATATGCACTATGAAAGTTGAAGAACTCATTGGTTCCCTTCAAACATTTGAGATGGGAATGAATGACACAAATGTTAAGAAGAACAAAAGCATAGCCTTGGTGACAAATACTGATGAAGAAGAAGATGATGAATCAGAAACTGGTAAAAGCTTATCAGACAACATTGCTATGCTTGGAAGACAATTCAAAAAGATTCTCAGAGGGATGGAAGGCAAATCCAAACCCAGTGGAAGATACACAAACTCTTCTGAGAACAAGAGGTCTTATGATGCTAACAGAAGGTCAAATTATGATGAAAAGACCAGTCAAGAAAAAGGAATCAAATGCCATGGATGTGAAGAATATGGACACATCAGGAATGAATGTCCTACCTACTTAAAAAGGCAAAAGAAAGGACTCTCTGTAACCTGGTCTGATGAAGACTCAGGAGGTGATTCAGAAGAAGAATCAGCTAAGCATATCACTGCTTTAGCTGGATTATGTGAATCTGAAAGTGATTCCAGTGATGGGGAGCTTACTTTTGAAGAACTTGAGCAAGCCTACAAAGATCTATACAAAAGAAGCACTGAAATATGCAGTGAGGTTATAAAGCTAAAGAAGCAGAATGAGGCACTAGAAGATGAAAAAGCAAGTGATCAAGAGATCATTGACACCTTGAAAAGTGAAGTAAGTCTTCTCAACTCCAAGTTGGAACACATGTCCAAATCTTTTAGAATGCTGAACAGCAGTTCAAGTACACTGGATGTTATTCTCAACAACAATAAGCATTCAGGGGATAAAAGTGGACTGGGATTTAACAGAGTACATAAAGATGAAGCTAGCTCCAGCAAAACTACTTCAAAATCCAAACAGTCAAACAAGATGTCCCAACAGATGCTTCAACATCAAGAAAAGAACACAAAGTCAAACATAATGTTCCAACAGATGTCTCAACATTCTGAAAAGAACAAAATGAAGAAGAAGTATCAAAGATGGAGATGCCATCATTGTGGAAGATTTGGACATATCAAACCTCATTGTTATAAGCTGCATGGATATCCAAATCAGATGTATCAGCAACCTTCTAAGCAGAAAATAGAAGTTACCAAGAAAGTACTGCATAGACATCAAAGAAATCAGCAACCTCCTAAGCAGAAAACAGAGGTCTTCAAGAAGATATGGAGACCAAAAGCTAGCATTCAGGCTGATCAAAGCCACATAACCAAGAACAAGATCAACAATCAATCTTGGAGATCTACTGATGAACAATACACAGGGCAGAGGCATCAAAAGAAATCTCAACTTAAATGGTCAAAGAAAAGTGTTGCATATATAGCACATACATCACTAAGAGTATTAGCTAAAGAAGACTGGTACTTTGACAGTGGATGTTCAAGACACATGACTGGATTGAAGAATCTGCTAGTAAATTTAAAGTCACATTCATCCAGATATGTAACCTTTGGAGATGGAGCTAAAGGAGAAATCAAGGGAGTTGGGACCTTGGATTGTCAAGATGTTCCAAGACTAGATAATGTGATGCTAGTTAAAGGTTTAACTGCTAACCTGATCAGCATAAGTCAATTATGTGATCAAGGGTACAGTGTAAACTTTACCAAAACTGAATGCATAGTGACTAACAAAGAACAAGAGGTTGTCATGAAAGGAGCCAGATCTAAAGACAACTGTTATATGTGGGAATCTCAAGACTTCAGTCTCACTTCAACTTGCTCTCTAGCTAAAGAAGAAGAAGTGAAACTATGGCACCAAAGACTAGGTCATCTTCATTTCAGAGGCATAAAGAAGATAATATCTATGGATGCTGTAAGAGGTATTCCTAAACTGAAGATTGATGATGGAAAAATATGTGGTGAATGTCAAATAGGAAAGCAAACCAAGATGTCCCATCCAAAGCTCCAACATCTGACAACTTCCAAAGTTTTGGAACTATTGCATATGGATCTTATAGGACCTATACAGGTTGAAAGCCTTGGTGGCAAGAGGTATGCCTATGTGGTGGTTGATGACTTTTCAAGGTATACATGGATAAACTTTATCAAAGAAAAGTCTGATGTATTTGATGTATTCAAAGACTTATGCCAAAGAATACAAAGGGAAAAAGCCAGTTGTGTGATCAGAATAAGAAGTGATCATGGAAAAGAATTTGAGAACCAAAAGTTCTTAGATTTCTGCTCTTCAGAAGGAATCAATCATGAATATTCTTCACCAATCACTCCTCAACAGAATGGGATTGTTGAGAGGAAGAATAGAACTATTCAAGAATCAGCAAGAGTTATGATCCATGCTAAAAAGTTACCTTTGTACTTCTGGGCTGAAGCTATGAACACAGCTTGTTACATCCATAACAGAGTTACTCTAAGGAAAGGAACTTTGTCCACAATATATGAAGTCTGGAAGGGCAGAAAACCCACAGTTAAGTACTTCCATGTGTTTGGAAGTAACTGTTATATTCTGGCAGATAGGGAGCAAAGAAGAAAAATGGATCCTAAAAGTGATGAAGGGATTTTTCTTGGATACTCTATAAACAGCAGAGCATATAGAGTATTTAATTCTAGAACCAAGGTTATCATGGAGTCCATAAATGTGATAATTGATGATGCACCTACAGATGTCCCAGAAGATGTTGGAACATCTGCTGATATCAAGATTGAAGCTGAAGAAAAGAATGATCATTATGACTTCACTCAAACTGATACAAGGACAGAAGAATCCAGCAAACCTCCCTCCATAAGAATACAGAAGGATCATCCCAAAGATTTGATAATTGGTGATCCCAACAGAGGTGTAAGCACTAGATCAAGAGAAATGATTTCAGGTTCCTGTTTTGTTTCTAAAATAGAACCTAAAAACATCAAGGAAGCTCTTACTGATGAATACTGGATTTGTGTTATGCAAGAGGAATTAGGTCAATTCACAAGGAATGAAGTGTGGAATCTTGTTCCTAGACCTGATGACATAAATGTGATTGGAACAAAATGGGTGTATAAGAACAAGTCAAATGAACAAGGAGTTGTTACAAAGAATAAAGCTAGACTTGTAGCTCAAGGATACACACAAATTGAAGGAGTAGACTTTGATGAAACCTTTGCACCAGTAGCAAGGCTTGAATCAATCAGACTACTTTTGGGAATTGCTTGTATCTTAAAGTTCAAGCTATTTCAAATGGATGTGAAAAGTGCCTTTTAAATGGTTATCTTAATGAAGAAGTATATGTAGAACAGCCTAAAGGATTTGTTGATCCAAGCTGTCCAAATCATGTATACAAACTAAAGAAGGCTCTTTATGGTCTGAAGCAAGCTCCAAGGGCATGGTATGAAAGATTGACTACTTTTCTTATCAAGCAAGGGTACAGGAAAGGTGGAATTGACAAAACCTTGTTTGTTAAAGATGAAGAAGGAAATGTCATGATTGCTCAAATATATGTAGATGACGTTGTCTTTGGTGGGATGTCTGACAGGATGGTCAAACATTTTGTCAACCAGATGGAATCTGAATTTGAAATGAGCCTAGTAGGAGAGTTAACCTACTTTCTTGCTCTACAAATAAAGCAAATGGAAGACTCCATGTTCATTTCCCAAAGCAAGTATACCAAGAACATAGTCAAGAAATTTGGAATGGAAAATGCTACTCATAAGAGAACTCCTGCCCCCACACATTTAAAGCTGACTAAAGATGAAAAGGGTGAGAATGTAGATCAAAGGATATACAGAAGCATGATTGGAAGCTTGTTATATTTGACTGCTAGCAGACCAGACATAGCATTTGCAGTAGGTGTATGTGCAAGATATCAAGCTGATCCAAAAGTCAGTCATCTCAATCAAGTCAAGAGAATTCTTAAATAAGTTAATGGTACTTGTGACTATGGCATAATGTACTTTCATGGATGTAAACCAATTCTCACTGGCTTCTGTGATGCTGATTGGGCTGGAAGTGCTGATGACAGAAAAAGCACTTCAGGAGGATGCTTCTTTCTAGGAAACAATTTGATTTCTTGGTTCAGTAAGAAACAAAATTGTGTATCCTTATCTACAGCTGAAGCTGAATATATAGCAGCTGGAAGCAGTTGTTCTCAGTTGGTTTGGATGAAGCAAATGCTCACTGAGTACAATGTCCCACAAGATGTCATGACATTGTACTGTGACAACTTAAGTGCAATTAACATATCAAAGAATCCTATCCAACATAGCAGGACCAAGCATATTGATATCAGACATCATTTCATCAGAGATCTTGTAGAAGAAAAAGTGATTTCATTGGAACATGTAGCTACAAATCTGCAGTTGGCTGATATCTTTACCAAAGCATTGGATGCTACACAATTTGAGAACTTAAGGGGCAAATTGGGAATCTGCTTATGTGAGATTTAGCAATTATGGAGATGTGCCAACATGTCATATGACATTGTGTGGCATAAGCACCAGATGGCATCACCAGTCTGGTCAAGAACCTTGGGTATTCCATTCCTAATAATTTTCAATGTAACGGCTACTTATATAATAACAGCTTATAATCAGCTATCCATATTCTCATCAAACTATCAAAAGCGAATTGCATTATCTAGCTGTTCTTCAGAAATCATCAACCCTAAAACTCTTCATCCATCTTCTTTGAAAATGTCTCAAAACCCTAACATTCCTGAAGAAATTCTCAACAAAGAAGATGTGGTTCATGCAACCCCTATTTCTGTGGTACCCATGGAGTCAACCCCATTGGACGAAATAAGAGGAAGTGTTCCTCATGCTAAAAAGCCAAGAACTCCAAAAAGAGCAAAAGATCAAGTCTGCAGCAAATCCAAAGGCATTCCTTCACCAGCAAACATGCCTCAAAAATCTTCTGAATATGTGGATGCTTCCATAAAGGAGTTGGTTACCAAGATCCTATCTGAACAAAGAGTGGTTAGTGGCATTTCTATTCCTCTAAACACCATGCCTGCCCCTCAAGAAGATCAACAAACTCAGGCTGCAAAGGACACTCCTGCTCAACAGGATGTCCCAATAGATGTTGAAACATCTGAGGATCAACAAAAGGTTTCATCTGATGCTGCTGTAGAAGAATCTGAGGACCAGAAAAAGGCCTCAAATGAAAGTGATGAAGAAGAATCTGAGGATCAGACCAAAGCCTCAACTGAAGAACATATCTCTGCTGCTCAACCAGCTGAAGAGGAGACTGCTCAATCTCCTCCTGTGGTGAACCTAGAGCAGGATTCTGATACAGAGATCATTGCCTCTGTAAGACCTAGCATAGCCAAAAGGCTCAGGACTAGGAAAGAAAAGATGCAAGCAGGACATGCAATTCCTGAGAAGAAACAAGCTACCCCAAAGAAAGACAAAGCCAAAACTGTCTTTGGTCCTACAAAACAATGGAGCAAAGTCCAAACCCAAAAGAGGAAAGATGTCACTCCATCAGACTCAGATGTTGAAGCAGATGTCCCAACATCTCCTCCAAAGAAGAAACCAGCACCCTCTAGGGCATCAACTGCTGTTCCAGAAGCTCCCTTGGACAACATCTCATTTCATCATGTCTCAAGTGTAAACAGATGGAAGTTTGTGTACCAAAGAAGGGTAGCACTTGAAAGAGAGCTGAGCAGTAATGCACTTGAGTGCACTGAATTAATTGATCTCATATCTGCTGCTGGTCTCTTCAAAACAGTCTCCAACCTCTCTCCCTGCTATGAGCTACTTGTCAAAGAATTCATAGTCAATCTTCAGGAAGATTGTGCCAATGGTAAGTCTGCTGAATTTAGAAAAGTCTTTGTTAGAGGCAGGTGTGTAGAGTTCTCTCCTCAGATCATCAACCAATTCCTTAGAAGAGAATCTGATGGACCAAATGAGATAGGGAAGACTGATAACCAAGTCTGCAAGGTTATCACTGCAAACCAGGTCAAGGCTTGGCCAGTTAAAGGAAAGCTCTCTGTGAGCATGCTGACAAGAAAATATGCCATGCTGAACAGGATTGGTACAGCAAACTGGGTGCCTACAAATCACACATCTTCAATATCCACTGGCTTGGGCAGGTTTATTTATGCTGTGGGCACTCAGACTAAGCTGGATTATGGAGCCTACATCTTTGATCAGACTTTGAAGCATGCTAGCTCATCTTCCACAAAGCTGCCAATAGCTTTTCCTTCATTACTGTGTGGTATAATGCTAAGTCACTACCCTGGGATCCTCACTGAGAAGGACACAGTTTGCAAAAGAGAAAGCCCTCTGGCCTTTCACTACAAACTGTTCCTGAGTCATCATGCAGCAGATGTTGAAGCACCCTCTGGGACATCTGCAGGTCCTTCAAATGCAAAGACTCCAATCTCCAAGGCTGCATTGATTGCTGAACTGAAGAGCACCTGTAAAGAACTTGAAGCTAGGAAGCAGAAGCTTGAGGAAATTATCCAAAGGCTGGAGAGTGAAGGTGATCAGAAAGCTGCTTCTGATGAAGTAACTGAGGAAGATGAAGAAACTGAATGTGATGAATCTGAGTGATCATTGTATGTGAGGAAAAATGTATAACAACTGCATTGTAATTTAGAATTACTGACTTTGGCCCCAAATTTGTGTCTAACAAGGGGGAGAACAACAACAACAACAATGTGTAATGATGTTTAATTATGAATGAAAAATTTGTTTGTTTGTTTCTGAACTGAATCAGTGTGTTTTGATAAATATTTTTGTTGCAACAAAACTGGATACATGTATGTTTGAGGGGGAGTAATCTCAAATATGATTCAACAGAAAAATAATGATATACTCTGATAAAAGAACTTCTGCTGTACTCTGATAACCAGAAAAGATGTTAGCCAAAAATTAGCCAAAGGGGGAGTTTGTAGATGTTTAGAATTGGCAGAATTTTTGACCAACAAGAAATATTGAATTCAGTTCAGAATGTCCTATCAGATGTTGGGACATTATCAAACAAAGTATAAGAACTTATTTCAGGATGTCACACCAGATGTTGGGACATTGTGTAAATGACTTAAGTTCAGTTTTTCAGGATGTCCCAACAGATATTGAGACATCTCAAACCTGCTACCAGAATTAATTAATGACTAACTGATCTGAGATATTTAAGGAGAGTTATCTGGAATTAATTATGGATGGATAAAAACAGAACAAGGCGCATCTGTAGGGAGTTTTATTATGAGGATTCAGATTAATCAGAAGAACTAAATCACCTAGAATCTAGGAAGTAACAAACCCTAATTCTAGGTGGAAGCTGCTGTGTTTTAGGACTGGATTAACCTACAGAAAGCCCAAATTACAAACACCTATTTAATCAACAGAAATTCACAGAATTAAGTACGAATTTAAGAAGACCAAATAGAGTGCTTTGTGTTTTAATAGCAGGTTGTTTTATTGTACCACTTTATGAGCTTTTAAGCATAAGTGCATTTGTGACTTGATTGAAACTGTGAAGTAAGATCAAGTTGTTTTGTTTGAAGAATGTCTTCAATTTTATTAAACTTGTAAACAAGATCACTGTGTGATTAAGGGGGAGTGAGTTGGTACTCATATCTAAGTTGTGTCTTAGGTAGAAATTGCATTGGGTAGATATTAAGTGAAAGATTAAACTGGGTTGTTTAAGTCTAGAATTAATATTACTTATAGTGGATTTCCTCCTGGCTTGGTAGCCTCCAGATGTAAGTGTGGTTATACACTGAACTGGGTTAACAAACTACTGTGTTGTTTAATTTTCTTGCACTTTAAGTTTTGGTTAAAGTTGTCAAGTGTTGGGACATCTCATACCTGATTACAGAATTTCAAACCCCCTTTTAGACTTTTCTTGTATCCATATTTTTATCCAACAAATATATCTCAAGGACCATCACAACAGTTGATCCTTATCCTTACGAGGGTTACCTTAAACCTCATTAGTGTTCACATTAGTTAATACAACCACAATCTCTAGTGTATGTTAAGGCTGAATATGTGTCTTAACAACTCTGTGGTCCCCAACAAAGAGTTGTCAAAAAAATGTCCACATGGTTTGTAAAAAAAAATGCTTATTAGAAACTAAATCGATACACAAAAGTATTCAATTATTGGTAGCTATGGCAAAAAGGATTTTAGGGTTTTAGCATTCTCGAGACAAACCATGAATCCGAACTCACACTTATGCCAAAGATTGTTTATGGGATGGAGGAATAAAATTTCTAATTCAAGAATTTTTTTTTTAAATAAACAAGGGTAAGATTCAAGATTGAATTTACCTAACTCTTCTGACATGTTTTAAGGAGGAGAAAATTGAATTGACAAATTTTACAATGCTCTTTTAAAGTTTATAAGTGATTTAGTACAATTGTAAAATTTTAATTTTTATACATCTCAAATACAATTTTAATATTAACTTAATGCAATCAATTTTGTATAATATTAATTTTAAATTAAGTAATTTAATTTTTTTTCTTAAAACATTGAATTTAGATCTGATCTGATATAATTTAGTCAAAAGAAACTAACTTAATTAATATTAATTAAAAAATTGTAATAAATATATATGGTCATTTTACTAAATAAGTTATTAAATATATTTTTCCAAATGAAAAGAAATTGATTTCGCACTTTACCTTTAACTTTGGGTGGATTTTTTCTTTAAATCTTGATATGCAATCTTATGAACTATTAATTCAAAATGATCAATTTTATCTTTTATTTATGAGAGTCTCATTTAAAAGTAGAATAAACATTTGTATTAGGGATAGTAATTTGACGATCATACTTGTAGGGTATTTGTGAAATATTGTTCATAATGGATATGATAAAAATCCGTAAAATGGATACGGACATATATACGTGTAATTATCCACTAAAATACGCGGACACATTTATCTTAGTACCAAATCCGTCTCATATCTGCATAATACATATTTTTGTATTTTTATTTTATTATTATAAATATGTATATGTTTATTTTACACATTTCAATGAAAGTGATTGTTTATTTCTTAACTCAATAATAATATTCTTGAATTTATTTTAGTACTGATAAAAAATTTAAATAACATAATAAATTATAATAAATCGATAATGTTTTATTAAAAATACGGATAAACGGATACTAGTATAAGTAATTAGCTATTCATGGCATACATACACAAATATATAGGAGTAAAATTTATTGTTCTTACTTTGATTGGTGTAAAAGAAAAAAACAAACACAAATATAAATTTTGATCCCCACACGGATATGAATTCGAATACAGAGATTTTTTATAACCATGTATATAAAAAAAAAGTGTCCCATAGTAATTGTCCAAATCCTACTCGTTATCATCACTAATTTATTTAAACTTAACTTAACATAAGAATTATTTACATTAAACGGAATTCGATTATGAGATTCTTTGATGGACCTTTGGCTCGCACGTCCACATGCACACTATGAATATATCATAAAATATTATAATTGGACCAAATCATAAAGTGATTCATTATATTTTACATATTAGGTATTCATTCAAAAACAAAAATAAAATAGTCAATCACTTTAGAAAATAGAAAATTGTACTATACTTTTTATTCATGAATCTCCCATGCAAATCAGAACACAAGATTATTAAGAGTATGGAAGACGATTTTAGTTGATTAAAGGATTATTCTTTGGCATCTTTGGTGGCTCAGAAAGCTGATTCCCTTCACTATCATAGAATATTACACCTGAAAATTCCAACGGTTGACACTTCTCTCCCATTAATATGGTCTTCTTCCACAAGCACCTATCATCCTCTTGCTTCTTCATTTTCTTAAAGTGGCTATGCATTTTCTTATAGAATTTCTTGATGATGTTCTTTGAGTTTGTTGATAACTCCTCTTGATGCTTTGTTTTGAAGCCAATAATTGCCTTACAGATCTTATTTATAATCTTCTTTGGGGTATCAATAAGTGATGACATTTGCATAACTAATTGATTACATATGGCTACCCAACCATAATTTGGAGAAACACAAGTGATGTGAATGGAAATTGATGGTGAGGTTATATGGTTTCTGAAACCCCTCACACTATCCATCTATGTCAAATTTTTGTGAATGGGATGCTTGGAGTTGGTCAAAAGAAATGAGGCTATTTATGCAAAAATTTATTCAATCTTTTTTAAAGAGTGACATCACATTCATAATTATATACTTTCCCTTTAGTCTTTTTATAAAAAAGTTATTTTTAATATAGTAAATAAGTATGTATCAGGATACTATACAGACCATATACGTAGTCTATTTAATAAATTCAAAAAAAGTATTTTTTTTTTTTTAATAAATAGAATTAAAGGAAATATTTATTTGATAAAATTGACATGTCAGATTTTATAAATCAATGTTATAAAATAAATGGGATTTATTATAAAATAACTTATTCTATTCATCTTTTATATATATATATATATATATATATATATATATATATATATATATATATATATATATATATATATATATATATATATATATATATATATATATATATATATATATATATATATATATATATTAATTTTTTTTTTTTATTTCTTATCATTAATCAAAGTGTTTTAATAAATTATTTTATAGTTTTGTCATCAATATCAATTCAATTAATAAAAATTCTGTTGACTCTAATAGTATATAAAAATTAAAATATTATATAATAAAGTCAACTTAAACTTCTAAATTCTTCATTCTTAAGAGTTAAGGGTCTCTTATATGAGCAAACTAAATAATTAAAATATGATAATTGTATTTTATTTCCGTTAAATGTTTGAGAAAATAGAAGAATATAATCAATTAAGATTTAAATATATTATGTTAGGTTGGTCAAAGGTCCAAATGCGTAAAGTGAAAAAAAATTCTACTTGACGCAAAGTCATTTCACATAAAATTTAAGGTACATTTGTTTATATCTACTTTTCATTACAATTATCTTGAATTTTGTACTATCAGTTCAAATTTGTTATTACCTTACTTAAATAATTTATGATTCCGGTATGGAACATTACTGGTACCGTTTATGGGAACCAACTTTTGATTCATATATTTTTCTATAATTTGCACGTCCGCTCTTCAACGCATCAGTTGGTAACCTTCCCAGATCATCGAATCAATAGCAGTTAGAATCGAATGTAAAGATCCTTCGTGTTCGATCCAATCAATCATCATTTCAACTTTGATTCCTTGAATTTTCGAACCTCTGATTCCAACAGAGATTCCGCGAACGGAGAATTCTATATTCAAACTTAGATTTGCACTTGAATGATCTAAGAATGGAGTTAATTACCTCATAGATCATGCCGAAAATTCGTGATCAAGCTTCCAATCTCGCATCACCTCAATTATCCATCACCAACACAATCTTTATTGTGACAACTTTGAGGATAGATATGGCTAGTTCATAGCTAATATTAGGCCATATCCATTACTAGATCATTTTCTCCAAGTGATAAAGAACCTTTGAATGCTAAACGAAGATCACCTCAGTTTGGATCTAATAGACACAATGAAGATCATATTGCACCAAAGTTACCTAGATCACAATAGGGTAAACTAAACTCCAAACACAAAATTATCAGCGATCAATATAGTTACCATTGTGAATCGTATTGTGCATCGTTTTAGTGCACAACACCATAAATTTTGGTTGTATTTTATCATATCATATTCTCAACACTTAGATCCACTACGCAGTTGCTTTTAGTGGCGATCCATAAGTAAGACACCTTTCCATTTGACTATTTGACACCGAGTCGAGAAATAAAGGTGTTTGTGCACAAATACATTTGAGAAAATAAGTAGGTTTCACAAACCGCAGCTACATGCATACCGATGATCATAACCATTTCCACCGCTGCAGAAGCCCTTACAAGATAACTCATACGCAATGTATTTTGAGCATCAATTTCCTATCCAACGTGATCAAATGACCAAATCTCCATAGTCAAGCATACAGGATAATATAAATCAACTGAATACGCGCGAGGAAAATACATGTCGGACTCTCATTAACGTTAAAGAGGAATCTCATTGAAAAATGCTTTGATTGGCATTATTATCTAATGTCGTGCTCTAATTTTTCGACCAACGAGGATACATCGGGGGACGGAATAAACCATATTTGACATGTCTAAACTAGGGAATTTGTCATTAAAAATCTCTTAATAAATATTACATTTACTCACGAAAGCTCTCAGCATGATTAGAATCCCATCAGACACCGTGTAATAGACTTTCGCATCTCCTATAGACTTATTGTCTGCCACACTTCGAAATATTTGGAAGAACATTTATCCCAAAGCAAAAGGGAGAAATATACCACCCTTCCAAAGTTTAGAAAATATAACATGGAGCTATCCCAGGAGGCAATCTTGTAGAATCATAGTATACACAGTCATCGACAAGTGATGTCCTCTAAGGTTGTTAGCCATCCTATGGTGTTCATTGATCAAGAATGCTAGATGAATTCCAAGAAGAGCATCACCTCATAAATAAGACAAAGAGAAATCCATCACCCCATTAGCCAGACAAAGAGAATATTGTCGCCTCTGATGCCAAAACTGGACAAAGAATATAGGGTTAATATACTTTTTAGTCCCTATAAATTTTGAAATTTTATTTTAAGTCCCTCCGTGCCTTTTGGCAACAGTTTTTACACACACAAAAACCATTGCCAAAACCAGCTAAAACCGTTGCCAAAACTCATGAGGGACTAAAAATGAAATTTCAAAATTTATAGGGAATAAAAAGTATATTAACCCAAGAATATATAAAAAAAAATATCCTTAAAATTCCTTTTATTAGTTAGATACTCATTAAATATGTTGCTTAAATTCAATAATTAAGATACTTAATGTTAAATGTTAGGACCATAAAGAATATTATGAGTTTCGTGTAGGATTGAGTGAGTCTTTATTTTAAGACAAACTTCATGTTTAAGGAGAACTCTAATCAACATAGATGGTGCACCCCCTTTTAGGAACTAGCTACTCTAAGAGTATAGGCGGTGGAGCCCGGAGGTGTCCACCCCGAACCAGGTCATCCCTGGGTGCAGGGACATGAACCTTACCTTTGGTCATGGATGATTATTAGTGGTGTGAAAAAAGTGTGTTATCTCTTCTTAATCGGGGCTAATAACAACTAAATTCTCATTAATACTACAAGGTTCAAAATAAAGCAGAGTCGTACGATTTTTCACATCCAAATCAAACAAAACCTTGCAGCTGCCATGACGGAAACTCGCAGCCCATCAGTGAATGTCGCTAATGCCTCTTAGCTAAACAAACTCTAGTCGACCACGAGGAAAACAAGCTTTAGATTGTAGGGATAACAAGCAAGCCCCGATCCAATAGCAATTCTCAACTAATCAGAAGTGTAATGTGATAGAAAAGAATGTCTAAATACATTGTTATCACACAAAGTAAAATAAATTCCAAACTAATAAGGTAAAAATATGTTTATATAAATTTTGTTATCAAGCCAAGGCACAAAAGCCTAAAAATTATCATAGGGAAAAGAAAAAAGAAGAAATAATCAAGCCTTAGAACTCTAAGTCAAAGCACCTGAATCACCCTTAAATTTCCCTTCTAGAGTAGCCTTGAAGGGGTGTAAATATTTAACAGGATTAAGGATGGTGGGACAAAATTTCATTGCCTTTTCCATGGCTTGATCATTGTCCCATACACGTCTTAAACATTTTTTTGAAGGGAATAATGGAACTTCTCCCTCAAGAGAAGAATTCAACCCAGCAACCCGGACAACCAAAGTTGAAAGAGAGTCGTGGATCTTCCCCTCTTATTGTAATGATTCAGAAATCATGGCATTCTCCTACAAATCATCCAACTCCTTCTGGTAGTCGAGCTTTAAGGCTTCATATTTTCCATTCCAGGTGCCCCTCTAATTAGTAGGTTTTCCTGAAGCCAAGACATCCCTTCTGCCATTAGCGACTAGAGAGAACCCAAAAGAAGCCCAATACGTGTGGAAGGTGACCTCAGAAAGGAGCTTGGTCTTCTCTACTTCATAAATACTTTAGATGAAGGATAAATCCTTGATCTATATAATATCAGTATCCTCCTCAAGGGTGCAAGGAATCTGAGAGGGGAGAATAGAAGGAATTTGAAGGAAAGGAGTTAAAAATACAAAGTCTGATACCCCATACACACGGGCCCGTTTTAGAAAACCCCCTTCTAGGGGGAATGTTGGTCTTCATCTCGATCCCTCTTTGATTGAACATGAGACGGTGGCATATCTTCCACAAATAAATTAGCTTCAACACTGGAAATCTATTCAACCTTAGGGATAATAAAAGTAGCCTCGTCACCCGGTATAAGAGCAGTCATCGCAGGACGGGGTGTCACAGCTACGCCAAAAGTACCAGTCTTGATACCTTGAGTTTAGAAAACTTACAGACCAATTTCAATTTATCCATGTTATCTAAAATATGTAATTATACATGTAAAAAAATATGGGACTTCGTCCTCACAAAATTATATCTTCTCTCTGCGCGGTCGGATGCACTTTTGATCATATAAGTATTAATTCTCTTTTTCCTCTGCTAAAAGGAAGGCACTTCACCGGGGCCAAGCTCTTTTCATTTCCAAGTCCTTGAAACCATAAATGTATGTCCTCTTTCATATTTACATCATCAGGGGAAAGAGGACCTGACTTGACGCGGTATAAATTGATATTATGATGGCGGTGAGGCCAAGACCAATACTTGAGGAATATACTTTTATAGAAATGAGAATGTTCATCCAGAGAGTATCTGAATGCTAAATGGGCCTATGGATTGAGAGGTTTCACCAGCAAGAGGAGTCTCAGTAAATCTCCTAAGTCGTGAGTGAAAGGGCGGAACTAAGGTTCATCTGGGTGGAAAATAATAAGCCTTTGGTCATGGATGACACCTTGAAAGGTGTGCACCATATAAAATAGGTCAAAGAACACCCTAAGGGAAGGCTTCCAAGATTTATTCTCGGCACAAAACTAGAACACCCTCATATAAGCCCATTCCCTCGATAAAATCATGGAAGGGGCAACCTTCAAGTGCTTCAGAACAACCACATCAAAGTCAGAGAAAGATAGCCTTAGTTCAATCTTAATAAACATTCATTCATAAAGTTGCACCCATAGGAAAAACCTACCAATCCAGAGGCTCGTCGATCGTGATATCTACAACATCTATAATTGTTTCGATATTTAGAATGGACGGGGTCCCCATCATTTCTACAACTACACTTCTGTTCTTGACTATGTCGGTTGGCTCCATTAGTGTAACTACCCTCCGGGACAGTTCGTCAACTTTAAAGTTATTGTCATACTTGATCCAAGAAACTACTTATAACCTACCCCAACACTCCAAGTGGGCCCTAATTTCAGCGTTTATGGGTTACAGTTATTGGTTCTTAGGTAAACCTGGATAATTCACATATGAAGACCGTCCCAACCAACTATTCTTGCGGACCATGATGGTCTACTCATTAGGAAGCTAACGCCTATCAGCGCCTCCAAAACAATGACGACCAGGGCATCATTAGGGTGATGCCTGTCACCCTGAACCATAAGGCAAAAACTATGTTTTTCCATGGGAGTCCAAACCAGAACTCCAATTTTCTCCTCCATGAACCCAAATCGAACAACAACAGTAGGGAACATAATACCTAACATATAAGCATAAATTATCCATCAATTTAACATTCAATTTCATCAATTAATCATGGATATGACAAGATTTGTTCATCAAACTCCCAACAACATATAAGCAACGACACATGCCAATATTATCAAAAAGAACACACAAATTCTACAACAAAATAGTGAATGAAAATCACATTGTGCAACACATAATCATACAATTATAAAATACATGTCATGTTCATCATTTATTCATCAAAAAGGGAAAAATTATGAAAAAACTAATGGGATTAAGGATTTCCCTCTACCCCAATATACAATTTACACCACATTAAGAGTTTCCCTTCCAGCAAAATGCACCATCGAACTCTAACAATGGAGTTTCCCTTTAGCCATATCCTCCTCTTCTAAAATTTTGTTTTACGTAGAAAAATCCTAAAACCTCTCTACTAACTTTTTTTATGAGTAACCTAATCTCCATTAATTAGTGACTTCCCACCTTGTCATCTCTTAATCCCCTATTAACCAAGAATCATAAATTTTTTCTCTGATTTGACCCCTTCTAGGTTGGGGTGTTCTCTGTTTGTCAGCCATTGTCTACAATGTTCTTCTTTATGAAATCTAGGAGTTACCTTGTACATATCTTTGTATGCTCCTTTCTTTGATTAGATTTTCAATTTCTCACATCATGTGGTGACAATCACATGTTTGGTGACATTGTATCATGTAATATTTGCACCACCTATACAACTAGCCCTCATACATCCCTTTTTTCATGGAAGGGTTCGAGAATGACCTTGGTATGGTAAACGTTATAGAGGATTTTCTCCCTCTTTATGTTTAGATGGACAAAATTCTCTAATAGCCTCCTGGAATATTTAAAAGTATTGTGTTCTGGTTTTATTGATAGTTGTATGGTTTAATTTTCTACCACCTCGCTATCTTGCATTTTTTGTTTTTGTTTTTGAAGACATGGAAATGGATTCTAACCATGCAAGAGGAATTAAATTAGTTTGAAAGAAATCAAGTTTGGGATTTAGTTCCTAGACCAAAAGGTAAACATATTATTGGCACTAAATGGATATTTAAAAATAAGCTAGATGAAAATGGTATCATTATAAGGAACAAGGCAAGATTAGTAGCCCAAGGCTATAATCAAGAGGAAGGTATATATTTTGAGGAAACATTTTCATCGGTTGCTAGACTAGAAGCAATTAGATTATTGTTAGCATATGCTTGTTATTTGAATTTTCAGTTGTACCAGATGGACGTTAAAAGCGCATTCCTAATTGGTTACATACTTGAAGAAGTTTATGTAGGTCAACCTCCAGGATTTGAAGACTTCAAACATCTTAATCATGTTTATAAACTCAAAAAGGCCTAGTATGAATTGAAGCAAGCACCAAGGGCATGGTATGATAGGTTAAGCAATTTTCTATGCGAACATGGTTTCAAAAAAGGTAAAGTTGATACTACTTTGTTTATTAAAAGAATTAACCATCATACTATCTTAGTTAAAATCTATGTAGATTACATTATATTTGGATCCATAAACGAATCCTTATGTGAAGAATTCTCAACAATCATGCAAGGAGAATTTGAAATGTCCGTGATGGTTAAGTTGAATTACTTCCTTGGGTTGCATATCAAACAAACAAAGAATGGGATATTCATCAATGAATCTAAGTATTGCAAAGAGCATCTCAAAAGATTTGACATGGATACTTGCAAAGAGATAACAACTCCAATGGGATCCGACACATATCTTGATCATGATGAATCCAAAATTCCAATTGATATCATTAAATATCGAGGTATGATCGGCTCTTTATTATATCTAATTTCTAGTCAACCTGATATTATGTTTAGTGTATGTTTATGTGCACGATTTCAAGCTTGTAAAAAAGGAATCTCATATCACTGATGTGAAGAGAATAATGAAGTGTCTTAAAGGAACATCCAATGTCGGTCTATGATACCCCAAAGGTAGTGTATGTAGTCTTGTTGGTTTCTCTGATGCAGATTATGTAGGATGTACGAAGGGCAGGAAAAGAACAAGTGGAACATGTCACATTTTTGGAAATGTCTTAGTCTCTTGGTCATGCAAAAAGCAAGTATGTGTGGCTCTTAACACTGCAGAAGCATAATATATCACCCCCGGTAGTTATTGTGCACAAATATTATGGTTAAAGCAACAACTTCATGACTATGGTGTGATTTTAGGAAGCCTCTCTCTCAAATGCAACAACATTAATGCAATCAATATTTAAAAGAATACAATCATGCACTCAAGGACCAAGCACATTGATATTAGACATCTTCCTAAGAGATCATGTTCTAAAAGGTGACATTGATATTTCTTTTATCGATACTCAAAATCAACTAGCAGACATCTTTACAAAGTTGCTTCCTTGGAATGCATTTTACAAGATTCGAAAGGAACTTAGCATTTTAGATGAAGGTAATATTTAAATCTTCAATTATTATTCATTATATGCTATAATGAAGCTAAGGTACACAAAATTTTAATTATTTTAGATTTTGTAATTTCTGTTAAAATGTGCATTATGTGAAAAATTTGCTTATCTTAATTTTACATGAGCTTAAACTATTTTTCTTGACATGTTTGGTTCACTCAAAGTTGCATTAGGATATTATATAACATGTTAAATTAAAAAATATAGAAAAATATCATGTATTCTAAGATATTCAAATCTACTGTTTTTTGCTTTATGGTAATCGGTTAGCATAGAATGGGTAATTGATTACCCTATTCTTTTTCAGTGTCCATCACTTATTTTTCACTACGTAATCGGTTACCCTATATAAGGTAGTCAATTACCACTGACATTACACTGAAAAAAAAATTAATTTTAAAATTCAGTATGTTTTATGTTATGTGTGGTTGGTATCATAAGTACTTTTTCATTTAAGTCAAATAAGCTTTCAATATTGGTACTCTTCATCTCTACACTTCTCAACTCTCACTTACTCTTCCTCTTCCAACTCTTCCATCTACCTCTATTAATATCATTCACCCCAAAATTAAAACCCACTCACATTTTCTCAACTTATAATCTCTTAACTCTCAAACATCTCATCTCACAACCTCCACTTTCCTAGAATCTGAATTTACATTTCCAAAATGCTAACCTTCAACTCTCATGGTTCCTCCTAAGCAAAAAAATGGAAAGAAGAAGTTGGGTGAAGGAAGTCCAGAACCTGTGGAAGAAGAGATCATTAGATCTGTCAAGTATAGAAGACTCACATTTGATATCCAAAATCGATCTCTCATGCCGGTAAAGTATGTTAATCTGAAAACCTTTCCTGAATATAGCTTTAGTTTTCCTGAATTGTTAAGAAATCAATGAGTTGATAAGCTAGTAGGTAATGTTGGTCCTTTTCAACATAATTTGGTAAAAGAGTTTTATTCTACTTTTGATATTGGTGTTGATGAGTTTGGTGATTTATTCATGCAAGCAAGAGTTAAGAACATTGACATTTCTATGGATTTAAAGTAAATAGGAATGTGTTTAAGAATAATCTATGAAGGGGAAGTAATTAAGTTTGGTGATCAACCAGAAACAATACCTTTTGCGAATTTATCTTGCATGAACTACTATATTGGAATTTCAAGAGGCACTCAATTGGAGCTTATGATTAGGGCAAAACTCAGATTCATCTAGGTTGTTCAAGTTTGCAAAAAAATCTTACTGTGAGTGATAGGATGCTTCACTGCATCCTTGCTTATGTTTTAATTCCTAAACATTCCAACCATTCCCAAGTAGTTGACATGGATGTTCCACTTTTATATTCTATCAAGAATAAATTCAAGTGAATTGGGCTTATGTTTTTGTACAACACATGAACCATCAAAGTAATCTTAAGGGTGGTCTCCTTTATGGAAGATTTGTTTCACGTTCTTCAGACCAATCGCACTTTCACTTATTGAATCATAAAGAGATGCCAAGAATAATTCACTAAGGAATACTCATGCATTGTTGTGCATTTGGTTGGCCAGAGACAAATATTTCTTGGACACCTGCATGGATTTCGAGAAAAACGCATATCTACAAAGACACATAGTTAAAAATGCATTGTGCTCTTTGTCAGAAACGGTGTTAGTTGAGGTATCAAAGTAATACTTCATGAAGCTTTCGTAAGTAGGTTTGCATGAGACAAAGCCTATGGTGTCTTCACTTTGAATCTTTGGGTCATAGGTGTGACCAGTGGGTTCAAGCCCTATGATAACGGCTATGTCAAAGAGTGTGCGAGTCACCATCCCATAAGGTAAGTGGAAGGTGTAGTGGGTGTTATACCAGAAATACAACGAATCCGTCAACATGTTAGAGCAATAGGATAGACCAGTCTTCGACAGCATCAGGAGGTCATAGATTCCTATCTTTTTTCCATTCATCAGCCTTGACCTTTTCCATCTTGGCCAACCAGCGGTTGAAACCTTGAAAGGAAGGAGCTGCTCTCACCAATCAAAAGTTCTCCGTCATAAATGACAGATCTAGGGCAAACTGCTTAGTTGTGGGTTCGCCTTCAGTAGTTTTGTTATTTTTCCCTAAAGACTTAGTCTTATGGTAGGATGGGACGAACTCACCCAACTTGGAGTCATCAGCAGGAACATTGGACATGGGTCCAAAAATAGCAGTTTGTTTATCATAAATGATGAGAGGAATTATTACATGTGACTCATAGATGTGTCTCTTCTCCTCTTGTAGAGGTTCCGGCGCGAACTGTTAGTTCTTCACTAACTTAGACCCAGGAATCTAGGTAAAGGGAGGAAGTGGAGTGGTGCTTGGAGAGCTTTTGTTCTTTTGAGCCTTCTTGTTTTGGTAAATTTCTTGGTTGAAATCCATTGGAGAAAGTTTGGGAGGTGAAGGATTATTTTTTCTGAGTTCTTGAAATTTTGGGAGAAGAAAATAAGGTTGCAAAGGTTTCGGACGCGTAAAAGTGTTAAAGTGTGAAAAATGGGATATTTATAGACTTTCGAAAGACTAGTGGTTTTCAAATCACCATTAAGACAAATTGTGTTAGTGGGACGTGTGTCCTCTGAGGTGTTGCTTTGGGCGATGGCAGTTATGATGTGACTGCAGATGTATGGTTTCAAGAAAAAGTGTAATGATGGCTAGTGGTATAGTGGTTGTTGAAGAGACATTTTGTAAAAACCATTATGGCATGACGTCATGAGCGTGGTTGGTAGAAACTGAATAGTTTCTTGATCGTGGGTTGGTTAGTTATATGACCATACTTTTGTGTCGTCAAAAGATGGATGTTGAAAGCTATGATCAAAAAATGACCTTTCCATTAGCTAGGTCGAAAGGATTTTTTTGGGGGCAATTTGTTAGCTCTTAATTTTGACACCTAGTTGATTTCAGGAGGAATTGTCTTTATTATCATGCCTTTTGGAAGAATTAAAAGGCTTCGACTAAATTAAAGTTGAAGAAGCCTGAGTCGAAGGCGCAAGGAATGCAAGGACATGGACTTAGAATATTTTCTAAGTACAAGGAATGTATTTCGATTGAGAATTATTGGAAGTGGTTGATGTGCAGCAGTTGAGATCAATATTGGAGGGAAAGTGATGTTTATTTCAATTTGAATAAAGACAAGTGGCACATGTTGGAATTTCAAGAACATGCAAAGTGCCAAGTGGCATATTTTTAGGAGTAAACTGCCAAATACAGTTACCTTTGACTATTATAAATAAAGTAGTTATAGTATTATATTTGGGTGTGAATCATATTGTACAAGTTACTCCATAAACACTCAGAGTACTCATGTGTAGAGAAACAAGTGAAGACGAGAATGTACGTGATGAGATCACCAAACTGTTTCATATCAATGCAATTTACATTTAAGTTTTTACTTTGAAGTCATTTATTTGTATTTTCTTTACTTTCAAGCAAGTTTATCTTTCAGCATTTTATTGTCTTTTTACTTGCTTTCTTTAAACTTCCTCGCCATTTACACTTTCACTGCAGTTTACTTTCGACTTCAATTGTTTGAGTCTTGTTTGTTTTATTTTCTCTTTTTTACCAAAAAAAAACACTTCATAAAGTTTGTCAAAGATTTTATGACATTATTCCTGAAAAACCAATTAAAACTTACTATAGCTCATGTCCTATGATCAATCTGGTCGATCCTGTGAGTGACTAAGAACATTTTGTTGTTTTTAGAGGACCAACGATTGTTTACAATTATCATGGTAAACAGTCATCCACCTTAATAATATCCATTTGGGTGTTGATCACGTAGGGGCAAAATATTTTTAAATCCTACCAAGAGTTTAAACATGTATGTGATCTCTCAAACATGAGTCGCATATGAGCGATACGTTTTTGTGAAACCTACCAAAAGAAGACCGGACATGTATAATGTTTTATTACACTTATTTGATTTAGTATCACCAAACTACAATTATTCTATCTTTAGGGTGCGCTTGATTTGCAAAATAAGAAGTACTAGACAGAAAAATACTAGAGAGTACAGAACAGTATAAGACAATTTTATGTTTTGTACTTTGTTTGATGATTGATGCACTGGACAACTTTTTTAATATTTTGTTTGATATATATATGGATTAAATAATATAATTTTTACTATAATATTTTCATTGATATATAAAATATTAATATTCATGAATCAAAATATTAAATAATAAATAATGAGAAGGAGAAGAAAAATGATAAGAGACAAAAAAAATGTACTCAACTTTATTTAATATATCTATGTATTAGAAAAAAAATAATATAATATAATTATAATTATTTTTATTAACAAATAAAATATTAATATTATATTTATAAATCAAAATATTAAATAGAGAGAGATTAAAAATTGTATTTTGATATTTTTAATAGTTTATAGTTGTGACAAAAAGTTGTCCCATGATTTAGTGAGGGACAAGAATTCATGTTTTTGTCATGTCCCTTATCATGTATGTTGTCCTGTTTCAGTTCCACGATAAATTTTTGTATTAAACAGAGTAAAACAAAAAGGTTAATCTGTTTGGTCCCTCATTTTTTAGCAAATCAAACGCACCCTTGATATAGCAATAATTATTCTATCTTTAATGTAGCAACAATATATGAATGAGGAAAGTTATGGCAGAAGATCAACAACAGGAAACCCCTCTCTCTAACTTTTGGTGTTGCTATCTTCAATTTATCTTGCTTTTCTTTTTCATCTTGCGGGTTCCATGGCATGGACAACGGTAGAGCGGCGGAAAAACAACAACAAATGGGACTTATTCCCCTTTGGTGGAGCGCATTCTTTAACAGAGGGGAAAGACATAAGTTCAATTTACTTTTCTGAGATACTGGATCGTGTTCGGGCTAGAGATGTATTTGTGTTGTTTGGATGTATGGGTAATGTCATAGAGGTGATGATTTCACCTAGGCGGAATAAATTCGGAAAACGATTTAGCTTTGCTCGATTTTACGATGTGGAGGATTTAACAATTCTGGGAATTAAACTAGACAATGTGCAAATTGACGGGAAGAAAATTCATGTGAACCCTCCAAGATACGCGAAGGGAACATCTGGAGTAGGAAGGGAATTAAGGAGTAACATGGTGGTAAGGACTGGTAGTAGGATGGGCTTTCGTGAAGGGACGGAGAGAGGCCAAGTTAAGAAACAATCTTTCGTTTCTTTTGGGAGTCAATCATTTGCTGACATAGTGGGAAACAAGAAGGAAGGAAATCAGAATATTGTTCTACGCTTTAATGCCAATCAAGAAGATATAATCAAACTAATGAAAGCTTTTATGGCAATTACTATCCATCTGGGAATGTCCTATAATATTCAACATTACTTCGAAATAGAAGGCGTCTTTTCCATAAAAATAACCCCTTTGGGTTCCAGGTTATGCTTACTAGAAAACTTGGAGGATAAAGCAGTGGAGGACATGATAGAAGAGGGGTCTAATTGGTGGTAGGAGTGGTTTTCAGAGGTGAGACGGTGGAAGGAGACGAACATCGATAATGAGAGAGTATTATGGGTTAGAGCCTATGGTATTCCATGCCATGGATGGAGCGTGGAGTTTTTCAAATTTTTAGCTAACTCCATGGGAAATTTCATTTGTGTAGACGAAAATTCCTCGAAAGGGATTGCTAAGGATGTGGTAAGATTCATGGTGAAACTCTGGTTTCACTCTTCAGGAGAAAATGGTTGTTGACATTGACGAAAACGAATTTACACTTTGTTTACGGGAGAATACTTACGAGCTAGTCAAGATTCCTCCTTCAATATTATCGGAAAGGAGGGTGTCATCTTCATCTTCTGAAGATGATATGTTGGACTTCGATGAAGCAAATGAGATGGACAGGGGAGGAGATTCTGATAACATTGATGAATGATATGAGAATAGGAGCCAACTTAGTGGGAATAATATAACAAAAGGTGCGGGTGGAGCTATGGAGTCAGGCGAAGGTCATGGAAAAAAAGGGCGATGAAGATGATAGGGAAACGGTAGTGCAAAGGGCTACGTTTGGGATAGGCTTAGCTATAGGTGAGGTAGGTAGCAGGAAGGGTGATATTATTCGTGAAACGTGTACAGGGGGCCCAGGGACAACTCAACATCTAAAAGTGAATTTTATAGATCAAAGAGGCACTTTTGATAAGGCGTTTCTTTCTATACGAAAAAGTAATCAAGGCGCAAATACTGATTCCATTTCCTCCTTTAATTTTTCGGCCAATAATTAAGTGGGCAATGAAATTATGTTGGATACAAATGAGATGGTTACAAAAGTGGGGGCCAAACTTTATTCCAATGGCAACGTACCTGATAGTGAAAAGATGGGAAGTCTAATAAGGTTAAAAAAATGAAGTACAAAAAATTAGGTGGGTTGGAATTAATTCAGTGGAAAGGAAAAGGAATAAAAGAAGAGGCAAAATTTAAATAAATAAGAATAATTTACAAGAGGGCAAGGGTGATATAAATAATCAGAAATGATTATCGGAACTTTGAACATTAGATGAGGAGGAAGTATTTTAAAAAGGAAGAGAATAAGTCAAATTATATTGAAAGGGAAGGCAGATATATTCTTGATCCAAGAATCTAAACTAGAAGAGATGTCCAATAGGGTGGCGAATAGTTTTTGGCCTAGGGAGAATATAGGGTGGTCATCGGTCGGGTCTTCGGGTGCGGCTGGAGGTATTTTGATCTTGTGGAAGGAGGATAATGTGAAGGTGATATTTAGTTTCAAAGGGGGTGGTTATATTGGGGTTAAGGTTTCGTGGAAGGAGGAATATTATTATATAATCAATGTTTATTCGTCTTGTGATTTGAGATTGAAAAGAGTTCTTTGGAAGCGGCTACTTGAAGTGAAAGCAAAGTATAGTGATAGTGATTGGTGCATAACGGGTGATTTCAATTCTATCATTAGTGCTAGTGAAAGGAAAGGTAGCTCGACATGGAGTGGGAATGCGGAAATGAAGGAGTTTGCGGAATTCATTGTGGATAGTGAGTTGATTGATGTTCCATGCAAAGGAAGGAAATTTTCGTGGATTAGTGGTGACGGTGCTTCAATGAGTAGGATAAACTGTTTTCTTATATTGGAAGGAGCTATTCACAAATGGGGTATAGTTGAGCAATTCATAGGGAATAGAGATGTGTCGGATCATTGTTCAGTTTGGTTAGTGGTTGATTCCTCGGATTGGGGTCTGAAACCTTTCAAATTCAACAATGATTGGTTCAGTCATAAAAGCTTTCTTCCTTTTATTGAAAAGGAGCGGAAAGCTATGCACATTCAAGGGAGATGTGATTTCGTCCTAAAAGAGAAACTAAGGTTACTTAAAGGTAATCTTAGGAAGTGGAACAAGGAGATTTTTGGTAGATTTGATTTGGAGGTAAATGAGATCATTGATAAGATTAATGAAGGGGACATCATGGCCGAGTCTACTACCAGAGTGTTATAGGAGGAGGACATTGAGAATATGAAGAGGTTAACTAGTAGGTTTTGGTTGAATCTTAGGATAAAGGAGAATTTTCTTATCCAAAAGGCTAGACTAAAATGGCTTAATGACGAAGATAATAATAGTAAATATTTTCATAGTGTTATGAAGGAAAGGCAAAGGCGCAATCATATTAGCTCCATCAACTCTAGTGGATGAGTTTTGGTTTCGGTGGAAGATGTAAAGGAAGAAGTGAGGAATCATTTTGCCCTTAAGTTTGTGGAACCAGATATTCATAGGCCAATTTTGGAAGGTATGGATTTTAAGACTCTTTCCTCTATTGACAAGGTCTTTCTAGATAGTTCGTTTACGGAAGAGGAGATTAGAGTAGCAGTAGTTCGGGTCCGGATGGTTATACTTTATTCTTTTTTTAAAAGTGTTGGAAGTTTCTTAACTCCGATGTTGTTCGGTTTGTTCAAGACTTCTTTGATAGAGGGTGTATTTCCAAATCCATTACGTCATCTTTCCTATCTTTGATTCCTAAGAATGATTCTCCATTGGGGATTGATGATTATAGACCAATTTACTTAGTTTGATGCTTATATAAAATTTTAGCCAAGATGTTGGCGGCTAGAATTAAGTTAGTTCTTCACTCTTTAATTTTTAAATGCCAACGTGCTTTTGTGCCGGGGAGACAACTTTTAGACGGTGTCTTGGTTGCAAACGAGTTGGTGGATTATGCTTGAAAAGAAAAGAAAGTAGTTTCCCTTTTCAAGGTGGACTTAGATAAAGCTTACGACAAAGTTAGTTGGATTTTTCTTCGTTTCTTGTTGAGGAAAATGGGATTCGGGCCTAGGTGGATTTTTTGAATGGAAGCTTTGATTTTTTCAAGCAAAATGTCCGTTTTGGTGAATGGGAGTCTGACAAAAGAATTTGTGGTGGAGAGAGGTTTGAGGCAAGGTGATCCTTTATCCCTCATTCTTTTCATTTTAGTTACGGAAGCGCTAGCTTTGATGGTTAGAAGATCGGTGGAAATTGGTCTTTTTGTGGGAATCAATGTGAATCATGGTTGTTTTCTTGACATTCTCCAATTTGTGGATGACACTATATTGGTAGGTGATTGTAGTTGGAATCATTTATGGGCCATTAAATTGGTGCTTAGAGGATTCGATATGGTGTCG
This sequence comes from Lathyrus aphaca, assembly GCA_963966055.1. Classification (NCBI taxonomy): domain Eukaryota; kingdom Viridiplantae; phylum Streptophyta; class Magnoliopsida; order Fabales; family Fabaceae; genus Lathyrus; species Lathyrus aphaca. The sequence goes on from OZ014520.1 coordinate 88,759,746, forward strand.
GGCCTTAGCATTAATTTTCTTAAAAGAAAATTGATTGGGATAAATGATTCATACTCGTTCATGGAGGTGACAACGTTATTTCTATCTTGTAGGACGAAATCTAAAGAGTTTAATTTTCTTGGCATTCCCATTGGGTCAAACCCGAGAAGGATATCGACTTGGACACCACTTTTAAATAAGATAAAGAAACGTTTGTCCTCTTGGCATGGTAGGTTTTTAAGTTTTGGAGGTAGGATAACCTTACTAAAGTCAGTTCTTGATAGTTTACCCATTTTTTACTTATCTTTCTACAAGGCTCCGGTGAAGGTGTGGAGGGAGATCATCAAAGTTCAAAGTTGTTTTCTTTGGGGTAGCTCTAATGAGAAAAGGAAGATTCTTTTGGGTCAATTAGGAATTGATTTTCCTTTCGGTCGATAGAGGTGGTTTAAACATTAAAGATATTCATATTTTTAATGTTAGTCTTCTTCACAAATGGAGGTGGAAGATTTTGTTAGGTTCCGAGGATTTATGGTTTCAAATTCAAAAAGCTAGATATGGAGACATTGGCCTTCATGTGTCGGGAGGCGAGTTCAACGCATCGTGTTGGAATTCTTATTCTTCGAGTGATTTGATCTCCATATTGAATAATCTTGTTGAAGATGTGTTTATGGATAATTGTAAGTTCTTGATTGGAAATGCTTTCATATTCCCTTTTGGAGGGAGATTTGGGCAGGGGAGGTTAGTTTGAAGGAGAGATATCCGACGATTTTCTCAATCACGCCTCTTAAGGATGTATCGGTTGCGGCTATGGGAGGTTGGAGGAATGGAGTGTGGAGGTGGGGAGACTTTGGATTAACTAACATTTTTAGTTTTAATGCAGGTACTGGTGTGAACAATGTTCCAAATACTTTGCTGCCCACGGTTAATAGCTCATACTTTTCATCATCAGTGAGTAATGCGGTGTTTGGACCTGTTCACTTTTCTTTCTTGGCAGATTATGGTTTTAGCCATAGCAAAGGAAATTTGGACTCGCGGCAATTTGAGCACACTCATCAGACTTCTACTGCTCCGTCTACTGTCAAATTTTTCTATACTCAGGTCCACAATCCATCGGGAGGAATCGGTTTCAGTTCTGCTAATAGTGTGCAGAGTTTAGTGCAGCAATCCGAAATTTCAGGCTCTGATTCGGGGTATACATCAGCAGGTTTTAGGGAGGATGTTGGCATTGTATTGCAGAATTTCATGCGGCAGTCCGATGCTATTTCTACTGATTCGGGTCTGAAATAAATGGGGTTTTATGGGAAGATGGAAATGTTGTGTAGGACTTAAGTTCAGGTATACCAGTAGGCAACAGTTTGTCTGGAGGCGGGAACATGCAGCCGGAGAATCCGGAATTGGTAGCAGCCATAATGCAGGTTTTGGTTTATTTTTCTGCTGTCAACAGAGTTAGAGGGCTGCCAAATAACGTTGGTTCTAATTAATTTAATCGGAGGATATCGGATGAATGGTTGCATCTCAAGAGGCTTTTGGCGGAGATAAGTCCAACGCGGGAGGCCGATGATCGAATTACATGGTCTTTGGAGGAAATTTTATCGTATTCGGTGAGTTCTTTCTATTCTATAGAAGGTTCTTTTCCAGCCGAATCCCTTTTGGTCCTTGCAATAGAAACGACAAAGCCTTCAAATTGTTATGGAAGACGAAGTTACCATTGAAAATTAAAGCGTTTGGGTGGACAAGTGTTTTGAATAGGCTTCCGACTAAAGATCTTCTTTTGTCTAAAGGTATCCATTTCTCCTCCCCCAATGCTAAGTGTGTTCTTTGCAATAATCATTCGGAATCCTTGGATCATATTTTTTGGAGTTGTACGGTTGCTACCTTAGTTTGGTCCGAAGTGGCAAAGTGGATATGGATTCAAGATGAAGGAGGCAACGGGTGTATGGAGTCATTTCTCTATTGGTATTCTGCTTGTAAAAGGAAGAGGTTTAAGAAGGGTTGACAAGCTTTCGTGTGGCTGACAACCTGTTGGAGCCTATGGAATCTTAGAAATGAGATCATATTTAGGAATGTGAATTGGAATATAATTGAAATAGTTTGAAAAGTCAAATTCTTCTTGTGGAGGTGGTCACTTTTAGGTAAAATTACCAATTTCAATTGTAATCTATACGAGTTTAACAAACTCTCAATGTTGTATTTGTCTTAGAAATCATTTGGTAGGTAATTTTCCTTTTTTTTGTCGAGCGAAACCTCGATCTCTTTTGTATCAAGAGCGAGTATTGTTAATACTCTTTATTAATATAATTCTTGCTTACAAAAAACAACAACAGGCAAGCCCTTTAAAAGAATAATTTTATTCTTGCAATTAGGATACAGGAGAATATTATATTAAGAAAAAATTAAGAATATATATATATATATATATATATATATATATGTGTGTGTGTGTGCGTGTATGTGAGAGAGAGAGAGAGTGTGAGTGACAAAAAATTTAAAATGAGTGATGAGAGAAACAAATAATAACTATTAGACCATAAAAGAGAGAAATTAATTAATAATTAATAAATAAATTTAATCATAATTGTTTGACTGATTTAATGATTGTTGTTTGTTTCTCTTATCTCTCATTTTAAAATCCCTCCCCTTCATATATATATATATATATATATATATATATATATATATATATATATATATATATATATATATATATATATATATATATATATATATATATATATATATAATTGTGAGTTTGTAGTGTGATGCTCAATTTATAAACAACTATTTACTATGATCACCCGAATGAAAAAAAAAATGTATTTTATTAATCTTCAAAGCCAATCTTCAAAACCCATCATGTATATTTAATTATTATGCTCCAACTAAAATCTTCTAAATATGTACCGTGCCGTCTCAGTTATGTTTCTTTGAAATCACTCACCAACGCATTACAGAAAAATATAATAGTTTCTTTTTCACTTTAATGAATCTTTACATTAACGAAATAACCAAATCATGATAATCACCTAATTAAAATTAAATGCCCTGAAAACAAGAAAAAAATTCAGTATTTCATTTTCTATACAATATATCAATGTGACATGCAATAGTATATACTATTATATACTAATAACTATGCACTAATGCTACATTATATGATTATAGTCAATTCTGGTTTCTGACTTCATTCATATCAATAAGCAAACAGTGAAAGTTAACAAAACAAATTAAGAAAATAATGATTTAGTACTATGAAATATGAAGATCATTACCGGGTCTTCTCCGAAAATCGGAAGATTACCACACAAAAATTGGGAATTAAATCATTTCAATGGTGTAACGGGTTTGGACCGGTTGGCACACGGTGTTTCTCGACGCCATAACGAGAATCAATCTCTGTGTCGGAAGGATCTTTCTCCACTTGATTGTGATGATGCTGCTTAAAGAAAGGAGAGAAATTAAATTTTCTTGCTAGAACTTTTCTGCTGTGGTGAGAAGATAATGAATGATGACTTTCTTGTATGATATATTTCTTGTTGATTTTTGAGTATTTGAGATTGTAATACTCATGAAAGAGCAAAAATAGAAGAGATAGCCAAAGAAGAATGTGAATTAATTGAGAAATTTTGAAGGCCATGATGAAAGAGGAAAAAAAGTGGAAGCATGGAGCATGAATATTAAGATATGGAAAAGGGCTAGAGTGTTGTGAGATGAGAAATGTTTGTGAATTGCTCTTTTGATATGAAAAATGAGAGTTTAGAGAAAAGTTCTGATGTTATAAAATCTCTAATGAGTAGAGTGAAGAATATTACAAGTAGTAATCAATAGTACTTTTACCAATGAATGTTTCCTTAGAAATAAAGAAAAATATTGTATGATTATAATGTGAAATGTCAAATCTTTTATGGAGTATTATAGTGCTAATTATTAGTATTGTGAAATATTCTAGATGCACTTAAGAAAATGCATAAAAAGAGATGATTGGGTGTAAGGAAAGATCTATGCTGTTTTTGAGTGTATTGCAACTCAAAAAATGGGTGGGGAATGTGCAATCTATATTTTCTATTGGTAAAGCAATCTAAATCTAACAAGTATTTGACTGTGCAAATTTAACAAGGACATTATGTAATAGTATATACCAATAACATACACAGAGTTTAATAGTAAGTGGAGGTCCTAGGTGAAAGTGTGAATGGATGTCAAACACAAGAGATAAGTATCTAAGAGGTTTGAAATAAGATAATCCCATAACTCCTTTGATTTTCCTATTTTTGATAGAGTGGTTTAGTGGTTTTGGTTAATAGGGTTGTTAAGTTGAATTTTTTTCTGGATATAGGTGGCATCCTCTAATATTTTTGATAGAGGTGTGAATGGATGTCAAATCTGTTGAAAGTGTTGTCAACTGCTGTATTTTTCAGTTTGCAACAGCAGTAATCGGTTACCCCTCGGTGAGTAACCGGTTACCATTGCCAAAATCTGGAAAAATAACAGTATTAACAGCCAATGCACTTTAGTTGTATTTTTGTGTTTTCTCTCAATTGTATCCACATTGTATAAATACTCATTGTAATTTCCAATTCTAAATTAATGCCAAATTGAATATTCATCCCCAATTACTCTCTCTACTCTAATTCTCTTTCTCTCTCAATTCATCTTCTTCCCCAATTTTATTCTCCACCATTATTACACCTTCACTTTCACAATTCTGTTTTGTTGTGTATGTTGTTCTAACATTTGGCATCAAGAGCTCCGGTTATTGATCCGATTCCGCTGCAATAATGGCTACCGTTTCCAATGATCGAATTCCCACAAATCTCCCAATTCTTGATTCGAAAAATTACGACAAATGGGCGAAACAAATGAAGGTTCTGTTTGGTTATCAAGAGGTGCTTGAGATTGTCACCAATGGAGTCACACCATTAGGGGAACAAGCTACCGACACGATTAGGGCTACACACAAAGAAGAAAAGAAGAAGGATTACAAAGCTCTATTCTTGATTCACTCTTGTGTTGATAACGACAATTTCGAGAAGGTTGGTGATTGTGAATCCGCGAAGCAAGCGTGGGAAATCTTGGAGAAAGCATATGCCGGTGCCGCGAAAGCGAAGGTGGTAAGGTTACAAACTTACAAGCGTCAATTTGAGTTAACGAAAATGGAGGACAAAGAAACGATCAACGACTACATTACGCGCATTACCCGGTTAGTTAATCAAATCAAGTCTTGTGGCGAAACGATCGTAGAGCAGAATGTTGTATCGAAGGTGCTGCGTTCGTTAACATCGCGGTTCGATAACATTGTGGTTGCCATGGAAGAATCAAAGGATCTAACGACTATGAACAAGGATGAGTTGCAAAGTTCGTTAGAGGCGCATGAGCAAAGGATGGATGAGAGATGTGTCGAAGCGAAAGCGGAGATCGCTTTGCAAGCGCGTTTGAATGAGAGGAACAAGAGGTCGAAAGGAAAATTTGTAGCTAGAGGTAAGCCAAATTTTCAGAATTTTGGTGCAAACAATTCTCAAAATTCGAAGAGTTCGATGTATGAAAAGGGTGAGAGCAGCTCCAAAGAGAGTGATTGTAGTAGTGGTTTCAAAAAGGATTGGAGTAAAGTTCAATGCTTTAGGTGCAAAAAGCTTGGACATGTTCAATCTAAGTGTTATGCTAAATTGAACAAGACTCGTGATGATGAAGCCAAGGTTGCTAGAGAAGAGGTGGAGGATGAAGACACGGTTCTAGTGATGATCACGGAGGAGAATTATGGCATTGTGGATGTTCCGGACAGCAGCTATTGTCATGACAGTTCGCGGGACAGCAGTTGTACTGTTTCGGAAAGTGGTAAAAAAATGTGTTCAGATCGAAATGCATTAGTTACCGTACGTGATGGAGTTCAAAGTAAAGATGAATGGTACTTGGATTCCGGTTGTTCAACACACATGACGGGTCGAAAGGATTGGTTTGTGCAAATCAATCAAGCGACAAAGAGTAAAGTCAAGTTTGCCGACGACACTACTTTAAGCGCGGAAGGGGTAGGAGACGTTTTGATCGGAAGGAAGAATGGAGGTTTTTCAAGGATCAAAGATGTCTTGTACATACCGGGAATTAGGTGCAATCTTTTAAGTATTGGCCAATTACTTGAAAGAGGGTACTTAATTCGGATGGAAAACAAGATGATGCGTGTTTTAGATTCAAAAGGTGTGTTGATTCTAAAAGCGCTGATGGCTGCCAATAGAACCTTTAAAGTTGAGTTAAGGTTTATGGAGCATCGTTGTTTGGCTACCGCGGTAAGTAGAGAGGAGTGGTTATGGCATTACCGTCTTGGTCACCTTAACTTTAGGGATCTTAAGATGTTGCAACAAAGTGGTATGGTAACGGGGCTGCCACATATTAGTGTTCCGACAGAATTGTGTGAGGAATGTGTGACATCCAAGCAACACAAGAATGTGTTTAGCAAGGATGCGGGTCGGAGAGCCAAAGGCCTACTTGAGGTGGTGTATTCCGATGTTTGTGGACCGATGCAAGTAGAGACTTATGGCGGCAATCGATATTTTGTTACGTTCATTGACGATTTTAGTAGGAAACTTTGGACTTATCTTATCAAGAGAAAGTATGAGGTGTTTGGAGTGTTCAAGAGTTTCAAATCCTTGGTGGAGCGTCAAAGCGGCCGGAAGCTCAAAGTTCTCAAAACGGATGGTGGAGGTGAATATACCTCTAATGAATTTGGGAATTTCTGTGATCTTGAGGATATTGTGCGTGAGGTGGTGCCTCCATATACGCCTCAACAAAACGGGGCTGCCGAGAGGAAAAATCGTACAATAATGAACATGGTGCGTAGCATGCTTTGTGGGAAGAAGTTACCTAAGGAATTGTGGGGTGAGGCCGTATCTACAGCTACCTACTTGTTGAATAGGTGTCCTACTAAGAAGCTGCAGAATATCACACCTGAAGAGGTTTGGAGTGGTTTCAAACCTAGTGTGGTTCATTTGCGCGTTTTTGGATCGATTGCGTATCGTCACGTACCAAATCAACTTAGAAAGAAGTTGGATGATAAAGGTGAAAAGTTGATATTTGTTGGATATCATTCTACTGGGGGTTACAAACTGTTTGATGAGAAGAATCGGAAGATCGTGATAAGCCGGGACGTGCTATTTGATGAAGTAAAAAATTCTGCAGAAATAGCGGTAACCGGTTACCCACCGGGGAGTAACCGGTTACCGGAGAAAAAACAGCAGCAGCAGTTTGTTGAACTGTCTGATCCGGAGGCGTCCGATTCCGCTGTACCTGCACCTACAGCAGCTGAAAACAATGTTGTTAATGAGGGTAGACCTGTGAGGCAAAGAGCTATGCCTCAAAGACTCCGAGACTATGAAAGGTTCCGAGATACCGAAGTGAATAACGATGGTGATTTTGTTCATTTCGCACTTATGGCCGAATCTGAACCGGTAAATGAGGAGGAAGCCTTAAGTGATCATAAATGGATATGTGCAATGAAGGAGGAGCTGGAATCTATTGAGAAGAATGGTACTTGGGAGTTGTCGATTTACCGCTTGGAAAGAAACCGATAGGTGTGCGTTGGGTCTATAAAGTTAAAGCAAATCCTAAGGGTGAAGTGATCAAGCATAAAGCTCGATTAGTGGCTAAAGGGTTCTTGCAACGTGAAGGTATAGACTATGAGGAGGTATTCGCACCGGTGGCTAGACTAGAGACTATTCGTTTGGTTGTTGGGATTGCACATAGCAACAATTGGGTGATCTACCAAATGGATGTGAAATCTGCGTTTTTGAATGGTCCTCTTGATGAGGAAGTTTATGTGGGGCAGCCACCCGGTTTCGTGATTAAAAATCAAGAGAGGAAGTATTACAAGCTACATAAGGCGTTGTATGGTTTGAAACAAGCTCCAAGAGCTTGGAACAAACGCATAGACGGCTTTCTTGTTGACATCGGTTTCAAACGATGTGTATCCGAACATGGTGTTTATGTGAGATCGGATACGATTGATGGTGTTATCATACTTTGCTTGTATGTTGATGATCTCTTGATTACGGGCAGCAATGACAAGTGTATTTCAAGGTTCAAATGGGAGCTCATGAGTGAGTTTGAGATGACGGACCTTGGTGTCATGAGTTACTTCCTTGGCATAGAGTTCCACAAGTCAAAAGTGGGGCTGCTTATGCATCAAAGGAGGTATGCACTTGATATCTTGAAAAAGTGTGAAATGGAGCATTGCAACGCTTCTAGTACACCTTGTGAAGCAAGATTGCAGCTGTCCAAAAGTGAGGATGAGGATGATGTAGATCCAACACTTTACCGGAGTTTGATTGGATCGTTGAGGTACTTGTGCAATACGCGACCGGATTTGGCTTTTAGTGTCGGTATTGCGAGTAGATTCATGGAGAGACCTAAGGTGTCACACTTGGCAGCGGTTAAGAGAATCCTTAGATACGTGAAAGGTACTCTTGGCTGCGGAATTCGGTTTCCCGCATCGGATATGGGACGCAAATGTACTTTACTAGGCTACACCGACTCTAATTGGTGCGGAGATAAAGATGATCGAAAATCAACGGCGGGTTACATCTTTATGTTCGGTAATACACCAATCTCTTGGTGCTCCAAGAAGGAACCGGTTGTAGCACTCTCTTCTTGTGAGGCCGAGTACATTGCGGCTTCGTTGAGTGCGTGCCAAGCTATGTGGCTTATGAATCTTATGAAGGAATTGGGATGTGGTGATGATGTTACCACACTGTTTGTGGATAATGTTTCCGCGATTAATCTTGCAAAGAATCCGATTGCACACGGAAGGAGAAAGCACATTGAGATGCGGTTTCATTACTTGAGAGAATTAGTCGGTGACGGAAAGCTTAGATTGAGCTATTGCCGAAGCGAGGACCAAGTTGCGGATTTGTTGACGAAGGGTGTGACAAATGAGGTGTTCAAGAGACTGGTGAAGAGCTTGAACATGCTGGACTTGGATCAACTAAAGTGAGGTGGTGTGTTGAAAGTGCTGTCAACTGCTGTATTTTTCAGTTTGCAACAGCAGTAACCGGTTACCCCTCGGTGAGTAACCGGTTACCATTGCCAAAATCTGGAAAAATAACAGCATTAACAGCCAATGCACTTTAGTTGTATTTTTGTGTTTTCTCTCAATTGTATCCACATTGTATAAATACTCATTGTAATTTCCAATTCTAAATTAATGCCAAATTGAATATTCATCCCCAATTACTCTCTCTACTCTAATTCTCTTTCTCTCTCAATTCATCTTCTTCCCCAATTTTATTCTCCACCATTATTACACCTTCACTTTCACAATTTTGTTTTGTTGTGTATGTTGTTCTAACAAAATCTTTTATGGAGTATTATAGTGCTAATGAATATTTTGTCTTTTTTGAATTCAACTAGTAACTTTCTCTATTGTAATCTAGAGATCCTTCCTTTCAAGTACATAGGGTTTTCTATAGGGGCTAACCTCCTTGAAATTACTTGGGATCCGCTAGTTTCTTTGATCTCCAAGAGGCTTCATTTTAGGAAACATAAGTTTGTTAGCTTGGGCAGAGTGATTCTTCTTAAGTTTGCACTTAGTGTTATTCCTATCATTTTCTTGTCTATCTTGAAAATGCTTGTGAAGGTTTGAAAGAAAATAGTTAGAACCCAAAAAAGGTTTATTTGTGGAAGTGTGAAGGGATATTTTAATATTTTCGGGGTTACAATGGGTTGATGTGTGTAAACTAAAGAGTAAAGGTGGCTTGGGGATTAAAGATCTTAGTTTGGTTAACTTGACTCTTTTGGCCAAATGGAGGAGGAGAATGATCTCAAGAGCTTCCTATTGACCAAGTGACTCTAAACACACGATGGTGGGTGAATTGTGATATTTGAAGTTTAAAAATTATTTTATAAAATTATTTGATTTTAAAATAGTTTATGTTAGAAGAGAGAAATAAATAGAGATAAATTTTTCTGAAGTGTGATTGTTGTAGGCCTTGCACCTTTAATTCCAAGCTCTTTGAAGAAGGATAAGGGAATGAGATTAATGTTTGCCCCTAAATCACACAAGACTCTTCCACAAAATATTTATCTTATGTTGCAAGGGACAGTGAAGCTTCTTGAGTCTTTCAACTTTGGGGACAACTTCTCTTGAGCAAATTGGTTACATTATTGAGTTAATGCTACAGTGACAGACTCTCAATTTTTCTTTTTGTCAACACATCATTCATGAACTTATAGTAGTTTGAAATTTTTGTATGGCTTCAATCAATGGTATGTTGATGTCAAGTTGTTTTAGTATCTCCATAAATTTACCAAATTGTTCTTCTTCTTTAGCCTTTCTAATTCTTTGAGGAAAAAGTGGTGGTGGTCTTTCTTGCATAAATTGTCTTGTTATGTTAAGTTATGGCACGTCATGAGACACCTCTGCACTAGTAGGTTCCATGTCATGAGTCTTCAGATTGTTCTGCAGAGATTGCAATCATTTTTTACTTGGTTATCAACCAAGTGAAGTTCTTTTGCAGTTATATGATTTCCCTCCTCTATCGCCTTAGAGGATCTCTTTCTCTTCCTTTCTTGAGTATGATTTTAAACTTGTTGACTTGGTCCTTCATATTCTTTACCACTTCTCAACAAAATGACTTCGCAAATTTCAACACTCTTGGTTTTAGAGGTAGATGCAAGTGATTCAGTGGAGCTTGAAGTGCTCTGATGGTTCTTGAACTCTGAACATAAGCAATCTGTCCTATTTGAATTTCCAAAAAAATTATGCTTACACCTTAAGATTTAAATCGATAATTTGTTTCCTCCATGAAGGACTTCAAAACTGATTCCAACAGTTGCTTCCATGTGTAGCCACAACATGATTAGTTGGAGAAAACCCAGGTGGGATCGGTGGTACTTAACACTTCAATTGGTTTTGGTTATTGTTGCATGAGAAATTTGGATGATTCTACCAACCTAGGTTCTAAGGGTTGTTATATGGATTATTATAGTTTTAGTTTCCCATATAATTAACATATATTGAGTTTCCTGAGCATTCTTCAAATAAATGGGACCTGTCTGCAGTAAACACAAGCAACTTCAGTAGCATTAGTCACAACTTTGACAGACTCGACAGTAGGGGCATCAGAAGATGTCAGTATATTTTTCATCATTTGGTGAATTTGAGCCACTTTAAAAGTAAGATTTATGGTCTCATTGACTTTATGGACACCAATTTGCTTCCTTAGAGCTATGATAGTAGCAACTTTTATGACTGACCATTGATAAGCCTTGGTAGTAATACTTTCAATCAAATCACAACCTTCTTGATAAGACTTGGACAACAATGCACCAATAGATTATCCATCTAGCATATTCATTGATGATGGAACTACACCATTGTAAAATGTTTCAAGTTGAGTACATATTAGAATCCCATGGTGGGGGCATTGTCTCAGTAAGTCTTTATAATCTTTCCCAAGCATCAAATAAAGATTCATCTTCCCCTTGTCTAAATGAGGTGATCTTATTTCTTATATTAGCATTCTTGATAGGAAGAAAATATTTGGCTAAGAATTTTTCATCGAAATCATTCCATGTGGATATGAAATTTGGTTCTAAGGAAATAAGCCAACTTTTAGTTATATCCCTTAGATAATAGAGAAACAACCTTAACCAAAAAGTATCATCAGTGACTCCATGGATCTTAAAATTGCTAGAAACCTCCAGGAATTGCCTCAAATGTAAATGTAGGTCATCAGTGGCAGAACATAACTATTAACCAATGGCTTGAAATATTTATAACATCACTAGTTTAAACTTAAATTGATCCACAATGATCTCTAGTCTTATAATTCCATTATCCATGGCATTTGGGTCAATTGCAACATAATCTCTAGTTTTTCTTTCCCTATCATTAACAATGTTAATGATATATGTTTCAGCCATGGCTTCTTCTTGTCCTTATTGATTTCCTACAAGGTCTTCTTCAAGGTCCTCAAACAAAAGAGTAGGAATAAGGGATCCTGGTTGTTGAGTTAAAACTTGATATCTCCTCAAAAGTAGAAATGTTCTTTCTAGTTCAGAGTTTTCTCTATAAACTAGAGTTAACAGCCTATGCATGCAGAAATCACGCATGTGTCATGACACCAGAAAATAGAAAACATCAAAAGCTTAAATGTCATTTACACAAATTTTCAATAAAAATAAAAATGTTAATGACATAATCTGCACACAAAAAAAAGGTGCCAAAAAACTGATGGGTGCTTTCTATGATCAAGTATAAACAATCTAAGTGGTAGAAAGTATTAAAAGTAAGAGTATCGATCCCATAGAAATTATATTAACTTAAATTGATTTTCAAGTCAAAAGTCTTAAATAGTAATGAGCAAAGAATCATAATATTTGTTTGTTGTTACAGGTTCATAATGAATAATAGCAACTAAAAAATGAGGAAGTATAACAGAGATGAGAAACATGTTGGGAAATGATCCATTCAATGATTTTCACCTAGTGTGTTAGTGTGAAAATATATGTCATAACAAATGAAGCCAAAACATGACCTCATTGTGAGAATAACAACAGGGGTGAGAATAAACTATCACATTTGAGTTTTTCTATCTTCAGAGTCCTCTCGGTGATAGGGTTTTACCTATAAGTTTCTTATTCTTAGGTCCTCGCCTTAGTCATTTTTATTTCACATAACACATAATGCAAAAAATAACCGAACTCACAATTGTTAGTCATATGGATCCCAATTCATCGGAATAATAAATTCACTACCCTCAAGGAAGGTTCTTTCGGGTTTACCTGCTAACTTATCTTGGGATGCTACCTTTAAAGTATGGTCTAAGGATTTATCTACCTTCCTAATTTTGCAATGTACTCATTCATCATGTTATTGACGACAATCGTCATTACGTGATTTTTACGAGAAAATTCTAATGTAATCGAAAGATTAACGAGTAAAAGCCATGCCAACATATTAAGAATTGAGCAAAAATCTATCACAAGGAAGAAATACATACTTAGTGAAAATATTGAAGAAAAAGTGAAGAAACAAAGCTCTGGCCTCTAGAATTATCGCACAGTGATGTCACATTGTGGGGCGATGGAGAAGTATTGTGGCGTGATGATGCGCATTTGCTGACCTGACACATATGAATTGCTATTTAAAGGCCTTTTTGTTAACTTTTTGGGAAGTTCGTAAACTAGGAGATAAAGTGAAAGTTATGAATAATCAATAGGGAAATTTTGAGAGCATTAGAGTCATTAGAGAGCTATTTTTCCATAAATTTTAATAATGAAAATTTATCAACTCATGTTAAGTTTCTCTAAATTGAGTCTTTTAAGATGAGCCTTATTATTACTTTGTTGGATCATGTATGTTTGAAATTTATTGAATTTTTTTATTATTATCATCTTATTTAATTGTTCTTTACTTTAATGCTTTTTGTCTGTTGACGAGCGCACAAATCGATATTAGTTTATGAATATGACCTATGACAATTATTCAACTTAGTAATTAACTACGAATAGGTAATTATAAGTTGTTGTTTTTGAATTAATGCACGTAGAACTCCTAATTTAACTATGAATAAAGTGAACTGATAAAATAAATGAGGTAGAAAAAGAGAATAATTAAAATTAAAGGGGATTAGTAGGAATTAAATAAAGAGTTAAATGCGTTTGTGGTTCTCCTAATTATCTCAAATTTCGTATTTAGTCCCTCAAAATATTTTCTTCACAGAATGGTCATCCTAAATTTTTAATCCACACTTTTGGTCCATCGTGTAACTTAGAAGTTGAATTAGCAACGATTTATTACTTAGTGACTGAATTAACAATAATTTTAGCGACGATTTTAGTATTAGGGACCAAAAGTATGGATGAAAATTTTAAGGAGGACCATTCTTTGAAGGAAATATTTTGAGTAATTAAAAACGGAATTTGATATATTTAAGAGGATCGTAAACATATTTAACCCTAAAAAAGCTCCAAGCCCCAGAAAACCCTTGTGTCGCATGACCTTGGGTATAAATATCATCTCCCTTAGTCTGTTTGTAACTAGATGGAGATAATGGCCTGAATCCACTTCCTCGAAATCGGTCATCTTCATTAATTGAACAACAGGGGCACCATTTCCAATACCTAGAAAGAGCTATTTTTCGGGCGACGCACTTTTCCCAAGACTGATTGCACACCTTTCAAGCTCCCATCCTTTCGCCAAGTGATTCGCTTGTGGAACATTGCTCCTATAAAAGGTGTGGCTTCATGCACCTTCTTTCTACACTTATTCAAATTCGCCATGAGTTCTTCTTCAAATTCTCCCGCAGAATAGAAGGTGGCCAACAAAGATCCAGATCCCTCCAAACCAACTGCTTCAAAGGTTATTGCGTCGGATATTGGGGCTAAAATTGCTGGGAACATATCAATGACCCAGATGAAACCTCCAAAGAAGAGGTTGCCTCAAAGTTACGACTTTGATCCAAATGTTGATGAGGACTGGATGAACTTCCTTAATTCAGGAGCATGGAGAGGCATGGATGAATAACCAATTTTTTGCCAAACTCTGTTTGGCAGTTTGTGCATTTCATTTTCTACACTTCGATGGCCAACATGCTTTTTTATGTTTAATTTGTAACGCATTATTCCTTCTTTGAATGCCATTTTTGGTTGTTGGTCTGTTGTGACCATTATTAATGAAATTTTTTATGCATGAATATGTATTTCTTGTAGCATATGTTTATATCGCTTTAGATACTTCCCATTCACTCTCAATATTCTCTCATCAAAGCCTAATTCTTTTATCTCATAGGCATTGTTGCTAAAGGCCTAACTTACTTTGAACGGTCCTTCCCAGTTGGGTGACGATTTCCCTAATGTTCGAACTCGCCTATCCATGGGCAAGATGACTTTCCACACATAATCATTAACTCTAATGGTCTTTGCTTTGACCTTCTTATTATAGGTTTTGGCCACTCTCTCTTTTTGACGCAGCAAAACTTCTAGCGCCTTTAACCACTCTTTTACCAAGTTTGTGATCTTGTCGAACATCATATTACGATACTATTTCGACAGGATCTCAAATTGACATTGGATTTTTATCGATTGAAATCCATATTCTTAAGGTAGGACGACGTCATGACCGAAAGTCAGACGAAACAACGTCGAGTTTGTTGACTCTTTTTGGGACGTTCGTCATGCCCACAATATTTGGTCCAAAGTCTTGTGCCGATTTCTAGGTTTTTTGGAAACGTGTTTCTTAATGAGCCTGATCACCACCTTGTTTGCAACCTCGACATGCCCATTTTCTTATGCGTAGTTTGGCGTCTAAGTGACGAGCTTAAATCCCACTTCTACTGCAAACTCTTACATATTTTGACCCATAAACACTGAACATTGGTCGGTGGTTATGGTTTCGGGAATCTTAAACCTATATATTATATGGCTTTGGATGAAATCAATAACAGCCTCCTGGTCCACTTTTTCCAAAGGCACCACCTCTATCCATTTAGTAAAGTAACATATCCCTACCAGGATGAACTTTTGTTGTTTCGATGGGCGGGTTGAATCTCTCATATCACATCCAAATCCCATCCTTTAAATGACCATGGCTTTACGATAGTGTGTAATTCATTGGCTAGGACGTGTTGGATGTTGGCATTTTCATGACACTTTTGACATCCCTTAGCAAAGTCTATACAATCTTTGAGCATACTTGGCCAATAGACGCCCTGTCTAAACAATAACCATTTCATTTTGTGACCAGCTTGGTGGGATCCACAAGCCCCACTGTATACTTCGAATATGGCGAGGTATGCTTCTGAGTCTCCTATACACTTGAGTAAAACCCTTCTGAGGTTTTCTTCATGAGCTCATTTTCTATTAACACATAACTTAGAGCCTTGTATTTCGTCTTCCTGATAGTTCCTCTGACGGGATTCTCTAAGTATTATATGATGGGTCGCCTCCAGTTTGTCGTCAACAATCCATCAATGACGAGGACTTCACTCTACCATTTTCCTTTGGCTTCTAAACCATCAACAATCTATAATGGTGGCGCATTCTATACCATTTTCTCTTGAACCTCAATGAAGTCCTTTAATTTGTCCTTCAACACTTTATATCCTGAAGCAATCTGTGCTAGATCATTCGCCTCCTGGTTCTCCATTCTGGGCATGTGTAAGATACTTGCTATAATCAAATTGTTCTAACAATTGTTTCGCCATATCAAAGTAGGCCAATAAATGCTCCTTAATACACTTGCACTCTCGCGTGAGTTATTTAAATACTAGCTCTGAGTCACCCTTGATCTCCACTTTTTGTGCCCCTAACTTCTTTAGCATCTTCAACCTAGTGATTAAGGATTCATACTTAACCTCATTATTGGAACAATTTCCTTCGACCTTGCATTTGAATTTTGTTGGGAGGCCTTGTGGGGAGACTATTAGTACTCCTATGCTTGTTCCATGCTTATGACTCGACCCATCAAAATACAATTTCCACGGGTTGACGTTAATTATGAACACCTGAGGTTTGATCATTGTGTGGTCAACGATGAAGTCGGCCACTATTTGACCTTTCATGGCTCTTAAAGGTTTGTAAGTTAACGAAAACTCAGTTAATGCTAGTGCCTATTTTCCTATTCGATTGTGTCGAATAAATTTAGACAACATATACTTGATGACATCAAAATGAGATAAAACATAAACGTCAATAGGTTTTATATATAGCTTCAATTTCATACATGAGAAATACAGACATAGGAATAATTTGTCAATCATAGTATACCTAGTTTCAACATCTATCAACATTCTACTAAGGTAATAAATGGGTTTTTCGACACCATTGTTGTCCTCTTATGTTAACATGCTTCCTATGGTCGTATCCGACGCGGCAATATACAATCTCATATTTTTATTCGCACTAGGTGACCATAACATAGGAGGCTTCGTTAAATATTCTTTGATTGTGTCGAACACCTCTTGTTGCTTATTTCCCCAGTGAAACTTAATTTCCTGCTTGATCTTCAACAATGGCGAGAGCACTTTTCTCTTGCCACTTAGGTTGGATATGAACCTTCTCAAGAAATTGATTTTCCCCAACAAAGATTGAAGTTGCTTCTTCATCAAAGGAGGCTTGAGATCTAAAATATCCTTTGTCTTGTTTTGGATGATCTTGATGCCTTTCTTGTGGATGGCAAAGCCCAGAAAATATCCTACATGCACATCAAAAGCACATTTTAGTGGATTCATTTTTTAATTCATATCTCCTCATTCTCTCAAAAAAGCTTCGAAGGTGATCTAGATGATCGTTCTCCGAAGAGGAATTTATTACAATGCATCAATATAGACTTGCATGAGCTTTTCTATGAAGTCATGGAATATTGCATTCATGGCTCTTTGATATGTGGCCCTGATATTATTCAGACCAAAGGGTATTACTACCCATTCATATGTACATATGGCTCCTGGGAATCGAAACGCTATTTTAGGAACATCATCCTCTACTATGAGGATTTGATTATACTCTGAGTATCTGTCGAGCATACTTAAATACTAAAAACCTGTGACCTAAAAACCTGTGACTGAATCGACAAGTACCTCTACCACATGCATTGCGTATTCATCTTTAGGTGTCGCATTGTTAAGATCTCTGAAATCAATGCAAACGTGAAGTGTTCCATTTTTCTTAATTACAGGAACTATATTGGCGAGCCATTCGACATACCCTGCAGTTCTGATGAACCGGCTATTGAGAAATCTCTCGATATCTTGCTTGATCTTTTCAGTCACCTCAAAGGCAAACTAATGAGGTTGCTGCTTGATTGGCTTTTTTTCTGGCTATATGTGTAGACGATAATCCACCATGCTTCGACTCAGACCGGACATTTCTCTATAGTCCCAGGCAAAACAATCTTGGTATTCTCTCAATACTTCGACTAGATTAGCCTTCATTTTCGACCCACCTTTATACTTATGTATGTGGGTCTCTTTTTGGTCCTATCTCCTAGGTCAATCTCTTCGATGGGTCCTAAGCCTGCATTTTTTGTGGCTAATTTGTTGGGTCATTTTCGAACCCCAAAGGCCCGTTGTCATAAATGTAATCGAGCCTCCAACTTTCCGAAGTTGTTGTCTAGCCCAACATGCCACAGGTTATGGCTTTGTCAGTTAGGATTTGACGTTTCCTATTCTCCATAGCCATTTAGTTTTTGTTTTCAGCCAATCAGGACAAAATTTGAGTCATACTTTCGGACTCAGAGGTCATTTTCATCTACCTTAGACCACCCTGCAGGTGGTAGTCCACTTGACTCCTCTGGTATGTCAGCATGATCCCAGACAAAACCATGGTCTGGATCCAAGTTCAACATGCGGCCAGTTTCGACGGAGGTGTAGGAACCTAATCCATCATCACAAGGGGCCACATTTGCTAAGTGTTGATTGAATGGCCTTTTCGATCCTTTGTTGTCATCAACCTTATAATAGGTTTGGTCGGCTTTGATGTTCTCGAAGATACCATATTTCCTACATATACTGAGTCTTTGGTGTAGGGTAGAAGGCACTACCCCTATACCATTAATCCATTCTCTACCTAATAATAGGTTGAAGTTGGCTTTAGAGTTAATCACCATAAATAATGTCGACCTTGTGGTCGTTCCTATAACCAGGTCAACTTGGATTACTCCCAAAATGTTGTTGGTCTTGCCTTCATAGTTGGACAAAACCATGTTGTGTTGTCGGAGATCTTCATCGGTCTTTCCAATGTTCTTGAATAGAATGTAAGGCATTAAGTTCACAACTTCCCCACCATCTACAAAAACTTTATTGACTGCCATTTTTTTTACCTTTGCCTTTATGAAAAGAGGCTTCAGATGGTACATCATATCAGTACTAAGCTTCTCAAACATCGCTCTTTTTTCTTCGACTACCCCATCGTTCATGACGTAGTAACATAAAGGCTTATCTTATGGAATCTCAGTTGCCACAATATCTTCCTCTGCTTCTGACACTTCTGAGAAAATGTCATATTCAGGTGGAAACATAGATACGATGGCATAGTTGATGATGAAGTTTTCCCCATAGGTATCGTCATTGGTATTATCATACAGGTCTTCTTCGAACTCATATTCTGGTGACAAGGTATATTCTTCGTCGGACTGAGGTAAATATGTAGGCTCTTCTTTGTCAGATTAGGGGGTGTATTCATGTTCCTTCCCCTTCCCGACAGCAGGAGTGCATTATGCACTTTGTTTGGATATTACCTATTTCCCTTCCAAGGTTCCAACGATCAGAGTCTGGTTCATCACAATCTTTCTTTTTTTACCAGACTTGCTTTTGGGTGTTGCTCCTTTGGTCTAGGGCTTCTCCCTGCCTTGGTCGAGATGTTGAGGCCACCTTTCCAGCCTTCTTATTTCTTTGGTAACGCCTCCATTGGGTCCTGGTCATAGGTTTTTCCCATTGTTATTAGGAGAAACCACGTAACCCCCTAGGTTTGTCTTTCTTCCCAATCTCTTTATTTAAGTCCAGTACCCTCCATTTTGGCCTTTTGTTGCCCTTTTGATTGACTGGCTCGACCCACTTCTCACATGGGGTGTCAGATGGTGGCACAAAATTTCTAGGCTTGGCTGACTTGACCTGTCTTTGGAATTACTCATTTCAACGAGGGTTACCACCCTGGTCAAACACGAACCTTGGGATACGGGACCCCTCAACGGCTAAAGCTTCCTTTTTTCCAGCTTCATATTTTTCAGTTGCCTTCTCTTTGAACACAACGTTGCATCTTGGGTACAGTATTGCCCTTGATCTGCCCACTTGGCATTTCTCTTGGAATTCATTCAAACTTTCCCCAGCCCTAGGGTAGACTGACTCCAATTTTTCATCAGTGTTCTTGTCGTCACCTTCAGTAGTATTGACCATCATACACTCCATGTTTTCGACATGAGGTGTGTTTGGGAAATCCTCAGTAACTTCCACCATCATACAATCATTCAACTCGGAATACAGCGCTTCTTCGACTTTCAGATGGTCATTGTCGACCTGCATCTTTGACTTCTCTCCAAATTGAAGTCTGCCATTCTTCAAAGCATTCTTCACCAAATCCTTGAAAAGAACACATTGAGACGTTTTATGACCAAGATAATTATGAAATTTGCAAAATCCCCTCTTTTTCTTTTGATCTAAAGGGGGGTCTTTTAAACAAAGTGGAACAACAATTTGACCATCTTTTACTAGCAAATAATTTTTTTATCACATTTAGATATATCAAATCTCAGTGACATATTTGTCAGAGTTCCCTGTTTCGGAAGGGTCTTTTCCACTTGATGGTTTCAATACTTTACAAATGTAAGGAGGTCCTTGGTTAAGTTCAGCCACATGAACCTCACTTTCATTGATGAGTTCCCCATCATCAGACGAGAACTCGTCGGTTGCTAAATATGCAACTTTCTTATAGAATCGACCAGCCTTGGACTTCTCAGCTTTTACGTTTTCGACCTATCGAACTCTATCTGCCAATTGGGCCGTATCCATAAGATATTGTATATCCAACTTCTTTCTGATCGAAAAGTCGAATCCGCTCGCGGCCATTTCAACTAACTCATGTTCAGGGACTTGAGTAAAGTATCTAGCTTTCAGAAGTCCAAACATGTTTAGATATTATTCGATTGACTCACTCATATTTCATTTCACACTAGCCAATTCCTTTAGGCTAATCTTGGATTGTCCCATATAAAACTATTCATGGAACAATCTTTCGAGTTGAGTCCATGTGTGAATGGACTAGGGAGGAAGCGTTGTAAACCATGTAAACGCATTTTTGGTAAGGGAACTATGGAAATATTTCATTTTCAAATCCTCATTATTTGCTATATCCCCCATCTTCCGTCTAGTAACGTGCCACATGTTTGATTGTGGACTCTTTGGTCTCACTAGCAAATTTGGTGAACTTTGGGACTTTCCATCCCCTGGGGAGTTCAGTTTGTAGCATGCAATCAGGTAATGTAGATGTGTAAGTTGGTCGTCGAAGGCCTGGGATGACTCCATTTCGAATCATAATCCTCTCGAACAAAGCCTCAAGGTTTGGCTCTCCGACCATGGCATCCTGACAGACCTATCCAATCACATTTCCTAAGTCTTGATGTTGATGTAACATCACGACAGGGGTCTTTGGGCCACCCTAGGTATTTGTTCAACCTCTTCATAAGGTTGTTCTAGAATCTCTTCATACTCCTCTTCTTGTCAGACCAGTATCTCAGGACAAAGAGGTGAGGTTCGATGTTGTGGGGCAGTTGGTGCCCCCAAAAAATCCCTTATTCGAGTCATTTGAGTTGCCAACTGTTGGTAACTCTATGTCGAATCCTATATCAAAGGTATTAAAATGGTCCCCATTTTTTGAGTTAACATATGGACCATTTCATTGTTACTCTCATTCATTAGCTTCCTTACGAAGACTATAGAGTTTGGAGTAAACGTTGGCATCGACTGAGATAAAAAATTATATCTGGTCGTTCAACCGTATTGGTTCGTTAAAGGCCCTGGCCCTTGTTATGGAGAGAAATATCCTGACGAACTATTTGTAAATGTCGAGCCTGAGTTGTGGAATCTTGGCATGAACTCGGGAGCCATGCCCAAGGTTCTGGAAAAAGGCATGGTGAAACTGATTGTGGCCCCAAAGTTCCACCTACATTCGGCCTGATCCGTTCAGGTCGAATCAGAGCAGTGGTCGGTCCACTGGTAGTAGTCAATACTACTATCGTAATGGGTTCAGTTGTGTTCGTAACAACTAGCCTTCCTGTCGAAGGCGGTTCTTCATTCGGACACGGCGTTACTATTGCTGCCACTGTGTAAGTGCATATAACTAAACCAATGGGTCCCACTGGGCATGCCAACTTGTTTACACGTAGATTTCGTGCGAACAAGTCGCTGGCCTCGTCTGTGAGAGGTTTACTTGCAGGACCGGCCAAACGAGTCCCATGATTGCTCTGTCCGATTATTTATGTTGTGTACTCTTGTAATGTATAACGGTAAGGGGGTTTTGTGTATATTTTTGGCATTTTTGTGTTTTAACAGGCTCTCGCATTATGCTTAAAAAGATAAAAGAGAAAACAAAACGCAGGATAAAAGAAGATAAAAACAAGCGTAAGTATTTAAATTAACTTGGAATTAAAATGAATTAAAAACATAAGTATTTGGATGTTATCATACATTTTGCGTAGGGGGTTAACTCGTTTCTCTGATGCTCCGTACTTTGAGTGTGTCCCTTTTATAATATAAAGAAATGTGACCCTGAATAATGAAAATGAAATCTACTTATATAGACATGAAAAATAAACTATCAGACACTCTCTAACAGATCTGGTGTTGACCCCTGTCATCCTACTCTCCTAGTAACTACCCACTACTTTGTCCCACTCTAGAGTAGTTTTCTTGACAACTTTCTGACTGGTTTCATCGAAATACCTTCGACCTGATGGTCTCTCTATAATGTGTCGAAGTGCTTCGACTTCTTCCTGGACTTTTTCATTTGGTTTTCGACCCATAGTTGTATTTTCCTTTTCTTTGATTGGGTATAAATCCTTCCCTTTGGCATTTTCATGGTTTTTCCTATAAACGTGTTTTCTTGATCTGGTCGAAATCTTCAGCTAACATGGAGCTAGCTAAATAATTACAAGAGGATTTCTTTGTTGTAGAAGGTGAATTTGATAGTGATTTGAAGCAAGTGGATTACTTTTACCCATACATTCATGACTTTCCCGATCGAGTTTCTCTCAATCAAGCCATCAAGGATAAGAAAGTGTTCTCTTTGTCAAACTAACTTCTCCTTTTATTTTTTGTGCTTGTCACCTCTGTATCTTTGATGATTTAATCCTAAAATGTAAATATGTATTTTAATTATTTATCCATATTTTTCCTATTTTGTGGCGTTTATTTCTAGTCGCGGGTTAGTTCCTTTGGGATATAGCTTTCCCTCTGAGTTTACTTGAAGTTTGTTGGACGTCTCTAAGTATCGTGCATGGCCAATGGTCAGTACTCCTTCCTATGCCTCTAGGTGAAAACCTGGTTCGAGTTTTATGTATTGACGAACCGACCACTGCCTCTAGAGTGGCTAGCTACCAAGAGTGGGGTGATCTAGTTATTTTCTAATTTAGGCTACATTTCTTTTGTGTGTGTGCAATTGAAACTAGATGTTTTGATTACTTTGGTCGTATACCCTTGGTGTTTGAAACAACACTCACGAGTCTTTGTGACGGGGCTTTGATTTCTCTGATCGCATCTTTGACTCATTGTTACCTTTCATAATCACAAAGGAAAGAGATAATTTAATGAGAAAATAATCCTTTTTTATATAATTGAATGAGTATACTACATATTATTGTTATAGAAAGAGAAACTTAGATAGTTTAACATAACCAAACGACATAGTCGTTTCTTATTGGTCATGGTGCCTATGGAAGTTGCTCTCGACTTGTCTGGGTCAACCACTTCTGCTCGTTTATCCGAGGCAACTTGTTATACTCAGAGGAGGGTGGACAACCAAGTCTTTCAGTTGCCAGATCAGAGAGGTTACATTGATTTCCATTGCCTTAGCTTCCTCATGGGGCACCTTCCATAATGGAAGAAACATATTGGCACTTCCCCTTGTGTCAATCATCTTTTCTACTAATTTATTACTTGTCTTTGTTCTAGACCACAACTTCAATGCCTTTTGTCGCTCCCGGGATTTTCATCCTAGTACAAACGCAAAAGTGGCGCGGAAAAGATAGAGTCGCCAGCCAGACATTTTTATCCTGAATGAATGGGAAAGGTAATGTTGCACAAACCTAAGAGAAAAGGAAAGGACGAGGTCCTGCGAACCAAAGAACTGGGTTTGGGAGTCGGTTACGACCTGGGAAGATATTAGCACCCCAGATTGGTTGTCGTACCCGACAGGATCCACACTTGTTAGTCTGTTTCAAAGGGTAAGGAATAAAAATGCTGCTGAATAAAAATTTCTACTGGAACTGGGATGAGAGAGTGAACTGGAAAAAGAGAACGAAAAGGTACGGGAAAAATGTAGGGAAAATAAAGAATGTGCTTGAACGGGCCATACCCCGCTGCCTAGGTACCTCATCAGGAAAATAAGGATCAGATTCGACGTAGTTCGCCTAACTAAGGCGGGAACTTTGTTTGTGTTTTTTATGAATTGAACTGCTTATGCATATGCTTAGGTGTTGCAGGCTCGTCTGGTACGAGTGCGTTTACCATCTTGAAAAGAGACACGTTGAAGTGAGTTCGTTCGTTATGAGTGAATGAGATGAGAAGAGAGTTCCCGCAGGAAAGATGTGTGTTGTTTGCTTACTGTCTTTTAGAAGAAGTGTTTTTGATTTTGGTGTTTGTGAGACATCCTCATGATGAGACTTGTTCATCATGATAGATATCTTACACCTCGCCCCAAAATGGGACATGTGCAAGTACCCTATGGCAAAGTCTCCTGGTGCATGAGAAATCTCAACCTTTATTAGGTATTTTGTCTTTTTTCTTTGAGATGAGAAAGAAGGACTCAAATAGGGAAAAGGACAAAAACTAGGGGAAACTAAGACTCACCCTAAGTTGTTTATTCAATGGATGAGAAAGAAAACAAAGAGAACCAAATGTAAGAGTCTAAAGGGAGACTAGTAACCCTAAGTGTTGTCATGCATGAATGAACCTAGGTTAGTGTGGTTTTCTATCCCTAATGAGAGAGAGTAAAGAAAAAGAAACTAGAAAGCAACTTACTTCTCTAAATAAGCTAAGTTGTTTCTAAAGAGGGATTAACATGAAGTTGTACAAGACAAAGCCTAAAGGGCTAATACAATCACAATTTGAAAGCATAAAGATGATAAAGGAAGAATTTTTATAAACAAATCTTACCTCAACCTTCCTACAAAACAAAGTTTAGCTTCACAATGTATATTGAAAACATAACACAAGTAAGAGCACAAATAAGGCTCACACTAGGTAAGGGAAAGTAATAAGCGTTCCCTAAAGCTAAATCCTAGAAGTAAAGGATGCTAAAAGATAAAAGGACTTATAAGTCATTATCTAGACCATACTAAATTATTCTAAGATTACAATATCAAACACCAACAAACTATGTTCTAATGATGTACTAAACCCTAAAGAAATTCAAGGTGAAGCTAGATGAAGAAAGTTGAATGAAAGTGCAAGGCAAACACAATTTAAAAGTATAAAGAGATAAAGGAAGAAGTTTTATGTGGCTTACCTTAACCCCACTACAAAACAAAGGTTAGTACCAAAATAATTTGTATAGTGGAAACAAAAACAAAGCATAAAGGCAATTAAACCTTACGCACATCCTAGAGTGGAACTATGGTTCAAAATAAGACCTAAGTCTAAAGGTGAAGGTACCTAAAGGTTATATGACTTCTAAAGTCATTATTTACATGCTATAGGTCCCTAAGGATGCTACTATACCTCACAAGATCAAACTATGTACAAAAAGTTCACCTAAGTTCACATGAATACAAGTTAGGGTTCACAGATGAAGTATGAGTGCGTATGGCATACAAGCATGAATTAATACATTAAATAAGCATAAAAGTAAGTGTTTAATTCATATGAATTTGGGTGAATGAACATACCATCGTGGATGCAATGATTTAGTCCTATGGAGTAAGGAGAAGAAGACGTGAGAAGAAGTGAACATGGTATTGCATATGATTAACAATGATGCAAGTAAAGGATGAATGGCATGTGAATATGCATGAGATGATTATGGGTCATTAGAATAAAAGTTATGAGATTAAATTAGAATTTATAGATAGGCATTTATGATTCCCACACAAGTCATGTCAACAATTAGGAGAGAAGAGAAACAAGTTTAGGTTAAACTAGTTTAAGTAAGGATGCATTTTGAAACACAAAAACAAATAAAATGAAGATGGTTAAAAAAGTGACATATAATTGTAATTAAGGACCTATTAGTGACCTATAATTAACTCCTAAAGGTTACCCCCAAAGTATCTCAAGAAAATGGCATGAATGTCTTCCTAACATCTAGGGTATGGAGCAAATAAGCACATAATCGGACCTATAATCTAGGTGACATGAAAAATATAAAAAAGGCTTTAAAATTACTAAATTAAATCCCTATAATGGGGAAGTCATTAGCTTGCACGGTGTAAAAGTATTTCACAAAGTTATGCACCAAAGTGCCAAAACAATTCACTTAATGGTCAAGATAACAAGGCATGATCGCTGAAAAACAACTCCACAAAATGGATTCAAAATGACACCAAAAATTATGAAACAAAATTCCCAAGTAGCATCAAAATGTCATAAATTCCAGTGGTTAATCACACACAAAAAATAGGTCTCACACCTATTGGAAAAAATGTTTTCGGTCCCTTATGTCAAAATAATTCATTTTGGGACAGCTTGGAATGAAAAATCCAAATTAATTACTAAAACCATCCAAATATGGAATCAAAAAATATACAAAATTAATTAAGAGGCTAAGGATAACTCATTAATTTTTCCAGAATTTTATCACACCCGAAACTATTTTTAACAATTGCGAGAAACGGGCAAAAACGGTGATTTAAGGGAAAGTGAAAGGAAGCGAATTCTATCATTCTTAACCTAATCCCTAAGCTCCAATATCGTCACACATCATCATAAATTACAAATAAATTCAGTTACTCAGGTGGGGAGACTCAATATGCACCTTATGTTATATGATCCTAAGTCGCATACGACTAGAATGATGCATTAAAATGGAGAAAGTCGAGATTTCTTACTTGATCGAAGTGACGATTCCTAACATAAAAGAAACCCAACAAATTCATGCAAGATCTTGTAATCTCTCATAAGAAAAAAATATGCTTATCTTCCATAATCGCTTTGTGAAGCTCCACCGTAACTGTAATACCCCGCAATTTATTTAACACTCTGAATAATATTAATTGATATTTTTATTGTTCTGGATTACTCTAGAAAAATTTAACGAAAATAAATAGATTAATCAACGGGATTTTATTTTATTAACTAATATTAGCTGACTCAGAGGTTTTATAAAATATTGGGCTAAGGGACATTTTTGGATACTCTCTATTTGGACCCGTCGGTAGGAAAAGTTATGTTTCCTTTAAGACTTAAAGTCTTGTTTCTTTATTTTTCTAGAAATAGAAATAGAGAAAGAAGGAGAAGAGAGAAAGGAAGATAAAGAAGAAGAAGATAATAGATCTTGATCTTGTTGCTTCCACCATTCATTCATCATTCAATCTTCTCCAATCATCTTGCTAGAGGTGGGTTCTAGTTAGTACCTTTTATTTTAGAAGTTATGGAATTTATAGAGTTGTAGGTTTTATGGTAAAACTTAAAATCGAAGGATTAAACAGTTAAAACTTGTTAAAAATGAAGTATATTGGTTGTTATATGCCTATAATCATGTTTTGTTAATGATTTAACTGGTTGGTGATGTTTAAATGAGATATTGGAGTTTAGAAGTGATTTTTCAGGTTTTATAGCAGGTACAATCGATTGCAGCAGAGTGCAAATCGATTGCACCATAGTCCAGAAACGTTTTTGAAAATCTGAGACTGTACAATCGATTGTAGTAATTATGCAATCGATTGCACCCTGTAGTTTTTTCGAAAATGAAATTGAAACGGGCGTATCTTTTGAACTGTAACTCAGATTTGACCCCCGTTCGAAGCATTGGAAAGATATTTCAATGATCTATTTGATGGAAGGAAGAAATATTATTTTGAGCCTATTTTTACCCGACTTTTCGATTATACCATAAAAACGTTAAGTTAGGGGATTGTGAGTTAAAGGAAATAAAAAGGTGAAAACTTGTAAGGTAGCTAAGTTACCCTAGGTGATTACGAATTTGTATCAAAGACTTAACAATACTTAGGCGTCGATACTCGAATACTGTCTTTGGACTAGGTATTTGCGAGAAGTTGCAAGTTTACTACCTTACAAAATGTTTTAATCTGTGGAATCGAATCCCTTAATGGATGACCGTGACCCGTACTCGTCCTGGTGTGGCTGGGTAGGGAAAGTACCTTAGTTAGATAATGAGTGACCCGTACTCGTCTTTGTGTGGATGGGCGAGGAAAGTTATCTATGCGTTGAGGATCGAGTGACTCGTGCTCGTCTGCTACAACTATGGTTGGACGGGGAAAGATGCCTCCATGCACCTTGTGTGTGCTTCGTTGTGTTACTTGGATGTCTCTAGTTTATGTGAACTCGAAGTCTAGGTTTTCCCCGACTTGAGTAGCGACTAGTTTCTACCTTTTAGAGCAGAGAGAACTCTAAGATAGGGAACTCACTGAGATGTTTTATCTCACCCCATGTTGATGTTGTTATTTCAGGTACCTTAGGTTTCGCAAAGGATAAGGATAAGGCGATTTGATTATCTTTGCTTGTTTGACGACTTTTTCCGCTGTGGACTTTTGAGATCTTAGGATCTAGTTCTTAGACTTTTTATTTTGTGAACATCTTGTATTATTTGTAGCCTTTTGTCTTAGTACCTTATGTTGTAGTGGTTATATTTATGCAATGTGTACTTAAGAACTTGTTGTATTTCAATACCAAACTTAATTTTATATATGAAAAATATGCTTTGAAGTATGACTTTTATATATGGGTATTACAGTTGGTATCAGAGCCTGGTTGTATCCTCGACCTAGCCTTGGAATATTATAAGTGTTTCCTTCTATTCATATATGTTAACTTGTGGTAGAACTAAATGTTATGTTTATGGTATTAAGCATGATCAACTTAATCATGTTTTGATGACATTTATGAATATGGCTGGTAGGCGTGGAACTCGTAGTCGACCCAGTGTCACTCCTCCTATTAGCAATCAGCCGAGTGGTGATGGGAATGCTCCTATGTTCCAATTCATGCAACATCAACAACATCAATTCATGCAGGAAATGATGCATCAGATGAATGGGGGTCTTCATCCTCATATGGTTTCTCCTGAAGCTGGAGGTGGAACATTCCGAGACTTTTTCCACATGAATCTTCAGGAGTTTCATGGTGGATTGGATCTGGTTAAGGCACATGAATGGGTAACCGGAATGGAGAGAATTTTCCAGATTATGATTTGTGGTGAAGAAGACAAGGTGGCTTTTATGTCACATTTGCTAAAAGGTTCTGATGCTAGGTGGTGGGAGAGTGCTTCAAATCTTATGGCGGTGAAAGGAATTCCAAGAGCGTGGCAATAGTTTAAGACAATTTTTATGGAGAAGTACTTTCCGAGTTCCTTGAGAACCCAAAAAGAATTTGAATTCCAACAGCTTAGACAAGGTAGCATGACTGTGGCCAGTTATGCCGAGAAGTTCGAAGACATGGCGGCCTACTCTAGGCAAGCCATGTATGCTCCAGATGAAAGATGGAAGATTGATCAATTCTTTTTTGGTTTGAGGGCCGAAATCTCTCAGAGTGTCTCTCAAAGGGAGTTCACTGCATATTCTGAGTTGTTAAGGCAATGTTATGTTGCCGAACATAGTTTGAAGAAAGTGCAAACTGAAGCTAGTGTTGGAAGAGCAGTTCAAGGTGATCGAGGAAGAGCTAGCCAACCTTTTAGGCCAACGCCTCAACCCTTCAAAGGGAAACAAGCTCAAAGTGCCAGACCTAACATTCCACCCATGTGTAGGTTGTGTAGCAAGCGTCATTTTGGTAAGTGTCACGGTGGAAGATTAAGGTGTTACAATTGTGATGGAGTGGGCCATATGTCAAGGGATTGTACCAAGCTGAAGAATCAAGTCCAAGCGAGAGTTTACACTATGGATGCTAGAAAGACCAAAGCCGACAACTCTCTCATTGCGGGTACATGTCTTATTAATGATCATCCTTATCTTGTTTTATTTGATTGTGGGGTACGTATTCTTTTATATCTACTAGTTATGTGAAGCGAATTGGGTTGTGAGTATTTCCTTTGTCTCCTCCGATGGTGGTTACTACTGCTATGGATGAAACTGTTGAGACACCCTTTAGGTGTGAGAATTGCACCCTTTCCGTGGATGGTAGAGTTTTTCAGATTGATCTCATTTGTCTGCCTCTTAAGAAATTTGATGTTATACTGGGAATGGACTGGTTGTCTGCCAATTCTGTGTTTATTGGATGTGAAGAGAAGTTGATCCTTATCCCATCCATTGAAGCGCCTCCGAAAGATGTGTTGACAACCATCTTAGAAGGTACGATTGGAATGGTAAATTTTTTGTTTGAACAAGAGAAGTCTGTTTTGTTTGTACTTACTAAAAAGGAGAGTAATGACCAGCAAGTTTTGAATATTCCGATAGTTTATGAATTTCCTGATGTCTTCCCCGAGGATGTCATATCCTTACCTCCGGTGAGGGAAGTTGAATTCTCAGTTGACCTGATATCGGGGATGGCTCCTATATCCGTTTCCCCTTATCGGATGGCACCACTCGAGTTAAAAGAATTGAAGGATCAATTAGAGGATTTGATGGCAAAGCATTTTATGAGACCAAGTGTTTCACCGTGGGGAGCTCCTATTTTATTGGTGAAGAAGAAAGATAGTGGTATGTGGTTGTGCATTGATTATCGTAAGTTAAATAAGGTTACTATCAAGAATAAATATCCCTTGCCGAGGATAGACGATCTCCTAGATCAATTGAAAGGAGCCCGTGTGTTCTCGAAGATTGACCCGAGGTCGGGCTATCACCAGATTCGTGTGAAAAGTTCTGATGTTCCGAAGACTGCGTTCAGAACCCGTTAGAGTCATTACAAATTCTTAGTGATGCCTTTCGGTGTGACGAATGCTCCATCTATTTTTATGGATTACATGAATCGGATATTTCAAGATTATTTTGACCAATTTGTGGTGATCTTTATCGATGACATTCTTATATATTCTCGTACTCCACAAGAGCACAAAGAACATTTGAGGATTGTTCTATTGGTACTACAAGAGAAGAAACTTTTTGACAAGTTTAGTAAGTGTGAGTTTTGGATGTCAGAAGTCAAATTTCTTGGACATGTTATATCTCAGGGAGGTGCATTAGTGGATCCATCAAAGATCGAAGCCGTGATTAATTGGGAGAGACCGAAGAATATTTCAGAAGTAAGAAGTTTCTTAGGCTTGGCAGGTTACTATAGAAGGGTTATTAAAGGTTTTTCTCAGATGGCATTACCATTAACTAAGCTCACTAGAAAGGATTTCTCTTACGAATAGGATTCTAGTTATGAGCAAAATTTTGTGTGGTTGAAGGAGAAATTAACAACTGCTCCAGTTTTGATCATTCCCGATCCTAGCAAATCTTATGAAATGTTTTGCGATGATTCTAAGATGGGATTAGGAGGTGTTCTTATGCAAGAATTCCAAGTTGTAGCTTATGCTTCTAGACAGTTGAGAGTTCACGAGAAGAATTATCCAACTCATGATTTAGAACTGGCGGCCGTGGTGTTTACTTTGAAGGTGTGGCTGCACTATCTGTATGGTGTGCGTTTTGAGATGTTTAGTGATCATAAGAGTTTGAAGTACCTCTTTGATCAGAAGGAATCAAATATGAGACAAAGAAGATGGATGGAGTATTTGAAGGATTATGACCTTGAATTGAAGTACCATCACGGAAAAGAGAATAAAGTGGCGGATGCTTTAAGTAGAAAAGTGATTCATAGTGTCGAGTTGATGGTGTTGGAATATGCACTGTTGGAAAAGTTCTGACACCTTAATCTTCAGTTTGTTTGGAATCCGAATGGTGTAATCATGGGAAATTTGAATATCAATTCTACCTTGAGGAATGAGATTCAACAAGCACAAGTTCTAGATGAGAAGTTGCAAGAGTTGTTACTCCAACCGGGCTTTGTAAGAGCGTTGGATGGGATTATCCTATTCAACCAAAGAATTTGCATTCCGAATGATGTTGTATTGAAGAGAAATATTTTAGAGGAAGCCCATAAAGGCTCTTTTACGATACATATGGGTTCTTAGAAGATGTATCAAGACTTGAAGAAAGATTATTGGTGGTTCGGAATGAAAAAGGACATTGTGGTATTTGTGTCTGAATGTGCGGTGTGTCAACAAGTGAAGATTGAACACCAAAGACGGGGCGGTTTGTTGCAACCTTTGGACATTCCAATTTGGAAATGGGATAGTATTTCTATGGACTTTGCAATGGGTTTAACGAGCACTCAGGGTGGTTATGACTCTGTTTGGGTGATTGTGGATCGACTAACGAAATCTGCACATTTCTTAGCCGTTAAGACTAAGTACAAGGCAAGTCATCTTACGAGGTTGTTTATTGTTGAGATTGTGAGATTGTAAGATTGTATGGTGTCCCATCTAGTATTGTGTCGGATAGAGATCCGAAATTCATTTCAAGATTTTGAAAGGTGTTCCAACAAGCCATGGATACGAATTTGCATTTGAGTACTTCTAATCATCCTCAAACGGATGGTCAGACGAAGCGTACGATTCAAATGATGGAAGATATGTTAAGGGCAAGTGTTTTGGAAAGTAAGGGAAATAGGAAGGAACTTTTGCCATTGATAGAGTTTTCTTACAATAACAGTTACCATGCGAGCATCGGAATGGCTCCATATGAGGCTTTGTATGGAAGGAAGTGTAGAACACCATTGTGCTGGTCGGAAGTAGGTGAAGATAGGATTTTGGGACCCGAAGTTATTCAAGAGACTACGGAAAAGATTCAGATGATTCGAGAAAAGATTAAACATGCCCAATATCGTCAGAAGAGTTATGCTGAAAATCGAAGGAGACCTTTGGAATTTGATGAAGGTGATCATGTGTATTTGAAAGTCACTCCGGGATTGAGATTGAAAGGATTGTTTAAGTCATGCAAGTTAAGTCCGAGATACGTGAAACTGTATCAGATCCTAAAAAGGATTGGTGAAGTTGCTTACAGATTAGCCTTACCACCCTCTCTATCTGAAATGCATGATGTTTTCCATGTATCTCAACTTCATAGGTTCGTTCCTGATCCTCTACAGCCTATTCTGCCGGATTCTATCGAGATAGAAGCGGATTTGACTTTTGAACCCCAACCGAGTCGTATTGTTGGAAGAGAAACCAAGGTGTTAAGGAACAAAGAGATACCACTTGTTAAAGTGAAATGGGATGAGACGCATCCGGGAGATGCTACATGGGAATTGGAATCGAAGATGCGGGAATCATACCCTCACCTGTTCATGTAATCTTTTAAATTCGAGGACGAATTTTTATTTAAGGGGGAGAGGATGTAATACCCCGTAATTTATTTAACACTCTGAATAATATTAATTTATATTTTTATTGTTCCAGATTACTCTAAGAAATTTTAACGGAAATAAATAGAGTAATCAATGGGATTTTATTTTATTAACTAAAATTAGCTGACTCAGAGGTTTTATAAAATATTGGACTGAGGGACATTTTTGGATACTCTCTATTTGGACCTGTCGGTAGGAAAAGTTATGTTTCATTTAAGACATAAAGTCTTGTTTCTTTATTTTTCTAGAAATAGAAATAAAGAAAGAATGAGAAGAGAGAAATGAAGAGAAGGAAGAAGAAGAGAAAGTCTTGAAGAAGAAGAGAAGAGCTCTTGATCTTGTTGCTTCCACCATCCATTCATCATTCAATCTTCTCCAATCATCTTGCTAGAGGTGGGTTCTAGTTAGTACCTTTTATTTTAGAAGTTATGGAATTTAGAGAGTTTTAGGTTTTATGGTAAAACTTAAAATCGAAGGATTAAACGGTTAAAACTTGTTTAAAATGAAGTATATTGGTTGTTATATGCATATAATCATGTTTTGTTGATGATTTAACTGGTTGGTGATGTTTAAATGAGATTTTGGAGTTTAAAAGTGATTTTTCAGGTTTTATAGCAGGTACAATTGATTGCAGCAGAGTGAAAATCGATTGCACCATAGTCCAGAAACGTTTTTTGAAAATATGGGGTTGTGCAATCGATTGCAGTAGTTGTGCAATCAATTGCACCCTGTAGTTTTTTCAAAAATGAAATTGAAACGGGCGTATCTTTTGAACTATAACTCTGATTTGACCCCCGTTCGAAGCATTGGAAAGATATTTCAATGCTCTATTTGATGGAAGGAAGAAATATTATTTTGAGCCTACTTTTACCCGACTTTTCGATTATACCGTAACAACTTTAAGTTATGGAATTGTGAGTTAAAGGTAATAAAAAGGTGAAAACTTGTGAGGTAGCTAAGTTACCCTAGGTGATTACGGATTTGTGTCAAAGACTTAACAATACTTAGGCGTCGATACTCGAATAGTGTCTTCGGACTAGGTAGTTGCGAGAAGTTGGAAGTTTACTTCCTTACGATATGTTTTAATCCGTGGAATCGAATCCCTTATTGGATGACCGTGACTCGTACTCGTCCTGGTGTGGATGGGCGGGGAAAGTATCCATTAGGATAAGTAATGAGTGACCTGTGCTCTTCCCTGTGTGGCTAGGCAGGGA
The DNA here is from genome assembly GCA_963966055.1 of Lathyrus aphaca. NCBI lineage: Eukaryota > Viridiplantae > Streptophyta > Magnoliopsida > Fabales > Fabaceae > Lathyrus > Lathyrus aphaca. The sequence continues at coordinate 88,794,121 of OZ014520.1, forward strand.
AAGTTTCTTTGTGGTAAGGTACTATGACTCGTACTCGTCTTGGTGTGGCTGGGCAGGGAAAGTACCTTAGTTATATAATGAGTGACCCATACTCGTCCTTATGTGGCTGGGCGGAGAAAGTTATCTATGCATTGAGGATCGAGTGACCCGTGGTCGCCTGCTACGGCTGTGTTTGTGCGGGGAAATATGCCTCCAAACACCTTGTGTGTGCTCCGTTGTGTTACTTGGATGTCTCTAGTTTATGTGAACTCGAATTCTAGGTTTTCCCCGACTTGAGTAGCAACTAGTTTCGACCTTTTAGAGCCGAGAGAACTCTAAGATAGGGAACTCACTAAGATGTTTTATCTCACCCCATATTGATGTTGTTATTTCAGGTACTTCAGGTTCTGCAAAGGGTAAGGATAAGGCAATTTTATTATCTTTGCTTGTTTAACGGCTTCTTCCGTTGTGGACTTTTGAGATCTTCGGATCTAGTTCTTAGACTTTTTATTTTGTGAACATCTTGTATTATTTGTAGCCTGTTGTCTTAGTACCTTATGTTGTAGTGACTATATTTATGCAATGGGTACTTAAGAACTTGTTGTATTTCAATACCAAACTTAATTTTATATATGAAAAATATACTTTGAAGTATGTCTTTTATATATGGGTATGAAAATAACCGAAATCGATTCTTATCGATCAAAAAGAACTCGTGAACACTTATCCAAAATTAGTTCCATAATGATAATTAAAATCATCAACAAAATCCTAATTTAAAAAATTAACAAGAAACTAAGTAAAATACTAATTATCAAAAATTAATTAACTAACAATTTTTTAACAAGAAAACCATTAGAAAAATAAGAAATATAAGAAACAGGGGGTGTGAATTGAAACTGAATGGTGCTAATAGCATTTTAATGGAGTTTGGGCCCAATTGCATAGGAGGATCCGCAGGAGGGGGTATTGAAGTGAAAACAAGGGTGCAAGTAGGAAATCCATGGCCTGAAGGCCCACTTCATGATGTTAATGACACAGAGGGGGTAGGAATTGAATTTGGAGCGAATGGCTAATAGATCCATGGTGAGAAAACCCGATCCAATAACGTTTTGATAAAATAACCTAAATTAGAAAGAAAATATCCTCATCTTCTTCTTCCCTAGGTCAAGTCGACGCCGCGACTTTCAACAGCTCCGCCGTCCCTTCTTCTTCATTCCTTCAATCGCGGAAATTCCTCAAAGTTCCAACCCGTTCGCCATTCTTCAAATTCCTCCACTCAGTAATCACCTTCTTCGATTCCAATCGCGCGACCGACTGTAACACGGTGGGAGAACTGACTTTAGTTAAATGTTGCGGATAGCAAGAGTCGCCACCGACTTTTATTTTATCCAAAAGGAAAGGGCATAAAAGAACAGGAAAGACCTTAAAAGATTTTTGAGTTCGGGGGGTAGGTTATGTAAAGGGAAGGTGTTAGCACCCTTTACATCCATGGTTATCCATGGGCTCTTAGTTACTTAGCTCACTTTAAATTGTTTTGAGAAGTGTAGTGTGTATTTGAAAAATTCTCTAAGTACTTTATAATGATCCTTGTATGGATATATATAAAGACTTTGTTTTGAAAATTTGTTTGAAAATGTGAAGTGTAATGAAGTAATTTGATGAAAAGTGAGCAAGTACTTAAGAGGAACCTACCCTAATTTGAATCTTTATTGTTCTTAAATGTTCTTTCAATTGTAAGACTATCCCTATATTAAGGAATAGGTAGTCATTACCTTGGATGTTATAAGGGACATATGAAAGGTCATCTGTGTTTAGGCAACTGTAAGGTGTCTTAGCAATACGAAGGGACTTATCATCTTTTATTCGAAAGGGACAAGATCATTTACGAAGGCAACCTCGAAGGGACTTGATCTTATAATCGTAAAGGGACTTGATGATATTTTAAGATAAGTGACTTTGCTTTTAGACACCTTACTTGACCTTTTTGTTTAGGCAACATGAGGGATATCCTTAAGAAGTGAGATGGCGATCAAATATCGACTTACGTGTGTGCGTGTACAAGTTCATATATTTATCTTATAATTAGTGATTCTAAATTAGTTTTACAATACAAACATGTAATCACTCTCTATTTTACTAACCATAGCAATATATTTATAAATAAATAAACAATAAAATACTACAACTATTACAATGCTTTCACAGTTACATAATAATGGAAACAATTTAAATAATTTATATAATAAAATAATAAACATAAACAATAAATAAAAGGGTTAGTAATAAAATAATGATGAAAGGTTAGCACAAAATATAAAATATATACAAGCTACTTAAAATTAAATAAACATTTTTTTAGAATTTTTTGCTATGAAAATAGAATAATAAAGATAATAATAATAAATCATATATTAATTTATTTACAAAATAAAACATGATTAATGATTTGATTATGTATATTAGAAATATTTATTAAGTATATTAGTTAAACAAAAATAATTAAAGTGAGAAATTAAAATTTTAAAAAAATTAGGGTTTTTAGAAATTAGAAAATAAATTAGGGTTAAGGATAATTAGGGTTTTAATTATATATAAAAAAATATTAGGGTTTCTAATTTAATTTACAATATTAATTTAATAATTAAATAAATATATACATATTAATAAATATTATTAAAAATATATAAAGAAATAGATATATTAATTTAGGTTTTGAGAAAATAATATAAGTTTTAAAAGAAAAAAAATGATTTATATATTGTTTAGAAATTATTTAAATTGAGTTAAAGAATAAAATAAAAAAATAGCAAAAATAAATAGAACAAAAACCTAAAAAAAATAGGACCTGGGATTTGAGCCCAGGTCCTTTACCTGAACAATCAGCAGCACAACCACTGGGCCACTGCAACGCAGCTGATAGCCATCCCCTTCAAGTTTGTTTTGTTGTTGTTCTGGAAAATAAAACAAATCAAGCAAAAAAATGCATTTGGCTGGTTTCGAACCCAAGCTCTTTAGTTCATCATACGCACACCAAAACCAACTGAGCTACGCGCTCGTTTGTGAAATAATATAAGAACTAAATAATAAAATATTATGTTTCATATTTGAATTTCTTCTGCGCGCCAAGACTTCATCTTCAACCTCTGGCTCTGCGCATTTACCTGCGAATTTTTCCACGAACTTTCCTGCAAAATTTCAAATGGCAGATAATCCTACGAAACTCAAACATCATCATTCATGTAAAATTTTGTCAAATTGAACACACAAACACAATCCAGAGGTCATTTAAGATTGATCTATGGTCTTAGAATTTGTTTATACTCATTTAATCACGAAACCCTAAATTGAAGGTCAAGAACCCTAAAATAGCATCACTCGATTCGGCCACGGTTTCCTCAATTGAACTGCCCAGAATTCATCACAAACCTTCATTGAACACAAATCACTAAACAAAATTCATTAATAACATGTAAATGATCATAAACGAAAAAATCAAAAAAATGATGAAAATATGGATTCGGATTATGCGAATGGAGGTGTTTTAGGTGTTGTTTATGATCCAAATATGTTCAATAGACATCATAGAACACATTGCAATGCTTAAAACTCTTTGAAATCCCCTCTACCTTGGAATTCGAATTGGAGTTTTTTGAAGGATTTTGTGAACTTTGAACAATGTGTAAGAGGTTGGGAATTCGTCTCTTTGGCTTGTCCTTATGTTGTATATATATGATACAATGAAATTAGGTCAAAAGATTGCACAAAACTATGGACTTTTGGACTTTGAAAGATTGAAAAATATTTGATTTTAAAACTTGAAATATCTTGATCTAGCCTTGCTATTTTAGGATGATCCTCATTATTCTTGTATCAATCAAGTCCAAATATGATTTAAGACTTTCTAGAAACCAAATCAATTTAAATATCCCTTATTTTATATTTTATTTGAATTTAAAATGATTTTTAATATAAAAAATCATAATAAATAATAATAAAATGAATAAAATTATGAATAAATCAATTTAATTTCGTGCATGATGTCATGGAACTAATTGGATCACAAAAAAGCAAGCCCATTTGGTGAATTATGGTTTTAAGACCCCATTTGCTTCATAAACCTCTAAAAAATTTCCCAACTTTGCAAGGGCACAAATCCTTCAATTTTAATGCTATGAAGGTGTTCTTGGACATTTTGGAAAGCTTAAAGAGTCCTCTAACCAACCCCTTTGGTCTCATGTCCATATCTTTTATCATTCTCAAGTTATGCTCTTTGGAAGTTGTTGACTTTTAAAAGGACCTATAATGTCTTAGCTCATACCTTCCAAATGAAGCATTTTTGGACTTGGCTTGTGAGACACAAAGTTGTAGAGAATTCAATTTCCTTCAAAATGAGATTTGGATGGAAAATTTTTTATGAAGCATGTGAAAGTTATGGCTGGTCAAAGTTCAGTTCACTTTTCCTGTGAAAACCCTAATTTAGAAACTCCTGATTCTTGATGATCTGAAATCTCCTTGATGAATTATGATCAACCCTTGATCAAATGATGAATTTTACCTCATATACTTAATGTTGGCAAAAAATCATGAAGTTTGAATTTGGTTTGACCACAGTTGACCTCAGTTTGACTTTTTAACTGCTTTGACTGATTTTAACCTATCTGATCATCTGACTGAGCAAATCTTTTGGGAAAGTCTTGAAACTTGACATGGGGATTCTTGAACATATATAGGATGATATGAAGCTCACTTGAAGTCTTGGAAGTCCATTTAGCCTGATGAAAGTCAAAACCCTAGTTTAGGATGCCTTGCTTAGGAGGATGCATTGTCTAAGGGAATTGCCAAACTGTCTGACTAATTGTGAACTTTGTGAACCTTGTGAACCTCATGAAATTTCTTGTGAACTTTGTGAACCTCTTGAGACACAATGCATTGTCTTGTGGAGGGCAAATTTTGGGGTGCAACAGCTGCCCCTGTTCAATTTTCTGAAACCTGAGGGGTTAGATTGGTATATGTGTCAGTCGTGACCTGGAAGGTTGAAGGGGATTGAACATAAAAGCCCAAAAATTTGCACTCGCCGGTGCGTAAAGTAACACTGATGATTAGTTGTAAATGCTTGAGTGGGCTTAAAGATGCCACTTGGAAGAACTGGAGATGGGCTTAGAGATGCCATTTAAAATATCAGGTTGTGATGATATTTTGATGTTGATACTGGATATCAGCACTAGGTCTTCATATAGGTCGTCTCTGAATCGTTTATGCAACATAGTTTGAATTGTTGAATAGACCAGTAGAAATAAATCTTCGTGACATTTATCTCTTCTGGAAATATCTTGGATTAGGGAATGGATCTTTGTACAGACCGTTTGCCTACTCTCCAAGGTCAAAAGAACGTCAGGATTAGTTCTTCTGAAAAATATCTTGAACCAGGGAATGGATCTTTGTATAGACCGTTTGCCTGCTATTCAAGGGCCAAAAGAACGTCAGGATTAGTTCTTCTGAAAAATATCTTGAACCAGGGAATGGATCTTTGTATAGACCGTTTGCCTGCTATTTAAGGGCCAAAAGAACGTCAGGATTAGTTCTTCTGAAAATTATCTTGAACCAGGGAATGGATCTTTGTATAGACCGTTTGCCTGCTATTCAAGGGCCAAATAGATGAAATCTTCTGGAAGTATCCTGGATTAGGGAATGGATCTTTTTACAGACCGTTTGCCTACTCTCCGAGGACATCTTTGAGTAATGTATGGATCATTTCTGACCTGTTGTGAATTGTTGATGCTGTTTTATCTGCATATAATCATCCTGCAAGGAAAAGGTTAGTTTATGCAATATGTATGCATGTATAGTATGATGCACCTAAGTAAATGTATTATGCATTTATGGATATGTATGTTATGGTATGATGTAAATGATGTATGTATGAATCATGCAGCCTGAAACGTCTGGATATCTTTGTATAACAACTGCTGACTATGGAAAATAAATCCCGATTCGTTGCTGAAGAATATAAGGAACTTGCTCCCGTCTTGTTTGATAGTATATTATTTATAACCTCCCGTCTTCGTTCGTCGTACCTCTATTGAAGGAATAAGTTCCTGAGTATCCTGACTGAGGATAAAAGAGATGGACATAAATTCAAGGGGAGATGTAACTTGAAGCATGGATTTACCGTACTGGGGATTTGTAGTTGTCTTGTGGGGATGAACCGGCGAAGCTTCGTTGAATTCCTTCCCTCGTTTGTCCTTAGTAAATACTATTACTGCCTTTTTATGCATTTCTGGTAAACATAAATCATATTCAAGCATTTTATGCATTTCTGGTAAACATCAATCATATTCAAAAGCATACATACATTCAAACACAGCCAGTGGACGTTTCGCTTATGTAAATAGGGTAAAAGTAAATCTGGATTCAAAGATGAAATTTTATTTATATCACAAAGTGACCTATACATAGGCAAGTTTGTACAAGGAGACAGAAATCCTAGTAAGAGGAATTCCTCGTAAATTTTTTTACAAAACAAAGAAAATCAGCTACGTGGGAAATAATCCTATTGAGTTTCAATTCTACTATTGCCATTATCTTCAAGTATCTCATCTTCTGCTGTTGAGACGGAAACGATTGGATTGAGCTTTATCTGTTTGAACTTGGTTAAGTAGCACAACTGGTTGGAGTTACATGGGTGATTCAAACGAGACATAGTCATACGCTTTAATCCCTAACTTTTGCGTGGACTGCCCTTTCAGGTTTTCAATCCACCGGGATACCCTTTTTTGCCCAAGCCGCCTTTTCAGGTTTTCGACTTGCCGAGTGTACTGTTTTTTTATATATATATCCCTAATTTCTGCCCGAACCCTTTTGGTTCGCCGGGATGCCCTTATTTTTGCCTAGGCCAGTCAACCTAGCGGGTCTCTTTTTATGCGTAGTATTTTTTAACTATGTCTGCGTTTACAGGCTGTGGGAAGTCTTCACCATCCATAGTAGTAAGCATCATGGCACCTCCTGAGAATATTGTCTTGACTACAAATGGTCCTTCATATGTAGGAGTCCACTTTCCCCTAGGATCACCCTGTGGTAGTATGATACGCTTGATTACCAAGTCACCAACCTGATATACCTTTGGCTTAACCTTCTCATTGAAAGCTTTGATCATCCGTTTCTGGTACATCTGGCCATGACAAACAGCTGCTAACCTCTTCTCATCAATCAAATTTATCTGGTCAAGTCGAGTCTGAATCCACTCATCTTCATCCAAGCCTGCATCCTTCATGATTCTTAAGGAGGGGATTTGAACTTCAATGGGCAAAACTGCTTCCATACCATAGACTAAGGAGAATGGGGTTGCCCCTGTTGAAGTACGTATTGTAGTACAATAACCATGAAGAGCAAATGGTAACATCTCATGCCAATCCTTGTAAGTAACAGTCATCTTCTGTATAATCTTCTTAATGTTCTTATTAGCAGCTTCTACTGCCTCATTCATCTTCAGACGATACGGAGAAGAGTTGTGATGCTTAATCTTGAACTGCGTGCAGAGATCAGAAATCATAGTATTGTTCAAATTAGAGCCATTGTCAGTAATAATCCTTTCAGGAATGCCATACCTACATATGAGATTATTCTTAATGAATCGGGCCACCACATTCTTAGTAACAGATGCAAATGAAGCTGCCTTCACCCATTTTGTAAAGTAATCAATAGCCACCAGGATGAACCGATGCCCATTAGAAGCAGTAGGCTTGATCTCACCAATCATATCAATGCCCCACATAGCAAAAGGCCAAGGAGCAGTCAACACATTCAATGGTGATGGAGGTATATGTACTTTATCATCATAGATTTGACATTTATGACATGTTCTAGAATGTTGATAGCAATCAGCTTCCATGGTAGACCAATAGTAACCTGCTCTCAATATCTTCTTTGCCATAGTATGACCACTAGAATGAGTGCCAAAGATCCCATCATGCATGTCTTCCATAATCTCTGTTGCTTCCTTCTTATCCACATAACGAAGCAAAGTTGAATCGTGATTGCGCTTGTACAAAATTCCATTACTCAAGAAGAACTTAGCAGAAAACCTCCTGGGAAACTTCTTATCTTTGACAGATGCCCCTTCAGGGAACTCCTGAGCTTCAAGATATCTTTTCACTTCATAGAACCAAGGCTTCTCCTCTGCTTCTTCAGTGTCAACCTCATTGCAGTATGCAGGCTTCTCAAATCTATCAATAGTAATCTTGGGAGCTTCATCATCCCAGCTAATCTCAAACATAGATGCCATGGTGGCTAGTGCATCTGCCAACTGATTTTCTCTTCGTGGAATATGTCCAAAGGTAATCTCTTTAAAATATGGGATCAAAGACAACAAATTCTCTCTGTAAGGAATGATATTATCATGCTTGGTATCCCAATCTCCTTTAATCTGACTTACTACCAGGGCTGAATCTCCATATACATCCAGGAACTGAATCTTCATATCAATGGCAGTTTTGATACCCAGGACACATGCCTCATACTCAGCCATGTTATTGGTACAATAGAAACAAAGTCTTGCAGTAATTGGGGTATGACAACCTTCAGGGGAACTGATCACAACACCAACACCATTACCAAGTGCATTAGAAGCTCCATCAAAAACCATAGTCCATCGGGATCCTTGTTCCAGTCCGTCATATTGTCCAGGTTCTTTGCTAATAATCATAATGTCTTCATCAGGGAATTCAAAACTCATTGACTGATAATCATCCACTGCTTGATGAGCCAAATGATCAGCTACAACACTACCCTTAATGGCCTTCTGAGTAGTGTACTGTATATCATATTTTGTCAAGATCATTTGCCATCTTGCTATTCGTCCGGAGAGAGCAGGTTTCTCGAATATGTACTTGATTGGATCCATCTTTGAAATTAATAAGGTAGTATGAGTCAACATATATTGTCTTAGTTGGCGAGCAGCCCATGCCAAAGCGCAGCAAGTTTTCTCGAGCAGTGAGTATCTTGTTTCACAGTCGGTAAACTTTTTGCTAAGGTAGTATATTGCCTGCTCTTTTCGACCAGACTCGTCACGTTGCCCCAATACACACCCCATTGAGTTGTCTAATACTGTTAAGTACATAATCAAGGGTCTTCCATCAACTGGTGGCATCAAAATTGGAGGTTCTAGAAGATATCTCTTGATTTCATCAAAAGCTGTCTGGCACTCATCATTCCACTCCATTACCTTATCTTTCTTCAACAACTTGAAGATTGGCTCACAGGTAGCAGTTAATTGGGAAATAAATCTTGCAATGTAATTCAATCGTCCCAAGAAACCTCTAACTTCCTTCTCAGTACGGGGAGCTGACATCTCTTGTATAGCTTTCACTTTTGCAGGGTCTACTTCAATACCTTTTCCACTGACGATGAAACCCAGGAGTTTACCAGATCTAACTCCAAAAGTACATTTGTTTGGGTTTAATCTCAACTTGTATTTCTTCAACCTTTCAAAAAAACTTATGCAGATGATCAAGGTGTTGCTCTTCATTCTGGGACCTGGCTATCATATCATCCACATACACCTCTATCTCATGATGAATCATATCATGAAACAAAGCCACCATAGCACGCTGATATGTTGCCCCGACATTCTTCAAACCAAATGGCATCACTTTATAACAAAAAGTTCCCTACTGTGTAACAAATGTAGTCTTCTCCATATCTTCGGGTGCCATCTTGATTTGATTGTAACCAGAGAAACCATCCATGAAAGAGAATACTTTATGCTGAGCAGTGTTGTCTACCAGAACATCAATATGAGGAAGTGGAAAGTCGTCTTTAGGGCTGGCCTTGTTCAAATCCCTGTAATCTACATACATACGTACCTTACCATCTTTCTTAGGTACCGGTACCACATTTGCAACCCATTGAGGATAAGAAGTCACAGCTAAGAACCCTGCATCAAACTGTTTCATCACCTCTGCCTTAATCTTCTCTGACATTTCAGGACGCATGCGACGAACCTTCTGCTTCTTTGGACAACAATCTTCTTTTACTGGTAAACGGTGAACCACAATGTCTGTATCCAACCCTGGCATATCTTCATAGGACCAAGCAAAGATCTCCACATAATCATGCAACATTTGAATCAATCTGCTCTTAACACCATCCTCTAGTTCAGCCCCTATCTTGACTTCTTTCCTGTTCTCTTCAGTTCCCAAATTCACAACTTCGATTGGCTCTTCATGTGGCTGTATAGCTTTCTCTTCTTGTTGTAACAACCTAGCAAGCTCTACAGGTACTTCACAATCGTCCTCCTTTCCATCTTCAGCTTGATAGATCGGATTCTCGAAATTATAATTGGCAATAGTAGAACTGATATCAACAGGATCCAGAGTGGATGAGGATCTGCATTTTAGTGATGTGGGTGTGTGTAAGAACACATAGCTGATAAAACAAAAATAAAAGAAAAGAAAGACAAGGAACACAATATTTACGAAAACGAAACGTCCATTGATTTTTATTGAATGAAGTATGCAAATGAAATGACATCCCGAAACAAGCATACCATTGTGCCTCGGGCAAGGTACAAGGCTTAAGAGTTCAATTGTTCAAAAATTACAAACTTAAAAGTAATAACACAGTAATAGTATTTACTCCTGACTAAAGGAGATATGAATAACGTCTTCAACCTTCCAATTATTGAGCCCGTCACCCACAGTAGGAAAAATCCAAGCATCCAGGTTGTAGTCTTCATTATAGTCATCCACAACATTGATTTGGTCTTTCATGATCCCTTGGTTGGTGATACGAACAACACGAGCACGACGAACAGCCTTCTGGGACTCTGCAGTGAAATCCAAACCAAACTTGTCAGACTTGTAAGGAATGTCAAGAAGCTGACCCCAAATAGTACAACCACCTTCTTCTTCTTCAACCACAGCTCTGGCATCTTTGAGGGAGGCCATTGTAGGAGGTACTCTAGTAACCACAAGAACTTTTTTAACAACAGGAGGAGCTTCAGCAGCAGGAACAACCCAAGGAACTACTTCAAATGTATGACAAGGAGTCTCAACATATTCCCCTTCCACTTCAAGATACTTAACTGTGTTCACATGGCTAATCATATATTCTTCTTCTCCGTAAACAGTGACAACCTTTCCCTTCACTGGATATCTCAACTTCTGATGTAAGGTGGAGGTCACAGCACCTGCCCCATGGATCCAGGGGCGCCCAAGCAAACAAGAGTACGAAGGACGAATATCCATCACATAGAATGTAGAATTGAAAACTTGAGAGCCTACTTTAATCGGGAGATCAATTTCTCCATGCACCACCCTTCTTGAACCATCAAAGGCTCTCACCACTATATTACTTGGTCTCAACACAGCATCTTCAGGACTAAGCTTGTTCAAAACCTCTTTAGGAAGTACATTCAGTGAAGAACCATTGTCTATCAACACATGAGACAGGGTAGTGCCCCTACATTCAATAGAGATATGTAAAGCCCTATTATGATTCCTCTTGGCAGGAGTCAAATCAGCATCAGAAAAGCCTAACCCATTATCATAGGTCAGGTGTGCAACACAATTTTCAAACTGATCTACAGAAATCTCATTTGGTACATGAGCAGTCTTCAAGAATTTAATCAAGGCCTTAACATGAGCCTCAGAACACATCAATAAAGACAACATGGAAATTTTTGAGGGAGTATGCCCCAATTGATCAACAACATCATAATCACTCTTGCGAATGATCTTCAGTACTTCTTCCATCTGCTTAGAAAGATTATCAGCAGTTGGTGCATCAGCTTGCACATGTTCAATAACAGGACCTTTGCCCCGGGTCTCAGCAGTGGAGGTGGTAGTTGGAGTAACTGTATTCTTGGAAGTAGCCGGAGGAGAGAAAATTCTTCCACTTCTCGTGATCTTACTGGATCCAGCAATATTATCAACATCAAGGTTTTCATCAACAACAGGTGTATCAGCTAAGGGTTCTTGTTTAACACCATGGATATAAACATCGGAACCGTAATGCCAAGGTATATCCTTATCAGAAGTATACAGAATAGGACCAGGAGTGGTAATAATCATAGGAGCCACTCTAGCTTCAGCAACAGTCCTCACAGGGCCTTCAACAGTAATCTTGATAGGACCCTTATGAGTAATCTTGACAGGGCCCTTGGAAGTAATCCTCACTGGCACTTTATCGACCATATCCACCTCTTCAACCTTCGCACCTTGAGTTATATGTTCAACCATACTCTCCACAGAAGGTGTCCTCTCAAACAATATGGTGTAATTGTCCATGAGGCGTTGAATACCATCCTTCAACTTCCAGCAGCTGTCGGGTTTATAAGCACAATAAAAACAATCTTCATTACAACCTGGAAAGAACCCATCTTGTACCAACTTCTTCTTAATAACAGATAATGGTGTAGTCACATCTGCAACTGAGGAAATATGTGAAACTTCATCAATAGCATTGACAGTCTTCTCATGATTTGGCATAGGAGCAGTAATCACATTTGGAGTACCAGGAGGGTCAAACTCAATCTCTCCAGCATCAATCATATCTTGGATCTTGTTTATGAACACCCCAAATTTTCCCTCACCTATTCACACCATGTCTTGTGATCATTTCATATGTATAAACACAATCATAGCATCTCATACCACATTCTTGATTCATTGCATTGGTTCAAAGTCATCTGCATCTAGGGTTTGTGATCTGAGCAATCCAAGAGCTTCTTGAGCCACTCCAAAGGTCATCAGTCACTTCAAAGGGATCCATATGTGTTCAAGTATCATATTATATCCTCTCAAAGTCAAGAATGTCAAAGAATCACAAGAACTGGAAATGGTGTGGAAGCAGAGCCAGGCTTGACTGCACAGATGACCTGAAATTAGGGTTTTGGTTTCAGAGGCCATAACTTCAAATTTTTTGGTCATTCTTGTTTCTATTGGTCTCTATAGGGTATAGGGAGTATGCATATCAATTTTCATGAAGAAATTCCATGGGGAAGTCATCTGATCAAGAGTTGACTTTTCAGACAAGTCAGTGCAAAATCAGGGCATCTGAGGCCCCCATTGACCCAACCAAGGGGTGATCTTCATCATTTTGAGTGTATATGATCTTTATTTGATCATAGAAGAAGTTGGAAGTTTACAAAATTCAAGAATTTCAAGTCTTTTGCAAAGTTGACTTTTTGGGCAAGGTTGACTTTTAATGAAAATGTCATTTTATGCAACTTTTTCAACCCTTACTTTTTGATTCAAGAAAGCTTCAAATGGAAAAACTTTGGTCATGAAAGTTGTAGGTTAGATCATTCCCTTTTCAAAAAGTACAAGAACATGACCTAATTCATTTTGGATCAAAAGTTATGGTTCATCAAAGTTGGCAAAAATCACTAAAATTCAAGTTATGCACCAAATGGAAAACTTGCAAATTCTTGTACCAAGCATTCTATTGACTTCAAAATGACTTCAAAACTTCATCACCTGATCACACAACATTCAAAAATCAGAATGGGCCAAGAGATCATTCACTTTTGAGGCCTATGGAGCAAGACTTTTTCATGAAAAGCAAAGGCAAGCCAAGTTGCAAAACCAATGATAACTTCTCATCCACTTGTTGCCTAGCCTGCTGATCAATCCTAGCCTTTCTCCCTCACCTTGATGCGCAGCCCACAGCCCTTGTACTTGGCTAGAACAAGACCCATGCTTTCTCTTACACAAAGTTGACAATTTGCAAAAGTAGCCATACCTATCACAAAAGGACATGTCACATCTTCTGACCAATAGGATTAGTTTATACAAACCAAATGCAAGCTAAACATCACAACACACAAGCCTGAAACAAGCAAGAACTCAGCATTCTCATTTTCCACCCTTGGAGCAAAAGCTTTCGAAACTCTTCATACAAGCCACAAACTCACAAACAAACTTCATAGATCAACTCAACTCATCATCCTGGTCAGAAAGCACCCCTCACCCTGGCCCTAAACTGCCTGAATCATAAACACGATCCTCACCTGAGCTTGAACAGAACTGCTTCAAACTTCCAAACCAGCCAACATAAATCTTCTCTAAGCATCAAGGGTTCATCAGGAGCACAAAAGGAGTTGGTTGCACAAAGAGAAGAGGCCAGAAAGTTGCAGATTGAAAAGCTTCAAACTCAGGTAGCTTCATGAACATTTTTTCCAGAAATGGATTTTTAAGTTCTTAAGTTGTTCTTCATGATTCACTGATTGCTCTGATGTCTTTGGTTTTGAAAATGGTGAAGAAATGAGAGTTTAATCGTGTTCTGAAACTTTCTGACCTAAAAAAGTTTTGTTTCGATTCATGAGATTGATGAAATATAAATGATGTTTGTGTTAGGGTTTTGATTCAGTGAGGTGTGGGAAGGGTTTCTGTTCTTTTAGATTTCATTTTAGTTACGTTTTGAAGATTTTAGGAATTTTCAGGTGGGGTTCCCGCCGGAGAAGACGACCGGAGGTCTTCTCCGGCCACCTGAAAATAATTAGGGTTTAATCCCTGTAATTAGTGTAGTTTGAATTTCAAGCGTTGGATCCATTGACTTCATTGACCTGGCGCGTGTTTGTGTGGCCCAGATGCGTCCATTTTGCCCTAATCTCACTTAACCTAATTAATCCCATTTAATTAATTTATAAAACCTGATTTAGCCAGAAAGGATCCTGACCCTTGCTTTGCGCGCGCAGTCAACCTCTGACCCCCCAACTTTGAATCTGATGCGTTGGATCAGATTACTTTTCATTTTTATTAATTTTATTTCATTTTTTTTATATTTCTTTTGTACATTTAATTAAAAATAGCAAAACTTATTTAAAAATTCTGAAATTTTTTGTACAAACTTTTATTAAATTTCAGAACACAAAAATATTTTTATTTTCATTTTTTGCATTTAAAAAGTATTTTTAAATATTTAAAAGTTTATTTTTAATTAATTAATGAGAATTAATTAATTAAAAATACTTTTAGGTATTTAAAAATCACCAAAAAATTCATGAAACCTTTAAAAACATTTAGAAACATTGTCCAACCCTCAAACCAAATTTCTTTTTTGATCTTGATGCATTTTGAGATTTTTCCATGGAATTAAAATCATTTTTAGGCATTATTTTGATCCAAGCTTCCAAAAATCATTTCTGCCTAACCCTAAAGAGTTGGACTTTGGTTCTTTTTGCATTGTGTTTAGCATATCATGTAGTTTGTAGGATTAAATGGTCATGATTTGATCTTTCATTTTCCATTTGTTTGGCCATTTTTCTTGTTAAGGAACCCTAAAACCCTAGAAAACTTAGGAAAATCATAACTTGAATTAGGTTAAGAGTTGGAACTTCTCCTTTGGGCAGTGAGTTAGGATAGGATTAGGGACCCTTTGAGTGCATTTTCAATTTTTTATATTGATGTTTGCTTCTGATTTTGGTTTTTGTTTGGTGCCTTGATCATAAACCCCAATTTGGGCTTCCTTTTGCATCCCTCTTGCATTTGCATTCATACCATGACTTGTCATGGCATTTTATGCATCCATGTGATTCATTTAACATCTTGAGACATATTGGAAGCATGTTTGATCATTACATTTTGCATTTTCCATGTTGTATGCCATTTGCATTTCAAAACTTTTCATGTATGTTCATGGTTCTTAACTTGCTCCACTTGCATCCATAGGCTTGTATGATCATCCTCATATGTTGTTTCATGTTTGTAGCATCTCATAGAATCATTAACATCATGTATTTGCTTCTGGTTTTGTTTCTCATCATGTCATTTCATCTCATTTTGCATTGCATTGCATTCCTTTCACTAACCTTTCAGGTGGTAAGCAACTTTGAGAGGTGGATTTGCCTTCACTTCTCACATTTTCTTTTCATCTCTTTCTTGCATCCATGCTGCATTTTGTTATGAGTTTGGGATTGAGCTTGCTCATTCTTTTTCTTCTTACTTTCTTTCCTCAAGTGACTTGCCTTCTTCAATGAAGCAAGTTACTTTGCTTCTCCTGATCCTTTCATCTGCTTCCTGGTGGTTCCATTGAAAATTTCTTTCTTAAACTTCACAAACCTTAGGAATAACCAAGCATGAAAATAATTAGGGTTTGATTAGTCCCCCATTAGTTTTACCTTTGTGTCATCTTTGAGTCTTCTCCTCTCATCTCATAATCTGGGACTAAACCCTAAAGGCTTTAAGGCTTTGTGATTAAGCTTATGCCTGCATCCTTCTATTAGGATGGAGTGTATAACTTTAATCCTAAGTGTTAAACCCTTAATGTGTTTAACTCCTTTAATCAATCCATCTTAATAATCATCAAGACATCACACTTGTAACTTGGGCCTTGCATTAGGGTTCTAATTCTTCCTTGATTGGTTAAGAAGGACTAACCCTAATGTTAATGGACAAGTCCCCCTCAAGTTGTCTTACAAACCATAAAACTCACTTCATCATCATATCATTAAATAAAATCCACTTAACCAAAGGCTTGTTTTGTCATGAGTTTAATCCCTAATCGTGGATTAAGTTGAGGAGCTTTCCTCAACTTAAACATTCTCATCTATTATCCTTCTATTAGGATGGTGTAATGAGTCTGTTTAATCCCTGATTATGGCTTAATCTCATTACTCAGCACTAAACAAAAACACCAAAAACATTTAAATAATCACAAGCAGATTAATGATCTTAATCCTACATCATGGTGATTAAGTGTGAGAAGCTGACTTCACACTTAAGGTATTCTCATTACCCCTAAACAGAGGGAGGATGTGATGAGTTTACTAACCCATTGGTTTAGGCTTAAGCTCATTAACTTATGACAAACTTTCAAAAGCAATAAAAGACTGAAAACTCAAAAAACAAACAATAATCGTCTCCTCCGGGATTCTTTTCTCATCACCTTCACTCACGAACGAGAACTTGCTTCTTCCGTCTAATGCAAGACAGTTTGCACCTGAGCCAGACAGGTCATACACTTGAGCATAGACAAGCAAGCAGTTCACAAGTCAATTCATCTTTCAGTCTCTTTGGGTCGAACTACGGTGTTCTGACTTCCTCATTGCACGAGAGGATACGTAGGCATAACTTAACAGTTATCGAACAAAAGTCTCTGTATATTCCCCCTCTTCCAGCTTCATTCTTTTAGCCTCATGATCTTGAGCATTTCATTCCTTTTCTTACACTGACACTGTATATATCACACATCACTTTCTTTTACACTGACACCTGTACATCCTTTTCCAGCTCTCTTTTATACACAAATTGCACTGACACTACCCTTTTAAAACACAAATCTTTTAAGCGTGGATCCCGTCGAGTACGACGGACAATCTGGGTGCTAACACCTTCCCAGGTTGTAACCAACCCCCTTTCTCAGTCTCTCTGGTTCGCAATCGTCTTATCCATATCTTTCTAGGTCTATGCAGCATTACCTTTCCTCCGGGATAAAAATGCCTAGCTGGCGACTCTTTTCATTCCCAGTGAGTTCACTCCTGTGTGTTCTCACATACCTCTTTCGCCGACCGTTCGCGTCTGTACCTTTATTTGGGCCATTTCCCATTTATCGGGAGCGACAGCTTGGCGACTCTGCTGGGGACCCTTATACTGTAACCAGGGCTTCTGGTTCTTTTTGTGGGTTCCTCCTAGCGCTTGTTTGATTTGTGTTTACTAGGGTGTTATGTGCTATTTGTGCTTGTATTTGTATTTATTTTTGCTTTATGTACAGTTTGTTTTATTGCTTTCTTTATGGCTTTACATATATCATACTGTCATACTGTGATGGCTGGATCTGTTTTGTTGCTTTGGTGGGTGGGTGTTCTATTGAGAGTTAAGGTCCTATACTTGGGACCTGAGTGACACCTAGGCTAGAGTGGTTCATGTTCTTTCCCATTCTATTTCGGTCTGGTGCGGGAATATGAAACACGGTTCAGATATGGGTTTCTTCTTGAGAACTCTGTGCTGCAGATTTCCTGTAGTACTAGGGTTATCTGGGAAGCCTGCTAAGTCTGGATGACCTTTAGTATTGACCTTCAGAAACTGAGGTGAGTTAGAGGAGGATCTTTAATGGTTATTGTAAACACTGTACCTCCGGGTTAGAAGTGTTTACACTTCTCATAACTGATCCAAGTCTGAGGATCCTTGTTTTAGAACATCACCTGTGAGGGGGTTGGGTTGTTTACAGGTTTGCAGGTACCCTTGACCTCAGCATACCCTGTTACTTTGTTTTGATTAAGAGTACTCCACTTTGGAACAGTTCTTGTGATTTTTAACCCAGGACATGTGACTCTTTATTTGAGTCCCCCACCTTGGTTACTGGACTTATGAACCTCCATCTGGATTTCTTGAGCATACATGGACATATATCAAGGCAGTTAATCAGATCCAGCTCAGTCACAAACCCTTGCATATCATTTGCATACATCCTCATTGCATCATTTTGACATGTGTTTATTTGTTTTTCAGGGTATCCATCCTATCATTTTGGCTTGGTTTTGACCCCTTCTTCAGCTTAGACCTGTCTTCATCAGCACTTGCTTCAGCTATCAGCTACCTGCTTCAGTCACCTGCATCATCAGTCTCAGCCTGTCAGAGGCCTATCTTCGGTGTTATTCCCAGCACCTGTCTCAATTCTCTTTCAGCAGCATGGCACCTAAGAAGAGTAACATCTCCTATCACTTCTTTGAGCCTGAGCTAGCTAGCATCAGGAGGATTCAGACCCTGATTACTCCAGACCATATACCCTATTTCAGAGAACATTATGGAGGAATCCTTGATGTGGTATTGGATTTGGACCCTTCACAGAGGAGCTTGATACATACTTGCCTGCAGTTCTATGATCCCCCTCTGAGGTGCTTCACCTTTCAGAATTTTCAGTTGGGACCCTTGTTGGAGGAATATTCATCATTGGTTGGTGTACCTATCAGGGGTGGAATACCCTTCAACCCTGAGATGGCTTTCCCAAGTAATGAGGAGATAGCAAAAGCATTACATCTGGAACCAGTTCTGATTGGGCAAAATTTGACATCTAAAGCTGGAGTTTCTGGCTTTCATCTGGATTTCTTGACTTCTCAGGCTATTCTGAAGGCCTCCTTGGGGGAGTGGAAGGCAGTCTGTGCTCTGCTGGCCCTTAGCATATATGGGATTTTACTCTTTGCAGATGAGCCTAAGTTCATTAGTAAGAATGCAATCCATCTTTTCATCCTGAGGAACCCAGTACCCACTTTACTGGGAGATCTTTATTACTCTGTTCATCAAAGGAATGAAAAGCAAAGGGGAAGATTAGTGAGGTGTTGTGCTCCTTTGTTCCATACTTGGTTGCTCAAGCATTTGCCAAAGACTGATGCATTCTTGAACCCTCACCAGCAGAAGAACTGGGCTAGGAGGCTTGTTGCTCTAACCTCAGATGACATCAGGTGGTGCACTCAGAGCACCAAGGGCAGAGACATCATTACAAGTTGTGGGCAATTCCCCAATGTGCCTCTGATTGGAGTGAAGGGTTGCATCAACTACAACCCTCTGCTATTCAAAAGACAACTGGGCTATGCATTAGTCCATCCTCCTAGAGCACAGGATCTGACTGAGACCCTTTATTGTGAGATCAAGCCTAATCTGGCTATTGTCAGGCAGGCGTCCTGGGCCTGGGAAAATGTGCAGGCTAAAGGGGTAACCATTCTTGGAAAATGCAATAATGTGGCCTCAGCCCAGTACTATGAGTGGTCTCATGCCAGGGCTCAAATTACTGGAATGCCCTTTACTATTGAAGATATGCCTAGACCTTCCACAGCACCACCCCCGGCGACTGTCAGCTTAGAGGAGTTTGAGAAATTGAAAGAGAGAAATGAGAAACTGACTCAAGCTCTACAGAAGACCCTCTGGGAGAGGAGTGATGGTAGGTTGGATATTGAAAGGCTAGAAAATCTAAAGGTGGAGCATCTAGACAGAATTGAGAAGTCAGAGGATTACATTAAGAAGTCTAGGGCTGGAGAGCAGATCTTGAAGAATGCCTGCAAGGAAGCCCAATTCCAGAAAGCTAGGACTGATTTGTATCTGAAGGAGAGTCAGGCTAGGTGGATCAGGATCACCGAAGCCCGTACTCAGGAGGACAAAAGGACTCAGAATAAGATTGAACAGATGGAAGCTAGTGCAAAAAAGCAACAGGAAGCCCTGGCAACAGCCCAGAGGGAGATCTCAGAGTTGAATATCAGAGCTGGTGTGAAGAGGTCAAAAGCCCAGAGTCAACACAAGAAGCTAACTGCAGCTGTTGCTACAAGGAATCTTCTCATCGGGAATCTTACAGAGCGTCCAGCTGATCCTGTGACTGAAGCACTTCTCAAAGAAGTCCAGGAGGATGAATTTGGCCTTGGTGTTTGACTTTTGCTTGTTGTTGCTTTCATTTTATGTACTTTTTCTCTATGTTGTATTTTTGACCCCTCAGAGGGCTTGTATTGTAAAAGAAACAAACTATGTATCATTTACTTTTTGTAATATATGTGTGGGTTTTGTTCATCTGATTTCTTCCAAAGCAACATCACAAGCATCTTCTTCAAGGGTCTGGAAAGGTCAAAACCAAGTGCCAAGTCGGATACCTTGGAAACAAATAGACATACTGCATTGCATACTAACCATTTTGTTTTGTTTTGTAGGTTTTTGTTTTATTGTTGCTAACTCTGTTGTGAACTCAGGAACTATTGCTCGACGTCGAGGGTTTCCACTCAACCGTCCACACAGATATCCCACCCGCAACAATCTTCCGGGCATACAGATGGACCAGGTACAGCAGGACCTTACAGAGGTCAGAACCCAAATGGCCAACGAGAGGTTGGAAATGAGGAATCAGATGACACAATTTATGGAGGTGATGAATAATATGGCTCAAAGCCAAGAGAGGTTAAGAGCACTGGTAGAGGGGAGGAATCAGGAGGACCATCATCCAGGGACTGCTGGGACAAGCAACAATGAGAGAGTCCAGCCTCATGTCAATCCCCCAGTCTTTGGACCCCACCAGCATCCAGAGATCAACATCCCTGTCAATGTGCAAGGGACCGCCTCAGCAGGTAGAGTACTGCAAGAAGACCCCCAGGAAGATCAGTTCACAGTGATGGGAGTTGGGGAGGAAGCCTATGACAGAAGGTTAGAAGAGATTGCTGAGAAACTGAGATCTTTGGAGTCCCAGAATTCTTTGGGATTTGATGTTATGGACATGGGTCTAGTGGACGGGGTCAGGATCCCCCACAAATTTAAACCACCATGCTTTGAGAAGTATAACGGGACTTCCTGTCCCCGGACCCATTTACAATCTTTTCTGGGGAGGCTGAAGGCCTATACCATGGACGAAAAGCTATGGATGTTTTATTTTGAGGATAGCTTAACTGGAGCTTCAAGGGAATGGTACTCTCATCTGACCAGAGCAACCATTAGATGCTGGAAGGACCTGGCAGAGGCCTTTATCAGATAATATCAGTACAACTTGGATATGGCTCCCAACAGGACCCTCCTGATGGGGATGTCTCAATCATCCAGGGAAAGCTTCCGGGAGTACGCCCAAAGGTGGAGACAGCTTGCTGTTGCTGTCCAGCCACCCATGTCAGAGAGGGAGATGGCTGATATGTTTATGAACACCCTCCAAGGAACATACATTGACAGGCTAGCTGCCTTTTCCTCCACTAGCTTTGCTGATGTAGTCATAGCCGGGGAGAGAATTGAGAGCCTGTTAAAAATGGGAAAGATTTCTGACAACGGTGCTAGCTCATCCAGCAACCCAAGAAAGCCTTTTGTAGGCCCAAGAAGAACTGGTGAGACCAATGCTATCCATACCAGCAGGGGCAGGCCCCAATATGTTCATAGGTCTGTGGCAGCAGTCACTATTCCTGCTCTAAGTCATCCTCAACCAGTTTATCAACCTCAGCAACAGAATTACCAGCAACAAACTCCTTATCCTCCTCAGAGAAGTTACAACAACACTAGCAACAACAATCAGCAAAGACCATACCAACAGAGACCCTCTCAGGCCAATAGGGTGATCGATCTGATCCCTATGCCTTATGCCACATTATTGCCACAACTCCTGAAACTCAACCTAGTTGAGCTAAGGACATTGGATCCTCCGGATCCTAACAGTCTGCCCAGAAATTATGACGCCAGTGCCAGATGTGCTTTTCACTCAAATGCACCTGGCCATAGTACAGAGAAGTGCAGAGCTTTGCACATGAAGGTACAAGACTTGGTAGACTCCAAAGCTCTGAACTTTGCACCACCACCAAATGTTAACAAGAACCCTATGCCGCACCATGGTGGTCCCAGAATCAATGCTATTGAAGAAGACAAACCGTCTTACTTGATAACCAGTGTGGGTCAGATTCGGACACCCTTGGTGGAAATTAAAGCTCAACTCCTTGAATGTCAAATGTTCCCAGGATGTGAGTTAGGGTGTGCTTATTGCAACATTTCAGTGAATGGTTGTGATAACCTGAGAGATGGCATAGATGGACTCATCCAGAGTGGCCTGCTTCAAATTACAACATCCATTCCTACCAATCCAGCAATCTCCTTAACAACAGTTCCAGAGTCTACTACAACTGCAACGACCATTGTTCCAGACAACTCTTCAGCTTCATCAACAAACGCCTCATCTGTCATTTCAACTGACCAGATATCAGCAAACGTCCCTTCTACAACTTCAGCACCCCTTCATTTGGAAACTCCTACAACAACAACACCCATTCTTCCGGCAATGTCTCCTACAACATCAGCAACCAACAATGAAAGTGTCTCAACAGTTACAATTTATTATGATCCTGAAAATGACTCTGCCTACAACTCATAAAATGTCACTCCTATCAGAGCACCAGTCACAATATACTATGATCCACAGACTATCACGGTTCCTTCCGCAGCTGCCACCAGTCCAGTCACTGTCACAGTACCTGGACCAGTACCTTATGAAAGCAGTAATGCCATCCCTTGGCATTACGGCTCTGACTTATACTGCGAAGGACAGAAAATCACTTTTGAATCATCAACTTCTTCACCACAAATAGACAATGTGGGGGGAGGCGGAGGCTTTGTCGCTCCCAAAGATTAGCATCCCGGTACAAGCGCGAACGGTCGGCGAAGGGAACAGTGAGAACACACAGCCGTGAACTCACTGGAGAATGAATAGAGTCGCCAGCTAGGCATTTTTATCCCGGAGGAAAGGCAATGCTGCATAGGCCTAGAAAGAGATGGATAAGACGGTTGCGAACCAGAGAGACTGAGAAAGGGGGTTGGTTACAACCTGGGAAGGTATTAGCACCCAGATTGTCCGTCGTACTCGACGGGATCCACGCTTAAAAGATTTGTGTTTTAAAGGGGTAGTGTCAGTGCAATCTGTGTGTAAAATAGCTGGAAAAGAATGTACAGGTGTCAGTGCAAAGAAATGAAGTGTGATATATATACAGTGTCAGTGTGAGACCAGGAATGAAATGCTCATGATAATGAGGCTAAAGAAATGAGCTGGAAGGAGGGGGAATATACAGAGACTTTTGTTCGATAACTGTTAAGTTATGCCTACGTATCCTCTCGTGCAATGAGGAAGTCAGAACACCGTAGTTCGACCCAAAGAGACTGAAAGATGAATTGACTTGTGAACTGCTTGCTTGTCTATGCTCAAGTGTATGACCTGTCTGGCTCAGGTGCAAACTGTCTTGCATTAGACGGAAGAAGCAAGTTCTCGTTTATGAGTGAAGGTGATGAGAAAAGAATCCCGGAGGAGACGATTATTGTTTGTTTTTGAGTTTTCAGTCTTTTATTTCTTTCTGGATTTTTGTCATAGGATAATGAGCTTAAGTCTAAACCAATGGATTTAGTAAACTCATCACATCTTCCCTCTGATTAGGGGTAATGAGAATACCTTAAGTGTGAAGTCAGATTCTCACACTTAATCACCTTTGATGTAGGATTAAGATCTTTAACCTACTTGTGATTATTTAGATGTTTTTGTGGTTTTTGTTTAGTGTTGAGTAATGAGGTTAAGCCATAATCAAGGATTAAACAGACTCATTACACCATCCTAAAAGAAGGATAATAGATGAGAATGTTTAAGTTGAGAAAAACTCCTCAACTTAATCCATGCTTAGGGATTAAACCCATGACAAAACAAGCCTTTATTAAGTGGATTTTAGATTAATGATATGATGATGAAGTGAGTTTTATTGTTTGTAAGACAACTTGAGGGGGACTTGTCCATCAACACTAGGGTTAGTCCTTCTTAACCAATTAAGGAAGAATTAGAACCCTAATGCAAGGCCCAAGTTACAAGTGTAATGTCTTGATAATTATTAGATGGATTGATTAAGAGATTTAAACACCTTAAGGGTTCAAGACTTAGGATTAAAGTTATACACTCCATCCTAAGAGAAGGATGCAGGCATAAACTTAATCATAAAGTCTTAAAGCCTTTAGGGTTTAGTCCCTGATTATGAGATGAGAAGAGAAGACTCAAAGAGAGACACAAAAGTAAAACTATGGGGGGACTAATCAAAACCCTAATTCATTGTCATGCTTGGTTGGTCCTAAGGTTTGTGAGGTTTTCAAGGACAATCTTCAGAGGAGCCACCAGGAAGCAGATGAACAGGATCAAGAGAAGCAAAGTGACTTGCTTCATTCAAGAAGTCAAGTCACTTGAAGAAAGAAAGTGGGATGAAGAAGAATGAGCAAGCTCAAACTCAAACACATATAAGAATGCAACAATGGATGCAAGAGAGATGAAAAGAAAAGTTATGAGAAGTGAAGGCAAATCCACTTCTCAAGTTTACTTACCACCTGAAATGTTAGAAAGAAATGCAATGTAATGCAAGATGAGATGAAATGATATGATGCAAAGCAAGACCAGAAGCATGTTGATGATGATTATGATGTTATGAGGTGCTGCAAACATGAGGCAAAGCAATGGGGATGTTCATACAAGCTTATGAATGCAAATGATGCAAGCTAAGGAGCATGAACCAGCATGAAAAGTTATGAATCATACAAGACAAATGACATGGCAAATATGTAATGCAATGATCAAAGATGCTTTATACATGTCTTAAGATGTCAAATGAATCAT
Source organism: Lathyrus aphaca (assembly GCA_963966055.1). Lineage (NCBI taxonomy): Eukaryota > Viridiplantae > Streptophyta > Magnoliopsida > Fabales > Fabaceae > Lathyrus > Lathyrus aphaca. Next base: position 88,819,171 of record OZ014520.1, read on the forward strand.
GAGAATGCACAAAATGCAAAGACAAGTCATGTCATGCAAGGAAATGCAAGAGGGATGCAAGAGAAAGCCCAAATTAGGGTTTATGGATCAAACATCCAACACAAACCAAAAACAGAAGCAAAACCCTAAAGTAAAAATGGAAAATGGCACTCAAAGAAACCCTAGGCCTATAATGAACCACTGCCCAAAGGGGAGCTCTCAACTCTCAACCAAACTCAAGTTATGATTTTTGCAAGTTATTAGGGTTTTTTAGGGTTCTTAACAAAACAAATGCCAAACAATTTGAAAATGCAAGAACAAATCATGGCCTTTTTATCCTAGAAACTACATGTTAAACACAAGACAAAGCAAAAAGAATCAATGTCACAACCTTCACCAATAGGCAGAAATGAATTTTTGAATCCATGATCAAAATAATGCATAAAAAATGATTTAATTCAATGAAAAATTCTTAAAATGCATCAAGATCAAAAAAGAAATTTGGTTTGAAGGTTGGACAATGTTTCTAAATGTCTTAGAACATTTCATGAATTTTTTGGTGATTTTTAAATACCTAAAAGTATTTTTAATAAATTAATTTTCATTAATCAATTAAAAATAATCTTTTAAATATTTAAAAATACTTTTTAATGATAAAAATAAAAAAACAAAAATATTTTTGGGTCTTAAAAATTATTGAAACTCATGAGAAAAAGTTTCATAATTTTTAGACATTTTTTACTATTTTTAATAAATGGTGCAAATAAAATGAAAAGAAATTAAAATAAATTGAGAAAAATGGGAAGTATGCTCAATGAAGCGTCCAGATTGAATCTGGGCTTGGGAGGTTTGACCTGGCGCGCATCTGGACGGCCCAGGTTCAAACTTCCCTAAACTCAATTAATCAAATAATTAACATTTAAATAAATACGGATTAGGGCTAATGATCAGATCTCCACCACTCACTGCACGCGGGAAAAGAGAATCGCACGGCCTACATTCAAACTTGCCCCTAAACCCTAATTAACTCATTAATTACTTTCAGGCTGCCGGAGAAGACTTCCGGTCGTCTTCTCTGGCCAGCATCTCCCCTGAAAATCCCCAAAACCCCAAAAACCTAACTAAAATGAAATCTAAGAATTGGGAAATGATCCCCACTCACTCACGAATCAAAACCCTCACTTAAAACAAATTTATTCTTCCTAACAAGGCTGAATCGAAGCAAGAAAGAATTAGGGCACGCAAGTTTCAGAAAGCAATTAAATTCTCATTTCATCACCATTTCAAAAACTAAAAGCATCAGGATGATCAGTGAATCATGAGGAACAAGTTTGTAACAAGAAAAACAACTTCTGGAAAAATTATTTTCGAGCTACCTGAGATTTGGAGCTTTCAGTTTGGGAACTTTCTGGCCCTCTCTTTATGTGCAATCTGCTCCTTAGAACCCCTTGATGATGTTTGAATGCTCAAAATGAGTTTGTGCTGGCTGGATAATGAGTTTCGAAAGGAACTGCTTCAAGCTCAGTCAACAATGGCTATGGTGATTCTGACTGATTCAGGCCATGGTGAGTGATTGCTTGTGGTCCTGATGATGAATGGAGAAGGTTTGTGGTGCTTGTTTGTGTGTTTGTGAGCTAGGATGAGAGTTTCGAATGAAACTGCAAAATGGAGTGTGAAATGGTTATGGAGTGTTCTTGCTATTACAGGCTTTGGTTCTTGGTGCTGGATGATCTATGAAGTGTGGTGAGATGATTGATGAAGATAGTTTGAGTGTTTGGTGGCTGTGGAGAGGGATTCGAAGAAGTTTTCAAAAGGGAGTGTGTTTGAGTATGTGATGAATGAATGAGTTTCAGCCTTGCCTTGTACATGAAATGGCTTGCAAAATGATAATGTATTTTAATCCTATAGGTCAGATGATGTGACCTGGCCTATAGTGATTGGTAAGTTTGCTTTTGCTCAAAAGTCAAATTTGGTGTAAGAGAAGTATGGCTCATGATCTAGGCAAGTACAAGCATGGGGGCTGCGCAGCAAGGGTGAGGGGAAAGGCTAGCCAAAGTCAGCAGCCAATGTCATAAGTTGTAGGAAGTGATCATGATGATTTTGCAAGTTGTTGCTCTTTTGTTCACATGTGAGAAATCTTGTTATATGAACCATAAAACATGAGCAATACCTAGTCCAATCTGAACTTTATGACTTGTAGAATGTTGGCACATTGGTTAGAGGTGAACTTGAGGCTGCAAAAGTCATTGATCCATGATTTTGCAAAATTCTCACTTAGGGCATGCCTTGAAAATAAGTGATTTTAGCCAACTTTGCATTGCCATAACTTTTGATCCAAGAAGAGTTTGATCATGTTCTTGTACTTTTTGAAAAGGGAAAGATGAGATCTACAACTTTCATGACCAAAGTTTTTCCATTTGAAGCATTTTTGGATCATGAATCAAGGCTTGAAAAATGACATAAAATGATGCATTCTAGAAAAGTCAACTATGCCCAAAAAGTCAACATTTGCAAAAACCCTAAATTCTTGATTTTTATGAACTTCCACCTTCTTCCATGATCAAATAAAGATCATATACACTCAAAATGATGAAGATCACCCATTGGTTGGGTCATTGGGGGCCTCAGATGCCCTGATTTTGCACTGACTTGTCTGAAAAGTCAACCCTTGATCAGATGACTTCCCCATGGAATTTCTTCATGAAAATTGATATGCATACTCCCTATACCATATAGAGACCAATGGAAACAAGAATGACCAAAAAATTTGGGGTTATGGCCTCTGAAACCAAAACCCTAATTTTCAGTCAACTGTGTAGTTCAAGCTGGCCCTGCATCCACTCAAACCCTAGTTCTTGTGATTCCTCTGCATTTTTGACTTTGAGGAGATGAAATATGATATAAGAACACACATGGACCCCTTTGAGTTGATTGGTTGCCTTTGGAATGGCTCAAGAGGCTTTGGGATTGCTCAGATCACAAACCCTAGGTGCAGATGCCTTGAAAGCTATGCAGTGAATCAAAAATGAGATGTGAGATGATATGTTTGTGTTTATGCATATGAGAATGATCACAAGCCATGGTGTGAATGGGTGAGGGCAAATTTGGGGTGTTTACAGCTGCCCCTATTCAAACATGAGTTAGCTGTGCAGGATGTAAGCGACGGCTTAACAGGCCAAACGAGATAACTTGTGGTTGAATACCAAAGACAGTCCAAAATTTGCACTCACAGAATGAAGAAGAAAAGGGATATAGATTGTAAAAGCAAAATAAAGTATATTGTAAAGTATGGGCGACGGAGGACGACCGTCGAGCAGAGGACGACTGCTGGGTAAAGAGCGATGACGGGGACGGCCGACATGCTGGGATAAATGTATGAAATAAAGCGATGACGGGGACGGCCGACATGCTGGGGATAAAAAGGTAAAGCTAAGACGGGGACGGCCGACTAGCTGGGGAAAAACAAGAAATTATGATGGGGACGGCCATCGGGTTAAAGTTATAAAATTCTCTGAGGATTAATGAAACGTGACGGGGACGGCCATCAAGTTCATAAAGGTAAAGTAACCAACGATGGGGACGGCCATCGGGTTAAGAAGGAAAAGGGACCACGACGGGGACGGCCATCGGGTTAAAGAATGAATGAAATAAAACAGATGATGGGGTACGGCCATCAAAGGTGAAGGACGATCACCTAGCAGGGGACGGCTGCTCTGTTGGGGATAAAAGAAATATGATGGGGACGGCCATCAGAGGTGGAGGACGACCACCTGGCAGGGTACGGCTGCCGAAAATATCAACGATGGGGACGGCCATCGGATAGAAAAGGTCAACGATGGGGACGGCCATCGGACGAGCATGATGGAGGACGACCATCAAGAAGTGGAGGACGACCACTCAGCAGGGTACGGCTGCTCTCGAGGTTTGTCATGACATAGGACGAATGTCAGATAACCAAAATCAACAATGGGGACGGCCATTGGATAAAGTTGATGAAGGACGATCATCAAGAGGGTGGAGGACGACCACCTAGCAGGGGACGGCTGCTAAAATCAACGATGGGGACGGCCATCGGATGAGCATGATGGAGGACGACCATCAAGAAGTGGAGGACGACCACTTAGCAGGGTACGGCTGCTCTCAGAGGTATCATAACACAGGACGAGTGTTAGATAAAAGAAAATTTGTTGGTGATCTACTGGGGATAAAGTAAACACGGACGAGCGTTTACATCCAAGAAAAAAAAGGTATAAGTGTTTGGTATTGTGTATAGATTAAAGATGCGGACGAGCATCCTTAAGACTATGATACGGACGAGTATCATGTAGAAACAAACTGACACATGTTCAGAGATGATGATACGGACGAGCATCAACTGGTTAACAAAGAACACGGACGAGTGTCGATTCCGAAAGGATTCTTCTGGGGAACAATAGACACGAACGAGTATCTATATTCAGGAAGACATAGGTGTTTGACACAGTGTATGGATTAAAGATGCGGACGAGCATCCTTAAGACTATGATACGGACGAGTATCATGTGGAAACAAACACTAGACGCAATGTTCTGAGATGATGGTACGGACGAGTACCAACTGGTTAACAAAGAACAAGGACTACTGACGATTCTGTGGGGATATGAGTGATGATGTGTACAAGATACGGACGAGTATCTGTATAAGCGTACCATGAGTAGTGAGTATTGTATTGTATAGATGAGTGTTTATCTGCTGGGGAGAATGACACGGACGGGTGCCAAGAGAGAAAAGTGTAATATTAACAAGTATAGGCGACTGCGCTGGGGATATGACACGGACGGGTGTCAAGAAAAGTGTATATACCGATGTTTGTGATTTGTGAGGCAACTGCTTTTGCTGGGATTCTGGTGGGGACTCTTGGGGAAAGTAATCTGTATTCTGATAAATGGTTACTCATCACAAGCGTTCAATTCACAACATGACTTATGATTATGCTATGTATTTGATTTTTGCCGTAATGCTCCGTATTGGACGGAATGCTACGCTCTGGGGGGTGAATATGATGCGGATGCCATGATTATGCAAAGGGGCACAGATCCGGGATTCGGATCCCGTTGCTGTGAAAATCTCGGGTTGATCTGCTTGAAGTGAACATCCCAGCTGGGGATGAGATCATCGGTAGATCTAATGAGGTATCTGCTTGGGGATATATGCCACCGATTGACATATCCTTATAAATGAGAAACCCAGCTGGGGTTTGCAGAAGCTTTCTGTACTCTGTTGTGATCCTTCATGCGCTGCTCTTCTGAATAGAGGCTGGAGCTCTGTGGGGAGATGATTCCCTAATTTTGCATCCTGTTGAGGAAGGATGGTTGGCACTACAGCTGGGGAATGTTGTTGATAACTCAGCTGGGGGAGAGTAACGAGAGGCAACTCGGCTGGCGAGAAGACACCCTGAGTGTTAAACCTGTTAGTTGATTTGGCAACTTTGCTGGGGGAAGCAATGGGGAGCAACTCAGCTGGGGATGAGATCATCTCGGATGCTGAGATTGAGTGTATGCTGATTTGGCAGCACCGCTGGGGAAATGGGCACCTTCTAGTGCCATGTGGAAGATAGACCGAGTTGATAATGATTCGCCTATTTGCTGAGACGTAACCTGCATGCCCCAGGCTGCGTTCTGGATACCTGCAATCCTGCAAAGATAATGGAACGTACAAAAGGTCCCGAGGTATCCCTTACTGGATCCCGTCATAGGAGTTAAGTACTTTCGAGAATAATCACATTCCCCGTAAGCATGTGTTTTTTTATTTTTTAGAGAAGGGCATCTGTACTTATGCAATTGTATTTTTAGAGATATCAGACGACTCTTTGCAAAACGTAAATGTAAAAACGAAACATGACCGAAAATCTGATTTTATTAATTCATGTGCCCTGAATTGGCAAGATACAGTCAAAGAAACATATCTCCTGAAACGAGGAGATTGTTACAAATTGAGAAATAAAGTGCTGGCGGTGTTGACGACGCTTTCAAGGAGCTTCCTCTTCTGCTATGACTCGTATGACAATGATGTTCTTCTCGTCTTGCTTTCTGGAGAGAGTTGATTCTGATTGAAGCTTGATCCTTTGGAAGCTTACCAAGTTGTAGGTGATACAGACGAACTCAGAATGCAGTTGTTCGCTTATTCCCTTGTTTTGCATGGATCGCCCTTTCGGGTTTTCAATCCATCGGGATATCCATTTTTGCCTGAGCTGTCCAATGCGGCTTTTCAACTCAGCGGGTGTACATTTTTTCATTTATTTCCCTTACTTTTGCCCGAGTCTTTTATTCTGTTTTTGACTCGCCGGGATGCCCTATTTTTGCCTGGACTTACATTCTGTTTTTATGTCCAGCGGGTCATTTTATGCGAAGTATTTTTTAACTGCATCTGAATTCACAGGGGACGGGAAATCTTCACCATCCATGGTGCTGAGCATCAGTGCTCCACCGGAGAAAACTTTCTTTACAACGAATGGTCCTTCATAATTTGGAGTCCATTTGCCCCTGTGGTCTGTATGAGGAGGGAGGATTCTTTTCAGCACAAGATCTCCCACTTGGTACTCTCGGTGCCTGACTTTCTGATCGAAGGCTTTCTTCATTCTTTTCTGATATAGCTGCTCATGACAGATTGCAGCCAATCTTTTCTCTTCGATCAGACTCAGTTGTTCGTATCGGGACCGTACCCATTCTGCTTCGTTTAGTTTAACATCCATTAATACCCGTAAAGAGGGTAATTCAACTTCAACAGGTAGGACCGCTTCCATACCATATACAAGTTGATACGGTGTTGCCCCAGTGGACGTCCTGATTGATGTGCGATATCCATGCAAGGAAAATGGTAGCATTTCATGCCAGTCTTTGTAGGTGATTACCATCTTCTGCACAATCTTCTTGATATTCTTATTTGCCGCCTCAACAGCGCCGTTCATCTTTGGCCTGTAAGGAGAAGAATTGTGATGTTGGATCTTGAAGTCCCGGCACAGCTCCGCCATCATTTTGTTGTTTAAGTTGGAACCATTATCAGTAATGATTCGCTCGGGCACTCCATACCGACAGATGACATCTCTTTTCAGAAATCTGGCTACCACTTGCCTTGTAACATTTGCATATGAGGCTGCTTCAACCCACTTGGTGAAATAGTCGATGGCGACCAGGATGAATCTGTGGCCGTTTGAAGCAGTTGGCTCAATCTTGCCAATCATATCAATGCCCCACATGGCAAAGGGCCATGGTGAAGACATGATATTCAAAGGATTGGGAGGCACATGCACCTTGTCTGCATAGATCTGGCATTTATGGCATTTTCTGGCGTAGGCACAACAGTCTGCATCCATTGTGATCCAATAATAGCCTGATCTTAACAACTTTTTAGCCATGGCATGCCCTCTAGCATGGGTACCAAAAGATCCTTCATGCACTTCATGCATCAGTAAATCTGCTTCCGTCTCGTCAACACATCTGAGGAGTACCATGTCAAAGTTCCTCTTGTATAAAGACCCATCAGCATTCAGGAAGAAACTACCAGCAAGCCTCCTCAACGTCTTCTTATCATTGGAAGATGCCCCAGGTGGGTAAGTCTGATCCTCCAAGAAGCACTTAATGTCATGGAACCAAGGCTTATCATCTTTTACAACATCTGCTGCAAATACATATGCTGGTCTATCGAGTCTTGATACTGAAATCTGAGGTACAAAGTTAGTGGCTTGAACTTTGATCATGGATGAAATGGTAGCAAGAGCATCTGCAAACTGATTCTCATCTCGAGGGATATACTCAAGCTTGACTTTGGTGAAGAAGGTCAATAACCTTCTTGTATAATCCCTGTAAGGTATCAGATGATCTTGGTGGGTGTACCATTTTCCGTTGGTTTGATTGACTACCAAAGCTGAATCTCCGAATACGGTCAATGTCTTGATCCTGAGGTCAATGGCTTCTTCAAGACCCATAATGCAAGCTTCGTATTCAGCTTCGTTGTTAGTGCAGTTGAAAGTGAGTTTTGCCGAGAAAGGCATGTGAACTCCCTTGGGTGTAATGAGTACTGCACCAACACCACGGCCATTCATGTTAACAGCCCCATCAAACATCATAGTCCATTCTTCTTCTGGGTCAGGCCCTTCGGTGTGAATAGGCTCTTCGTGATCTTTTGATTTAATGAACATGATGTCTTCATCAGGGAAGTCAAACCTCATTGGCTGGTAGTCATCAATGGGTTGCTCAGCAAGATATTCAGATAGTACACTGCCCTTGATGGCTTTCTGAGATGTGTACTGTATGTCGTATTCTGTGAGAATCATCTGCCATCTTGCAACCCGTCCGGTGAGAGCTGGCTTCTCGAAAATGTACTTAACCGGATCCATCTTTGAGATTAATAAGGTAGTGTGGGTCAACATATACTGCCTCAGTCGGCGAGCAGCCCACGCTAAAGCACAGCAAGTTTTCTCGAGCAGTGAATAACGCTGTTCACAGTCGGTAAACTTTTTGCTTAGGTAGTATATTGCATACTCTTTTCGACCAGACTCGTCATGCTGGCCCAGCACACACCCCATCGATTCTTCTAATACTGTCAAGTACATGATCAGAGGTCTTCCTTCAACTGGCGGCATAAGGATTGGAGGTTCTTGTAGATATTCCTTGATCTTGTCAAAAGCCTTCTGGCAATCTTCGTTCCACCTGACCGTTTGCTCCTTTCTTAATAGCTTGAACAAGGGTTCACAGGTAGCCGTGAGGTGAGATATGAACCTTGAAATGTAGTTCAATCGACCTAAGAACCCTCGAACTTCTTTCTCAGTTTTCGGTGCAGGCATCTCTTGAATAGCTTTGACTTTATCAGGGTCAACCTCAATCCCTTTCTCGCTTACAATAAAGCCCAGCAGCTTACCGGATCGCACCCCGAATGTGCATTTGTTGGGGTTCAGCTTCAATTGGTATTTCCTCAGACGCTTGAACAACTTCAGCAGATTCACCAGGTGGTCTTCCTCTGTAAGGGACTTGGCGATCATATCATCCACATAACACTCTATTTCCTTATGGATCATATCATGGAATAATGTCACCATAGCCCGTTGATATGTGGCGCCAGCATTCTTCAGTCCGAATGGCATCACTTTGTAACAGAACGTGCCCCAAGGTGTAATGAATGTTGTCTTCTCCATGTCTTCAGGTGACATCTTGATCTGATTATATCCTGAAAATCCATCCATGAAGGAGAATACCGAGAACTGAGCCGTGTTATCCACCAATACATCAATGTGAGGTAATGGGAAGTCATCTTTCGGGCTGGCTCTGTTCAGATCCCGGTAGTCAACACACATCCTTACTTTGCCGTCTTTCTTAGGCACAGGTACTATGTTAGCAACCCACGGCGGATAGCTAGTCACAGCAAGGAACCCGGCGTCCCATTGCTTTTGTACCTCTTCCTTGATTTTCATAGCCATGTCTGGGCGAGTTCGGCGCAGTTTCTGTTTAACTGGTGGGCATTCTTCCCTCAAAGGCAGCTTGTGCACGACTATATCGGTGTCCAACCCTGGCATGTCTTGGTACGACCAAGCAAACACATCAACATACTCTTGAAGCAGATCTATCAGTTGTCTCTTCACCGAGTCTTGCAGGCAGGCCCCGATTTTAACTTCTTTCACGCCTTCGTCAGTACCAAGATTGATCACTTCAACCTCCTCCTGGTGAGGGGTAATAACCTTTTCCTCTTGTCTCAACAACCTGGCTAGCTCTTCAGGAAGCTCATATTCTTCATCAACCCCTTCATCAGCTTGATTGATTGGATTGTCAAAGTCATACGATGTCATAGCCGTGCTGTTGTCGGTGCTGTCAGGAAGGCACTCTCTGCAAGGGTTAAGTTGGTTCATTTTAGTGATTGATTTTAATCTTGCTTTAGAAAAAGGTGAAATGAAGTTATCATTTTGAAAACACCGCCATTTATTTTTGTACAAAAAGAAAAAGTGGAAAAACAGTGAGCAGAAAAGGAAAAGACTCGTTTGCAAAAAGATGTCTGATATTTCATTAATTTAATCTTGTTTGCACAAAAGTACAGATGGCCCTGATTACAAAATGAGCCTTGTCATCTTGGGCAAGATGCAAGACTTGGATGCATGCTATATAAAAAAAATACAGGAAATAATAATTACTCTGCATGAGTAACTCTTATAATTTCCTGGGAAGACCAGTTCGAGACGCTGCTCCCCGGGATCTTTGGACGAATCCAATTCTCCAGATTGCGCTCCTCTTCCAGCTCGTCTTCCAGACAGTTGATAGCATCGGGGGTAAGCATCCCCCCACTGACAAAACCAGGCTCTGCAGCAGCCTTTGCTTGATGTTGAGTTGGTCTGTAACCCAACCCAAACTTGTCCTTCTTCTCCTCCACAGCTAAGACCTTGCCCCAGCCTAGGGCAGTTCCTTCTTCAACAACCTTCCGGGCTTGTTGGTATGATGACATTGGAGTACCAGATACAGCAGATGCTTCATTCACATTCAAAGCTTCAAACCCCTGGCTCATTGTTTCATGGATCTCTCCATCCATTTCAATGTACTTATAGGTCGCCAGGTGGCTGACAAGAATGTCCTCCTCCCCACAGATTGTGACAACTTGACCTTCCCACTCAAATTTTAACTTTTGGTGAAGGGTAGACGTTATTGCGCCAGCGGCGTGAATCCAGGGTCTACCCAACAAACAGCTGTAGGCGGGCTGAATGTCCATCACATAAAAGATAGTTTTAAAGGTCTGTGGGCCAATTGTCACAGGCAGCTCAATCTCTCCCAGAACCGATCTCTTAGAACCATCAAAGGCTCTTACTACCAGGTTGCTGGGTCTCAATGCCAATCCATCATATTCAAGCTTCACCAGAGCCTTCTTCGGTAAGACATTCAGGGAAGAACCTGTGTCCACCAGCACATGAGAAAGGACAGCTCCTTTGCATTCCATGGTTATGTGCAAGGCTTTGTTGTGGTTGCGGCCATCCGCTGTCAAGTCAGAATTGGTAAACCCTAGCCCATTGCTAGCAGTAACATTACCAACCACGGTTTCCAATTGGTTGACAGTAATCTCCTCAGGCACGTAAGCTGCGTGCAGGACTTTAAGTAGTGCATTCCGATGGGCTTCGGAGCACATAAGCAGTGAGAGGATGGAGATTTTGGATGGCGTCTGGTGAAGCTGATCCACAACTTTATAGTCACTCTTTTTGATGATCCGCATAAACTCATCAACTTCCTGATCAAATGGAGTCTTCAGGGCTTCTTTGGCAGCTGGATCTTCCTGCACCGGGCCTTTACCCTTTGCCTTGGCAGCAGCTTCTGCTTCGGCTGTAGGTCTTTGAACTTGTGAAGCAAAGAGACGTCCGCTTCGGGTGAAGCCTCCGCCTCCCCCCACATTATCTACTTGTGGTGCAGGTGCTGGTGTTTCAAGAGTGATTCTTTTTCCTTCACAATACAAGTCAGAGCCATAGTGCCAGGGGATGGCCCTATTGCTTTCATATGGTACTGGTCCAGGCACCGTGACAGTGATTGGACTGATTGCTGCTGCTGAAGGGACTGTTATTGTTTGTGGATCATAAAAGATTGTAACTGGTGCTCTGGCGGGAGCAGCACCTTCTGAATGGTAGGCGGAGTTATTTTCAGGATCGTAGAATATGGTAACAGTGGAGACATCTTCATGATTGATTGCTGGTGTTGTAGGAGGTACTGTTGGAAGGACTGTTGTTGTTGCCGATGGAGAGTCGAAATGGAATGAAGCTGAAGTTGTAGCAGGAGAAACTGTTGAAAGCTGATCATTTGGGAGGACAGGTGAAGTACTTGTTGATGGTGCTGATGAATTGTCGGGAACAATGGTTGCTGCATTTGTAGGAGGATCTGAAACCGTTGCTGATGAAGTTGCCGGATTTGTCGGGAATGATGTAGTGATCTGTAGCAGGCCACTCTGAATAAGGCTGTCAATGCCATTCCTCAGGTCCTCGCACCCATTCCATGAAATATTGCAATAGGGACACCCTAGTTCACACCCCGGAAATATTTGGTTTTCACGGAGTTGAGCTTTGATTTCCACCAATGGTGTCCTGATCTGATCCACACTAGTTATCAAATAAGACGGTTGGTCTTCTTCAATAGCATTAATTCGGGGACCACCATGGTTTGGCATTGGGTTTTTATTGACATTGGGCGGAGGTGCAAAATTCAGAGCCTTGGAGTCTACCAAGTCTTGTACCTTCATATGCAGAGCCCTGCATTTTTCTGTACTGTGACCAGGTGCGTTTGAATGGAAAGCACACCTAGCATTGGAGTCATAGTTCCTTGGCAGACTGTTGGGATCCGGAGGTGCCAACGTTCTTAGCTCAACCAGGTTGAGTTTCAGAAGTTGTGGCAGCAAGGCAGCATACGGCATTGGGATCGGGTCGATCACTCTGTTAGCTTGGGATGGCCTTTGTTGGAATGGCCTCTGTTGATTGTTGTTGTTGGAGTTGTTATTGTTGAAGTTCCTTGGAGGATACTGATTCTGATGATACTGAGGTTGTTGTTGGGAGTTTTGTTGCGGCGGTTGATAGACTGGCTGAGGATGAGCTGGAGCAGGGATAGTGACTGCTGCTATTGACCTTTGAGCATATTGGGGCCTACCCCTGTTGGTGTGAATGGCATTGGTCTCGCCAGTTCTTCTCGGGCCTGCAAAAGGCTTTCTTGTACCACTGGACGAGCTTGCACCGTTGTCTGAGATCTTTCCCATCTTTAACAGGCTTTCAATTCTCTCCCCAGCTATAACAACATCCGCAAAGCTAGTGGAAGAGAAAGCAGCTAACCTGTCAATATAGGTTCCCTGAAGAGTGTTCATAAACATGTCTGCCATTTCTCTCTCAGACATTGGTGGTTGAACAGCAGCAGCTAGTTGCCTCCACCTTTGGGCATACTCTCGGAAACTTTCCCTTGACGACTGCGACATTCCCATTAGGAGAGTCCTGTTGGGTGCCATGTCTAGATTATACTGATACTGTCTGATGAAGGCCTCTGCCAGGTCCTTCCAGCATCTTATAGTTGCTCTTGTCAGATGGGGATACCACTCCCTCGAAGCTCCAGTCAAACTATCTTCAAAATAGAACATCCACAATTTCTCATCCATTGTATAGGCCTTCAGCCTTCCCAGAAATGATTGCAAATGAGTCCGGGGGCACGAAGTCCCATTATACTTTTCGAAGCAAGGAGGCTTGAACTTATGGGGAATCCTGACCCCGTCTACCAAACCCATGTCCATGACGTCGAAACCCAAAGAATTTTGAGATTCTAAGGACCTCAACTTCTCAGCTATCTCTTCCAATCGTCTATCATATGTTTCCTCTCCGGCACCCATTACTGTATACTGGTCCTCCTGAGGATCTTCTTGAAGCACTCTGGCTGCAGTGGCTGTCCCTTGAATGTTGACTGGGATGTTAGCCTCTGGATGGAGATGTGGGCCAAACACAGGGGGGTTAACATGTGGTTGCACCCTTTCATTATTACTGGTGCCTGCAGTTCCTACATGAGGCTCCTCTTGATTTTGCCTCTCCACCATGACCCTCAGTCTCTCCTGGCTCTGAGCCATGTTGTTCATAACTTCCATGAACTGCGTCATCTGCGTTCTCATCTCTAACCTTTCGTTTGCCATCTGGTTTCTGACCTCCGTAAGGTCCTGCTGCATCTGATCCATCTGAATTCCCGGAAGGTTGTTTCTAGTTGGGTACCTGTGAGGCCTGTTGAGAGGAAATACCCGGCGGCGAGCAATAATTCCTGAATATCACAACAGAGGTTAGCAACAACAAAACAAAAACCTACAAAACAAACAAAAGGGTCAGTATGCAATGCAATTATGCTTATTTGCTATCAAGGTATCCGGTTTGGCCTTCAGTTTTGACCCTTCCAGACCCTTGAAGATGCTGCTGTTGAAGTTGCTTTTGAAGTAACCCAAATAGAAACCAACACAAATATATTACAAAGGGTGAAATAATACAACTTGTTCATTTTACAACACAAGCCCTCAAAGGGGTCGAAATACATCACAAAAAGCAAAAGTACATGAAATAGGAACAACAACAAGCAAATGATCAAACTCCAAGGCCAAACTCATCCTCACGAACTTCCTTGAGAAGTGCTTCGGTCACAGGATCAGCCGGATGCTCCGTGAGACTTCTGATGAGAAGGTTTCTTGTTGCAACAGCTGCAGTCAACTTCCTGCTCTGACTTTGGTCCTTAGACCTCTTTACTCCTGCTTTGACTTTCAGCTCTGATATTTCCTCCTGGGCTGCTGCCAGGGCTTTTTCCATCTGCTCCATCTTGTCCTGAGCTCTCTTGTCTTCTAGAGTACGGGCCTCAGTGATCCGGACCCACCTGGCCTGACTCTCTTTCAAATACAAGTCTGTTCTTGCTCTCTGGAACTGGGCTTCTTTACAAGCATTCTTCAGAATCTGTTCACCAGCTTTAGACTTGTTGATATAATCTCCAGACTTCTCGATCTTAGTCAAGTGTTCTACTCTCAACTTCTTCAATCTCTCAATCTCCCTCACACCTTCACTCCTCTCCCGGAGGGTCTTCTGCAAGGCTTGAGTTAACTTCTCATTTCTTTCCTTCAGGCTTTCAAACTCCTCCAAACTGATAGTGGCAGGGGGTGGTGCTGAAGATGACTCAGGCATGTCTTCTACGGTAAAGGGCATTCCAGAGAATTGGGCCCTAGCATGGGACCACTCATAATATTGGACTGATGCCACATTATTGCACTTACCCAGAATGGTGATTCCCTTAGTTTGAACATGATCCCAGGCCCAGGCAGCCTTCCTAACAACATTCAAACTAATCTTGTTCTCACAGTAGAGGGTCTCAACCAAATCTTGTTCCCTAGGGGTATGAACCAGTGCATAGCCCAATTGCCTTCTGAACAGCAGAGGGTTGTAATTGATACTTCCCTTAACTCCTATTAAGGGCACATTGGGAAAGTGCCCACAGCTTGTGATCATATCTCTGCCCTTGGTGCTCTGGGTACACCATCTGATGTCTGCTGAAGTGAGAGTAGTGAGCCTCTTAGCCCAGTTGCTTTGCTGATGAGGATTTAGAAATGCATCTGTCCTGGGTAGATGCCTGAGAAGCCAAGCATGGAATAATGGAGCACAAATCCTCACTAATCTTCCCCTCTGCTTCTCATTTCTCTGATGGACTGAGTAATAGAGATCACCCAGTAAAGTTGGCACTGGGTTCTTCAGGATGAACAAATGGATTGCATTCTTGCTAATGAATCGAGGCTCATCTGCAAACAACACAATTCCATATACACTTAAGGCCAACAGAGCACAAACAGCTTTCCAATCCCCCAGGGAGGCCTTCAGACTAGCTTGAGAAATCAGGAAGTCAAGATGAAAACCAGGGATCCCAGCTTTAGAGGTCAAGTGTTGTTCAATCAACACAGGTTCCAGGTGCAAAGCTTTTGCCACCTCTCCATTGCTGGGAAAGATCGTTTCAGGGTTGAATGGGATTTCTCTCTTGATGGGCAGACCAGTCAATGATGAGTATTCTTCCAGAAGAGGCCCCAACTGAAAGTCTTGAAAGGTGAAACATCTCAATGGAGGATCATAAAACTGAATGCAGGTGTGGATGAGGCTCCTCTGAGATGGGTCCAGATCCATGACCATGTCCAGTATATCTCCATAATGCTCCCTGAACAAAGGAATGTGATCTGGAGTGATCAGGGTTTGGATCCTCCTGATGTCTGATAAGTCTGGTTGGAAGAAATGATAGGTGATGTTGCTTTTCTTTGGAGCCATGATGCTGAGGACTGAGTAGGATAAGTGCTGATGAAGATGCTGAGGAGTGGGCCACTGGCTGGCTAGTGCAAGTAACTGAAGTATGGCTGGCAGCTGAAGCAAGTGCTGGTGGAGATAGGTCAATATAACAGATGGGGTCAAAACCAAAACCAGATGAAAATGGATACCCTGAAACACAAATAAGCACATGTTAATATGATGCAATGAGTATGTATGCAAATGAAATGCAAGGGTTTGTGACTGAGCTGGATCTGATTAACTGCCTTGGTATAGATCCATGTGTGTTCAAGAATTCCAGATGGAGGTCTATAAATCCAGTAACCAGGGTGGGGGACTCAAATAAAGAGCCACAAGTCCAGGGTTTTAGAATCACAAGAACTATCCAACATGGAGCATTCTTAACAAAGTCAAAGTAACAGGGTATTCTGAGGTCAAGGTACCTGCAAACCTGTAAACAGCCCAACCCCCTCACAGGTGGTGTTCTAGAACAAGGATCCTCAGACTTGGATCAGTTATGAGAAGTGTAAACACTTCTAACCCGGAGGTACAGTGTTTACAATAACCATAACAATTCCTCCTCTAATTCACCTCAGTTTCTGAAGGTCAATACTAAAGGTCATCCAGACTTAGCAAGCTTCCCAGATAGCCCTAGCATTGCAGGAAATCTGCAACACAGAGTTCTCAAGAAGAAACCCATATCTGAACCGTGTTTCATATTCCCGCACCAGACCGAAATGGAATGGGAAAGAATATGATTCACTCTAGCCTAGGTGTCACTCAGGTCCCAGGTATAGGACCTTAACTCTCAATGAAACACCCACCCACCAAAGAAAAAACCAGATCCAGCCAGCAACAATGACAGTATGATATATAAATGCAGTAAAGAAAGCAGTAAATCAACTGTACATAAAGCAATAAACAAAACAGATATACAAGCACAAATAAGCACATAACACCCCCGTAAACACAAATCAAACAAGCGCTAGGAGGAACCCACAAAAAGAACCAGAAGCCCTGGTTGCAATATAAGGGTCCCCAGCAGAGTCGCCAAACTGTCGCTCCCAAAGATTAGCATCCCGGTACAAGCGCGAACGGTCGGCGAAGGGAACAGTGAGAACACACAGCCGTGAACTCACTGGAGAATGAATAGAGTCGCCAGCTAGGCATTTTTATCCCGGAGGAAAGGCAATGCTGCATAGGCCTAGAAAGAGATGGATAAGACGGTTGCGAACCAGAGAGACTGAGAAAGGGGGTTGGTTACAACCTGGGAAGGTATTAGCACCCAGATTGTCCGTCGTACTCGACGGGATCCACGCTTAAAAGATTTGTGTTTTAAAGGGGTAGTGTCAGTGCAATTTGTGTGTAAAATAGCTGGAAAAGAATGTACAGGTGTCAGTGCAAAGAAATGAAGTGTGATATATATACAGTGTCAGTGTGAGACCAGGAATGAAATGCTCATGATAATGAGGCTAAAGAAATGAGCTGGAAGGAGGGGGAATATACAGAGACTTTTGTTCGATAACTGTTAAGTTATGCCTACGTATCCTCTCGTGCAATGAGGAAGTCAGAACACCGTAGTTCGACCCAAAGAGACTGAAAGATGAATTGACTTGTGAACTGCTTGCTTGTCTATGCTCAAGTGTATGACCTGTCTGGCTCAGGTGCAAACTGTCTTGCATTAGACGGAAGAAGCAAGTTCTCGTTTATGAGTGAAGGTGATGAGAAAAGAATCCCGGAGGAGACGATTATTGTTTGTTTTTGAGTTTTCAGTCTTTTATTTCTTTCTGGATTTTTGTCATAGGATAATGAGCTTAAGTCTAAACCAATGGATTTAGTAAACTCATCACATCTTCCCTCTGATTAGGGGTAATGAGAATACCTTAAGTGTGAAGTCAGATTCTCACACTTAATCACCTTTGATGTAGGATTAAGATCTTTAACCTACTTGTGATTATTTAGATGTTTTTGTGGTTTTTGTTTAGTGTTGAGTAATGAGGTTAAGCCATAATCAAGGATTAAACAGACTCATTACACCATCCTAAAAGAAGGATAATAGATGAGAATGTTTAAGTTGAGAAAAACTCCTCAACTTAATCCATGCTAGGGGATTAAACCCATGACAAAACAAGCCTTTATTAAGTGGATTTTAGATTAATGATATGATGATGAAGTGAGTTTTATTGTTTGTAAGACAACTTGAGGGGGACTTGTCCATCAACACTAGGGTTAGTCCTTCTTAACCAATTAAGGAAGAATTAGAACCCTAATGCAAGGCCCAAGTTACAAGTGTAATGTCTTGATAATTATTAGATGGATTGATTAAGAGATTTAAACACCTTAAGGGTTCAAGACTTAGGATTAAAGTTATACACTCCATCCTAAGAGAAGGATGCAGGCATAAACTTAATCATAAAGTCTTAAAGCCTTTAGGGTTTAGTCCCTGATT
Source organism: Lathyrus aphaca (assembly GCA_963966055.1). Taxonomy (NCBI): domain Eukaryota; kingdom Viridiplantae; phylum Streptophyta; class Magnoliopsida; order Fabales; family Fabaceae; genus Lathyrus; species Lathyrus aphaca. The sequence goes on from OZ014520.1 coordinate 88,837,389, forward strand.
ATGAGATGAGAAGAGAAGACTCAAAGAGAGACACAAAAGTAAAACTATGGGGGGACTAATCAAAACCCTAATTCATTGTCATGCTTGGTTGGTCCTAAGGTTTGTGAGGTTTTCAAGGACAATCTTCAGAGGAGCCACCAGGAAGCAGATGAACAGGATCAAGAGAAGCAAAGTGACTTGCTTCATTCAAGAAGTCAAGTCACTTGAAGAAAGAAAGTGGGATGAAGAAGAATGAGCAAGCTCAAACTCAAACACATATAAGAATGCAGCAATGGATGCAAGAGAGATGAAAAGAAAAGTTATGAGAAGTGAAGGCAAATCCACTTCTCAAGTTTACTTACCACCTGAAATGTTAGAAAGAAATGCAATGTAATGCAAGATGAGATGAAATGATATGATGCAAAGCAAGACCAGAAGCATGTTGATGATGATTATGATGTTATGAGGTGCTGCAAACATGAGGCAAAGCAATGGGGATGTTCATACAAGCTTATGAATGCAAATGATGCAAGCTAAGGAGCATGAACCAGCATGAAAAGTTATGAATCATACAAGACAAATGACATGGCAAATATGTAATGCAATGATCAAAGATGCTTTATACATGTCTTAAGATGTCAAATGAATCATGAGAATGCACAAAATGCAAAGACAAGTCATGTCATGCAAGGAAATGCAAGAGGGATGCAAGAGAAAGCCCAAATTAGGGTTTATGGATCAAACATCCAACACAAACCAAAAACAGAAGCAAAACCCTAAAGTAAAAATGGAAAATGGCACTCAAAGAAACCCTAGGCCTATAATGAACCACTGCCCAAAGGGGAGCTCTCAACTCTCAACCAAACTCAAGTTATGATTTTTGCAAGTTATTAGGGTTTTTTAGGGTTCTTAACAAAACAAATGCCAAACAATTTGAAAATGCAAGAACAAATCATGGCCTTTTTATCCTAGAAACTACATGTTAAACACAAGACAAAGCAAAAAGAATCAATGTCACAACCTTCACCAATAGGCAGAAATGAATTTTTGAATCCATGATCAAAATAATGCATAAAAAATGATTTAATTCAATGAAAAATTCTTAAAATGCATCAAGATCAAAAAAGAAATTTGGTTTGAAGGTTGGACAATGTTTCTAAATGTCTTAGAACATTTCATGAATTTTTTGGTGATTTTTAAATACCTAAAAGTATTTTTAATAAATTAATTTTCATTAATCAATTAAAAATAATCTTTTAAATATTTAAAAATACCTTTTAATGATAAAAATAAAAAACAAAAATATTTTTGGGTCTTAAAAATTATTGAAACTCATGAGAAAAAGTTTCATAATTTTTAGACATTTTTTACTATTTTTAATAAATGGTGCAAATAAAATGAAAAGAAATTAAAATAAATTGAGAAAAATGGGAAGTATGCTCAATGAAGCGTCCAGATTGAATCTGGGCTTGGGAGGTTTGACCTGGCGCGCATCTGGACGGCCCAGGTTCAAACTTCCCTAAACTCAATTAATCAAATAATTAACATTTAAATAAATACGGATTAGGGCTAATGATCAGATCTCCACCACTCACTGCACGCGGGAAAAGAGAATCGCACGGCCTACATTCAAACTTGCCCCTAAACCCTAATTAACTCATTAATTACTTTCAGGCTGCCGGAGAAGACTTCCGGTCGTCTTCTCCGGCCAGCATCTCCCCTGAAAATCCCCAAAACCCCAAAAACCTAACTAAAATGAAATCTAAGAATTGGGAAATGATCCCCACTCACTCACGAATCAAAACCCTCACTTAAAACAAATTTATTCTTCCTAACAAGGCTGAATCGAAGCAAGAAAGAATTAGGGCACGCAAGTTTCAGAAAGCAATTAAATTCTCATTTCATCACCATTTCAAAAACTAAAAGCATCAGGATGATCAGTGAATCATGAGGAACAAGTTTGTAACAAGAAAAACAACTTCTGGAAAAATTATTTTCGAGCTACCTGAGATTTGGAGCTTTCAGTTTGGGAACTTTCTGGCCCTCTCTTTATGTGCAATCTGCTCCTTAGAACCCCTTGATGATGTTTGAATGCTCAAAATGAGTTTGTGCTGGCTGGATAATGAGTTTCGAAAGGAACTGCTTCAAGCTCAGTCAACAATGGCTATGGTGATTCTGACTGATTCAGGCCATGGTGAGTGATTGCTTGTGGTCCTGATGATGAATGGAGAAGGTTTGTGGTGCTTGTTTGTGTGTTTGTGAGCTAGGATGAGAGTTTCGAATGAAACTGCAAAATGGAGTGTGAAATGGTTATGGAGTGTTCTTGCTATTACAGGCTTTGGTTCTTGGTGCTGGATGATCTATGAAGTGTGGTGAGATGATTGATGAAGATAGTTTGAGTGTTTGGTGGCTGTGGAGAGGGATTCGAAGAAGTTTGCAAAAGGGAGTGTGTTTGAGTATGTGATGAATGAATGAGTTTCAGCCTTGCCTTGTACATGAAATGGCTTGCAAAATGATAATGTATTTTAATCCTATAGGTCAGATGATGTGACCTGGCCTATAGTGATTGGTAAGTTTGCTTTTGCTCAAAAGTCAAATTTGGTGTAAGAGAAGTATGGCTCATGATCTAGGCAAGTACAAGCATGGGGGCTGCGCAGCAAGGGTGAGGGGAAAGGCTAGCCAAAGTCAGCAGCCAATGTCATAAGTTGTAGGAAGTGATCATGATGATTTTGCAAGTTGTTGCTCTTTTGTTCACATGTGAGAAATCTTGTTATATGAACCATAAAACATGAGCAATACCTAGTCAAATCTGAACTTTATGACTTGTAGAATGTTGGCACATTGGTTAGAGGTGAACTTGAGGCTGCAAAAGTCATTGATCCATGATTTTGCAAAATTCTCACTTAGGGCATGCCTTGAAAATAAGTGATTTTAGCCAACTTTGCATTGCCATAACTTTTGATCCAAGAAGAGTTTGATCATGTTCTTGTACTTTTTGAAAAGGGAAAGATGAGATCTACAACTTTCATGACCAAAGTTTTTCCATTTGAAGCATTTTTGGATCATGAATCAAGGCTTGAAAAATGACATAAAATGATGCATTCTAGAAAAGTCAACTATGCCCAAAAAGTCAACATTTGCAAAAACCCTAAATTCTTGATTTTTATGAACTTCCACCTTCTTCCATGATCAAATAAAGATCATATACACTCAAAATGATGAAGATCACCCATTGGTTGGGTCATTGGGGGCCTCAGATGCCCTGATTTTGCACTGACTTGTCTGAAAAGTCAACCCTTGATCAGATGACTTCCCCATGGAATTTCTTCATGAAAATTGATATGCATACTCCCTATACCATATAGAGACCAATGGAAACAAGAATGACCAAAAAATTTGGGGTTATGGCCTCTGAAACCAAAACCCTAATTTTCAGTCAACTGTGTAGTTCAAGCTGGCCCTGCATCCACTCAAACCCTAGTTCTTGTGATTCCTCTGAATTTTTGACTTTGAGGAGATGAAATATGATATAAGAACACACATGGACCCCTTTGAGTTGATTGGTTGCCTTTGGAATGGCTCAAGAGGCTTTGGGATTGCTCAGATCACAAACCCTAGGTGCAGATGCCTTGAAAGCTATGCAGTGAATCAAAAATGAGATGTGAGATGATATGTTTGTGTTTATGCATATGAGAATGATCACAAGCCATGGTGTGAATGGGTGAGGGCAAATTTGGGGTGTTTACAGGCTTCACTCGAAGCAGACGTCTCTTCGCCCCGCAAATTCAAAGACCCACTGCTGAAGCAGAAGCTGCTGCCAAGGCAAAAGGGAAGAGCATGGTGCAAGAAGAGCAGGTTGTTAGAGAAGCTTTAAGAACACCTTTTGATCAAGAAGTTGATGAGTTCATGAGAATCATCAAGAAAAGTGATTACAAAATAGTGGACCAGCTTCACCAGACGCCTTCCAAGATCTCCATTCTATCATTGCTTATGTGCTCCGAGGCTCATCGGAACGCACTACTCAAAGTCTTGCACGCAGCTTACGTGCCAGAAGAGATCACGGTCAATCAGTTGGAAGTTGTGGTTGGAAATGTTAACGCTAGTAATGGACTAGGATTCACCAACATTGATTTGACCACGGAAGGCCGCAATCACAACAAGGCTTTGCACATTACCATGGAGTGTAAGGGTGCAGTTCTTTCACATGTACTGGTAGACATAGGTTCATCCCTCAATGTCTTGCCTAAAAAAGCCCTTGTGAAGCTGGAATATGAAGGATTGGCATTACGACCCAGTAACTTGGTAGTGAGAGCTTTTGACGGCTCTAAGAGATCAGTTCTGGGAGAAATTGAGTTGCCTGTAACGATTGGCCCACAAACTTTCAAAACGACCTTCTACGTGATGGACATTCAGCCTGCCTACAGCTGTTTGTTGGGTAGACCATGGATTCATGCCGCTGGCGCAGTAACGTCTACCCTTCACCAGAAGTTAAAATTCGAGTGGGAAGGCCAAGTCGTTACTATTTGTAGAGAGGAGGATATTTTTGTTAGCCATCTGGCTACTTATAAATACATTGAGATGGATGGGGAGATCCACGAGATGATGAGTCAAGGGTTTGAGGCCCTGAATATTAATGAAACCTCTGCTGTACTTGGGACTTCCATGACGTCCTACCAACAGGCCCGGAAGGTGGTGGAAGAAGGAAACGCTCAAGGCTGGGGCAAACTGTTACCTGTGGAGAAGAAAGAAGATAGATTTGGGTTGGGTTACAAACCAACTCAACAAGATCAAGCGGAGGCTGCTAAGAAGCCCAACTTTGTTAGTGGGGGGATGCTTACCCCCGATGCTGTCAACAACTTGGAAGATGAGTCGGAAGATGAACGCAACCTGGAAAGCTGGATTCGTCCAATGATCCCGGGGAGCAGTATCTCAAACTGGTCTTCCCAGGAAATTATAAGAGTTACTCCTGCAGAGTAATTATTATTTCCTGTATATTTTAAGCATGCATCAAAGTCTTGCATCTTGCCCAAGATGACAAGACTCATTTTGTAATCGGGCCATCTGTAATTTTGTGCAACAAGATTAATCAACGAAATATCAGACATCTTTTGCAAACGAGTCTTTTTCTTTTCCGCTCACTGTTTTCCATTTTTCTTTTTGTACAAAAAATAAATGGCAATGTTTCCAAAATGACAACTTCATTTCACTTTTCTAAACAAGATTAAAATCAATCACTAAAATGAACAAACTGAACCCTTGCAGAGAGTGCCTTCCAGACAGCACCGACAACAACACGGCTATGACTTCGTATGACTCTGACAATCCGATCAATCGAGCTGATGAAGGGGTTGAAGAAGATTATGAGCTTCCTGAAGAGCTAGCCAGATTGTTGAGACAAGAGGAGAAGGTTATCACTCCTCATCAGGAGGAGGTGGAAACGATTAATCTTGGTACAAATGAAGATGTGAAAGAAGTTAAAATCGGAGCCTGCTTACAAAACTCAGTGAAGAAACAGCTGATTGACCTGCTTCAGGAATATGTGGATGTATTTGCTTGGTCTTATCAAGATATGCCAGGGTTGGACACCGACATTGTTATGCACAAGCTGCCTTTAAGAGAAGAATGCCCGCCAGTAAAACAGAAACTGCGCCGTACTCGCCCAGACATGGAAATGAAGATCAAAGAAGAGGTACAAAAGCAGTGGGACGCCGGATTCCTTGCTGTAACTAGCTATCCACCGTGGGTTGCTAATATAGTACTTGTGCCTAAGAAAGACGGCAAAGTAAGGATGTGTGTTGACTACCGGGGCCTGAACAGAGCCAGCCCGAAAGATGATTTCCCATTACCTCACATTGATGTATTGGTGGATAATACGGCTCAGTTCTCGGTATTCTCCTTCATGGACGGATTTTCAGGATACAATCAGATCAAAATGTCACCTGAAGACATGGAGAAGACAACCTTCATCACACCATGGGGCACGTTCTGTTACAAGGTGATGCCATTCAGATTGAAGAATGCTGGTGCAACATATCAACGGGCTATGGTAACATTATTCCACAATATGATCCATAAGGAAATCGAGTGTTATGTGGATGACATGATTGCCAAGTCCCTTACAGAGGAAGACCACCTGGTAAATCTGCTGAAGCTATTCAAGCGTCTGAGGAAGTACCAACTGAAGCTAAACCCCAACAAATGCACATTCGGGGTACGATCTGGTAAGCTGCTGGGTTTTATTGTAAGCGAGAAAGGGATTGAAGTGGACCCTGATAAAGTCAAAGCCATTCAAGAAATGCCTGCGCCGAAAACTGAGAAAGAGGTTCGAGGTTTTCTAGGTAGATTGAACTACATTTCAAGGTTCATATCTCACCTTACAGCAACCTGTGAACCATTGTTCAAGCTGTTAAGAAAAGAACAGACGGTCAGGTGGAATGAAGACTGCCAAAGAGCTTTTGACAAGATCAAGGAATACCTGCAAGAACCACCAATCCTTATGCCTCCAGTTGAAGGAAGACCTCTGATAATGTACTTGACAGTATTAGAAGAGTCAATGGGGTGTGTGCTGGGCCAGCATGACGAGTCTGGTCGAAAAGAGTACGCAATATACTACCTGAGCAAAAAGTTTACCGACTGTGAACAACGTTATTCACTGCTCGAGAAAACTTGCTGTGCTTTAGCGTGGGCTGCTCGCTGACTGAGACAGTATATGTTGACCCACACTACTTTGTTGATATCCAAAATGGACCCGGTTAAGTACATTTTCGAGAAGCCAGCTCTTACCGGACGGGTTGCAAGATGGCAAATGATTCTCACAGAATATGACATCCAGTACACTTCTCAGAAAGCCATCAAAGGCAGTGTATTGTCTGAATATCTTGCTGAGCAACCTATTGATGACTACCAGCCTATGAGGTTTGACTTCCCTGATGAAGACATCATGTTCATAAAAGAGAAAGATCATGAAGAGCCTATTCACACCGAAGGGCCTGACCCAGAAGAAGAATGGACTATGATGTTTGACGGGGCTATTAACATGAATGGTCGTGGTGTCGGTGCAGTACTCATTACACCTAAAGGAGTTCACATGCCTTTCTCGGCAAAGCTCACCTTTAACTGCACTAACAACGAAGCTGAATATGAAGTTTGCATTATGGGTCTTGAGGAAGCCATTGACCTTAGGATCAAGACGTTGACCGTATTCGGAGATTCGGCTCTGGTAGTTAATCAAACCAACGGCAAATGGTACACCCACCAGGATCATCTGATACCTTACAGGGATTATACAAGAAGGTTATTGACTTTCTTCACAACGGTCAAGCTTGAGTATATCCCTCGAGACGAGAATCAGTTTGCAGATGCTCTGGCTACCATTTCATCCATGATTAAAGTTCAAGCTGCCAACTTTGTGCCTCGGATTTCAGTGTCCAGACTCGACAGGCCAGCATATGTGTTTGCAGCAGACGTTGTCAAAGATGATAAGCCTTGGTTCCATGACATTAAGTGCTTCTTGGAGGATCAAACATACCCGCCTGGGGCATCTTCCAATGATAAGAAGACTCTAAGAAGGCTTGCTGGTAGTTTCTTTCTGAACTCTGATGGTTCCCTGTATAAGAGAAACTTTGATATGGTACTCCTCAGATGCGTTGATAGAACAGAAGCAGACTTATTGATGCACGAGGTGCACGAAGGATCCTTTGGTACCCATGCTGGAGGGCATGCCATGGCCAAGAAGTTGCTAAGATCAGGCTATTACTGGATCACAATGGATGCAGACTGTTGTGCCTATGCCAAAAAATGCCATAAATGCCAGATTTATGCGGATAAGGTGCATGTGCCTCCCAATCCTTTGAATATAATGTCTTCACCCTGGCCCTTTGCCATGTGGGGCATTGATATGATCGGCAAGATTGAGCCAACTGCTTCAAACGGCCACAGATTCATCCTGGTCGCCATTGACTATTTCACCAAGTGGGTTGAAGCAGCCTCATATGCAAATGTTACAAGGCAAGTGGTAGCCAGATTTCTGAAGAGAGATATCATCTGTCGATACGGAGTTCCCGAGCGAATCATTACTGATAATGGTTCCAACTTGAACAATAAAATGATGGCAGAGCTGTGCCGGGACTTCAAGATTCAACACCACAATTCTTCTCCTTACAGGCCAAAGATGAACGGCGCTGTTGAGGCGGCCAATAAGAATATCAAGAAGATTGTGCAGAAGATGGTAGTCACATACAAAGACTGGCATGAAATGCTACCATTTGCCTTGCATGGGTACCGCACGTCAATCAGGACATCCACTGGGGCAACACCGTATCAGCTTGTGTATGGTATGGAGGCAGTTCTACCTATTGAAGTTGAATTGCCCTCTCTACGGGTACTGATGGATGTTAAGCTGAACGAAGCAGAATGGGTCCGATCCCGATACGAACAACTGAGTCTGATTGAAGAGAAAAGATTGGCTGCAATCTGTCATGGGCAGTTGTATCAGAAGAGAATGAAGAGAGCCTTCGATCAGAAAGTCAGGCACCGAGAGTACCAAGTGGGAGATCTTGTGCTGAAAAGAATCCTCCCTCCTCATACAGACCACAGGGGCAAATGGACCCCAAATTATGAAGGACCATTTGTAGTAAAGAAAGTTTTCTCTGGTGGAGCACTGATGCTCAGCACCATGGATGGTGAAGATTTCCCGTCCCCTGTGAATTCAGATGCAGTTAAAAAATACTTCGCATAAAAATGACCCGCTGGACACAAAAACAGAATGTAAGTCCAGGCAAAATAGGGCATCCCGGCGAGTCAAAAACAGAATGAAAGGCTCGGGCAAAAATAAGGGAAAATAAACAAAAAATGTACACCCGCTGAGTTGAAAAGCCGCATTGGACAGCTCAGGCAAAAATGGGTATCCCGATGGATTGAAAACCCGAAAGGGCGATCCATGCAAAATAAGGGAATAAGCGAACAACTGCATTCTGAATCCGACTGTATCACCTGCAACTTGGTAAACCTCGAAAGGATCAAGCTTCTGTAAGAATCAGCCTTCTTCAGAAAGCAAGACGAGAAGAACGTCAAAAGTCATACGAGTCATAGCAAGAGGGAAGCTCCTCGAAGCGTCGACAACATTGCCAGCATTTTTGTTTCTCAATTTGTAACAATCTCCTCATTTCGGGGGATATGTGTCGCTCCCGATAAATGGGGAATGGCCCAGATAAAGGTACAGACGCGAACGGTCGGCGAGAGGGACAATGAGAACACACAGCAGTGAACTCACTGGAGATGAATAGAGTCGCCAGCTAGGCATTTTTATCCCGGAGGAAAGGCAATGCTGCATAGACCTAGAAAGATACGGATAAGACGGTTGCGAACCAGAGAGACTGAGAAAGGGGGTTGGTTACAACCTGGGAAGGTATTAGCACCCAGATTGTCCGTCGTACTCGACGGGATCCGCGCTTAAAAGATTTGTGTTTTAAAGGGGTAGTGTCAGTGCAACTTGTGTGTCAAAGAGCTGGAAAAGGATGTGTACAGGTGTCAGTGTAAGAGAAAAGTGAAGTATATAAGTTAAGTGTCAGCGTAAGAACAGGAGTGAAATGCTCAAGATCATGAGGCTAAAAGAATGAGGCTAGAAAGAGGGGGAATATACAGAGACTTTTTGTTCGATAACTGTTAAGTTATGCCTACGTATCCTCTCGTGCAATGAGGAAGTCAGAACACCGTAGTTCGACCCAAAGAGACTGAAAGGTGAATTGACTTATGAACTGCTTACTTGTCTATGCTCAAGTGTATGACCTGTCTGGCTCAGGTGCAAACTGTCTTGCATTAGACGGAAGAAGCGAGCTCTCGTTGGTGAGTGAATGAGATGAGAAAAGAATCCCGGAAGAGACGATTATTGTTTGTTTTTGTGTTTTCAGTCTTTTATTGCTTTTGAAAGTTTGTCATAGATTAATGAGCTTAAGCCTAAACCAATGGGTTAGTAAACTCATCACATCTTCCCTCTGATTAGGGGTAATGAGAATACCTTAAGTGTGAAGTCAGATTCTCACACTTAATCACCTTTGATGTAGGATTAAGATCATTAACCTACTTGTGATTATTTAGATGTTTTTGTTGTTTTTGTTTAGTGTTAAGTAATGAGGTTAAGCCATAATCAGGGATTAAACAGACTCATTACACCATCCTAATAGAAGGATAATAGATGAGAATGTTTAAGCTGAGGAATGCTCCTCAACTTAATCCATGATTAGGGATTAAACTCATGACAAAACAAGCCTTTGATTAAGTGGATTTTATTTAATGGTAAGATGATGAAGTGAATTTTATGATTTGTAAGACAACTTGAGGGGGACTTGTCCATTAACACTAGGGTTAGTCCTTCTTAACCAGTTAAGGAAGAATTAGAACCCTAATGCAAGGCCCAAGTTACAAGTGTGATGTCTTGATGATTATTAGATGGATTGATTAAAGGGGTTAAACACATTAAGAGTTTAACACTTAGGATTAAAATTATACACTCCATCCTAAGAGAAGGATGCGGGCATAAGCTTAATCACAAAGCCTTAAAACCTTTAGGGTTTAGTCCCTGATTATGAGATGAGAAGAGAAGACTCAAAGAGACACAAAGGTAAAACTAAGAGGGGAGACTAATCAAAACCCTAATCATTGTCATGCTTGGTTGTTCCTAAGGTTTGTGAGGTTTTCAAGAACAATCTTCAATGGAACCACCAGGAAGCAGATGAAAGGATCAAGAGAAGCAAAGTGACTTGCTTCATTCAAGAAGTCAAGTCACTTGAAGAAAGAAAGTAAGAAGAAAAAGAATGAGCAAGCTCAAACTCAAACACATACAAAAAAATACGGCAAGGATGCATAAAGGAGATGAAGAGAAGTTATGAGAAGTGAAAGCAAATTCACTTCTCAAAGTCACTTACCACCTGAAAAGTTAGAAAAGAAAGCAATGCAATGCTAAATGAGATGAAGTGATATGATGAAAAACAAAACCAGAAGCATGTTGATGATGATAATGATGTTATGAGATGCTACAAGCATGAGACAAGGCATGGATATGTTCATACAAGATCATGGATGCAAATGATGCAAGTTAAGGAGCATGAACTTACATGAAAAGTTATGAAACATACATGGCAAACAACATGGCAAATGCAAGATGCAATGATCACACATGTTTTCTATATGTCTTATGATGTCAAATGAATCAAATGGAGGCATGGAATGGCATGGCAAGTCATGTTATGCAAGAGAATGTAAGAAGGATGCAAGAGAAAGCCCAAATTAGGGTTTATGAAACAAACATCAAACAAAAACCAAAAACAGAAGCAAACCCTAAGATACAAAAATGGAAAATGCCACCCAAAGAAACCCTAAACCTATACTAAACCAAGGTCCAAAGGGGAGGTCTCAACTCTCAACCAATCTCAAGTTATGATTTTTTCTAAGTTATTAGGGTTTTTAGGGTTCCTAAACAAAAGAAATGCCAAACAAATTGAAAAGGCAAGATCAAACCATGGCCATTTTATCCTAGAAACTACATGCTAAACACAAAACAATGCAAGAAGAGTCAATGTCCAACCCTTTCTAGATAGGCAGAAATGAATTTTTGAACTTTGGATCAAATTAATGCATAAAAAATGATTTAATTCAATGGAAAATTCTCAAAATGCATCAAGATCAAAAAAGAAATTTGGTTTGAAGGTTGGACAATGTTTCTAAATGTCTTAGAACATTTCATGAATTTTTTGGTGATTTTTAAATACCTAAAAGTATTTTTAATAAATTAATTTCCATTAATCAATTAAAAATAATCTTTTAAATATTTAAAAATACTTTTTTAATGATAAAAAATAAAATGAAAATATTTTTGTGTCATAAAAATTAATAAAACCTAGGAGAAAAAGTTTCATAATTTTTTAAGACTTTTTACTATTTTAAATAAATTAAACAAAACAAATAAGAAAAATATGAAAATAAATGAAAATAAAGGAAAGTCAACAGAATGGAGGGATGAGATTGAGTCTGAGTTTGAATTTGTTGACCACGCGCGTTATCCAAGGGTCCAGGTTGTTTCTGAGTTAATTAATTAAATTATGATTAATTAAACTAAACACGTGGATTAGGGCTAATTGGATGCATCTGGGCCTTCCATTCGCGCGGGGAGTCAAACATTTCAACGCATCCAACGCTCTAGATTCAAACTGGCTTAATGACAAGGATTAGGGCATAATCACATTCAGGCTGCCGGAGAAGACTTCCGGTCGTCTTCTCCGGCCAGCATTTCCCCTGAAAATCCCCAAAATCCCAAAAACCTAACTAAAATGAAATCTAAGAATTGGGAAATGATCCTTACCCACTCACGAACCAAAACCCTAAGTCAAAACAAATTTATTCTTCCCCAGAAGCATGAATCGAAACAAACAAATTTTAGGGCACGCAAGTTTCAGAGATCAATTAAATGTTCATTTCATCACCATTTCAAAAACTAAAAGCATATTCATGATCAGGAAGACACAAAGAACAAGTTTAGAACAAAAGAAATGATTTCTGGAAAAATATTTTTCAAGCTACCTGAGATTCGAAGCTTTCACTCTGATGACTTTCTGGCCACTTCTCCTTGTGCAATCCACTCCTTAGGACCTCTTGATGATGTTTGAATGCTTTGGAGCAATTTATGCTGGTTGGTTGATGAGTTTAGACAGCTTCTGCTTCAACTCAGTTGAAAATGGCAATGGAGTTTCAGGCTGTTTCAGGTCATTGTGAATGGTTCTTTGTGATCAGAATAATGAGTGGAGAAGGTCTGTGGTGTTTGTTTGGATGTTTGTGAGCTATGGAGAGAGTTTCGAATGAAACTGCAAGTTGAGGTGAGAAATGGCAATGGAGTGTTCTTGCTTGTTTCAAACCTGGCTCTTGGTGGTTTGAGGTCTATGAAGTATGGTGAGTTGAGGTGTGAAAATGATTTGGATGTTTTTGGCTTGTGGAGGCAGATTCGAAGCAAAATGCAGCTAGGGTGTGTTTTGTGAATGTGTTCGTATGAAGTGTTTTCAGCTTGGCCTCTTGATACATTTTGCTTGCCAAATGATATTGTATTTTAATCCTATAGGTCAGATGATGTGACCTGGCCTATAGTGATTGGTAAGTTTGCTTTTGCAAAAAGTCAAATTTTGTGTAAGGAAAGTATGGCTTGATCTATGGCTAGTACATGGCATGGCTCTGGTGCAGCATGGTGTGTGTGTGATGTTGGGAAGGTCCAGCAGCCAATGCATCAAGTGGAGAGAAGCACAATGATGTTTTTGCAAGTTGGCACACTTTTGAAACTTCATGAAAAAGTCTAGTTACACAAACCATAACCATGTGAAACCTTGGTCCAATTCTGATTTTTAGGACCTATTGAATGTTTGCATACTGGTTTGAAGTGAATTAGAAGTTGCAATTGGCTTTGGTTCATGATTTTGCAAAATTCTCATTTGAAGCATGCCTTGAAAATCAATGATTTTAGCCAACTTTGCCACACCATAACTTTTGATCCAAGAAGAGTTTGATCATGTTCTTGTACTTTTTGAAAAGGGAAAGATGAGATCTACAACTTTCATGACCAAAGTTTTTCCATTTGAAGCATTTTTGGATCAAGAATCAAGGCTTGAAAAATGACCTAAAATGAAGCATTCTTGAAAAGTCAACTATGCCCAAAAAGTCAACATTTGCAAAACTTCCAAATTCTTGATTTCTATGAACTTCAACCTTCTTCCATGATCAAATAAAGATCATATACACTCAAAATGATGAAGATCACCCATTGGTTGGGCCATTGGGGGCCTCAGATGCCCTGATTTTACATTGACTTGTCTAGAAAGTCAACCCTTGATCAGATGACTTCCCCATGGAATTTCTTCATGAAAATTGATATGCATACTCCCTATACCATATAGAGACCAATGGAAACAAGAATGACCAAAAAATTTGGAGTTATGGCCTCTGAAACCAAAACCCTAATTTTTAGGTCAACTGTGCAGTCAAACCTGGCTTTGCATCCATTCAAACCCTAGTTCTTGTGATTCTTTGGAATTTTTGACTTTGAGAGGATGTAATATGATACTTGAACACATATGGACCCATTTGAAGTGATTGGTTGCCTTTGGAGTGGCTCAAGAAGCTCTTGGATTGCTCAGATCACAAACCCTAGATGCAGATGACTTAGAAACTATGCAGTGACTCAAAATTGAGATATGAGATGATATGATTGTGTTTATGCATATGAAAAGATCACAAGCCATGGTGTGAATGGGTGAGGGCAAATTTGGGGTGTTTACAGCTGCCCCTATTCAAACATGAGTTAGCTGTGCAGGATGTAAGCGACGGCTTAACAGGCAAATAAGATAACTTGTGGTTGAATACCAAAGACAGTCCAAAATTTGCACTCACAGAATGAAGAAGAAAAGGGATATAGATTGTAAAAGGAAAATAAAGTATACTGTAAAGTGTGGGCGACGGAGGACGACCGTCGAGCAGAGGACGACTGCTGGGAAAAGAGTAATGACGGGGACGGCCGACATGCTGGGGATAAAAGGTAAAGCCAAGACGGGGACGGCCGACTAGCTGGGGAAAATCAAATTATGATGGGGACGGCCATCAGGATAAAGTAAGATTCTCTGGGAATTAATGAAACATGACGGGGACGGCCATCAAGTTCATAAAGCAAGGTAACCGACGATGGGGACGGCCATCGGGCTAAAAGAAAAGGAAAAGGGACCACGACGGGGACGGCCATCGGGTTAAAGAATAAATGAAATAAACAGATGATGGGGTACGGCCATCAAAGGTGAAGGACAATCACCTAGCAGGGGACGGCTGCTCTGTTGGGTAATAAAGGAATTATGATGGGGACGGCCATCAAAGGTGGAGGACGACCACCTGGCAGGGTACGGCTGCCGAAAATATCAACGACGGGGACGGCCATCGGATAGAAAAGGTCAACGATGGGGACGGCCATCGGACGAGCATGATGGAGAACGACCATCATGAAGTGGAGGACGACCACTTAGCAGGGTACGGCTGCTCTCGAGGTTTCTCATGACATAGGACGAATGCCAGATAACCAAAATCAACAATGGGGACGGCCATTGGATAAAATTGATGATGGAAAATCATCAGGGGGTGGAGGACGACCACCTAGCAGGGGACGGCTGCTAAAAATCAACGATGGGGACGGCCATCGGATGAGCATGATGGAGGACGACCATCAAGAAGTGGAGGACGACCACTCAGCAGGGTACGGCCGCTCTCAGGGTTTATCATAACACAGGACGAGTGTTAGATAAGAAGGAAAATTTGTTTTGTTGGCAATCTACTGGGGATATAGTAAACACGGACGAGAAAGTACAAGTGTTTAGATGTTGTGTACAGATTAAAGATGCGGACGAGCATCCTTAAGACTACGATACGGACGAGTATCGGGTAGAAACAAACTGACACATGTTCAGAGATGACGATACGGACGAGTATCAACTGGTTAACAAGGAACACGGACGAGTGTTGAATCTGATAGTTCTTCTGAGGGAATAGTAGACACGGACGAGCATCTATATTCAAGAAGACACAAGTGTTTGACGCGGTGTATGGACTAAAGATGCGGACGAGCATCCTTAAGATTATGATACGGACGAGTATCATGTAGAAACAAACAATAGACGCAATGTTCTGAGATGATGGTACGGACGAGTACCAACTGGTTAACAAAGAACAAGACTACTGTTGAATCTGTGGGTATATGACTGGTATATACAAGATACGGACGAGTATCTGTATAAGAGCGAGTGGTGTATGGATGAGCGCTTAACTGCTGGGGAGAGTGACACGGACGAGTGTCAGAAAAAGAAAAGTACAATGATAACGAGTATACGGGTTGTAGCAGTGTAGGCGACTGCGCTGGGGATATGACACGGACGGGTGTCAAGAAAGTGTATATACAAGTATGTGTGAGTGCAAAGAGGGTGTCTTTGGCTTTCTGCGGGTGATTTGACACGGACGGATGTCAAGAAAGTATCTGTAATACGGGTAATCTTGCTTGTAAAGAGTGTTCTGGCGACTTTACTGGGGAGAGGTGGCACGGACGGGTGCCAAAAGGTGTATATACTGGTGTTTGTGACTTAGAGGCAACTGCTTCTGCTGGTAACTCTGGTGGGGATTTCTGTACAATGATGATGAACGGTTATTATTCACAAGTGTTCGATTCACAACATGACTTATAATTATGCTATGTATTTGATTTTTGCCGTAATGCTCCGCATTAGACGGAATGCTACGCTCTGAGGGGAAAATATGATGCAAATGCCATGATTATGCAAAGATATCAAACCGGGATTCGGATCCCGTTGCTGCGAAGATCTCTGGCTGATCTGTTTGAAATGGACCTCCCAGCTGGGGATGAGATCATTGGTAGATCTAATAAGATGATATTTGCTTGGGGATATAGGTCACCGATTGACATATCCTTTGAAATGATAGATCCAGCTGGGGTTTGTAGAAGCTTTCTTCACTCTGTTGTGATCTTCTATGCGCTGCTCTTCTGGATAGAGGCTGGAGCTCTGTGGGGAGATGATTCCCTGACTCCTGTATTTTACTGAGGAAGAAATGACTGGTAATACAGCTGGGGAATGTTGTTGGTGACTCAGCTGGGGAGAGCAACAAGAGGCAACTCAGTCGGGGATAGAGCATTTCGGACGCTGAGATCTTTTATCAGCTTGTTGAGATGTAGCTTGCATGCCCCAAGTTGCGTTCTGGATACCTGCAATCCTGCAAAGATAAGGAAACGCACAAATGGTCCCGAGGTATCCTTTACTGGATTCCGTCATAGGAGTTAAGCATTCTCAAGAGTAAGTATATTCCCTGCAAGCATGTGTTCCTATTTTTAGTGAAAGACATCTGTACTTATGCAATTAGTTTTAGAGACATCAGACATTCTTTGCAAACGAAATATGTACAAGACGAAACATGACTGAAAAATCTGATTTTATTAATTCTTGTGCCCTGAATTGGCAAGATACAGTCAAGGAAACAAATCTCCTAAAATAAGGAGATTGTTATAAATTGAGAAACAAAATGCTGGCGGTGTTGACGACGCTTTAAGGAGCTTCCTCTTCTGCTATGACTCGTATGACAATGACGTTCTTCTCGTCTTGCTTTCTGAAGAAGGCTGATTCTGATTGAAGCTTGATCCTTTTGATGCTTTCCAAGTTGCAAGTGATACAGACGAATTCAGAATGCAGTTGTTCGCTTATTCCCTTATTTTGCATGGATCGCCCTTTCGGGTTTTCGATCCGTCGGGATACCCATTTTTGCCTGAGCTGTCCAATGCGGCTTTTCAACTCAGCGGGTGTACATTTTTTTATTTATTTCCCTTATTTTTGCCCGAGTCTTTTATTCTGTTTTTGACTCGCCGGGATGCCCTATTTTTGCCTGGACTTACATTCTGTTTTTATGTCCAGCGGGTCATTTTTATGCGAAGTATTTTTTAACTGCATCTGAATTCACAGGGGACGGGAAATCTTCACCATCCATGGTGCTGAGCATCAGTGCTCCACCAGAGAAAACTTTCTTTACCACGAATGGCCCTTCATAATTTGGAGTCCATTTGCCCCTGTGGTCTGTATGAGGAGGGAGGATTCTCTTCAGCACAAGATCTCCCACTTGGTACTCTCGGTGCCTGACTTTCTGATCGAAGGCTTTCTTCATTCTTCTCTGATATAATTGCCCATGACAGATTGCAGCCAATCTCTTCTCTTCGATCAAACTTAGCTGCTCGTATCGGGACCGAACCCATTCTGCTTCACTCAGTTTAACATCCATCAATACCCGCAGAGAGGGTAGTTCAACTTCAACTGGTAGGACCGCTTCCATACCATACACAAGTTGATACGGTGTTGCCCCAGTGGATGTCCTGATTGACGTGCAGTACCCATGCAAGGCGAACGGTAGCATTTCATGCCAGTCTTTGTAGGTGACTACCATCTTCTGCACAATCTTCTTAATATTCTTGTTTGCCGCCTCAACAACGCCATTCATCTTTGGCCTGTAAGGAGAAGAATTGTGATGTTGAATCTTGAAGTCCCGGCACAGTTCTGCCATCATTTTATTGTTTAGATTGGAACCATTATCGGTAATGATTCGCTCGGGCACTCCATATCGACAGATAATATCTCTCTTCAGAAATCTTGCTACCACTTGTCTTGTGACATTTGCATATGAGGCTGCTTCAACCCACTTGGTGAAATAGTCAATGGCGACCAGGATGATTCTGTGGCCACTTGAAGCAGTTGGCTCAATCTTGCCAATCATATCGATGCCCCACATTGCAAAAGGCCAGGGTGAAGACATGATGTTCAAAGGATTAGGAGGCACATGCACCTTATCTGCGTAGATCTGGCATTTATGACATTTTCTGGCGTAGGCACAACAGTCAGCATCCATCGTGATCCAGTAATAACCTGATCTTAGCAATTTCTTAGCCATGGCATGCCCTCCCGCATGGGTACCAAAGGATCCTTCGTGCACTTCATGCATCAACAAGTCTGCTTCTGTCTTATCAACACATTTGAGGAGTACCATATCAAAGTTCCTTTTGTATAAAGACCCATCAGTGTTCAGGAAGAAACTACCAGCAAGCCTTCTTAATGTCTTCTTATCATTGGATGATGCCCCAGGTGGGTATGTTTGATCCTCCAAGAAGCACTTGATGTCGTGAAACCAAGGCTTATCATCTCTGACAACATCTTCTGCGAACACATATGCTGGTCTGTCAAGTCTGGACACTGAAATCTGAGGTACAAAATTTGCAGTCTGAACTTTGATCATGGATGAAATGGTAGCCAGAGCATCTGCAAACTGATTCTCGTCCCGAGGGATATACTCAAGCTTGACTGTTGTGAAGAACGTCAATAACCTTCTTGTATAATCCCTGTAAGGTATCAGATGATCCTGGTGGGTGTACCATTTTCCGTTGGTTTGATTGACTACCAAAGCTGAATCTCCGAATACAGTCAATGTCTTGATCCTGAGGTCAATGGCTTCCTCAAGACCCATAATGCAAGCTTCGTATTCAGCTTCGTTGTTAGTGCAGTTGAAAGTGAGTTTTGCCGAGAAAGGCATGTGAACTCCTTTGGGTGTAATGAGCACTGCACCAACACCACGACCATTCATGTTAACAGCCCCATCAAACATCATAGTCCATTCTTCTTCCGGGTCGGGCCCTTCAGTGTGAACAGGCTCCTCATGATCCTTTGATTTAATGAACATGATGTCTTCATCAGGGAAGTCAAATCTCATAGGCTGGTAGTCATCAATGGGTTGCTCAGCAAGATATTCAGATAGTACACTGCCCTTGATGGCTTTCTGAGAAGTGTACTGTATGTCGTATTCTGTGAGAATCATCTGCCATCTTGCAACCCGTCCGGTAAGTGCTGGCTTCTCGAAAATGTACTTAACTGGGTCCATTTTGGATATCAACAAAGTAGTGTGGGTCAACATATACTGCCTTAGTCGGCGAGCAGCCCACGCTAAAGCACAGCAAGTTTTCTCGAGCAGTGAATAACGTTGTTCACAGTCGGTAAACTTTTTGCTTAGGTAGTATATTGCATACTCTTTTCGGCCAGACTCGTCATGTTGGCCCAACACACACCCCATTGACTCTTCTAATACTGTCAAGTACATAATCAGAGGTCTTCCTTCAACTGGCGGCATGAGGACCGGAGGTTCTTGCAGATACTCCTTGATCTTGTCAAAAGCCTTCTGGCAGTCTTCATTCCACCTGACCGCTTGTTCTTTTCTTAACAATTTGAACAAGGGTTCGCAGGTTGCTGTAAGGTGGGAGATGAACCTTGAGATGTAGTTCAATCGACCTAAGAACCCTCGAACTTCTTTCTCTGTCTTCGGTGCAGGCATCTCTTGAATAGCTTTGACTTTATCAGGGTCAACTTCAATCCCTTTCTCGCTTACAATAAATCCCAGCAGCTTACCGGATCGCACCCCGAATGTGCATTTGTTGGGGTTCAACTTCAGTTGGTACTTCCTCAGACGCTTGAATAACTTGAGCAGATTTACTAGGTGATCTTCCTCCGTAAGGGACTTGGCAATCATGTCATCTACATAACATTCTATTTCTTTATGGATCATATCGTGGAATAATGTTACCATAGCCCGTTGATATGTTGCACCAGCATTCTTCAGTCCGAATGACATCACTTTGTAGCAGAACGTGCCCCAGGGTGTGATGAATGTTGTCTTCTCCATGTCTTCAGGTGACATCTTGATCTGGTTGTATCCTGAAAACCCATCCATGAAGGAGAATACCGAGAACTGAGCCGTGTTATCCACCAATACATCAATGTGAGGTAATGGGAAGTCATCTTTCGGGCTGGCTCTGTTCAGATCCCGGTAGTCAACACACATCCTTACTTTGCCGTCTTTCTTAGGCACAGGTACTATGTTAGCAACCCACGGCGGATAACTAGTCACAGCAAGGAACCCGGCGTCCCATTGCTTTTGTACCTCCTCCTTGATTTTCATTGCCATGTCTGGACGAGTACGGCGTAGCTTTTGTTTGACTGGAGGGCATTCTTCTCTCAAAGGCAGTTTGTGCACAACAATATCGGTATCCAACCCTGGCATGTCTTGGTACGACCAAGCAAACACATCTACATACTCTTGAAGCAGGTCTATCAGTTGTCTCTTCACTGAGTCTTGCAGGCAGGCCCCGATTCTAACTTCTTTCACGTCTTCATCTGTACCAAGATTAATCACTTCAACCTCCTCTTGGTGAGGAGTAATAACCTTTTCCTCTTGTCTTAACAACCTGGCTAGCTCTTCAGGAAGCTCATATTCTTCTTCAACCCCTTCGTCAGCTTGATTGATTGGATTGTCAAAGTCATACGAAGTCATAGCCGTGCTGTTGTCGGTGCTGTCTGGAAGGCACTCTCTGCAAGGGTTAAGTTTGTTCATTTTAGTGATTTGATTTTAATCTTTATTTAGAAAAGTGAAATGAAGTTGTCATTTTGAAAACACCGCCATTTATTTTTTGTACAAAAAAGAAAAAGTGGAAAAACAGTGAACGAAAAGAAAAAAGACTCGTTTGCAAAAAGATGTCTGATATTTCATTAATTAATCTTGTTTGCACAAAAAGTACAGATGGCCCGATTACAAAATGAGTCTTGTCATTTTGGGCAAGATGCAAGACTTTGATGCATGCTTATAAAAATACAGGAAATAATAATTACTCTGCATGAGTAACTCTTATAATTTCCTGGGAAGACCAGTTCGAGATACTGCTCCCCGGGGTCTTTGGACGAATCCAGCTTTCCAGGTTGCGTTCCTCTTCCAGCTCGTCTTCCAGACTGTTGATAGCATCGGGGGTAAGCATCCCCCCACTCACAAAACCGGGCTTCTCAGCAGCCTTTGCTTGATGTTGAGTTGGTCTGTAACCCAACCCAAATTTGTCTTTCTTCTCCTCCACAGCTAAAACCTTGCCCCAGCCTTGGGCCGTTCCTTCCTCAACAACCTTCCGGGCTTGTTGGTAAGATGACATGGAGATTCCAGATACAGCAGATGCTTCATTCACATTCAAGGCTTCAAATCCTTGGCTCATTGTTTCATGGATCTCCCCATCCATTTCAATATACTTATAAGTAGCCAGATGGCTAACAAATATATCCTCCTCCCCACAGATTGTAACAACTTGGCCTTCCCACTCAAATTTTAACTTTTGGTGAAGGGTAGACGTTATTGCGCCGGCGGCGTGGATCCAGGGTCTACCCAACAAACAGCTGTAGGCGGGCTGAATGTCCATCACATAAAAGATAGTTTTAAAGGTCTGTGGGCCAATTGTCACAGGTAGCTCAATCTCTCCCAGAACCAATCTCTTAGAACCATCAAAGGCTCTTACTACCAGGTTGCTGGGTCTCAACGCCAATCCATCATATTCTAACTTCACCAGAGCCTTCTTTGGTAAGACATTAAGGGACGACCCCGTGTCTACCAGTACATGAGAAAGGACCGCTCCTTTGCATTCCATGGTGATGTGCAAGGCTTTGTTGTGGTTGCGGCCATCCACTGTCAGGTCAGTATTGGTGAACCCTAGCCCATTGCTAGCAGTAACATTTCCAACCACGGTCTCCAACTAGTTGACAGTGATCTCTTCAGGCACGTAAGCTGCGTGCAAGACTTTGAGTAATGCATTCCGATGGGCTTCAGAACACATCAGCAGTGAGAGGATGGAGATCTTGGATGGCGTCTGGTGAAGTTGATCCACAATTTTGTAATCACTCTTTTTGATGATTCTCATAAACTCATCAACTTCTTGATCGAACGGCGTCTTCAAGGCTTCTTTAACAGCTTGATCTTCCTGCACCGGGCTCTTTCCCTTTGCCTTGGCAGCAGCTTCTGCTTCGGCAGTAGGTCTTTGAATTGGTGGAGCAAAGAGACGTCCGCTTCGAGTGAAGCCTCCGCCTCCCCCCACATTATCTACTTGTGGTGCAGGTGTTGATGTTTCAAGAGTGATTCTTTTTCCTTCGCAGTACACGTCTGAGCCATAGTGCCAAGGGATGGCCCTATTGCTTTCATATGGTACTGGTCCAGGCACCGTGACAGTGACTGGACTGATTGCTGCTGCTGAAGGGACTGTAATTGTTTGTGGATCATAAAAGATTGTAACTGGTGCTCTGGTGGGAGCAGCACCTTCTGAATGGTAGGCAGAGTTGTTCTCAGGATCATAAAATATTGTGACAGTAGAGACATCTTCATGATTTGTTGCTGGAGTTGTAGGAGATATCGTCGGAAGAAATGATGTTGTTGTTGTAGAAGTCTCAAAATGGAGTGAAGCTGAAGTTGTAGCAGGAACATTTGTTGCAAACTGATCAGTTGAGATGATGGATGAAGTACTTGTTGATGAAGCCGAAGAATTGTCAGGGACAATAGTTGCTGCAGTTGTAGGAGGTTCTGAAACCGTTGCTGATGATATTGCTGGATTTGTTGGAAATGATGTGGTGATCTGAAGTTGGCCACTCCGAATAAGGCCATCTATGCCATTCCTCAAATTATCGCACCCATTTACCGAGATATTGCAGTAAGCACAACCCAATTCACACCCTGGGAACATTTGACATTCCAAGAGTTGAGCCTTGATTTCTACCAATGGTGTCCTGATCTGTCCCACACTGGTTATTAAATAAGACGGCTTGTCTTCTTCAATAGCGTTAATTCTAGGACCACCGTGGTTCGGCATGGGGTTCTTATTGACATTGGGTGGTGGTGCGAAATTCAGAGCCTTGGAGTCTACCAGGTCTTGCACCTTCATATGCAGAGCCCTGCATTTTTCTGTACTGTGGCCAGGTGCGTTTGAATGAAAAGCACACCTAGCATTGGAGTCATAGTTCCTTGGTAGACTGTTGGGATCCGGAGGTGCCAACGTTCTTAGCTCAACCAGGTTGAGTTTCAGAAGCTGTGGCAGCAAAGTATCATATGGCATTGGGATCGGATTGATCACTCTGTTAGCTTGAGATGGCCTCTGTTGGAATGGCCTTTGTTGACTGTTGTTGTTGGTGTTGCTGTTGTTGTAGTTCCTTGGAGGATACTGATTTTGCTGATGGTACTGAGGTTGCGGTTGATAGTTTTGCTGTGGAGGTTGATAGACAGGTTGAGGATGAGCCGGAGCAGGAATGGTGACTGCTGCTATTGACCTTTGAACATATTGGGGCCTGCCCCTGTTGGTGTGGATGGCATTGGTCTCGCCAGTTCTTCTCGGGCCTGCAAAAGGCTTTCTTGTACTACTGGACGAGCTTGCACCGTTGTCTGAGATCTTTCCCATTTTTAACAAGCTTTCAATTCTCTCCCCGGCTATGACAACATCTGCAAAACTAGTGGAAGAGAAAGCAGCCAGCCTGTCAATATAAGTTCCCTGAAGGGTGTTCATGAACATATCTGCCATTTCCCGTTCAGACATAGGTGGTTGAACAGCAGCAGCCAGTTGCCTCCATCTCTGGGCATATTCTCGGAAACCTTCCCTTGACGACTGTGACATTCCCATTAGGAGGGTCCTGTTGGGTGCCATGTCTAAGTTATACTAATACTGTCTGATGAAGGCCTCTGCCAAGTCCTTCCAGCATCTAATAGTTGCCCTTGTCAAGTGAGAGTACCATTCTCTTGACGCTCCGGTTAAGCTGTCTTAGAAATAGAACATCCAGAGCTTCTCATCCATTGTATAGGCCTTCAGCCTTCCCAGAAATGACTGTAAATGAGTCCGGGGGCATGAAGTCCCGTTGTATTTTTCAAAGCAAGGAGGCTTGAACTTATGGGGGATCCTAACCCCATCT
Source organism: Lathyrus aphaca (assembly GCA_963966055.1). Classification (NCBI taxonomy): domain Eukaryota; kingdom Viridiplantae; phylum Streptophyta; class Magnoliopsida; order Fabales; family Fabaceae; genus Lathyrus; species Lathyrus aphaca. The sequence goes on from OZ014520.1 coordinate 88,861,727, forward strand.
ACCAAGCCCATGTCCATGACATCGAAGCCCAAAGAGTTTTGAGACTCTAAGGACCTCAACTTCTCAGCTATCTCATCCAACCTTCTATCATAAGCTTCTTCCCCAGCGCCCATTACTGTGAACTGGTCCTCTTGGGGGTCTTCTTGAAGTACCCTAGCTGCGGTGGCAGTCCCTTGAACATTTGCTGGAATATTGACCTCAGGATGGAGGTGTGACCCAAATACCGGAGGGTTGACGTGAGGTTGGACTCTTTCATTGTTACTGGTACCGGCAGTCCCTATATGTGGATCTTCTTGGTTCTGCCTTTCCACCATGGCCCTCAATCTTTCCTGGCTCTGAGCCATGTTGTTCATAACTTCCATAAACTGAGTCATTTGATTCCTCATTTCTAGCCTTTCATTTGCCATTTGATTTCTGACCTCAGTGAGGTCCTGCTGCATCTGATCCATCTGAATTCCTGGAAGGTTGTTTCGGGTTGGATAACGGTGCGGACGGTTGAGGGGAAATACCCGGCGCCTAGCAATAGTTCCTGAGGCATCACAACAGAGGTTAGCAACAACAAAACAAAAACCTACAAAACAAACAAAGGGTTAGCATGCAATGCAATTATGCTTATTTGTTCTCAAGGTATCCGGTTTGGCCTTCAGTTTTGACCCTTCCAGACCCTTGAAGATGCTGTTGTTGTTGCTTGAAGAAAATTCAGATGAAGCAAACTAACACAAATATATTACAGAAGGTGAAATAATACAACTTGTTCATTTTACAACACAAGCCCTCTAAGGGGTCAAAATACAGTACAAGAAAATAAAAGTACATGGAAAGAAAGCAACAACAAACAAATGGTCAAACACCAAGACCAAACTCATCCTCACGAACTTCCTTGAGAAGTGCTTCGGTCACAGGATCAGCCGGACGCTCCGTGAGATTCCTGATGAGGAGATTCCGGGTCGTAACAGCTGCTGTTAGCTTCTTGTGCTGAGTTTGTTCTTTGGACCTCTTCACCCCTGCTTTGATCTTTAGCTCTGATATCTCCCTCTGGGCTGCTGCCAGGGCTTCTTGTTGTTCTTTTGCATTAGCTTCAAGTTGCTCCATCTTGTCTTGAACTCTCTTGTCTTCCAAAGTACGAGCCTCGGTGATCCTGACCCACCGAGCCTGACTCTCCTTCAAGTACAAGTCTGTCCTTGCTCTTTGGAACTGGGCTTCTTTGCAAGCATTCTTCAGAATTTGTTCACCAGCCTTAGACTTTTTGATATAATCCCCAGACTTCTCAATCTTAGTCAAATGCTCCACTCTCAATTTCTCCAACCTCTCAATCTCCCTCATACCTTCACTCCTTTCTCGGAGGGTCTTCTGCAAAGCTTGGGTTAGCTTCTCATTTCTTTCCTTCAGGCTCTCAAACTCCTCCAAACTGATAGTGGCAGGGGGTGGTGCTGAAGATGACTCGGGCATGTCTTCTATGGTAAAGGGAATCCCAGAGAATTGGGCCCTGGCACGGGACCGCTCATAATATTGTGCCGATGCCACATTGTTGCACTTCCCTAGAATGGTTATTCCCTTGGTTTGAACATTATCCCAGGCCCAGGCAGCCTGCCTAACAACAGTCAAACTAATCTTGTTCTCACAATAGAGGGTCTCAACCAAATCCTGTGCCTTAGGAATGTGGACCAGTGCATAGCCCAGTTGTCGTCTAAACAGCAGAGGGTTGTAATTGATACTACCCTTAACTCCTATCAAAGGCACATTAGGAAAATGCCCACAGCTGGTGATGATATCCCTGCCCTTGGTGCTCTGAGTGCACCATCTGATGTCAGCTGAAGTTAGAACAGTGAGTCTCTTAGCCCAGTTGCTTTGCTGATGAGGGTTTAAAAATGCATCTGTCCTGGGTAGGTGCCTGAGAAGCCAAGTGTGGAACAATGGAGCACAACACCTCACTAATCTCCCCCTCTGCTTTTCATTCCTCTGATGCACTGAATAGTAAAGATCCCCCAATAAAGTTGGCACTGGGTTCTTTAGCATGAATAGGTGGATTGCATTCTTGCTGATGAATCGAGGCTCATCTGCAAACAACACAATTCCATATATGCTCAAAGCCAGTAAAGCATAAACAGCTTTCCACTCTCCTAGAGAAGCTTTCAGGGTAGCTTGAGAGATCAAGAAATCCAGATGGAAGCCAGGGATTCCAGCTTTAGAGGTCATATGCTGCTCAATCAGGACAGGCTCCAGATGCAAAGCCTTTGCTACTTCCCCATTAGCAGGAAAGACCATCTCAGGGTTGAAAGGGATTCCAGCCCTGATAGGCACACCAACCAGAGATGAGTATTCTTCTAATAGAGGGACCAACTGAAAGTCTTGGAAAGTAAAACATCTTAGTGGGGGATCATAAAACTGAATGCAGGTGTGGATCAGGCTTCTTTGTGATGGGTCCAGATCCATAACCATGTCAAGTATATCTCCATAACTCTCCCTGAACAATGGTATGTGATCTGGAGTGATCAGGGTTTGAATCTTCCTGATGTCTGATAACTCTGGCTGGAAAAAGTGATAGGTGATGTTGCTCTTTTTAGGAGCCATGATGCTGAGACTGAATAGAGACAGGTGCTGATGACAATACTGAAGAAATGGGCCACTGACTGGCTGGTGCAGGTGATAACTGAAGCAGATAGCTGATGAAGATAGGTCAGTACTGAAGATGGGGTCAAAACCAAAACCAAATGAAGATGGATACCCTGAAACACAAATAAGCAAATGTCAATATGATGCAATGATCATGTATGCAAATGAAATGCAAGGGTCTGTGACTGAGCTGGATCTGATCAAAACTCTGATATAGGTCCAAATGTGTCCAAGAATTCCAGATGAGGTCTATAAATCCAGTAACCAAGGTGGGGGACTCAAATAAAGAGCCACATGTCCAGGGTTTTAGAATCACAAGAACTGTTCCAAATTGAAGTATTCTTAAACAATCAAAGTAACAGGGTATTCTGAGGTCAAGGTACCTGCAAACCTGTAAACAGCCCAACCCCCTCACAGGTGGTGTTCTAGAACAAGGATCCTCAGACTTGGATTAGTTATGAGAAGTGTAAACACTTCCAACCCGGAGGTACAGTGTTTACAATAACCATAACAATTCCTCCTCTAATTCACCTCAGTTTCTGAAGGTCAATACTAAAGGTCATCCAGACTTAGCAGGCTTCCCAGATAGCCCTAGCATTGCAGGAAATCTGCAACACAGAGTTCTCAAGAAGAAACCCATATCTGAACCGTGTTTCATATTCCCGCACCAGACCGAAATGGAATGGGAAAGAATATGATTCACTCTAGCCTAGGTGTCACTCAGATCCCAGGTGTAGGACCTTAACTCTCAATAGAACCCCACCCACCAAAGGAAAACCAGATCCAGCCAGCAGTACAGTACAACAATATGATAATATGCAAAGCTATAAAGAAAACAGTAAACAACTGTACATAAAGCAAAAACAAATATAAATATACAAACACAAATAAACACATAACACCCCAGTAAACACAAATCAAACAAGCGCTAGGAGGAACCCACAAAAAGAACCAGAAGCCCTGGTTGCAATATAAAGGGTCCCCAGCAGAGTCGCCAAGCTGTCGCTCCCGATAAATGGGGAATGGCCCAGATAAAGGTACAGACACGAACGGTCGGCGAGAGGGACAATGAGAACACACAGCAGTGAACTCACTGGAGATGAATAGAGTCGCCAGCTAGGCATTTTTATCCCGGAGGAAAGGCAATGCTGCATAGACCTAGAAAGATACGGATAAGACGGTTGCGAACCAGAGAGACTGAGAAAGGGGGTTGGTTACAACCTGGGAAGGTATTAGCACCCAGATTGTCCGTCGTACTCGACGGGATCCGCGCTTAAAAGATTTGTGTTTTAAAGGGGTAGTGTCAGTGCAACTTGTGTGTCAAAGAGCTGGAAAAGGATGTGTACAGGTGTCAGTGTAAGAGAAAAGTGAAGTATATAAGTGAAGTGTCAGCGTAAGAACAGGAGTGAAATGCTCAAGATCATGAGGCTAAAAGAATGAGGCTAGAAAGAGGGGGAATATACAGAGACTTTTTGTTCGATAACTGTTAAGTTATGCCTACGTATCCTCTCGTGCAATGAGGAAGTCAGAACACCGTAGTTCGACCCAAAGAGACTGAAAGGTGAATTGACTTATGAACTACTTACTTGTCTATGCTCAAGTGTATGACCTGTCTGGCTCAGGTGCAAACTGTCTTGCATTAGACGGAAGAAGCGAGCTCTCGTTGGTGAGTGAATGAGATGAGAAAAGAATCCCGGAGGAGATGATTATTGTTTGTTTTTGTGTTTTCAGTCTTTTATTGCTTTTGAAAGTTTGTCATAGATTAATGAGCTTAAGCCTAAACCAATGGGTTAGTAAACTCATCACATCTTCCCTCTGATTAGGGGTAATGAGAATACCTTAAGTGTGAAGTCAGATTCTCACACTTAATCACCTTTGATGTAGGATTAAGATCATTAACCTACTTGTGATTATTTAGATGTTTTTGTTGTTTTTGTTTAGTGTTAAGTAATGAGGTTAAGCCATAATCAGGGATTAAACAGACTCATTACACCATCCTAATAGAAGGATAATAGATGAGAATGTTTAAGCTGAGGAATGCTCCTCAACTTAATCCATGATTAGGGATTAAACTCATGACAAAACAAGCCTTTGATTAAGTGGATTTTATTTAATGGTAAGATGATGAAGTGAATTTTATGATTTGTAAGACAACTTGAGGGGGACTTGTCCATTAACACTAGGGTTAGTCCTTCTTAACCAGTTAAGGAAGAATTAGAACCCTAATGCAAGGCCCAAGTTACAAGTGTGATGTCTTGATGATTATTAGATGGATTGATTAAAGGGGTTAAACACATTAAGAGTTTAACACTTAGGATTAAAATTATACACTCCATCCTAAGAGAAGGATGCGGGCATAAGCTTAATCACAAAGCCTTAAAACCTTTAGGGTTTAGTCCCTGATTATGAGATGAGAAGAGAAGACTCAAAGAGACACAAAGGTAAAACTAAGAGGGGAGACTAATCAAAACCCTAATCATTGTCATGCTTGGTTGTTCCTAAGGTTTGTGAGGTTTTCAAGAACAATCTTCAATGGAACCACCAGGAAGCAGATGAAAGGATCAAGAGAAGCAAAGTGACTTGCTTCATTCAAGAAGTCAAGTCACTTGAAGAAAGAAAGTAAGAAGAAAAAGAATGAGCAAGCTCAAACTCAAACACATACAAAAAAATACGGCAAGGATGCATAAAGGAGATGAAGAGAAGTTATGAGAAGTGAAAGCAAATTCACTTCTCAAAGTCACTTACCACCTGAAAAGTTAGAAAAGAAAGCAATGCAATGCTAAATGAGATGAAGTGATATGATGAAAAACAAAACCAGAAGCATGTTGATGATGATAATGATGTTATGAGATGCTACAAGCATGAGACAAGGCATGGATATGTTCATACAAGATCATGGATGCAAATGATGCAAGTTAAGGAGCATGAACTTACATGAAAAGTTATGAAACATACATGGCAAACAACATGGCAAATGCAAGATGCAATGATCACACATGTTTTCTATATGTCTTATGATGTCAAATGAATCAAATGGAGGCATGGAATGGCATGGCAAGTCATGTTATGCAAGAGAATGTAAGAAGGATGCAAGAGAAAGCCCAAATTAGGGTTTATGAAACAAACATCAAACAAAAACCAAAAACAGAAGCAAACCCTAAGATACAAAAATGGAAAATGCCACCCAAAGAAACCCTAAACCTATACTAAACCAAGGTCCAAAGGGGAGGTCTCAACTCTCAACCAATCTCAAGTTATGATTTTTTCTAAGTTATTAGGGTTTTTAGGGTTCCTAAACAAAAGAAATGCCAAACAAATTGAAAAGGCAAGATCAAACCATGGCCATTTTATCCTAGAAACTACATGCTAAACACAAAACAATGCAAGAAGAGTCAATGTCCAACCCTTTCTAGATAGGCAGAAATGAATTTTTGAACTTTGGATCAAATTAATGCACAAAAAATGATTTAATTCAATGGAAAATTCTCAAAATGCATCAAGATCAAAAAAGAAATTTGGTTTGAAGGTTGGACAATGTTTCTAAATGTCTTAGAACATTTCATGAATTTTTTGGTGATTTTTAAATACCTAAAAGTATTTTTAATAAATTAATTTCCATTAATCAATTAAAAATAATCTTTTAAATATTTAAAAATACTTTTTTAATGATAAAAAATAAAATGAAAATATTTTTGTGTCATAAAAATTAATAAAACCTAGGAGAAAAAGTTTCATAATTTTTTAAGACTTTTTACTATTTTAAATAAATTAAACAAAACAAATAAGAAAAATATGAAAATAAATGAAAATAAAGGAAAGTCAACAGAATGGAGGGATGAGATTGAGTCTGAGTTTGAATTTGTTGACCACGCGCGTTATCCAAGGGTCCAGGTTGTTTCTGAGTTAATTAATTAAATTATGATTAATTAAACTAAACACGTGGATTAGGGCTAATTGGATGCATCTGGGCCTTCCATTCGCGCGGGGAGTCAAACATTTCAACGCATCCAACGCTCTAGATTCAAACTGGCTTAATGACAAGGATTAGGGCATAATCACATTCAGGCTGCCGGAGAAGACTTCCGGTCGTCTTCTCCGGCCAGCATTTCCCCTGAAAATCCCCAAAATCCCAAAAACCTAACTAAAATGAAATCTAAGAATTGGGAAATGATCCTTACCCACTCACGAACCAAAACCCTAAGTCAAAACAAATTTATTCTTCCCCAGAAGCATGAATCGAAACAAACAAATTTTAGGGCACGCAAGTTTCAGAGATCAATTAAATGTTCATTTCATCACCATTTCAAAAACTAAAAGCATATTCATGATCAGGAAGACACAAAGAACAAGTTTAGAACAAAAGAAATGATTTCTGGAAAAATATTTTTCAAGCTACCTGAGATTCGAAGCTTTCACTCTGATGACTTTCTGGCCACTTCTCCTTGTGCAATCCACTCCTTAGGACCTCTTGATGATGTTTGAATGCTTTGGAGCAATTTATGCTGGTTGGTTGATGAGTTTAGACAGCTTCTGCTTCAACTCAGTTGAAAATGGCAATGGAGTTTCAGGCAGTTTCAGGTCATTGTGAATGGTTCTTTGTGATCAGAATAATGAGTGGAGAAGGTATGTGGTGTTTGTTTGGATGTTTGTGAGCTATGGAGAGAGTTTCGAATGAAACTGCAAGTTGAGGTGAGAAATGGCAATGGAGTGTTCTTGCTTGTTTCAAACCTGGCTCTTGGTGGTTTGAGGTCTATGAAGTATGGTGAGTTGAGGTGTGAAAATGATTTGGATGTTTTTGGCTTGTGGAGGCAGATTCGAAGCAAAATGCAGCTAGAGTGTGTTTTGTGAATGTGTTCGTATGAAGTGTTTTCAGCTTGGCCTCTTGATACATTTTGCTTGCCAAATGATATTGTATTTTAATCCTATAGGTCAGATGATGTGACCTGGCCTATAGTGATTGGTAAGTTTGCTTTTGCAAAAAGTCAAATTTTGTGTAAGGAAAGTATGGCTTGATCTATGGCTAGTACATGGCATGTCTCTGGTGCAGCATGGTGTGTGTGTGATGTTGGGAAGGTCCAGCAGCCAATGCATCAAGTGGAGAGAAGCACAATGATGTTTTTGCAAGTTGGCACACTTTTGAAACTTCATGAAAAAGTCTAGTTACACAAACCATAACCATGTGAAACCTTGGTCCAATTCTGATTTTTAGGACCTATTGAATGTTTGCATACTGGTTTGAAGTGAATTAGAAGTTGCAATTGGCTTTGGTTCATGATTTTGCAAAATTCTCATTTGAAGCATGCCTTGAAAATCAATGATTTTAGCCAACTTTGCCACACCATAACTTTTGATCCAAGAAGAGTTTGATCATGTTCTTGTACTTTTTGAAAAGGGAAAGATGAGATCTACAACTTTCATGACCAAAGTTTTTCCATTTGAAGCATTTTTGGATCAAGAATCAAGGCTTGAAAAATGACCTAAAATGAAGCATTCTTGAAAAGTCAACTATGCCCAAAAAGTCAACATTTGCAAAACTTCCAAATTCTTGATTTCTATGAACTTCAACCTTCTTCCATGATCAAATAAAGATCATATACACTCAAAATGATGAAGATCACCCATTGGTTGGGCCATTGGGGGCCTCAGATGCCCTGATTTTACATTGACTTGTCCAGAAAGTCAACCCTTGATCAGATGACTTCCCCATGGAATTTCTTCATGAAAATTGATATGCATACTCCCTATACCATATAGAGACCAATGGAAACAAGAATGACCAAAAAATTTGGAGTTATGGCCTCTGAAACCAAAACCCTAATTTTTAGGTCAACTGTGCAGTCAAACCTGGCTTTGCATCCATTCAAACCCTAGTTCTTGTGATTCTTTGGAATTTTTGACTTTGAGAGGATGTAATATGATACTTGAACACATATGGACCCCTTTGAAGTGATTGGTTGCCTTTGGAGTGGCTCAAGAAGCTCTTGGATTGCTCAGATCACAAACCCTAGATGCAGATGACTTAGAAACTATGCAGTGACTCAAAATTGAGATATGAGATGATATGATTGTGTTTATGCATATGAAAAGATCACAAGCCATGGTGTGAATGGGTGAGGGCAAATTTGGGGTGTTTACAATATGTTTCTTGCCAATTCAGGGCACATGAATTAATAAAATCAGATTTTTCAGTCATGTTTCGTCTTGTACATTTTTGTTTGCAAAGAATGTCTGATGTCTTAAGAAAAACTGATTGCATGAATACAGATGATATCTTTAAAAATAAAGAAAATAAAATACGTGCTTGCAGGGAATGTACTTACTCTCAGAAGTGTCTAACTCCTATAACGGAATCCGGTAAGGGATACCTCGGGACTACTTGTGCGTTTTTTGTCTTTGCAGGATTGCAGGTATCCGAAGCGCAACATGGGGCATGGAAGCTTCGTCCCAGCCAGCTGGCAAATCAACACTCACTCAGCCTTGGCATTCCAAGTACTTTCTCCCCAGCTGAGTTGTCACTTGTTGTTTCTCCCAACCGAGTTGCCAATCATTCTTCCTCAATCAAGTACAAAAGCCAAGGGACCACTTCCCCACAGAGTCTCAGCCTCTATTCAGAAGGGCAGCACACGAAGGGATCACAACAGAGTGACGAAAGCTTCTACAAACCCCAGCTGGGTCCCTTATTACCAGGATAGGTCTATCAGCGACCTATATCCCCAGGCAGATACACCTTGTCAGATCTACCAATGATCTCATCCCCAGTTGGGATGTTCACTTCAAACAGATAGACCGGAGATCTTTGCAACAACGGGATCCGAATCCCGGATCTGTCTTCTCTTGCATAATCATAGCATTCGCATCATATTCACCAAACAAAGCGTAGCATTCCGCCCTAATACGGAGCATTACGGCAAAAATCAAACATATAGCATAATCATAGGTCATGGTCTGAATCAAACACTTGTGAATGTTATCAACTCATCAACAATATGCAGAATCCATCCCGGATTCCCCAGTAAAAGCAGTTGCCTCACATTCACAAAAAATCAGTACACACTCCTTGTGGCACCCGTCCGTGTCATATCCCCAGCAGAAAGCCAAAGATATCCCCTTTGCACTCACAGATACTTGTATATATATAGCTTTCTTGACATCCGTCCATGTCACTTTCCCCAGTACAGTAATGTAAACACTTTGTATACCAGATATTTGTTTATACTACACTCTTCTCCTTTTGACACTCGTCCGTGTCACTCTCCCCAACAGTTACATCGCTCATACTTTCTACTCATACTTATACAGACACTCGTCCGTATCTTGTATACATCATTTATATCCCCGCAGATTCGACACTAGTCCGTGTTCTTTGTTAACCAGTTGGTCTCGTCCGTACCATCATCTCAGAACATGCGTCAAGCGTTTGTTTCTACATGATACTCGTCCGTATCTTAAGGATGCTCGTCCGCATCTTTAATCCATACACTGTGTCTCCTTGAATATAGATACTCGTCTGTGTCTACTATTCCCCAGAAGAGTCCCCTCAGATTCAACACTCGTCCGTGTTCCTTGTTAACCAGTTGATACTCGTCTGTATCATCGTCTCTGAACACGTGTCAGTATTTGTTTCTACCCGATACTCGTCCGTATCGTAGTCTTAGGGATGCTCGTCCGCATCTCTAATCTATACACAACGTCAAAACACTTATACCTTTTATTTCCTGGATATAAACAACTCGTTCGTGTTTACTATTCCCCAGTAAATCGCCAGCAAAGCAATTTTCCTTTTTATCTGACATTTGTCTTATGTCATGATAAACCTTGAGAGCAGCCGTACCCTGCTAGGTGGTCGTCCTCCACCTCTTGATGGTCGTCCTCCATCATGCTCGTCCGATGGCCGTCCCCATCGTTGACTCCTTCTATCCGACATTCGTCCTATGTCGTGATATTTAGCAGCCGTCCCCTGCTAGGTGGTCGTCCTCCACCTCTTGATGATCGTCCTTCATCATTTTATCCAATGGCTGTCCCCATTGTTGATTTTGGTTACCTGACGTTCGTCCTACGTCATGACAAACCTTGAGAGCAGCCGTCCCCTGCTAGGTGGTCGTCCTCCACCTCTTGATGGTCGTCCCCCATCATGCTCATCCGATGGCCGTCCCCATCGTTGACCTTTTTATCCGGCATTCGTCCTATGTCGCGATATTTTCGGCAGCCGTACCCTGCCTGGTGGTCGTCCTCCACCTTAGATGACTGTCCCTCATCTCAACCCCAACAGAGCAGCCGTCCCCTGCTAGGTGATCGTCCCTCACCTTTGATGACTGTACCTCATCATCTGTTTATTTCATTTATTCTTTAACCCGATGGTCGTCCCCGTCGTGGTCCCTTTTCTTTTTAGCTCGATGGCCGTCCCCATCGTTGATTACTTTACCTTTATGAACTTGATGGCCGTCCCCGTCATGTTTCATTAAATCCCCGGAGAATATCATAATTTTACCTGATGGTCGTCCCCATCATCATACTTTTTATCCCCAGCATGTCGGTCGTCCCCGTCATTGCTTTATTGTTCGCACTCTTTCAGCATGTCGACCGTCCCTGTCATTGCTCTTTACCCAGCAGCCGTCCTCTGCTCGACGGTCGTCCCCCGTCGCTTACACTTTACAATATACTTTATTTTCTTTTGCAATCTATATCCCTTTTCTTCTTCATTCTGTGAGTGCAAATTTTGGACTGTCTTTGGTATTCAACCACAAGTTATCTTGTTTGCCTGATAAGCCTTCGCTTACATCCTGCACAGCTAACTCATGTTTGAATAGGGGCAGCTGTGAACACCCCAAATTTTCCCTCACCTATTCACACCATGGCTTGTGATCATTTCATATGTATAAACACAATCATAGCATCTCATACCACATTCTTGATTCATTGCATTGGTTCAAAGTCATCTGCATCTAGGGTTTGTGATCTGAGCAATCCAAGAGCTTCTTGAGCCACTCCAAAGGTCATCAGTCACTTCAAAGGGATCCATATGTGTTCAAGTATCATATTATATCCTCTCAAAGTCAAGAATGTCAAAGAATCACAAGAACTGGAAATGGTGTGGAAGCAGAGCCAGGCTTGACTGCACAGATGACCTGAAATTAGGGTTTTGGTTTCAGAGGCCATAACTTCAAATTTTTTGGTCATTCTTGTTTCTATTGGTCTCTATAGGGTATAGGGAGTATGCATATCAATTTTCATGAAGAAATTCCATGGGGAAGTCATCTGATCAAGAGTTGACTTTTCAGACAAGTCAGTGCAAAATCAGGGCATCTGAGGCCTCCATTGACCCAACCAAGGGGTGATCTTCATCATTTTGAGTGTATATGATCTTTATTTGATCATAGAAGAAGTTGGAAGTTTACAAAATTCAAGAATTTCAAGTCTTTTGCAAAGTTGACTTTTTGGGCAAGGTTGACTTTTAATGAAAATGTCATTTTATGCAACTTTTTCAACCCTTACTTTTTGATTCAAGAAAGCTTCAAATGGAAAAACTTTGGTCATGAAAGTTGTAGGTTAGATCATTCCCTTTTAAAAAAGTACAAGAACATGACCTAATTCATTTTGGATCAAAAGTTATGGTTCATCAAAGTTGGCAAAAATCACTAAAATTCAAGTTATGCACCAAATGGAAAACTTGCAAATTCTTGTACCAAGCATTCTATTGACTTCAAAATGACTTCAAAACTTCATCACCTGATCACACAACATTCAAAAATCAGAATGGGCCAAGAGATCATTCACTTTTGAGGCCTATGGAGCAAGACTTTTTCATGAAAAGCAAAGGCAAGCCAAGTTGCAAAACCAATGATAACTTCTCATCCACTTGTTGCCTAGCCTGCTGATCAATCCTAGCCTTTCTCCCTCACCTTGCTGCGCAGCCCACAGCCCTTGTACTTGGCTAGAACAAGACCCATGCTTTCTCTTACACAAAGTTGACAATTTGCAAAAGTAGCCATACCTATCACAAAAGGACATGTCACATCTTCTGACCAATAGGATTAGTTTATACAAACCAAATGCAAGCTAAACATCATAACACACAAGCCTGAAACAAGCAAGAACTCAGCATTCTCATTTTCCACCCTTGGAGCAAAAGCTTTCGAAACTCTTCATACAAGCCACAAACTCACAAACAAACTTCATAGATCAACTCAACTCATCATCCTGGTCAGAAAGCACCCCTCACCCTGGCCCTAAACTGCCTGAATCATAAACACGATCCTCACCTGAGCTTGAACAGAACTGCTTCAAACTTCCAAACCAGCCAACATAAATCTTCTCTAAGCATCAAGGGTTCATCAGGAGCACAAAAGGAGTTGGTTGCACAAAGAGAAGAGGCCAGAAAGTTGCAGATTGAAAAGCTTCAAACTCAGGTAGCTTCATGAACATTTTTTCCAGAAATGGATTTTTAAGTTCTTAAGTTGTTCTTCATGATTCACTGATTGCTCCGATGTCTTTGGTTTTGAAAATGGTGAAGAAATGAGAGTTTAATCGTGTTCTGAAACTTTCTGACCTAAAAAAGTTTTGTTTCGATTCATGAGATTGATGAAATATAAATGATGTTTGTGTTAGGGTTTTGATTCAGTGAGGTGTGGGAAGGGTTTCTGTTCTTTTAGATTTCATTTTAGTTACGTTTTGAAGATTTTAGGAATTTTCAGGTGGGGTTCCCGCCGGAGAAGACGACCGGAGGTCTTCTCCGGCCACCTGAAAATAATTAGGGTTTAATCCCTGTAATTAGTGTAGTTTGAATTTCAAGCGTTGGATCCATTGACTTCATTGACCTGGCGCGTGTTTGTGTGGCCCAGATGCGTCCATTTTGCCCTAATCTCACTTAACCTAATTAATCCCATTTAATTAATTTATAAAACCTGATTTAGCCAGAAAGGATCCTGACCCTTGCTTTGCGCGCGCAGTCAACCTCTGACCCCCCAACTTTGAATCTGATGCGTTGGATCAGATTACTTTTCATTTTTATTAATTTTATTTCATTTCTTTTATATTTCTTTTGTACATTTAATTAAAAATAGCAAAACTTATTTAAAAATTCTGAAATTTTTTGTACAAACTTTTATTAAATTTCAGAACACAAAAATATTTTTATTTTCATTTTTTGCATTTAAAAAGTATTTTTAAATATTTAAAAGTTTATTTTTAATTAATTAATGAGAATTAATTAATTAAAAATACTTTTAGGTATTTAAAAATCACCAAAAAATTCATGAAACCTTTAAAAACATTTAGAAACATTGTCCAACCCTCAAACCAAATTTCTTTTTTGATCTTGATGCATTTTGAGATTTTTCCATGGAATTAAAATCATTTTTAGGCATTATTTTGATCCAAGCTTCCAAAAATCATTTCTGCCTAACCCTAAAGAGTTGGACTTTGGTTCTTTTTGCATTGTGTTTAGCATATCATGTAGTTTGTAGGATTAAATGGTCATGATTTGATCTTTCATTTTCCATTTGTTTGGCCATTTTTCTTGTTAAGGAACCCTAAAACCCTAGAAAACTTAGGAAAATCATAACTTGAATTAGGTTAAGAGTTGGTACTTCTCCTTTGGGCAGTGAGTTAGGATAGGATTAGGGACCCTTTGAGTGCATTTTCAATTTTTTATATTGATGTTTGCTTCTGATTTTGGTTTTTGTTTGGTGCCTTGATCATAAACCCCAATTTGGGCTTCCTTTTGCATCCCTCTTGCATTTGCATTCATACCATGACTTGTCATGGCATTTTATGCATCCATGTGATTCATTTAACATCTTGAGACATATTGGAAGCATGTTTGATCATTACATTTTGCATTTTCCATGTTGTATGCCATTTGCATTTCAAAACTTTTCATGTATGTTCATGGTTCTTAACTTGCTCCACTTGCATCCATAGGCTTGTATGATCATCCTCATATGTTGTTTCATGTTTGTAGCATCTCATAGCATCATTAACATCATGTATTTGCTTCTGGTTTTGTTTCTCATCATGTCATTTCATCTCATTTTGCATTGCATTGCATTCCTTTCACTAACCTTTCAGGTGGTAAGCAACTTTGAGAGGTGGATTTGCCTTCACTTCTCACATTTTCTTTTCATCTCTTTCTTGCATCCATGCTGCATTTTGTTATGAGTTTGGGATTGAGCTTGCTCATTCTTTTTCTTCTTACTTTCTTTCCTCAAGTGACTTGCCTTCTTCAATGAAGCAAGTTACTTTGCTTCTCCTGATCCTTTCATCTGCTTCCTGGTGGTTCCATTGAAAATTTCTTTCTTAAACTTCACAAACCTTAGGAATAACCAAGCATGAAAATAATTAGGGTTTGATTAGTCCCCCATTAGTTTTACCTTTGTGTCATCTTTGAGTCTTCTCCTCTCATCTCATAATCTGGGACTAAACCCTAAAGGCTTTAAGGCTTTGTGATTAAGCTTATGCCTGCATCCTTCTATTAGGATGGAGTGTATAACTTTAATCCTAAGTGTTAAACCCTTAATGTGTTTAACTCCTTTAATCAATCCATCTTAATAATCATCAAGACATCACACTTGTAACTTGGGCCTTGCATTAGGGTTCTAATTCTTCCTTGATTGGTTAAGAAGGACTAACCCTAATGTTAATGGACAAGTCCCCCTCAAGTTGTCTTACAAACCATAAAACTCACTTCATCATCATATCATTAAATAAAATCCACTTAACCAAAGGCTTGTTTTGTCATGAGTTTAATCCTTAATCGTGGATTAAGTTGAGGAGCTTTCCTCAACTTAAACATTCTCATCTATTATCCTTCTATTAGGATGGTGTAATGAGTCTGTTTAATCCCTGATTATGGCTTAATCTCATTACTCAGCACTAAACAAAAACACCAAAAACATTTAAATAATCACAAGCAGATTAATGATCTTAATCCTACATCATGGTGATTAAGTGTGAGAAGCTGACTTCACACTTAAGGTATTCTCATTACCCCTAAACAGAGGGAGGATGTGATGAGTTTACTAACCCATTGGTTTAGGCTTAAGCTCATTAACTTATGACAAACTTTCAAAAGCAATAAAAGACTGAAAACTCAAAAAACAAACAATAATCGTCTCCTCCGGGATTCTTTTCTCATCACCTTCACTCACGAACGAGAACTTGCTTCTTCCGTCTAATGCAAGACAGTTTGCACCTGAGCCAGACAGGTCATACACTTGAGCATAGACAAGCAAGCAGTTCACAAGTCAATTCATCTTTCAGTCTCTTTGGGTCGAACTACGGTGTTCTGACTTCCTCATTGCACGAGAGGATACGTAGGCATAACTTAACAGTTATCGAACAAAAGTCTCTGTATATTCCCCCTCTTCCAGCTTCATTCTTTTAGCCTCATGATCTTGAGCATTTCATTCCTTTTCTTACACTGACACTGTATATATCACACATCACTTTCTTTTACACTGACACCTGTACATCCTTTTCCAGCTCTCTTTTATACACAAATTGCACTGACACTACCCTTTTAAAACACAAATCTTTTAAGCGTGGATCCCGTCGAGTACGACGGACAATCTGGGTGCTAACACCTTCCCAGGTTGTAACCAACCCCCTTTCTCAGTCTCTCTGGTTTGCAACCGTCTTATCCATATCTTTCTAGGTCTATGCAGCATTACCTTTCCTCCGGGATAAAAATGCCTAGCTGGCGACTCTTTTCATTCCCAGTGAGTTCACTCCTGTGTGTTCTCACATACCTCTTTCGCCGACCGTTCGCGTCTGTACCTTTATTTGGGCCATTTCCCATTTATCGGGAGCGACATTGTTCTTCAATATCCAGCAATTATTGGTATCATATCCCTGACAATTAGAATGATATGCACATCGTGCATTAGGATTGTACCTAGGAGAGGTAACATTAGGATTCTGATGAGGGTCCTTCAAAGTAATGAGTTCCCCTTTCAACAAGTGTTGCAAGGCTTGGGCCAGTGACATGTTGATCTTGGTGAACTGTCTTCTAGGCCTCTGTTGATTGCCCTGTGGTGGCTCTGGTGCTGCAGGAGTAGGATTGGAGATGTGAACTGCACTCACAGATTGGTGACTCATGTTACGACCAGGTTGACCATAAACAGCATTTGACTCTTTTTTCCCACTAGGGGGCTTCTTTGCAGTACTTGATGAAGAAGCACCCACCTGTATTTTGCCACTTCTTATGCCACTTTCTACACGCTCTCCAGTCATTATCAGCTCAGTGAAGTTAGATGATGAGCTTCCAATGAGATGACTATAGAAAGGACCATTCAACGTACTCATGAACATATCCACTAACTCCCTGTCAGTCAAAGGAGGTTGAACTCTACCAGCCAAGTCTCTCCACTTCTGGGCATACTCCTTGAAGTTCTCCTTAGCACCCATGGACATGCTTTGGAGTTGCATGCGAGTAGGTGCTAGATCAGCATTGTATTGGTATTGCCTGTAGAAGGCCTCAGCAAGATCATTCCAATCACGGATGTTGACACTCTCCAATTGATAGTACCATTCCAATTGAGCTCCAGACAAGCTTTCTTGGAAAAAATGAATCCACAGCTTCTTATCAACAGTATGAGGTTGAATCCTCCGGACATAGGACCTTAGATGCAGCTTGGGACATGAGACACCATCATATACTACAAAAGCAGGGACCTTGAAACCAATGGGTATAACCACTCCAGATATCAAACTCAGATCTTCAAAATCCAGCCCAGAAGACTTTTGTAATTCCATAGCATCCATTCTATCCACCAGCATCTTGAACTTATCTTCATTAGGATCATGATAGTAATTTGCTTCAGAATCAGAATCCCCCCATAGTATTATGGAGACTGCCTCCCTCTTTCTCAGACTCTTCAGACTCATAATCTTCAACCTGTTCCTTGGTCTTGACAGAACCTCTGAACCTTCTTCCCATATTGATAAGGCCTCCTGACCTTCTTGCCTTTTTAGTCTTCTTAGCCAGTAGTGTCTTCAATTCATCCTGTCCCTTGGACAAGTTCAGGATCAACTCCTGGAATTGTGCATTCTGTGCCTGGAGATCTTTGACTGTTTGTTCAAGAGCCATTTCTGCTGAAATAAACAGCGAGAAGATAAGATACATGTACATAAGGAACCTGTGATGCAATGATATGGTGTATAAATGCGTATGCAATGTTTTCAAGGACCGCAGGATTTAAATTTGTTTAAACAACAAAAAAGTAAACTTTTATTAGTAATAAATTTGTTTGCCCCTTGGGCTTACAATAAAAATGAAATAAATACAAAAGATGGGGTTTTAAGTCTCCCATGGACGTTTCCTCTTTATGTTGAGGTATGAGTTAAGATTCCGTTCCTCGTGAAGTTGTTTTGTTAGCTCCAGGATTCTTTCTTGACTTGCTTTGTAATGAGTCTCAAAAGTATCCCTTTGCTCCTTCAATTGGATCCAGGACCTCTGTAGCTCTTCCATGTCAGTGGGCATGTCTGGGTGAAGGATGGTATAAGACGTATCCCCTTCAGCAACAGGCTCCATAGTAACTGGCAGGATGGCAGGATATGGCATCATAAGAGTCTGAGCACGAGATCGCACCCATCTGAGATAAGCTTCCATAGGAATAGTGTACTTGGGCTCCAGAGTCTTGCTGTCAACCTTGTTTACTTTTCCCCATGCTCGTATGAACCTTTGACGGTAACCTTGAAGATCGTTGTCGTAGTCAAACACAATACCCTGAATCAACATGTCATGAGGACCATCACTCCGAGCGTAACCAAACTGACGTAGAGCTAAGGAAGGGTTGTAAGTAATGCCCCATCTTATGCCAAGGAGTGGTACATTAGGAAACTCCCCACAATGGTCAATGATAGTAACATTCTCCATAGATCGAGAGCACCAATGAATATCTGAATGAGAGAGTGACATAATCCTCTTGGACCACCTGAACCCTTGTTCGTTCTTCATCACTGATCGAGGAAGGTGAGAAATAAGCCACCTAGATAGTAAAGGTATACAACACATCAGAGTTCCTCGTGCCTTCGTAGTACGGGTATGAAGAGAATGTAAGATGTCTCCAAGCAATGTAGGCACTGGATTATGAGTCAGAAATATGTTGATGGCGTGAACGTCTATGAACTGATCTGGATTGTGGAACAATACTAAGCCATAAATCAACAAGGCTAAGATCTCCTTAAAAGCATCATAGCTCATAGCCTTCAAGAACACTTGAGCCTTATCTATCAACACCTTAGCAAGAATACCCTTAATTCCACTCCTTGTTTCTAGGACAATGTTTGATTTCTTCAAATGTAAGGCTGCAACAATAACTTCAGGTTTAGGCTTTTTTTCCAAGCCTGTGAAGGGTTTCTGATCAAGGACAGGTATACCCAGAAGTTTGGAGAACTCTTCCATTGTAGGAACCAATTGATAGTCAGGGAATGTAAAGCAGTGATGTTTAGGGTCAAAGAACTGAAACAGAAGACTCATCATGTCTTCATTGAACCCTGAAGTGACTAGATCCAGTAAGTGACCATGCCTCTTGAAGAATTAGGAGTTTTCAGAAACCTGAGAGACCAATTCTTTAAGCTTAGAAGGTATTCCTACAAAGTTGATCCGGATAGTATTCCTACGAGCAGAAGCCATGACCTGCAACAAAGAACAAAGAAATCCTTTGGTCCTTGAAATGGTTAGTGAAAATGCTATGCTTATGATGCATGATGGTGCTATGACGTTATGCTCAATCACAAACATATGGCACACACAAACAAGTCACACAATAGCCCTAGGTTTGAAGGCTTGCATGAGGTTTAAAGGTAAGTACCATCCCCTGAAGTTAGTTGGTTCATCATGTCCTATAAAGTAACCAGGTTCTAAGGGATCTCAATATCATTGATCCTTCACAAGGGTGGTTGTTCAGTAGGCAACTTACTTGCCAACCAAAACCCTCCAAGTTTAGAATCTCAATGAGCGTAGTATCGAGTATCAACCAACTTCAGTCTTCACCAAAGCCGATTATCTCACTACTTTTCTAAAGGCCAAGATGGGATAACTAGGGTTCTAAAAGTTAGTTAGTGCATTGACAACATATGGCAGCCTCATATTATCCTCAACTTGACTTAAGGAACATAAGCACCAACCAAGAAGTCACACTAACTATGGCCACCAGATCAACCATATCGGTATACGCCGTAAAGTTTCCTTGGTCTATTACCATTTACCTAAGGTACACTAGATCCAGGTTAGGATCTTTCACACATAAGAGCACCCAACAGATAAGTATAAAGCAAACAAAGCAAACAATTTAAGTGATCTAATTCCTAAGGGTACCCCTTTTTTATTAAATCCCCAGCAGAGTCGCCAGTTCTGTAACACGGTGGGAGAACTGACTTTAGTTAAATGTTGCGGATAGCAAGAGTCGCCACCGACTTTTATTTTATCCAAAAGGAAAGGGCATAAAAGAACAGGAAAGGCCTTAAAAGATTTTTGAGTTCGGGGGGTAGGTTATGTAAAGGGAAGGTGTTAGCACCCTTTACATCCATGGTTATCCATGGGCTCTTAGTTACTTAGCTCACTTTAAATTGTTTTGAGAAGTTTAGTGTGTATTTGAAAAATTCTCTAAGTACTTTATAATGATCCTTGTATGGATATATATAAAGACTTTGTTTTGAAAATTTGTTTGAAAATGTGAAGTGTAATGAAGTAATTTGATGAAAAGTGAGCAAGTACTTAAGAGGAACCTACCCTAATTTGAATCTTTACTGTTCTTAAATGTTCTTTCAATGGTAAGACTATCCCTATTATTAAGGAATAGGTAGTCATTACCTTGGATGTTGTAAGGGACATATGAAGGGTCATCTGTGTTTAGGAAACTGTAAGGTGTCTTAGCAATACGAAGGGACTTATCATCTTTTATTCGAAAGGGACAAGATCATTTACGAAGGCAACCTCGAAGGGACTTGATCTTATAATCGTAAAGGGACTTGATGATATTTTAAGATAAGGAACTTTGCTTTTAGACACCTTACTTGACCTTTTTGTTTAGGCAACATGAGGGATATCCTTAAGAAGTGAGATGGCGATCAAAGATCGACTTACGTGTGTGCGTGTACAAGTTCATATATTTATCTTATAATTAGTGATTCTAAATTAGTTTTACAATACAAACATGTTATCACTCCCTATTTTACTAACCATAGCAATATATTTATAAATAAATAAACAATAAAATACTACAACTATTACAATGCTTTCACAGTTACATAAAAATAGAAACAATTTAAATAATTTATATAATAAAATAATAAACATAAACAATAAATAAAAGGGTTAGTAATAAAATAATGATGAAAGGTTAGCACAAAATATAAAATATATACAAGCTACTTAAAATTAAATAAACATTTTTTAGAATTTTTTGCTATGAAAATAGAATAATAAAGATAATAATAATAAATCATATATTAATTTATTTACAAAATAAAACATGATTAATGATTTGATTATGTATATTAGAAATATTTATTAAGTATATTAGTTAAACAAAAATAATTAAAGTGAGAAAATAAAATTTTAAAAGAAATTAGTGTTTTTAGAAATTAGAAAATAAATTAGGGTTAAGGATAATTAGGGTTTTGATTATATATAAAAAAAATATTAGGGTTTCTAATTTAATTTACAATATTAATTTAATAATTAAATAAATATATACATATTAATAAATATTATTAAAAACATATAAAGAAATAGATATATTAATTTAGGTTTTGAGAAAATAATATAAGTTTTAAAAGAAAAAAAATGATTTATATATTGTTTAGAAATTATTTAAATTGAGTTAAAGAATAAAATAAAATAAAATAGCAAAAATAAATAGAACAAAAACATAAAAAAAACAGGACCTGGGATTTGAACCCAAGTCCTTTACTTGAACAATCAACAGCACAACCACTGGGCCATTGCAATGCAGCTGATAGCCATCCCCTTCAAGTTTGTTTTGTTGTTGTTCTGGAAAATAAAACAAATCAAGCAAAAAAAATGCATTTGGCTGTTTTCGAACCCAAGCCCTTTAGTTCATCATACGCACACCAAAACCAACTGAGCTACGCGCTCGTTTGTGAAATAATATAAGAACTAAATAATAAAATATTATGTTTCATATTTGAATTTCTTCTGCGCGCCAAGACTTCATCTTCAACCTCTGGCTCTGCGCATTTACCTGCGAATTTTTCCACGAACTTTCCTGCAAAATTTCAAATGGCAGGTAATCCTACGAAACTCAAACATCATCATTCATGTAAAATTTTGTCAAATTGAACACACAAACACAATCTAGAGGTCATTTAAGATTGATCTATGGTCTTAGAATTTTTTTATACTCATTTAATCACGAAACCCTAAATTGAAGGTCAAGAACCCTAAAATGGCATCACTCGATTCAGCCACGGTTTCCTCAATTGAACTGCCCAGAATTCATCACAAACCTTCATTGAACACAAATCACTAAACAAAATTCATTAATAACATGTAAATGATCATAAACGAAAAAATCAAAAAAATGATGAAAAGTTGGATTCGGATTATGCGAATGGAGGTGTTTTAGGTGTTGTTTATGATCCAAATATGTTCAATAGACATCATAGAACACATTGCAATGCTTAAAACTCTTTGAAATCCCCTCTACCTTGGAATCCGAATTGGAGTTTTTTGAAGGATTTTGTGAAGTTTGAACAATGTGTAAGAGGCTGGGAATTCGTGGCTTTGGCTTGTCCTTGTGTTGTATATATATGATACAATGAAATTAGGTCAAAAGATTGCACAAAACTATGGACTTTTGGACTTTGAAAGATTGAAAAATATTTGATTTTAAAACTTAAAATATCTTGATCTAGCCTTGCTATTTTAGGATGATCCTCATTATTCTTGTATCAATCAAGTCCAAATATGATTTAAGACTTTCTAGAAACCAAATCAATTTAAATATCCCTTATTTTATATTTTATTTGAATTTAAAATGATTTTTAATATAAAAAATCATAATAAATAAAAATAAAATGAATAAAATTATGAATAAATCAATTTAATTTCGTGCATGATGTCATGGAACTAATTGGATCACAAAAAAGCAAGCCCATTTGGTGAATTATGGTTTTAAGACCCCATTTGCTTCATAAACCTCTCAAAAATTTCCCAACTTTGCAAGGGCACAAATCCTTCAATTTTAATGCTATGAAGGTGTTCTTAGACATTTTGGAAAGCTTAAATATTCCTCTAACCAACCCCTTTGGTCTCATGTCCATATCTTTATCATTCTCAAGTTATGCTCTTTGGAAGTTGTTGACTTTTAAAAGGACCTATAATGTCTTAGCTCATACCTTCCAAATGAAGCATTTTTGGACTTGGCTTGTGAGTCACAAAGTTGTAGAGAATTCAATTTCCTTCAAAATGAGCTTTGGATGGAAAAAAATTGACGAAGCATGTGAAAGTTATGGCTGGTCAAAGTTCAGTTGACTTTTCCTGTGAAAACCCTAATTTAGAAACTCCTGATTCTTGATGATCTGAAATCTCCTTGATGAATCATGATCAACCCTTGATCAAATGATGAATTTTACCTCATATACTTGATGTTGGCAAAAAATCAGGAAGTTTGACTTTGGTTTGACCACAGTTGACCTCAGTTTGACTTTTTAACTACTTTGACTGATTTTAACCTATCTGATCATCTGACTGAGCAAATCTTTTGGGAAAGTCTTGAAACTTGACATGGGGATTCTTGAACACATATAGGATGCTATGAAGCTCACTTGAAGTCTTGGAAGTCCATTTAGCCTGATGAAAGTCAAAACCCTAGTTTAGGATGCCTTACTTAGGAGGATGCATTGTCCGAGGGAATTGCCAAACTGTCTGACTAATTGTGAACTTTGTGAACCTCATGAAATGTTTTGTGAACTTTGTGAACCTCTTGAGACACAATGCATTGTCTTGTGGAGGGAAAATTTTGGGTTGCAACACCGACGAACCAAGATAAATTTTATGTGGTCTTTATTCGTCACACCTCAGCTATGGCTTGTTCCTCTCCTTAATTCGCGACTCTATCTCGACCATTGAGTTGTTTCGAATTGGATTGCTCGTTGATGATTCCCAGTGAGTTTTTTAACGAACGATTTGTTCTCACTTCTTCTGTTTGGTTCTTTGAGGTCTGAATGTTGTTGTTGCAAGGTTTTTCTTCTCCTTCGTTGATTGGGTCGTTGTGAAAGTTTTTGTTCTTGCATGCTTGATGTGTTAGGATCTTGATGAAGATTGAAGAACGGTTCATGAATAATGTGATGATGATGGTGCCGCGAAGTTGATGATTAGAGAAAACTCAGATTCGAGAGGGTTTTGGAGTCGATTTCGAGATTCACGAGATTTTCTGTTAAGTTATTTTATCTGAGTTTTGATTCTTGTTAATGAACGATGTCGCGACGAACTGATATTGCGCGATTTATTTTGTCGCAGGATCATTGATTCTTTTTTTTGGAAATAATGAAACTTTTATTACCAAAACTGATAAATCACCAAATACAAACAATCATAAATCTAAGATTAGGTGAGCAACATGCTCCCTCATCTTTGGTTTCAACCATAACCTATGAATCACACTATTAATCACTACTTGACTTATATTTGTTCTATTATATTGGTTATTCATTACACTATGATTGTTATGCTTCCAACAATTATAAACAGTCTCTGTGAAAGATGTTTTCAAAGCCAAAGCTCTCTTACTCTTGTTTTTACATTGCTGCAAAACCCAATCTAATTCCTCAGACCACTGTTTTGGCTTTCTCTCAATTTTCATCCATCAGAAAACTTCAGCCCATATCTGGTTCATTTCTTTACATTGGAATAACAGGTGCTCCAGATTTTCATCGTCCCTACAAAACACACATTTCTGATTATCAACAAAACCCATTTGGTGCATACGGTCTTTGGTTGCCAAACGATTGCTACAAGCAAGCCAAAGGATAAACCTAGCTCTAGGTGTTGCCCAGTTGTCATACAACACTTTCTTCCATGGGACATGCTCATTGTTTTCAATTAGCTCCTTATACACTCGCCTTTTATTGAAATTTCCTTCATGCCTTTCCCTGTTCCATTCTACCATATCAGTAAATGCTTCTCTTTGGTTTTGGATGGCCCTTAGAATCCAAGAACATGTTCGCTTAATTCGTACATCCATAATATCCTCCTGCTTATTATAGTCACTGTGAATCCACTTAATCCATAATTTATCCCTTTTCCTATGCAAATCCCAAAGCAGGTTCATCATTTGAGCTTTGTTCCATATCTCCAGATTCTACATGTTTAAGCCTCCTTGGTTCTTAGGTTGGCAAGTTTTCTTCCAAGACATAGGTGTATTTCTTCTTATAGTGCCCTTACTTGTCCATAAAATGGATCTACAATGAGCATCAATTTTCCTGATCACTTGTTTTGAGAGAGGGATACAAGTGATCCAAAAATTGGTTATAACTTTCAGCATACTTCTGATTAATTAAACTCTTCCTGCATAGCTGAGTAACTTTGCACTCCATTGGTTTATCTTGCTGGTAATCTTTTCAATCAGACAAATGCATTGACTAAATTTGAGTCTTTTACATGACAGGGGTATGCCAAGATACCTGAAAGGTAGTTTTCCCTCTCCATAAGTAGTCTTCTGCGTAATGGCTTGCTTATCCTGATTCTCTACTCTACCTGTATAGACCTTACACTTGGCAGGATTCACATATAACTCTGTAGATTTAGAGAACTCATCCATAATTTACATCAAAATCTCCACTAATTTAATATCTCCTCTACTGAAGAGCAGTAAATCACCAGCAAAGCTTATAGCCACCAGTTTCATTCTTTCACACTTGGAATGAAAATTGAAATCATGTCTTTGCTCCACTTTCATCAGCTTCCTATTCAAATATTCCATAATCACTACAAACAGCAGAGGGGATATGGGGTCCCCCTGTCTAAGACCTCTCTTTGCCTCAATACTCTTAGTATAGGTCCCATTAATATTAATCTTGTCAGAGACAGTTGTCACTGCAGTCATAATACATTACACAAATTGGTTGGGAAAACTAATATCCTTTAGGATAACTTCCAGGGCTCTCCAGTCCACAATGTCATAGGCCTTACTTATTTCCATCTGAATCATACATCTTGGCACTCCATGCTTTCTAGAATAGCCTTTGATATGCTCATATGCCAATAGAACATGATCCTGAATCTTTTGTTTTGGGACAAAAGCTGCTTGGTTCTTGCTGATAATGCTTCCCAACACATTGTTCATTCTTTAAGCCATAATTTTGGATATGATTTTGTAAAGGGTTGAGAAGAGAGCAATGGGTATGTAATCCTTTATAGTCTTAACATCTTATGACTTAGGGATGAGAGTCACAATAGTTTCATTAACAGGCAAATACATTCTTCCTTCTTCAAAAAACTCTCTTACTGCATCATTAACATCTTTCTTTATTGTGTTCCAAGTTTCCTTGAAAAACTTAGCACCAAACCCATCTGCTCCTGGAGCTTTCAGATCTCCAATATTCTTCAAAGCATTTTGAATCTCCTCCTCACTTACAATTTTGATGAGCTCTCTTCTTTGTTCATTGTTCAATTGCTTTCATCTTCTCATTGCCACAATATCAATACTTTCCATCTTATCCTCGGCTTTTCCCATATGACTTTGATAGAATTTCACCACCTCTTTTTCAATCTCTTATTGAGTAGTGAGGCTCTTACCATCTTCTTGGTTTAACTGGTTTATCTTGGAATGTTTTTGTTTTTGTTTCAGGATAGCAAAGAAATGGGCAGAATTACTATCTCATTGCTTTATCTAGTCAACTTTAGCTCTTTGTCTCAAATTCTCTACATCAATATCATTCAGTTGGAGTAGTTTGTCAGTGCAATCTCTAACTTTTCTGATCAAATCTCTGTTCATTTTATCTTGTCTAAGTTGAGCATGAGCTTCCTCCAGATTCTTCCTAGCCTCATTAATTTGTTCTTTCATATTTTTCATAGGTTTGCTAATTTTTATGATGGGGCCTTGCATCCTCAGGAGTTTCTTCCAAACAACATTCATAGGATCACCCGATTCAGGGTTTCCAAGACACAGTGCAGAAAGATTGGAATAGAACAACCTATGGAGGATCATTGATTCTTGAATTTGCAGATTATTGAAAGTGGTTGAAGGATGATAAAGCTAGTGAACATTGATGGTGAGAGTTAACGAAGAAGATTTGTTTGCAGAAGGTATTAAAGATTCAGAGAGATTGAAGGGGTTGATGAAATATTGGTGATAGGAGTTCAATATTGAAGATGAAGAGTGTTAAAGAGTTGATTCTGCAATATATTGATGAAAATGGTGAATGGTGGTGATGATTAAGATGGATCGAGGAAAAAAAAGTTTCTGTTAATTGAAGATGGAGAATCAAGGTTGCAGAGAGATCCCTCTTTTTTTTCCTGTAATATTCTGTTCAGTTTTCTGTTATTTCTATTATGGTTTTCTCATCAGTTTTGCAACTGAATTCTGCATTTTCTTTTTTGATTTTTTGTGTTAGAGATTGAGGTTTTGTGATTGAAAAATTGAGATGAAGAAGGACCCTCCCCTGATTTTTCTGCACTCGTTTGTTATATATTTTTCTGTTGAATTTTTGGTTAAGACCCTGTGTTTACTCAATTTCTGAGTTGTATTTTCTTCATGTACCTGCCTTTTTCTATGCGTTTTTTCTATGTTCTTCTCCATGTACCTGCTTTTTTTACTTCATTTATTGTGCAGGCAGAAAGTTAACGATTTTGGGCCTCACATTTTCTTAATGATGTTTTTTATGGTCAAAGTTAATAATGAAATCAATGTGGATTAAAATGGTAAAATGGATTAGTAAATTGAAGTGGAGTCAAAAATTAATAATGGACTTAAAATTATTGTTAAAAAGGATGATGGGCTTTTGGTACAACAAAGAAATGGTTCATGGTTTCAATGAACACAAAAATGTGTAATGGGCTTGAATTTTAAACATCAAAGTGGCTACTTGGTAAAGATGATTTATAGCATGACATGACTTAAATGGATAGTTAATATCGGTGAAATTCGGATTTGGGATTTGTTAATGGATGTAGATATGATAAAAAATGATTCACGGTATAAAACAAGAACTTTATACCTAGCAAGACTTGGATAAAAAATGGATATTTGAAATAGGTTTGAAAGGAGATTTCAAGACAAATGGACAATTAAATTCGAAATAAATAAACGATTTTGATGGACTTGTATCTCAAATCTCAAGTGTTTCTCCTGACCATATCCTCATGCCTTCAATCCATATCAAACTTACAATCCAAAGTAAAATGTATTCTCCGCTAATCCCTAACTACAATCAATAAACCATGTATCTTGAGTCGTGAGCAATAATCAACTGATAAGACATTAGCGCATTGAGGACTCCTCAAAACATATTCTTGAAACCCTCGTCTTATGATCTCCAATTGATGAATACTGAACAAACTCAATTATGATGAGCCACAAACCCTAATCTTCTTCTTGATATCCATATTAAATAAGGATAGTTCATAATGTGAAGAATCAACAACCTTTGCACAAAAGCCCTCTCAATTGAAATCCATGACACTTGATGCCTTTGAGAAATCTTTTGGAGAAAATAAACCTGATGTTTTGATAGGAAAATATCCATGATATTGGAAACTCAACCTTTGCCCTAATCTCACGTGTAATAGAAAGATAAATCCCATTCGAATAAAAAATCCAAATCACCAGGAAATGCTTCGATCCCATGCCTTAGGAGCCAATGAAATGCATGATCGTGAATGTTAATGACCTAGTGGGAAATGCAGATGAATATGAACCATAAGTCAGTTAAGGTAATAAATTAGAGGGAAAATTTTGGGGTGTTATAGCTACCCCTATTCAATCATCTGTAGACCTGAATGGATGATAGCAATGGCTTTCAGATGTTCAAGGTATGGAGGGATTGAATACCCGAATAAACCAAAAAATTTGCACTCTCCGGGAAAATAAAATAAATTGTAAGAATGTCATTCTTGGATGACAACTCAAAATATGGTCCTCGAATCTAACACGGAACCATCCTTGAATGGAAACGCAACAGTGTACCGACCTCGGTCGATAACCAGAAACAACAAAGACTGACCTCAGACAGACTTTGCAAAAGAGACATACTGACCTCAATCAATATACTCCAAATGGTCAACCGTCCTAGAATGATATCCAGAACAACAAGACCAGCCTCGAAAGGACTTGAAGAAGATAATGTCATCCTCGAATGGCAACTCACAAAAGAACCTCGGATCTAACATGAAACAATCCTTGAATGGAAACGCAATGGTATTCAGACGTTCAAGGTATGGAGGGATTGAATATTCGAATAAACCAGAAAACTTGCACTCAGTGGGAAGTAAAATAACCCGACTTTCAAAGGGAGCCATGATACGAGACCAAGCCGAAGGTGGACTCAAAAAAGTAAGGTTATGTTGAAGGTAGAATTACGATAAGATTTGAGATCAAGCCGAAGGTGAACTCGAAAAAGTAAGACCAAGCCGAAGGTGGACTTACAAAGAATGAGACTAAGCCAAAGGTAGACTCAAACAAAGGTACGAGACCAAGCCGGAGGTGGAATCGTAAACGTAAGGCTAAACCGAAGGTAGACTTATGATAAGATTCGAGGACAAGTCGAAGGTGAAATCGGAAAAGTAAGACCAAGTCGAAGGTGGACTTACAAAGAATGGGACTAAGCCGAAGGTAGACTCAAACAAAGATACGAAACCAAGCCGAAGGTGGAATCATAAACGTAAGACTAAGCCAAAGGTAAACTTACGAAAGATTCAAGAACAAGCCGAAGGTGAACTCAAAAAAGTAAGACCAAGTCGAAGGTGAACTTACACAGAATGAGACTAAGCCGAAGGTAGACTCAAACAAAGATACGAAACCAAGTCGGAGGTGGAATCATGAATGTAAGACTAAGCCGAAGGTAAACTTATGAAAGATTTGAGAACAAGTCGAAGGTGAACTCGAAAAAGTAAGACCAAGCCGAAGGTGGACTTACACAGAATGAGACTAAGCCAAAGGTAGACTCAAACAAAGATACGAAACCAAGCCGATGGTGGAATCGTAAACGTAAGACTAAGTCGAAGGTAGACTTACGAAAGATTCGAGAACAAGCCGAAGGTGAACTCGAAAAAGTAAGACCAAGTCGAAGGTAGACTTACACGGAATGAGACTAAGCCGAAGGTAGACTCAAACAATACGAAACCAAGCCGAAGGTGGAATCATAAACGTAAGACTAAGCCGAAGGTAAGCTTACGAAAGATTCGAGAACAAGCTGAAGGTGAACTCAAAAAAGGTAAGACCCATCTGAAGGGGGACTTATAAAGAATGTCATAAAAGATGCCTCTGCATGGGACAACAAGTATCTGAGGGAAATATCAACATATCCATGATCCATTGATTACTTTCAATTATATCCGGGAACATATTGGGTATCCTCTGTGGGGATACTTCAATCTGGTTGAAGAACAATGCTCTGGGCTTTTGTAACAAACACCCAAAATTAGCCCATGTTTCCTATGCATATGTTTGAATTTTTCCATGGCGTAATGCTCCAGGACGATGGAATGCTACGCTTTTTGAGGATGCAAAAGTAAAGATGATTACTAAATGCAAATGCAAAGGGATCTCCTGATGAGAAGATAACAGACATCCCAAGTGGCTTTACTGGGGAAGAAATAATCACTGAATTTATGTAATGACTCCCTGTAGGGAAAAGCAACTATGCGGGGAATAGTGTCAATGATACACTGGCTCTGAACTGCCACCTTGCCAAAAATAAATTGGACTTTGCAAAATCGGAGAACGTTGATCCTGCTGGGGATGAACTTGATCTGGGGAGGTACGCCACCCATAAGAACTCCGTCGGGGAAATAACAACCTTCTGAATCGGCTGGGGAAAAAGATTTGTTGATGCTCTGCTGAG
Source organism: Lathyrus aphaca (assembly GCA_963966055.1). Lineage (NCBI taxonomy): Eukaryota > Viridiplantae > Streptophyta > Magnoliopsida > Fabales > Fabaceae > Lathyrus > Lathyrus aphaca. The sequence goes on from OZ014520.1 coordinate 88,892,366, forward strand.
GAGAAACCTGTTGGGGAGCTTCTCAGACACAAAGTCCTATGTTGTGGAAGAGACACCAATGATGACTGAACTTCGGTTGGCAACTTCATTGGGGAAACTGCGAGCAATGTTGTGCAAGAAGGACAACCATCTGACTTCTCACTATCTTCACCACTGCTAGGGAATAATGAATCTTCATGTACTGCTAGGGATAAGAAGACTCTGTTGGGGGATACTCCTTCGTTGAAGGAAAACTCTCTACTTGGGGAGAACATCATCAGCCTTATATTGTTATGTTGGGGAAGCTTTCAATCTTCAACTATACTGGGGATGATGGAGAATGTCAATGAGAAGGCTTCTTGCTGAAGACAAGAGTTTTAGTCGCCTCCCGCTGGGGATGAGAGATATAAAGCATCTCATGCTAGGGATGAGAGATATGAAGTGTTTCATGCTAGGGATTAGGGATATGAGGCGTCTTAATAATGATACCATCTTCCAAGGAAATACCACCCATCTTCTTGTTGCCCTGTTGGAGGAAAGATAGTCTGATGAGACTTGTTGAGGAATCATGATTAATGAAGCATGCTGAGGAAAAAGCTCATTGATGCCTTGTGATTGCAATGGCTTTGTTTCCAGCCTCTGGGTTAATCGACTGCTAATTGATCATGAGTGAATAATGGTTCCTTGTAATTTTCAACTCGCCTCAGACTAAGGTCCATCGGAAGAAAATGTCTCAAGAGGATTTTACAGAAAACCTGGCATCCGAGATGCCTCAGTGTCTTCCAACTCATGGAGAGATTCGTCGGATCTCAAAATAACTGCCCCAGACTGCATGGTCTATGAAAGAATTTTCCTTGCGAGGATTCATAAAAAACCTCATATCACTGTGAGATATTCTGCCCCTGTATTCCGAGCCTTGGGTAGGTGCTTCTGATTGATCGTCTTTGGGAGAGAGTAACTTTCAGTGCTCTTGGGGTGGCCTTCCCCAGTATGAGCCTTTGAGTAGTTTCGTCCCTGAATGACTGATCTTCGAGTGAATACCCAGACCAATTATTCTTGGAGAGATTTAAATCTCGAAGTGATTGCCCCAGTTTGGCTTAGATTTGAAGAGATTGATCGACGTAACTGTCCCGGATTGGCTACACCTGAACATAACAGGTTGAGAAAGTCCCTACTCAAAAGAGATTCTTGGAAAATTTCATCTTCATATGTTTGTCCTTCGAAAGTTTCAGACTTCTTAACTTGGAATGATTAAGCTTCTGGACTGAGATTCCATATGTGAACTCCTATGATGTCAAACAAATGTATACAAGCAGAAAATGTTTATTTTGAGAATGAAAATTATAATGCAACACGCATGTTAATCTTGAAGTTTTACTGAAAAAGATATCGCAAACCCTTGAGAGTGAATCACTGGTTAAGCTATTGATTTTTTATGAAAGCATGTACATGCAACACTAACAAAGATCTTTTAGCACAACTCAAAGGAGTTAGGAACATGGTCTCGTGGTAGTACGCTCTCAAAATAACTCTGTTTCAGTTAGGACTTTTGAGGGTTGTATCGTGACATGGTTCACGGTTATAAAAACAAAGGATATAGACTCGAAGTTTATAGGTACCCACCCCTCTTCGTGATGTCCTCCTTTCTTATGTTCAACTAGCTTTCACAGGCGCTCACCTTTCAAAAAGGGTTTTGTGATGGTTGAGGAACCATTGACACTAACAGTTTAAGCACCAATCAGGTTGTTGTTGGGAGTCAGTCACCCCTATTGTCTTTTGTGTCTGTATCACATGACTTTGTTCTTGTTTAAGGATCTTTCTTGTGTAATCCTTTTCGTCTTCCACTTTTTCATTCTTATAATTATCCCTAACTTTTTCATGGACTGATTCTTGTGAATCTTTGATTGTGAAATCCAGTGGGATGCCCTAATTTTTGCCTAAGTCGCTTGTTTTCAAGTTTCGACTTAGCGGGCTTTTTCATTTTTCTTCTTCTTTCGATTCTCTTTTTTTGAAAAAATCGTGTGACACTGGTTGTATTGATTGTTTGAAAGGGTCGTAACTGTCTCACTTTTCAGTTGATGAGGAATACCATTATGGTTTTCGATCTTTGGACCTTTTGATTGGGATAACCATTGTGGTTTTCGGTTTTTGAACCTCTTGATTGGGAAAACCGTTGTGGTTTCTGGTCTTTAGACCTCTTAATTTGCTACAATGAAAGGTATTGGATCCTCATATATACACTCCTTTTGAAATTTGAACGCTTGGTCAAACTAACTGATGCCCACCCTTCCCCTGGGTTATGTGTTAGGGTTTTTTCATGCAAAAAAAACTCCTACTTCAAGGCTCAAATGGGTTAGCGAGGGTTTATCTCCCTTATATCTCCAATGTTTAGGATTTGAAACAATTATTGTACATCGTCAACAGGGTCTTTTTCAAAAGAAAACAATTAGAGGTTTTTGCGTTTTCATTTCGTCATCCTCCCTTGAGAGTTTAAGCGAAATAGTTGGTATTGCAATGCACATACACAAAATCATGAGTAAATATGAATGGATTACTTCAAGAAAAACATGTGCGTGCTATTATGATTATCATTCAAAAACAAATAAGTTTCATGCATGCATACAAATGTTTAAACAAACAATAGAAACTACAAATGAAAATGCAGTAAAGAAGCTGAACATTGTCGTCATTGAGGAGACTTGACTCCGTTTGGACTTATTGCTTCTGAAGACGCCCTTGCAAACTAGGAGGTTAATTTGATGAGGATATTCCAATGTACTGGCGGACTTTCTGGCATGATGACCTTTGAGCCGATCAAATTTTTGCACCTTGTGCTTGAACACATCGTCTTTGTCACTTGCATGTCTAAATGCCCCTGAGTGGTACTTGCATCTAGCATTCATATTGTGGTTGCCATTATTGAGGAGGTATGACTCCGTCTGGACTTATTGTTCTCGGAGACTTTCAGCAGTCTGGATGTTCATTCTATTACTATTTGGTGCCATATTCCCATCTTTTCCTGGCGTGGACACAATAGTCTTGGAGTCAACCAAATTTGCGGCCTCGTCTTCACCTCTGCCCCTGAAAGACTTGCAATCTTCATTTAAACGCCCAGGTGCTCCAGAATGGTAGTCATATTTGGCATTGAAACCCCAAAGGAAGCTTTGTCGGAGATGATCCTGATGTTACTAGCTTAACTAGCCTGAATTTGAGCAAGTGAGGAAATTTGTTGCGCGTACGACATCGGAACATGATCAAACTTCTTCTTAAGCTGCTCTGGCCTTTACCCATATTCTCTAATCCTAGGACTCTCTTGGGAAACTGAGGTTGGATGCTGACAAACAACACCTGGATGGAAGAGATTGATAAATAAAGTAAATAAATAAGGTTTCTCGCAAAGATCTCGTGTGATCTCCTTCCTACGTATCTCCATTAACTAATGGAGAATCAGAGCGACATATTTCCCCTTACTAGGGATGAAAATAACTTTATTTCCTTAACAATGCATTCAGGATTTCATACCCAAGCTCATCTGAGTCTTCATCTATCATGAATTGCCCCGCTAGGTCTTCATTTTGATTACCTCCGCCCAGAGTTGTTCCAAATCCATACCTTGATAATTGTGATTCAAGTTGGCCATTTTGATGAGAAACCAGGTCAATATAAGAATTTGTTTCTGAACACCTATCATGAATGCAAGGATGTATGCAAATGCCAAGTTCGGTTATTTCCCAGGAATATATCTGCTTTGATTCAAGTTTTGATGCTCAAGAAATCCAATGACCTGATTCAAATATGCGATCCTCGGAAATAACTGAACATGTGTGTTGGAATGCTATGATGCCATGTATGCAGCAGGCATGTGATTAATGGTCTGATGTTGGTGCTGATGTTAAGTAGTGAACTAAGTGTCTGTGGAGAGCCATAATAACAATATCGTCTCTATGTAGAAATCCCAGAATTCAAAACCAATGACCATATAGAATCGGATCATATCACAAAATAACACTGACAAAATGGGTATGTTGAAAGTTTAGGGTTCCTGCAAACCTGTAAACCCCTCCCAATCTCATGGGTATGCTACCTCGGGTCAACATCACGGACTCTCAAAACCGAGCAACAATAATACGTTCACCATTTCCGAGAAATGGCTCATGACCAAATCAGGGAATCAGTTTAGCATTATGTGTTACTCAGGGAGGTCTCAACTGAGTCCGGGAAAAACAAGCATCCCTCATAAGTTCCCAGCTTCGAGCACTGAATCAAGAAACAATAGTACATTCAGCCATTGGGATACAGTACTATCGACATACGAACAGTTTGCTTTAACTGGGTTCCTATAAGAGAACCAGGCCATCTTATGTGAATTCCCAGTGGGCCCTCGAATGCAAGTGGGTTTGCCAACAAATGTGGTTTGCCACTGTCATCACTAGAGAGGGTTTTTTCCACTAAGGTCCTCGATGATCGATCACCAGATGCACATAGCTATCAAGGTCGTACCCTGAAGTGGAGGAAATCCCCACACATAATAGTTTCAAGACGGTCGCAGTCTGGGTGTGGAACACATTGCCACTTATCATGGTGAAATACCATGGAAGTACATTGTTTGTCCATGCTAGTCCTATGGTGCATTCAAGTCGGGTATTTGGCTTATCTCACAGTAACCCCATCCCACAGAAAAAAAGCCAAACCACGACACTTAATGCCTTTGAGAAATCTTTTGGAGAAAATAAACCTGATGCTTTGATAGGAAAATACCCATGATATTGGAAACTCAGCCTTTGCCCTAATCTCACGTGTAATAGCAAGATAAATCCCATTCTAATTAAAAAAATCCAAATCACCAGGAAATGCTTCGATCCCATGCCTTAGGAGCCAATGAAATGCATGATCGTGAATGTTAATGACCTAGTGGGAAATGCAGATGAATGTGAACCATAAGCCAGTTAAGGTAATAAATTAGAGGGCAAATTTTGGGGTGTTACACCTTTTTTCGGGGATTTGTTCATTTTGGGAGAATCCTCCAGGATCATTTTGCTATCCTTGGTGTACTCAAACATCCACCCTTTTTTTATTAGTCATTCAATTTCATTCTTCACCTGAATGCAATAGTTTGTGTTGTGGTTTTGACTCTTATGGAAATAGTAGTATCTAGACTTGTTAGTCTGTGCAAATTCCCTTACCAAGTATATGTTTTTTTTAAACCTGACATCCTTAAACTCAGTGTCGGCACACTTCTTCAAAATTTTATCCCTTGTGGTGTTCAAGGGAGTATATGCATCGAACTTTAGGAAAGGTCTGCACTTGTTCTCTTTCTTAGACCGTTCAAAATATTTATTTGATAGTCGTTCGAATCCCATATTTCCTAGAACTTGGCTTCCTCCATTGGCCTTTACTGTTTTTTTCACAATTGATGTAGGGTTGCACCCTAACCAATAAATCCTTCAAATTGTGCTCCTTCTTGCTCTTAAACTTCTCCTAAAATGCATAGTATGGCATGAGGACCTTATCGAAAATGCAACATTTTAGACTCTCATTTTAGCCTCCAGGATCTCCTTCTTACATTGAGTGACTCCACTAAGCACAACCATGATGGTTGATTTCCTCTTCCTGGTAGTGAAATGAGCATTAAAATATTCACACATATCAGACTAGGAATCTATGCTCTCGTTTGGAAATGACTTGTACTAAATTAGGGTTGATTCAATGCTCTCATTTAGAAATGACTTGTACTAAGTTAGGACTGATTCAATTATATTTAATGCAAAAAGTTTTCACTTTACGTCTCTATCAACATGGTAGTAGTCCATTTGATGGTCCAAATGCTCGACATGCTCATCCAGATCTCCAGTTCCGTTATAACTTTGGAGTTTTTTAGGCTTCTCCAATGATCTTGGGATCCCACTTTCCAAGATATGAGTTGACAAGGGGTTCTTATTCCACGACTCAGTGTAACCATCTTCTTTGTATCTTTATCTCTTCATAGGCAGCGAACTTCGGGAGGAATGTACCAATCCCTCCATCCTTCAGGATTGGGGGAAGGAGTATGATGCATGTGTCGTCGTCGGCTTAGAAAATTCTATACCTCTTATGGATCCTTTCTTGGCTCAAGGGTGGCTGTTTACGTGAAGCTGCCTTTTGCATAATGTTTTTTTTCCAGGTTGGTGTTGTGCAGACTTTCTTCGATCAGAGTTAGTATGTCTAACAAGGCCTGCAAGTTTTACCGCTGAACCATTTGACACATTGTTCAACAATTTATTATCTTATTGCATGCCGAGATTATCCTGCAAGAGCTGAAATTTGGGGAGTGCATCTTGTTCAGACACAAAATGCGAGAACGTAGGTCTGAAGTAAAGTTCACCTAAGTGAAATTGTGGAGTAGATCGGAGGAATGGAAGAAGTTGTGAAGTTCCTTGATTTGCCATAGGTTTGGTAGAATTTAATGGTGAAGGAATAAATGGAGCAGTTATTAAAATTTTATTATTCGTCCATTAAGAAGGAGGTAGAGGATTTCTAACCGCTTACGTGGTTGTAACAACTTATTGTTGAATGATATACCGAGTAGTTTTTGAAGTTGTTATTGTTTAATAAATATGATGGAAGAGAGCTTGAGTTTAAATTCAATGGAATCGATCGAGATAAAAAGATATGCGCTTCGATCAAAGGAGATTTGAATTTCTGCAAGATCGAGAAATAATGGATCTGGAGAGAAAGAAAAAGTTGATTCCCATTGACGATACCATTGGTCTACTCTAGAACTCGGTAGTGATCGAAGATGATGAATTCCAGATTGATCGTTCCTGGTGATCAGAACCTTATGTGGACCACTGATGTAACATCCTTTCTACCCTATCACAATTATAATACATTTTAATCGCAAAATCAGAGTTTCCTCATAAAAAGGGTATAACATTTACTAATTCACTCATAAACCTCATATTGAGTCATGTCCCGTAAAATGTGTTACAAAATCCAAATCATCAATTATAATATTAAACAATTATGCAGTGGAAACAAAACATCGTCTTTCATCTTTAATAAAAAGAAACCTCATATATTTTTCCAAAACATCATTTAAATCAACTATAATCAAAAGAAACAACACCTTAATTCAAATAAACAAAAAAACTCAAGTGAAACTCATCCCGATGTTACTGGACATAGAGCACCACTCCACTTCTAACTAATAAGACAATTCACTAACTCCGAGCTAAAACGTGCACCGAGCTAACCTTGATTATCTGCAGGATGGCATAATAGACCATCACAAAAAGATAGGCAGGGTGAGTAAATTCACATTCAATAAAGCAATATAGAAATGAGAATTTAAAACATAAGCAGCTACAACATAATCATTCATCAATAAACTCATTATACACAACCTCAAACACATCACATTATAACACAAACTCAATGCAATTCATGATATGTCATTTAGAATGAAAATGCAACCTCTTATTATGCATGTGGTACCGAAACATCCTTATGGATGTACACTAGGCCATCAACCCTCCATAAAGGGAGCACATCATAACATCAAATCACTTCAATCCACACAATAGGATTGAAGCTACCAGTGGACAAAAAATCCCCTCATAAATCATACCATGAATGCAAGAGGCAATATACACACATCATCCTCGAAACATCATAAACATTGCATCTGCATTCATCGTTAATCATCATATTACATACTCATTTAATCATTATATTACATACTCATTAATCATCATCCCTCTACTTCATGCAATCATACTTCATAAACCCCTAAAATAATTCAAGTCATCATACATCAGGTTATCACCAAATCCTACTCATATAGCCTCTAGGATCCATCATACAACAACTCTACAACATCATAGCAGCTCACGACATAAACCACATCGAGAAAACATTTTTCTGAATTAAAAATCATTTTTCATACATCTCAGGTCTCGCTAAGCGAGACACCCTACTTGCTAAGGGCCCAACTCTCGGGTTCTGGATTTCCAAAATTCTAACTTGCTCGCTAAGCGAGCTTCGCGATTTCGCGAGAAAAACCTGCGATTCATAATCTTTTTTTTCTACGACAAAACTCATCATAACTCAGTATTTCAGCATCAACATTAGCAACAATCATACTCATTCTCAATAGTACTCATAATATTGTCATATACATCATCTATCATCATTATATTAATCAAAATCATCACAAAATCATCATCCTAACACAATTCATCAATCAAAACCCTATACCCTAAAACTATTCCTCAAAAACCCCAATCTAATCCTACATTACAATACCGAATATAAATTACTCCCTATACCTTAGGTTCCGTAATTCTTTTTATAATCTCCTCGCAAAAAATCTCTCCAACCTTCAAGTCCTAGCTTTTCCTCTTCCTCAGAGTTCTTCTTCCTTTCTCTCCGAAAGTGTGATCGTTCCAATTGATCGTACACAAACCAACTTTACTCTTTAGTCACTCTTGCCCCTAAGCCTCAATAGACTTTTCCCATAATACCCTCACTAATCCTCCACCAAAAGACCACATTACCCTTATCCTCTAATTCCTCTTATTTTATTTAATTAACTCCAAATAATTAAATAAACCCACTATACTTAATATCCTAATATTATTAAAATATTAAGTCACCCTTAAATCTCCACAAAACCTCAAATAACATCATAAATCATAAAATTCACAAGAAACACATCAATTTAATTAAAATCAACTTTGGGGGTGTTACATCTGACATTGTTGATGATGCTCGGTCATCGAGGAGAAGAGGGGATGTACCTGCAAGATACTCTGATGCCAAAGTAAGAAAGGAGCGGAAGAATGAGCTAGTACGAGAAAGTGTATTATTAGAGTGAATATTTGATACATGACCCTATCATGTAAGAGAGTTTATATAATCCCCCAACGTGTGAATAACGGTCCCTATTTTGGGCCTAGATCATGGATCTCCCGAAAATAGGTAACAGTCAGAAATGACGAATCGAGTAGGAACTATCCTTGGCTGGTCCTAGGTGACTATCCCGAGGTGTTGAGCAAATATCTTGGACGAAACAAGGAGACCGACCATGTTGGACCAGGTCAGTGAATCCTCCTCGGTTGCGGGACAGAGGGCAAAGTGGGTTCCTTTCGCCCTAATGAGTTGGATTTGAACCATTGGGTTATCCTGGATATAGGAATAAATTGGACCACGTCTAGTCGTTGGGCCAGTCCAGAACAACGATCTATTGTGATGGTTCAAGGTTTCCGATGTGATGAAGAGAGATCTGGTCTATAAGGTTAGCACTCCAACACTCAAGTAAGTAAGAAAGTGAGAAATAGAGTTTGAATAGAGAATGATTTGAATATCTGTGAGGTAATGCATTTTCCTATTTAAATAGAGAAAATAGATAACTGCAAATGTGTAGAACGACATGAGATATAGTCAAACATTGGATTGATTTGGAGAAATTAATATGACATCCTCGTAAAGGGTATTCTACAATGGATGGGAACATAAAATACATATTCCTCACGTAGTAAGTTTTTGTCTTATGATCAAACTTTCATTTTTGAGTCTTACAACCAGCACAAAATAAATACTATTAACTTAGAGCCCTTTAATTATGCTTCTTGATTCTCCTTCAGAGTGATCATTATAAAAAAATATAATTTTTCCTTTTTTTCTTCTCATATAAAAGAAAAGCAAAATTTAAAAACATCAGGGGTGTACAATAAAATATAAGGGTGTGGTTTACCAATTCCATTCTTTTGTCTAAAGTCGGAGGGCTAAAGTCTTTGTCTACAGGCCCATTAGGAGAATCCAACACCGGCCAGATAATCGAAATAATCTGACCGGCAAGGAAGATACACCGAAACCCCTTAACCACAATTTTCTCTTCATTCATCCAACAAAATTTCCCAAATCGGAGAGAGATATCTTCATCAATCAACCTTCTGATTCACGTACCGTGGAAAGAGAGACTAATCAAAATTTGAACAACAATACATCAAAATGGTGCGTATTCTCTTTCTATTCTTTTTCTCTCTCGTTTTGTAGCATGAAATCGATTAGGATTAGGGTTTTTGTGTAGATCGATCTAGGTCTCGGAATCAATTTTATGGATGTTGTATCCTTCAAGGACTCCATTAATGTTTAATTCTTTGTTTTATTTTGATTATTTCGATTTGCTTGACGTTATGTTGATTGTTGAGAGCTTGGAGTAAATTATGGGGTGTGTCATTCTATGAGTTGATTGTACGAAAAGGGGCTAGTTTCACAGAATAATAATGAATTTGTATGCGTGGTTCTCTATTAGTATGTTACAGTATAGTACCAAAGGAATTTTGGAATGAAGAATGGATATAAAACTGATACTGGTTGAGTATGACAACTTTTTTAAGTTCTCCATGGTTTGACACAGCTAGGGTATTGCACATACAATTGTATTAGTAGATATAGCAAAACTCTGCATTAGTTTTTATAGACACCAAATATACTGTTGCATAATTAGTGTGGTATCCAACTCCATAATATGTTGTTACAAAATTTTAAATAAAAAACACAAGGAAAAGTTTTAAGTATGTGAGATGGTAGTAGCCTCCAGTGTTTGACATTGGTATGCCATCCATTTTGAAGTGCTAGTGCTTCATTGATTCAGATTCTTCATATGTACGACACTGACACTTGTGGTTAGGTTTAAATAGTTGATACTAAATGAATGATGTGGCGTGGAGGGTAGTTAGAGGCTGTTAGCAGGTTCCAGGATATAGAGGAGCATTGTAATTGGAGAGAGTCACTCTTGAGTTTATGAATTCAGTTATGGTTAGGAGGCACTAGCTTCCTAAATGGACCATAGCTCTGAGCAGTTAGGGTGTGACCTTATCTGTAAATCTTCCCTTATTTAATCAATAAAATTACACTCATCATTTCTCATTTTTGCTGCATTACCCTTCTGTGTGATTTGTCTCTAATTCCTCTGGCACGTAACATCCCTCAACTTCACCATCCCACACCCACCAACTTCACCCTTTTCCACTACTTGCACTTCATAGTGGATTGCTCTATGAAGGTTTTTAGAAGATCCTATCATATGGTGTGGGTTTTCTAGAATCAGAACTGCTTATTAAGTCTCTTTCAGAGAATTTGGTTACAGGAACAACAACAAGAATCTCATTGCCATCACACTCATCAAAACTCGGTTTTCACTCACCGTCAAGTTGTGACTTAAACTATGGCAATCCCATCCCCTTTTCTGCTTAGATAACACTATCCAATGTCTGAATTCGCTTCTAGGTGCACCCATAAGTCGTTGGGCATTTGAACAAGAAAGGACACACAACAGTAGGCTAGCATAACAGTGCTTTTGGTTTCTTATAGTTACAAAAAATATTCAAATTTTAGAAACAACTAAACCAGATGCTTGGTTTTAAAAAATAGATAACATGGCTTGATTGTGGGGAGTCTCCCTTAAGAGTTTGACTGTAGCATTCTCACACAATCGAACTGAAAATTATGGGTTTTGATTCTGATTACTACAACACTGATATCGTATAATGTATTCACGATCAATTGAACTGCTCTATGTATGATATAAATCTGCAATGGATTTCTTCATTTTTCAAAATGGCCTTGGAATTCCGTACATGTTTGGTACTCCCTCAGTCTCATAAAAAATATCATATTTGGGTAATGTGCGGTTCTTAAGTACTTAGTTGCAGGTTACATGTATTCTTACCAAGGTTGTTCTGCGTCCACGTCATCAATCTCTTGTTAGCAAATTAATGCTCATTGACCAACCACATCAATTTGAAGGGTATGTGAATGAGAATTAGTTTGTTCCTAGAATAAGAAAACAAATCAGAAATTTGTTTGTTCTCATTAAATATAATTATTTAGTGTAATTACTTGTATAGTCATGTAACCTTTTATAGATACAAGAAATAACAATGAGAAAGACATGAAGTCAATTTTCCTGACAGTGGAAACATGGATTGGTGACAGTGGAAACTTGGATTGGTACTAAAATACCATAATACTTCGATCTGGAAATATCTATCTATTCAAATATATAATGAGTTACTCATAGATATCATAACTCAATAAAAATATCAAATGTTCATATAAAACATATAAAAAAAACATACAAGTTAGTGGTATGTTAGAGAACTATTCGTCTTATACTTATTTAAGGAGAATCATTCATCTTTGACGCATTAATATACTTATATAACTAACTAATATTTTACTTGTGGGGGAAATATTCAGCATATCAAAACTTTGAAGTTTTTGATAACTCAAAACAACACATTGAAAATTACGGAAAAAAATTATAAAAACTTACGATGAGGTTTTTTGTAAAGCACAATAAAAGTGAATCAAATTCCTTTGAATCATTAAAAATTTAATAAAACTGTCGTTTTTTTCTTCCTTTTCTTTTTATTGGTTTTTTGAAGCTAATATTTTGCACAAATTGTAAATTTTGAGAAAGGTAAATAATGATATAGGTATTTTGGCATTATTGAAATAAGTTGGGTGCCAATATTACGTTTAAGTGTGTCAGGTAGATTTTTCGTAAACGGCCCATAAGGAGAGTCCAACACTGTCCAAATAATAAAAATATTCTGATCTGACCGGGGAAGGAAGAAACAGCGAAACCACTCAACCCTAATTTTCTCTTCATTCATCCCACATAACCTTCCAAATCATAAACCTTCTGAATCACGTACCGTGGAAATTTCAAAATTTGGAGAACAACACATAAAAATGGTGCGATTTCTCTTTCTATTCTTTTTTTGCCGTTTTGTTGCATAATATCGATCTGGATTAGGGGTTTTTTGTTTAGAACATTAATTGTACACTTATATTCCGCCAATATTCTCTTCTTCGCGATGCTAACCGATGAATCTGTTCCTTTGTCTTTGATTTTGGAGTTAAAATCTTATCAATATACTCCTCTCATTATTGTTTAATTTTTGAGACAAATAATAAGTGTAAATGAGACAATTTTTATGAGATGGAGGGAGTACATCTAATATGAGTGCTTATTGATATCTATGATGAAGTATTTATTGTCAGTACCTTCTCCGTATCAATGTGGCCACCACAAGAAAAAAATATGTAACTCGTATTTTATGTTGCATTTCTTACTATATTTTCCAAATAACTAAACTTGTGTTGTTTGTATTACTACAGTCCTCCCTTGCAGCTGCTAGAGCAGACAACTTTTACTATCCCCCAGAATGGGATCCAAGCCAGGTATGTTTCCTTACAAAAAGTTTGTTCATTTAAACTATTTACTATTTAGAGAGATCTTACACTATGTTTCGGCCTTTCAGGGTTCTCTGAACACCTTTCATGGCCAACATGCTTTAAGAGAGAGAGCAAGGAAGATAGATCAGGGTATATTGATTATAAGGTAAGCGATTCATTTTGACAGCAGCTACTAAGCTACTGTCTGGCCATTAATCCATTTGTCTTCATAATTTATCTTGAAAGTTTTGTTCCTACAGTGGGTCCTTTGTTGTTCTCTGTAGTATGGTAAATTAAACAATGTGGATGATGACCATTCTAAGCTATCTATGCCCATAGTCACAAGTGGGTTAAAACTGAATGAATCAAAAAAGTATTTGATATGGTTCATGATTTATGAATTCAGAGCAATTTAATAACCCACATGATTGAAATGGATTATTGATAATCTACTTATATAGTTTTATGGACTAGGTTCTTACAGCTATGTTCTTTGGTTTTTGTATTTGAGTGCAGCTTTGTGTGTGTACACATGATAGTCTGTAGATGGCCTCTTGTCTCATCTGGGTTATTTGTTTCATCTTAACTTTTTATACCATATTATCTGATGACCCTGCTTTCAGGTTTGAGATGCCTTATAATATATGGTGTGGAGGATGCAATTCTATGATTGCAAAGGGTGTCCGGTTCAATGCAGAGAAGAAACAAGTTGGGAATTACTATTCTACAAAGGTATTTTGAAGTAGAGTTCATAGCATTTTATGTTTATTATAGTTACAATGGCAAATATCATTTTAAAACAAAGGCAGATATAGAAGCACGGAAAACTTGTTTATATATTTTACATACACTTAACTAATTTTGATCCAGTGACAGTTTAAAGTCTTACAATATTGATAACGTATGATGCCACACTAACCAGCTATAATCTGTTAAGAATGTATATACATTCCTTACACCTTAATATTTTCAAGAGTTAATGCACTGCATCATGGGGCCAATCTAAATAGTGCTGTTAAATTTGTCTATTGTTTAGTAATAGTTAACGTATTTATCTTGGTACTTTCAGATATGGAGCTTTACCATGAAAGCTGCATGCTGTAGACAAGAGATCACCATCCAGACTGATCCAAAGAACTGTGAGTATGTGATCATCAGCGGAGCTCAGAAAAAAACTGAGGACTTTGATGTTGAGGATGCAGAAACTTTTGAATTACCTGCTGATGAAGGTGTGCATTATGGAAAAAATCTTTGCTGTTATTTTTAGTAATATTTTTTTGTTGTATATGTAAATATTAATTTGGTTTGCATTTTCCCTTGTAGTTTGAAACATGATATTGCATCTTTCAATTTTATAATTGAAGCGATAAAGTTTGCCATTGATCCCTTGGGATTTGTCATTTTCTATGGATTCTGTCCTTTTAACAAGTTTAATGTTTTTTTTACCTAGTTAGCTAACTTTTTTTATTTTTAAAATTCTCCCCACAGAGAAAGGGAAGCTTACTGATCCATTTTATCGCCTCGAACACCAGGAAGAAGACTTGAAGAAAAAGAAAGCAGCTGAACCAGTGCTTGTTCGTCTCCAGCGAATGTCTGATGCCAGACATTCGGATGACTATGCCATAAATAAGAATCTCCGGGCCAAACTTAGAGTATGTTACTTAACTCATGAAATTCGATCTCGATTATTTATCCATTGAATTTCCCATTTTGCCTCTAATATTTGTTTCTCCCTTTTCCATTTTCTCAGAGTCAAAAGAAAAGAGTTGCTGAAGAAGAAGCTGCTTCTAGGAAAAGGGGCCTTGGAATTCGACTACTTCCAGCTTCTGAAAAAGATGCTGCCGCAGCAGCAAAAGTGAAGTTTTCTAGTAAGTTTGAAAAGAATAGGAAGGACAAGCGGGCATTGATCAACTCTGCTTCCATATTCCCAGGATTGTCTGCCTCCTCATCCATGGCTAGTAAGAGAAGGCTAGAGCTAGAGTATAAAAGAAGAAAAATTTCTGCAAGTGCGGCATCTAGCCTTTTGGCTGGGGGATATAAACCGTCATCATGGTCAGAGGCCGTTGTTTTGCCAATCAAGCAAAAGAAAGCTTAAAAATAAAAATGTCACGGTTGATTTTGACTTATTGGCTCAGACTTACGTAAATATTGCTTAATAAATGTTATTTGCTTATGTGGTTGTTTGTATTGGGAGCCTAGGATAGATGGAAGTATATATATGACAATTTTGTATTCCTTAGTGTGAACCATATATGATGGGGTAATGGAAGTGGTTAAAAAAAAACCACTTGTATTCTTCTTATTAATCCAATTGCTTTTCCAAAAAAAAAAAAAAACACTTCAACAAAGTTGAATTATTGGTATTTTGTTGGTTAGACACTAGAAAAGTTCCCTTATTCACGTGACTACATATTCTCTCATTCTTTATGACCCAAATCTTCATAATTCAATTCACTCTGAAGAAGAGTCACTAAGTAGTTAGTATCATCAGTATTAAGAGATGTTTCGGTCTTTGGGTTGTGGATGCGAAAGAGAATAAGGGTTTGTTCCTAGAATAAGGAAAACAAATTAGAAATTGATTTGTTCTCCTTAAATGTAATTATCATTGAAGGTAATTATTTAGTGTAATTACTTGTATAGTTCTGTAACTATTGTATATAACAATGAGAAAATCATGAAGCCAATTTTTTGATATGGTATCAATCAGCCTCGTCAAACAAAATTTTGGTTTTGATCGTGTTTTTTTTCCTCTGCCTGCTACAACATTCTGGTTGTTTGACTTTTGTTGTTCATTGGATCCAGATCGATCACCGTGGAATTTGTTTCGTGCAAATTCATATAGTTGTTGCCATAATTATCTTTTGGATTTAGGGCTGTGATTTTCTTTGTAGTCCTTTCTACTATTCGTGATTCTGGATCATTTGATTCTTGATTTCTTGATTCTGTTGCTCGTATTTCTTGGATGTTCAGCCGTTTGTGTTTCTTGATACTGGATTTTGTTATATGTTTCGCCGCGCTTGTGTTTCTTAGTGCTGGATTTTGTTCTTTGTTCTTGTTCGGTGGGCTTGTCGTTTTTAATTTCATTGGTCAAAGCTTGTGTTGGATATTTTTGTTGTACGTTGGTTTGCTGTTTCTTATGTGATTTCATTAAGTTGGTTTTTATTATTATAATAATTAATCATTCTTATAATTATAATAATTAATTGTTATTATAATATGATTGGTGTGGTTGTATCTAATAGCACAATATTTCTTTTGGCTTCCAGGAAAAAAAGATAATTTTTGTGTTCGTTTTACCGACAAGAATTATTTTGTTTGAGAATTTCGGTTCAAAATGTATGTTAAAGGAAAGGGATTACATAATCATTTAGATGATGTCTCTAAGACACCAACGGAGAAAATTGCTTTAGATGCGTGAGAAACTTAAATCATCACTTGGATTCTCAGTAGTATTAATTCTAATAATTTGTGCTCTTTTTACTCTGCTTAAGAAATGTAGAATTATTTAAGCGCATTTACAATCAGGACAATTCGGCAAAACGTTTTCGGTTAGAGCTAGACATAGCCAATTACAAACAAGGTGATTTGTCTATTCAAGAATATTATTCTCGGTTTTTGAATCTCTGGACATAACACTTTGCTATTATACATATTAATGTTCCCAAGACATCTCTCGTGGATGTTCAAGAGGTCTATAGCACAAGTGGGCGAGATCAATTTCTCATGAAACTTCGTCCAGAATTTGAGGTTGTCAGAGGTTCCCACACCCCTTCCCGACGTTGAACCGCCACTTAATCATGTATCAGTTGAACTACGACGTTCAGTTCGAATATCTCGAGCACCAAATAGATATTCACAAGACATGTATGATTTCTCACATACTTCTCTGACTGCCACACTTTCTAGTATATCGTTTCCCACTTGCTACTCACAGGATGTTAAAGATGTGCGTTGGATAAAAGCAACGAATGAGGAACTTCAGGCTTTTCAAGAGAATTTTCATGTGGGATATATTCTCTTGTCTTCCTAATGTAAAACCCATTGGCTGTAAATGTGTGTATTATGTGAAATTGAATTCTGATGGATCTCTCAACCATTTCAAGGCTCACTTGGTTGCCTTAGGAAACAAGCAAGAATATAGAATTGATTATGATGAGACATTTGCACCGGTTGCCAAAATGATAATTGTTCAGATTGTAATATTTATCACTGCTTCTAATGGATGGTCTCTTCATCAAGTGGGTGTGCATAATGCTTTTCTTCGCGGTGACCTGACTGAAGATATCTATATGACACCCCTAAGGCATGTTTTCTTCATCCAAAGGTGTTTGCGAGCTTAAATGCTCTTTATATAGTTTGAAGCAAGCACCTAAAACATGGTACGGGAAATTCCACTCCACTCTACTTAGGATCTCCTTTACTCAGAGTCGGTATGATTCCTCTTTATTTATTCACAACACATATGCGGGTATTGTTCTACTTCTTTTGTATGTTGATGATATGGTTATTACTAGTTTTGAGCATGCTTTCATTCACCGACTTAAGCAACAGTTACATGCCTCATTTCACATGAAAGATCTTGGTAATCTACATTAATTTCTTGGTCTTGTGGTTCGTTCTACGTCCAAAGGAACATTCCTCCATCAACATAAGTATGTCACAAATTTGATTTCTATGGATGATCTCTAATAGACTAATCCAGTGGATACTCCTCTTGAGTTTAATGTTAAATATCAACGTGATGATGGTGATCTCTTGCCTGATCCCTTATTGTATAATCAACTCGTGGGTAGCCTTAATTACTTGAATATTACTCGCCCTGACATGTCTTTTGTTGTTCAACAAGTAAGTCAATTCATGCACTCTCCTCACCACATTCACCAGTTCGTCGCATAATTCGTTACTTAAATGAAAGCTCTCATCGTGGTTTATTCTTTCCTACTAGAGTTGCTCATAAATTGAGTGCTTATAATGATGTCGATTGGGTAGAGTGTCCTGATACTCGAAGATTTGTCACTAGTTGGTGCATATTTCTTGGCTCTTCATTTATCTCATAGAAAAGTAAGAAATAATCGAAAGTCTCAAAATCTTCTACTGAATCCGAGTATCGTGTTATGTCTGCTACTTGTTCTGAAATAATTTGGTTTCCTGGTCTTTTGGCTGAACTTGGATTTCCTCAAATAAAGCCAACTTCACTTTATACTAACAATACAAATGTCATCCAAATCGTTGTGAATCCTATTTTTCATGAACACACCAAACATATTGAAGTTGATTGTTTCTCAATCCATGACACGTATGATGAGTAACTGATATCACTTTCCCGTGTTAGTACTTAGTTGCAGGTTACATGTATTCTTACCAAGGTTGTTTCGCGTCCACGTCATCAATCTCTTGTTAGCAAATTAATGCTAATTGACCAACCACATCAATTTAAAAGGGGTGTGAATGAGAATTAGTTTGTTCCTAGAATAAAGGTTTGTTCCTAGAATAAGAAAACAAATCAGGTTAGTTCTCATTAAATATAATTATTTAGTGTAATTACTTGTATAGTCATGTAACCTTTTATAGATACAAGAAATAACAATGAGAAAGACATGAAGTCAATTTTCCTATGGAAACTTGGATTGGTACTAAAATATCATAATATTTCGATCCGGAAATATCTATCTATCAAAACATATAATGAGTTACTCATAGATATCATAACTCAATAGAAATATCAAATGTTCATATAAAACATATAAGAAAAACATACAAATTAATGGTATGTTGGAGAACTATTCGTCTTATACTTATTTAAGGAGAATCATTCATCTTTGACTCATTAATATGCTTATATAACTAACTAATATTTTACTTGTGGGGGAAATATTCGATATATCCGAACTTTGAAGTTTACGATAACTCAAAACAACACATTGGAAATTTTGGAAAAAAATTATAAAAACTTACAATGAGTTTTTTGTAAAGTATGATAAAAATGAATCAAATTCCTTTGAATCATTAAAAACTCTAACGATTTTTTTAATAAAACTGTCGTTTTTTTTCTTCTTTTTCTTTTTATTGGTTTTTTGAAGCTAATATTTTGCACAAATTGTAAATTTTGAGAAAGGTAAATAATGATATAGGTATTTTAGCATTATTGAAATAAGTTGGGTGCCAATATTACATTAAAGTGTGTCAGGTAGATTTTTCCGTAAACGGCCCATAAGGAGAGTCCAACAGTGTCCAAATAATAAAAATATTCTGATCTGACCGGGGAAGGAAGAACAGCGAAACCACTCAACCCTAATTTTCTCTTCATTCATCCCACATAACCTTCCAAATCATAAACCTTCTGAATCACGTGCCGTGGAAATTTCAAATTTTGGAGAACAACACATAAAAATGGTGCGATTTCTCTTTCTATTCTTTTTTTGCCGTTTTGTTGCATAATATCGATCTGGATTAGGTTTTTTTTTGTTTAGAACATTAATTGTACACTTATATTCCGCCAATATTCTCTTCTTCGCGATGCTAACCGATGAATCTGTTCCTTTGTCTTTGATTTTGGAGTTAAAATCCTATCAATATACTCCTCTCATTATTGTTTTATTTTGATTGTTTCGATTTGCTTGATGTTATGTTGATTGTTGAGAGCTTGGAGTAAATTGTGGGGTGTGACATTCTATGATTTGATTCGACTAAAAGAGGTCTGTTTTGCAGAATAATAATGAAATAGTATATTTTTGATTTTCTATTAGTATGTTACAGTATAGTTCCATAGGAATTAACATGAAAATAACAAATCTTAAGTTAAAGTAGAGGTAGAAAAAGTATGCATTTGGTTTATAGACACCAAACATACTGTTATTTTAGTTACAAATTGCAACTCATCAAAACCCCCTTTTCAGTTACTGCCAAATTGCAACTTAAACTTTGTCGTAATCCCATCCTGTTTCCTGCTTAGATAACACTATCTGATGTTTGAATTCACATCTAGGTGTCCCACGTATTCGTTTGGCATTAGAACAAGAAAGGACACACAACAGAGGGTTTGTGTGGCAGTGTGCTTTTGGTTTCTTTTAGTTACAAAAAAATGTTTAAAATTTGAAAACCAACTTAACCTGGTACTTGTTTTTAACAAATAGATGATGTGGCTTTATTGTGGAGCGAGCCTCGCTTTAAGAGTTTGGCTGTAGCATTCCTCATATACATATAGCGTCATTATACTATGCTTTAGATGCCCCGGTAATGCGTGACCGTGGTGAGTGAACAGTGTATTCTTAATGCTATGGATATTGATTCTATCCCTGTCTCCTACAACATTGATATTGTATAATGTATTTATGATGAATAAAACTGCTATTTGTATGATATAAATCTTCAATGGATTTCTTCATTTTTCAAATTGGCCTTAGAATTATGTACATGTTTGGTTCATCATTTGAGTGATTATGGATATCTATGATGAAGTTTTTATTTTAAGCACCTAATCTAATCTTTTTTTTGTTTGAAACAGGAAAAAGCCGTCTTCGGTTCTTCAATGGCTTCTTTGCTACAAAAACTTGTGAAAAAACAACCGTCATCAAGACTTGCCACGGCTTTTCACCCTTTTCAAACAGCAAACTCCATCATTCCAAATAATCAAGAACAGGGCCTGCCCTCTGAACCCTTCCCAATAAGCCCAATACTAACACATCGGTTTGTTGGATCTTCTAGTTCAACATTGATCTTCCCTAGTTTTCCTTTTGGGTTTGCTTCAAAACCTGTTTTTGAAAATGAGATTCTTTCCCATCAGTCAGAGGATACTGAATTGGAAGATTCTCGAACCCTTTGGGCTGATAGCGTGAAGAAGAAGCGGAAGAAGAAGATGAACAAACACAAGTATCAGAAGCTTAGGAAGCGGATGAGGAGACAAACATAGTTGGGGGTTCGACTGTTTGACGAGGCTAGTGAGTTATGAATTAGTTTTTGTGATAATATGAAATTGTGATATTACATTATTTCAGTTAGTTTATAGGGGATGAAAAAACAGTTGCTGAAAGTGGAATGATGTTTTAAATTTACTTTGATTCCAATTGTTTTGGTATCTTGTTTTTCCATGTAATGACCACCGTTTCTTGATGATCTTTGACTTGAGAATGTAATACTCATAAAAGAGCAAAAATATCACAGTTGATTTTGGCTTATTGGCTCGGAGTTGTTGCTTATGCAGTTGTTTGTTTTGGGACCCTAGGAGAAGGACCTAACTCCAATAACTGTATTTCAGGACAGAAATATGTGTTAGTTCGTAAATTCAGAACTTACAGAACACCTTTGATTTTACTAATAAGTCAGTGTATTTGATCCATGGGAGCAAGATTCAGTCCATTTTTGGTTAATAATGCCAGATAGGTCCATATTTCAAAAATGACTTACTCTTATTTTGTTACTTCAACGACAATTGAACTTATATCAAGTTTATAATGCATGTATTCCTTTATCTATTTCAGTTTTTATTTTTTATTTATATTTTCGTCGAATCTGTTTAAATTGAAAGATTATTTGTGCATGGTGTATAAGTTAGGGGCTGCTCTTTTCACCTTTAAGGGTGCGATTCACATCCCTGAAAAGCTGAAAATGTCCTTGTGTTTGTAGAAAGTGTGTAAATCCATTCCTAAAGCAATTATTTATTTGCATTAATCTTCTACCAACGTTGTGAAGAAAAAAAAAGGATGGAAAATTCTTCTACAATTAACAGTGAACTCTTCTTTTTGTTCCATTCGCATTTATAATGGAATGATATGAATCCTTTCATGTTGTCCTCAAATCATTGTTAGTTTTTCTTGCTCCAAAAGGGTTTTCAATTTTTATGGGTATAATCTTTTGTGCCATCCTCTCAAACTCTGGGTATTTTAAGGGTGAGGGTGTTAATGGAAATACACTTCCGGAATTCGGAGATGCATTTCTAAACATTATTTTAGACAAATTAAGAATGTTTAATTTTCGAAATGTTCAAATATATGTATAAAAGATGCATTTGGAGATGCATCCTCGGGTACTGTGAACACTTATGACTCTTCACACAAGTGGAAAAACATCCATAAGGGTCGAAAGAGCAAACCCCTATTTTAAAATCTGAAATTTTGTCCCTCTATTTTTCATTTTTTTAATACTTTTAATCCCCTATTTTAAGTTTTATTTTGGATTTTAACCCCCTTTTCAATTTGGAACTAATTTAATAGGGGAGGGGGAGTCAAAAGTTAAAAAAGAAAAAAGAAAAATAAGGGGACCGAAATTCCATATTTTAAAATAGGGGGATCAAAACTAAAAAAATATGTAAATAGAGGGACACAAATTCCAGATTTTAAAATAAAGGGACCAAAAGTAAAAAAATGAAAATAAGGGGACCAAAATTGCAATTAACCATTTTATATATTAGTGATTAATTGAATATAACTAATTATTTATGATTTATTTGCTACAAGAGCAAGCTCCATTGAAGGCCCCCCCTCTCATGGGTCGAAGTTGAAAAAAAAAATTCTAAAGTCTCGATGCTTGATGAGGCCAAGACTATTGTCACTGATGCTGACATGTTGTTGATGGTTGACTTTCCGTTCACCATGCTTGACGCTCATAATATTGTCAATAGGTCTCGCGATCGTCATATCCACCTCAATTGAACCATAATTGTTTTGTATCGACGAAATGTGCTTCACATAACTCATAAACCTTAACTGGTCTTCAACTCAATCTACTAAACCTAATCTTCCATTCATTATCAATCAATGGTGAAGAATACTTGATCTTGACCACCCTTTTTTTATTTTCGATAGTGCAAGAGATTATCCAATTTGGATTTTAGAACATCAAGAGGGGTGTCCTCTATGATCCTAAAATCAATAAGAGAACTCACTCAGTTGAAGTACATAAATGCGAGATGTCAAAATTGAGAAATTGCGATGTGTTTTTGTTAGTAGCATATGAGACATTTTATACACGTTTTAAATCATTATGGACCACACAAAAATATCAGTGCAATCACAACGCTACAAAAGTGTTGGCACAACCACAACTGCATAAAAATAACACTACTCGGTTTTTAACGGGTGGAGAAAATCTTCGGTATACCATATTTTTTAAACTTCCGATAAATATTCATCACAAATTTCAAATAATCCAATAAAACCATATAAGATATTTTGTAACAATTATTGAATTTTTCGTGTCAAGAGAGAAAATTTTATAAAGATTGATTAATAAATAAATGAGAGATATTTTTGCTATTTGAAAGTATGTGGAAGTGGCAATTCTATGTTGGGGTGCCAGATAGATTTTTCCCACTTAAGTGTGTTCAAATTACTGAGAATTGGGCTATCCTGTTAAAAGCTAGAGTTCTTAGAAACAAAAAGTCTATTGAGTACAACATGTTTCTTCTATTTACAAGAACATCAAAAATGAGTTGGTTTTGGTTACTTCTAACACCAAAAATAGTTTGGGCAATAGATGTAACACTAATTTTTGGCTTGATTCTTGGTGTGGTCATCCTCTTGTGAACCTCATCCAAAGCTAGGATAATATCAATACTCACACTATGGTTTTCGATTTCTTACACAATGCTTCTTAGAAATTTCCTTCAATTATTACTAACATGATTCACAATTTTTGTTTGTTTGCAGGCCGACTTGATATTCCTTTAGATAGCATTCCTGACAGTAAAGTCTGGATTCACTCAACTCGGGAAATCTGACTCTTAAGGTTGCTTATAACTTCAAATCTAATAGTTTATCTTCTTCATATTGGTCTAAACATATTTGGAATCTCGATATCCCTCCTTCCAAAGCTTTCATGGTTTGGAGATTGTTTCACAATAGGATGCTTACGAATGCCAATCTCTGGTTGCATGGTTGTCACCTGCCTTCGATGTGCAACTTGTGTAAGTCTCATCAAGAATCTTCGGACCATCTTTCCTTTTGTTATCCTTTTGCTTTACATATTTGGCATTTGTTTTTAAATATGATCAAGATCCCTTTGGTGTCTAAAATTGTTAATATTCTGAAAATTTGTGATAGGAGTTGGAGTCCTCAATGCAAAAATATCATGCAAGCTTCCATTGTCCACATTATAAATAACATCTGAATGGCCCGTAATCATGTCAAATTCCGTAATGGTTCCACCCATTAGAAGTGGGTGCTTAACCAAATTCTCATAGAGGTGACCTTCATAGGAAATATTACTTCAAAGACGGCTAGCTGTTGTATCCATGAGTTCACCATTATTAAGTATTCCAGTGTTAAAGTTGTATCCTCCTAAGGCTTCTAGAATCATTGAAGTTATTTGGAGACCCTGAATGTTGGTTGGCTTAAGTGTAACATAAACGACCCATTCTCAACAGATTTGGCTTCTTGTGGAGGTTTGTTCAGAAACTTTTCGGGTGACTTTGTTTTTGGGTTCGCTGATATGCTTGATTGCTCCTCCTCTGTTCAGGCTGAGCTTTTAGGGGTATAATAGCAATTGATTTTGCTTCTAGTTTCGGTTTGAGTAGTATTTGGCTTGAAACCGACTCTTCTTTGGTTTTGTTTGCTATTTATGATCCTAAAGTGGTCCTTTGGAACATTAAGACCATTTGAGTTAACTGTTTAGTAAATATTAGGCTTTTAAGGTTTCACATTACTCATATTTACAGAGAAGGGAATCGGTGTGCTAATTTGTTAGCTTTTTTGACTATCAATTCCTCTCTGCCGCTAACTTGGGACACACCTCTAAGGACCCTTTTACCCTTGCTTGTACACAACAAGTTGGTACACCCGTACTATCGTTTTGTTAATCTCTAAGAGGGTTATTGCCTGGACCCTCTCTTTTGTTTTTGTTGCTCATTTCATAATTTTTTTAATTAAAAGAAAAGAGAATTTGCGAATAAAAAAAATACTGAGAAATTGCTGAAAAGAAAAGGTAAAAACAAATTTGACAAATTTAAATTTCAGATAGTATTGGATAAATCTTTCTCTTAATATATCAGTTGTGTGTGCACGTGAAAATTTCAGAGAGATAATTTTAAATAAATTTAATTGTATAATTCTTTTTTCAGAAAATGATTAATTATTAGATATTAACAACTTACTTATTTTTTATAAAATTTAAAGAACATAATATTCATAAATAAATAATAAATAATTTATTTAAATTCTAGAAATGAAACTATATGAAATAAAGTACACATTTTGTTATAGAACGACTTTTATAATATGAGAGAGAGTTGATATCTAATACATTGGAGCCACTAGTACTAAATATCTAATGTTTGTAAGACTTGGAGAATATCACGTTTGAATTGACTCACTGGTCTAAGTCTAAGAATTAGCCGAAAGTGAAAATGAAAGATGGAAACCTAGATGTATGAAAGATGAAAGTCAATGGTAAGCATAAAAAGAATGAATTTATATTTAACAAATTAGTGGAAATTAGTTTATGTATTTTATTATACTTACTTTAATCTTATCTTCCATTCTTGATAGTTTATTTTGGTATTGTATGGCCAGAAACTTTTCTCTAAAATATATTACAGGTTATGTAATTCTCAATAGCTATTTGTTGAATTTAAATGCATACTAGTATATAGAAACATTCGTTTGGACCACATTATCATATATGAAATTCTCAATAGCTATGAAATATTTAATGGTCTAGTATTTCAACCAGAGTTTAGAAGATTTAGCTAGCTAGTGTTGGTTGGTATAATTAACTTGTGTCATAATTATACTTTATAAATTAATTAATTATGATTCTAAAGATACTTGCATGCATTAGTTGAATTAAGTATCTTCCCGATGAGGTTTGTTTGATTTTAAGAAAAAAAATCATTCAATTCAAAAATAAAATAATTTGTATTTCGGTTCAGTTTTTGGATGTCTAGTTAAAATAATTTGATCCCATATAATTCATTTTTATGGAATTTGATTTAAATACTAATGAAAATCTATATTATAAGATATAATTTTATTTATTTATAGAAATTAATTGATATGTACTGTCAGTGTAAATTATTTTACACAGTCAGTGCATCACAACCATTCAATTTTTTTTAAATAATTAAAATTAAAATTAAATTGTAGTTAAAATTTAATAATCACGATTATCTGATAATGTAAAACTATTTTACACTGTCGGTGTATATCAATTAAATTCTTATGTATATTAATAGTAAAATATACTTTGTTTGAAGTAATATAAAACAAGTAGTATATTAGAAAATAAAATTATATAAAAAAAACAATCTATCATATTTGAAAGAAAGAAATATTATAAATAAATAAATAATACTAAAATTAATTAAATATAAAAAAGTAATAAATTAACATAATATATCATACTAATAATAAATAAATAAATATAAGAAAATATAAATGCAATTCAGTTTATTTTGAATCGATTAGAAAAATTACTCTAATTAAAATTTTATATGAAATAAACAATTTTAATAAAAGAGAATCTATCTAAAACTACTTGATGTTTTAAATTGATTTGGATGGTTTGAATTAGAATACCCTAATTGAAATTAGTGATCCAAATATGGTTATAGTTGCTATCTATCTCCTATAGTCACAAAACACCATGCTACTAATTGAGTATTATAGCGACAAATGAATTGAAAACCACATTAAATTTGATGAGTTACACATGCTTGTACACAAAACAAGATTGCCTTAGAAGCTCCACCTTCACATATCATTACCATTTGACATAATTATTTCTTATAATACACCTCAATTATTTGTCGTACAAACAAAACACCTCATCATCATTTTGCATTGCAAATCTTCTTAATCACCTAAAACCTCAAGTGTAAACACTTATAGTACTAGTCAAATAACAATACTCATCATTTGTCACATGCATCTTCATATTTTTTGGAAAAGGAAAAATAACAATAAAGTTTCTTTTTTCATCATTACTTGTTTTGTGCTCAATAAAGGTAAGCTATACTTCACGCTGAATTAATTGTTCTCAACACAGTTTACCAACGTACTTAATTAACATGACCATCATCATAATATACATGCATGCTAATTTCCTCTATTTTATTTTTCATTCTTTGAGTTTTTTTCTAAGCAATCTTTATCTAATTTTTATTCATATCAACTACTGCTAATCATTTATCAGGCTCCAAATAAAACAATACAAAATACAGAAATATATAAAATCTTATCAAATGTTGCCGATCATCATACTTGCATGTTTATATATTTATATATTTGTGATTTATGAAAAGATAGTGGAGAATACACCAATTTATTTTTTGGGTAAAAACACTTTTTTTTATTTTTTTATTTTTTATTTTGTGGTGGACAATTGCCCTATTTTCTTCTACCTAGTCTCTAGATCCGTCCATATATTGCCCAATTTTCTTCAACCTAATCTCTAGCCCCGTCCATCTATATATATATATATATATATATATATATATATATATATATATATATATATATATATATATATATATATATATATATATATATATATATATATATATATATATATATATATATATATATATATATATATATATATATATATACAATACTGTATTTAATATTATTATTTTTTAAATATAAATACTTATATAAGTTAATCAATAGGTGCATTTATTATAATTAATATTTTTATTAATATTAGTAATTTATCTTGAAGAAAAAATAAATTTTAATATTCTCTATTTTCATTATTAAAAAATGATCTAAGTATAAATATAAAAAATATTTGTAACAATAAATTTATAAAATAAAAAAATATTTTACATCTGGTGGCCAGATCATATAATGAAATAAAAATTTAGAATTAAAAATGTTGATTTTAAAATAAAAAGGCAATTAAAAATCTGGTTAAGTTGGTTGTAAATATATATTGCTAGATGGCAAAATATGTAAGAAAGCATAGGCACACTAAGACCAAAAGAGAACACGTCATGACAGGGTGGGACTGATGTCATCATGAATTCCACTGAAATGGGATTAGCAGTAGTGGTGCAACTATATATCATCAAATGTTTGAATAAGGTTTTTATAAAATTAAATTCTTAAACTATATATAAGAAAAAAATAGAAAAATAATGGCAGAAACAAAAAAAGTGTGTCGTATATAAAATAAGAGAAATGGAGAAAGATAAAAAAGAATGGGACCGAAAGAGACATGCGTGTGACCACACAAAAGTGTCCTACAAAACAAAGTAACCTTTCTTTCTAAGCTTCCATGACCAATTGTGAAAAGAACAATTGTATAAATGAAAAAGAGGGTCCATGACAAAGCATGTTAATAGTAAACTTGCAGAAAGAAAAGAAAATAGTGTCTAGTGACTGACCTTATTAGGAAAAAGATAACCCTCTTTTTCTAAAGAAATAGGGAAAGGATGCCCTTAAAAGAGACTTAGTATTTGACCAAAACAAAAGAAAGAGACGTACTAGTAAATCAAATTAATATATTAAACATAACTATTTTTTTTTTTAAATGTTTGATTTATATGTAAAAACCTTATTTTTGTTTGACATTTCAGTTGTGATAATCAATTATGAAATATGGTGTAATCGATTATCATATTATTTTTTTATTTGGAACTATTGAGCATAGATTTGTAACCGGTTACGAAATTTGGCGTAACTGGTTATGAAGGGCAATTTTAGTTTTTTTTTTTGTTATTTTCAGTTTCAGTTTATTTGAATAAACTGTTTTGCTAGTTTCTCATTTTACTTGTACTTGTCATGTATATAAGACCTTGTAAGCTCTCATTATCGGTTAATATCAATTATTACTCTCACCCTCATTTACTCTCTCTCTCTCTCTCTCTCTCTCTCTCCCAATTCTCAACTTCATCTTTTCCAAATTCACCCAATTTTCCATTAATTCACCTTAATTAATTTTGTATGTTCTAACATTTCGCATCAAGAGCACTGGTTCTGATCCAATTCCGCTGCAACAATGAGTATCATTTTCAATGATAAAATCCCCATCAACCTTCTGATTCTTGATTCGAAGAATTATGACAAGTCGTCCAAACAAATGAAAGTTTTGTTTGGGTATCAAAAAATGTTTAAGGTGATCAACAATGGTGTCATATCACTTGAGGCAGAAGCTACTGAGGCTCAAAGGCTACATTCAAGGAAGAAAAGAAGAAAGATTACAAGACACTCTTCTTGATTCATTCTTGCGTCGATGGTGACAACTTTGAGAAAGTTGGCGATTGCGACTCGGCGAAGCAAGCTTGGGAGTTCTTTGAGAAAGCTATGCAGGGGATGTTAAGGAAAAGGTGGCGAAGTTACAAAATCACAAAAGGCAATTCGAGTTAACGTAAATGGAAGAGAAGGAAACGATCAACGATTATGTTACATGTATTATGCATTTGGTGAATCAAATCAAGGCGTGTGGAGAAACTGTTTCGGAGCAGAATGTTGTGTTGAATATCTTGCGTTCTTTAACGTAAATATTTAACAATATTGTAGTTGCTATCGAAGAGTCGAAGGATCTTGCGACGTTGAGCAAAGATGAGCTTCAAAACTCTCTTGAGGCTCGTGAACAAAGAATGGACGAGAGGGGAAGCGACAAAGCGAAAGCGGATATTTCTTTGCAAGCACGGTTCAACGAGAAAAGTAGAAGATCAAAAGGAAAATGGGTTTCAAAGGGGAAGTAAAATTTCCAAAATTTGGATGGAAATGATCCACAAAATTCAATGAATTCGATGGTGCAAAAGGGTGAGAGCAACTCTAATAGATATGGTGATCAAGGCAATGTTAGAGGCGGAAAACCATGGGACAAAGTAAAATTCAGTGTTGGCAGTGTCAAAAGCTTGGAAATTTTTCAAATGAAGTGGTGCAAAACAGAGGGATTCTCAAGGAGATGCAACTAAGGTTGTGAGGAAAGAGGTGGATGATGCAAATATTCTCTTAGTTACGATCACACAGGAGAATTATGGCATGGATGTGGTGTTGGGAAGCAGCAGTAACAGTTGTAAGTTGTGTGACAACAACTGCAGGAGTTCGAAAAATGTTGTAGAAACGCGTTCAACGCAAAACGTAATAATTACGGTTAGAGATGGAGTCCAAGCAGTGATGGGTGGTACTTGGATTTCGGTTGT
Source organism: Lathyrus aphaca (assembly GCA_963966055.1). Taxonomy (NCBI): domain Eukaryota; kingdom Viridiplantae; phylum Streptophyta; class Magnoliopsida; order Fabales; family Fabaceae; genus Lathyrus; species Lathyrus aphaca. Next base: position 88,922,658 of record OZ014520.1, read on the forward strand.
TCAACACATATGACAGATAGAAAAGATTGGTTGGTGCAAATCAATCAAGTCGCGAATGGTAGAGTAAAATTCGTGGATGATACCTCTCATACCCTAATTGTTTCCCCTAAGATTCTTCGCATTGCATTTGCATCTTGCATACAAACGAGATCACCGAGTATCTATGTGTTTTCTTATTTTATTTTATCTGTTTATATTTACTAACCTCTAACCAAAATACCAAAAATATGTTGCAGTTTGCTTCTTCTTTTTCTGTGTGTTTAGGGTTTTACATGTTTGTCAAAGGCAAGACTGTGTTTTCAAATCAAATGTGGTTATTCATTTATGATTCGATTCAGATGGATGTTTGACCTAATCTTGGTCAAACTATCAAGAGATTGCTTCATTTAAAAGTATTTGTGTCAGTGGTTTATTCCTCAAGAAATGCATATTCAAGTTCAAGATGTCGTGTGTTAAAATTTATCAAGCTATCAAGCAGTGTTTCATGTGAGGGTTGGTTCAGAAAGTTAGGCTCGTCATAATCATATGTTCAATTGTGTTCAAGCTGTTGATTTATTTTCCCAGATATTGATTCAGACGAATTTGAAGTGATTCAGGGTTCATTTGATCAAAGACTCAGAGGATGTTTGATTCAGATGGTTTATTTCAGCTGCAGTGGTAGTTATACTTCATATTTTATCAGAGGTGTGTGGAAAATAGTTCAAGTTGGTTCATGGTCGTGTGCGTGGTAGTCAGTCCATTTCACAAAATCAGATCATATTTATTCAATAAACCATTTTTTCTAAGCAAATTCCATTTTTTGTATCCATCTTCGTCCATTATCCGATTCATAAACCTTTTTTAGTTAAATTATCCAAATGACCATTTTTAACCGATTCCAAATTATACATCTCACTATCTAATTTTTCCAACCATTCATTTTTCTAATCAATTTCTCTAATCACCATTTAAACCCCATTATCCATCTTAGTCAAACAATGTCCACTTCATATCTTCTTTTTCAAAAACCAATTTTTATTTTTGTGAATCCATGCTACAAAAAAAAGTCACCACATTAAGCCCATTCACCAAGACATTTGTTACAATAAAGTTCACCAAGTGTTAAAAATATAAGGCCCATTACATTTTCTTTACTAGCTTACAAAAATAAAATGATACACCTACTTATTAAGCCTACACGCACATCAGCCCAAGTATGTTTCACACAATACACACCCATATATCACAAATTTCAGCCACATTTCATACACCACTACAACCATTTCATCCATCCAAAACAACACTTACATTCCACCCTCAAGGAAGCGAATATCACGAGCATCTGATCATCCTCCCTCGACGACATATCGACTTGACTGGCAGACATGAAACTCAAATTCGTATTCTTTTCTAGTTCAAGAAACAACATAGTCTCAACAACATATGCACTCTTGTAATCAATAGTCCGCTTGACCAATCCTCCACATCAGAAGCATCCCAAAGAAGCATAAGTTTCTCCCCCACTTATTTCAATCTCGCTCCTGCTGGCAAGCGGTAAGAAAACAAACAAATACCGTCTGTGTTTCACACACATGTCACATACTAGGATCAAATAAAAATTCACAAAACATGGCCGGATGGATCGACTTGCTCTGATACCACTATGTAACATACTAAACCCCGACTCTTAATATAAAAGATAATTTTCACAACTTAAAATTCTACTCAAAATAAAACATGTCATTTCAAGAGTATTTTTCAAAAACTTAGCAGCGGAACTCGAAATATCTCAAAATATAAAATAATTATTTAAAGCGAATAATTAAAGAAATAACTCCAAACAACAACTCAAACAAAAAAATGCCACCATCTCCTCATAAAAAATGCATGTGGTACCAGGTTTTTGGGATCAGAGGTATGTTACTGATTTACCCATCTCTCTAATTCCTCTTGAACTGTCTCTCTAGATGTGAGACTGCATAATCTCTTTCTGAACCAAACATCTATGGACCTAAGTCCTACCTAACTCTGAAATAAATGCATGCATGATCATGTATGTAAGCATCCAACATCGCCAACATCATAAACGTCATAAACAACATCAACATCATAAGCATCATTAACATCATAATCATCATCAAAAACATCATCAGAAGGTTCCACTCTTGAACCTATAGGTTGCCAATTACAGGCAATCACAGTAATTCTTTGAATTAATAATAATAAAAAAACCACCAATTAAGGTCTTCACTATAATCCTTTTGGATTACTAAACATAAAAAATCGCCAATTAATGTCGTAAATATAATACTTTCAGATTGCCAAATCAAAAAGTATGTTTTTAAAATATATTTATTTTTCATCCAAAAGATTAAAGTTATTTTATTTCTCAAATCTCCAACTCAATAAAAATTATTTGGAAAACACGAAACATCTCAATACCTCTCGGTCCTAAAATATGACTCTAGAGTACCTCAAAAGCATCAAAGTGCTATAAAGATAAAATTTTCATAGGTAATAATAATAATAAAACAACTCTAATGTAACAAGTATGTCTCTTAAACTTATCAATAGAGTAACCAAAAAGGTAACTCAAAAACTGTCGAAACCGCCGTCGACCCTATTTTATGACATATCCGACTTTTCTAACTTTTTTTTTAACTTTTTCGATTTTTTCGAATTTTCTGACTTTTTAATTTTTTTTCTTCGTTTCTTCGACTTTTTAAAAAAAATAGTTTTCCTGAATCTGGGAAGTTTTATGGGAAAATAGGTTATAGTTATGGGAAAAAACAGGAAAAATAAATACTTAATTCATATAATTATTTAATCAAAATTTATTAATTTTCTACTCTCCACTTATTACAAAACAATTAAATGTATCAATTTATAAATAATAATTTCAATAATTCTATTTTATTTTTCCACTCTCCAATTCTATGATCCCAAAAATTATTAAATTACCAAAATACTCTATCACACTGAAAAGCACAAAAAATCAAGTATAATGCATAAATCACACTAATAATTAAATAAAAATACTCGATTTAGGAATTAGGGTGTTACACAAGGTATAAATACCTTCGCAAAGGGCTTTCAAATACACAATATCTAATCTCCACTTTCACTACAACTATCTTGAACCCTAAACTGACTTGAACATTAGAGTGGAAATCATATAGGCACACCCTCTAGGTCCTTCGTATCGTAGATAACAAGCACCGATTAACGACATCGCATAAAGACCGATACCTTTGGTTCAAGAAATACTGTGATCGTAACCTTCGATCCACGTGTCATATTAATGTAGTGCATCAGAAGCTTCATTTCGCAGTAGCTTCCACGGTCCTCACCATTTTTGGTTCCGCAACTGAACAAAAATAAATAAGTGGGCTACCTGAAACCCGGTCGAGCTAATCTGGTTAATCATCTGATTTTTAACGGGTTGAGATTAAAACCCGGAATAATGAACATGCTCTAATTTTCTTGTTCCGACTCGTTTTGCCAACTTTTGTTCTGACCAATAAGATTTGGATTCTCTCGCATCCTTTCTTTAATGTTTTTATCATGCCCTAATCTCAATAATTGATCAGTGTCATTTGTAGAAAAATGAGAGAGAAATGTGCCAAAAGAGCATGGCTGCATATACAAACTAGACTTGTACTTAAAAATTTTAAGGACACAATTAAATTAAACTATTTTACATATTTTATATTTATGTATTTAGTAATTTTGTAACTCAACATTGTCGGTCACTACACTTAATGTTCTTTGGTTAATCATAGAATCCATCCACATGTAAGTAACAAAGTTCTTTCCTCAACACAAACGCCTTAAAAAAATCAATTTTAAGAGTTATTAGAGTTGATCCTTCATCTAATTTTCACATACTCTTAACAATAGGGTATCTAAACTATGATCATCATTGTTTTCTTTCTAGTTTTTGATAGCTTAATATTTTTTATTCTTTTAGAAACCACAAACACCTTCAACTCTCTATAAATCTCAAAGTTTTGAGATACTCAAAATTTAAAATCAATAATGAGAAGCTACTCTGCCAAGAAGCTTAGAAGACCAACTTTTCCAACAATTATAATGTTGAATAGGGAAATGAAGCTTTATTGATATATTTTGTTTTGCTTTTGACAAACAATTCTGCTTATGGAACCGTGTATTATAGTATCTTGCAGACTTTGTCACATAAACTTGCCTTTTAAGCCACGGCTACTAAATTTCATTGTTTCTTTTTCACCATGCAACACTTTAAAAAAGAAGAGAAACCAAATCAAAACAATATCAAAGCTTTTGGACCAACCAGTAAACTCCTGCTATAAATATGGCAATCACCTACTGAGTAGTCTATCAAAGACCAGGCAAAAGAAATTGCACCAAATTTAAAATATTATTATCTGATATTAAATCAACAATAAAAATTGTTTACAATAATATAACTTTGTGAAAGGTGATTAAGACGTATAGTGAGGCAGGGTTTATAAATTAGTGCCACTTGTCATAAGAACTAGTTGATGGAAACATCTATTATTATTCCTTGTGTTGTGGATGGCCTTTTCATGTTCTAACATTCTCGTGGACAAAATCTTACCAACCATTTTGAAGTGACATATATGTATATGATATGAAATATTTATTAATTATATTTAAGTGTATACAAAATCATTTTAAAATTTATAATTGTATTAGTTTCCATAAGATAACTTTTCTTAAAGCATAAGACTCATTATTCTTTTAAAAGTTCTTTTCATTACAATCTAATTACTTATTAAAGCCACAAATATTTTATTTTTAAAAACGGTGCTAAAGCTACAATGATCTTTAATTAATTTGGCTGAAACTTTAAGCTTCGGTTATGTTTTAAAGTGATTATATATTTACTGCATGTCCACGTAAAAATGAAGACAATAACGCTGAGGCTCTTTTGTAGGCCTTGATTTTGTGATAATGTCTCTTTGTATCTTTGAAAATGATTTTCATTTATAAAAAAGACACTAACATCAGTCGATTCACTAAGTTCTCTTTCACTTCTTTAACCTCTGCATTAAAAAAAAAAACCTTTACAATGCCTATTAGATTTAATGAGAAGAATTGGATATAATTTTTTATATGTTGATTTTATTATTTTCCGATAAAAATATGATACGTGTATAATTTTCTCATACACGTATACAAGTTTCTTATATTTTCACTCCTTAAACAATATTTAAATACACTTGTCATAATTTTATTGAAAATAATAAAAATCATACCTAAATTTTAAATACACTTGTCATAATTTTATTGAAAATAATAAAAATCATAATAATTGTATATAAATTGAGGCAATTATTGTTTTCTTTTTTTGTTTACAATGTTAAAGAAAATAAAAAAAAAACCTATAATTTTTAAAAGTAGATGTCTATAGCACCGGTTGAAAGATTGTTTTTTTTTATAATCCTGGTGAAAGATTGTTGCATAATTCGGGAAGAGGGATGAAATGCATATTGAGTTATAAATATGATATGTGTATGTTTTTTATATCATAGATTGTTGCATATTCGAGAAGGTTATTGATGATTGTGGAAAATTTTCCAATGTACCTCTTTTTGGTACACATGATGAAATTAGTTACAACCATATCTTCGCTAGACGACAGTGAGAGTATTACTTGAAGAAAGTACCAAACAATCTTTCATTGTTGAGTTTCTTCTTTCTTGATGGAATGGATCACTTAGAGATGAAGAAAAAGATTGCACATTATTGACATTCTGTTCACAAGAAAGAGAAAGGTCAGTTGGGAAGACAACATTATGCTCATTCTGGGTGTTATATCCAGTGGGTTCGATCTAGAGCTTGCAAGCTCAAGATACCTTATCCGCCTGAGGAACCTTTGTTTCCTATTTTGTCTTTATCAACTTTTCTCCTTCCTGTTGATGAGAAGGTTCACTATGCCAAACAAGCCATTAGACAACACTTTTTTTGCCCTTAGACAATGCTTTAAAGCGCTGTCTAAACCTGCGCTGCTAAAGGTTTAGACAACGCTTTGGTTAATGTCAAAAGCGCTGTCTAAAGGGGCTTTATACAACACTTTTATTGTCAAAAGCGCTCTATAAACCCCACTTTAGACAATGTTTTTTTTGCCTTTTTTTAATATACCTTAGACAATGTTTTTTATTTTATTTTAATGGTGTACCTTAGACAGCGCTTTCTAACCTCACCTTAGACAACACTTTTAATGAAAGCGCTTTCTAAACTCCACCTTAGACAACACTTTTTGTTGAAAGCGCTGTCTACGGTATACGAAAATTTTAAAATAATTTCCTTTAAAAAGCGTTGTCTAAAGTTGCCAAATTATAGGCACATTTTTGTATCCATATTTTCACCTGGTTTTTAAACCAGAATTTGTACCTATTCATTCCAATCCCGAATTTGCACCAAATTATCCTATTTAAACCTACCAATTTAGGCACCGATTTATAGATACAAAACAATCAGATTTTCAAACCAATATCTACGAAACAATTCATACAATTATACAATCGTACCAATATCTACGAAACAATTCATACAATCGTACCAATTTATGAACCAATTTAAATATACAACATAGTTTATACAAATCATTTCATCCAACAATACATTTTATTTCAAATGACATCTACATAAACAAAAATGTGATAACACTCCGAGCTATACATTTTCATCAAATTGCAACTATACTATAACCTGAAACAACACAAAAATATTGTAATTGATCAATTAAAACAAGTCATAATCAATATGTCTATAGTTACATACACATACTCAAAATTTTCATCAATTAAAGTAAGAGTACAATATACCTTATAACACTCCGAGCTCCATAATGAATTGACACAATTCCTCTTTAATTTCTACCAAATGATCTCTTGAATAATATGCACACTTGAATTCATCAAAATACTACATAATAATATAACATAGTTTGATTTAGTTTCAACTATTTAATTATATGAGAAATATATGTTAAATATTAAAATAACTCATAAGTTAGAAATACATACATCGGATGGAATCTCTAATCGATCCAAAAAAGGAGTTTCTCTCATAAACCTCAACATGAAATATCCGCAATCTATTTGATTACGTTGCCGAGGACACTACAGATGAAAAGAAAATATGAATAAATCCTAAGTTTTATCAGGCATCATCACTAATATAATAAAAAATGTGATAATTAATAATATACCGCCACTTTTATCCATGTAATGTTGTTGGCTCTCCTCTTTGATACTTGGATATCTCGTCGGACTCGAAAAGCTTGTATAATGCTAATAAAATATAAATGAATATTTAGAACAATTCACATAAATAAATAAATAAATACACACATGAATATTTATAACAATCTCACTTACGTGTCAATCACGTTCTTCATATCCAGGTATATTGTCCAATCATTTCCTAAACAGCTTCTTCAACAATGTATCGTTCAACAATACAATTCTCTGGTCGACTTCAGTTTTTCACGTACCTTTTTAATATTTTTATATACCGTTCAACAGGGTACATCCATCTCATATAAGCTGGTCCACACAACTGGGTCTCTTTCACAAGATGAACAACTAGATGAGCCATTATGTCAAAAAAAGATGAAGGAAAATACATTTCAAGCTCACACAAGGTAATTACTATCTCTTTTTATAGTGTTGGTAAGATCCCGGGATCGATCACCTTACTACAAATTGACCTAAAGAAAAAACACAATTTAGTTATGGAACTTCTTAATTTTTTTTTGGAAAAATATAACATATACCTATTGGTAGAAAATGTTCCATTATAATATGACAATCATGTCTTTTCAAACTCTTCAACTTGAGGTCTTTCATAGACACAAGTATTCTAATATCTGAAGAGTATCTATCTGGAACCTTAACTTCACTAAAAAACTTACACAAATTTTTCTTCTTCTTTCTAGATAGAGTAAAAGAAGCAGGTGGTAGATATGTTCGTCTTCCTTTTTTCACGGGTGCTAATTCAGTTCTCATTCCCATTTTTAACATGTCCTCCCTTGCTTTAAGGCCATCCTTAGACTTTCCTTTTATATTGAGTAACGTACCGATAACGCTTTCAAATACATTTTTTTAATATGCATAACATCGAGAAAATGACTCACGTGCAAAGACTTCCAATATGGAAATTCAAAAAATATCGACCTCTTCTTTCACCCATCTTTGACAACCTTATGTGCAAAAGGCTTGCCAAACTCAGTAAGCACATCTTTCACCTTTTCAAAAACTTGGTCACCTGACAATGCGGGTGGAGCTTTACGATGTTCTGTGTCTCCATTGAAGTCTTTTCTCCACCCATGGTAGTGATGTTTAGAATGTAAGAATCTACGATGACCGAGAAACACATTCTTCTGACAAAGTTCCAATCGAATCGTGTCGGTTCCATCTTCACAAACAGGACACACACGTTGACCTTTAATGCTATACCCAGATAGATTCCCGTATGTTGGAAAATCATTAATTGTGCTAAACAACATCGCCCTCAAATTGAAACTTTCTTTCCTATATCCATCAAAAACCTCCACACCATTCTCCCACAAAATCTTTAAATCTTCGATCAAAGGTGTCATGTATACGTCTATGTCATTCCCTGGTTGTTTAGGCCCAGAGATTAACATAGATAACATCATGTACTTACGCTTCATACATAACCATGAAGGTAGGTTATAAATCATAAGAATCACATGCCATGTGGTATGTGAGATACTTTGAAGACCATGCGAGTTCATTCCATCAGTAGATAATGCCAAGCGAAGGTTTCTTGCTTCTTCTCCAAAGTCAGGATAATCATTATACCTTTTCGACCACTGTGGTGAATCAACCGGATGTCGATACTTTCCATCAATAATTATTTCATCTGCATGCCAAGTCAGGTGTCTTGCATCGGTTTCACTATGAAAAATGTGCCTAAATCTCGGAATTATAGGAAAATATCATAAGACTTTTGCTGGAGACAATCTTTTCTTATATCGAGACAAATTGCATTTAAGGCACTTAGTTAACGATGCATATTCATTACGAAATAAAACACAATCGTTTGGACAAGCATGTATCTTATCATAGCTCATGCCAATAGAGCACAACTTTGTTTTTGCCGCATAGGTTCGATTAGGAAGAACATTATCCTCCAGTATCATTTCTCTCATAAGGGCCAACAACTATGTGAAACTTTTATCCGACCATCCATTGCCCGCCTTTAAGTTGTACAACTTTAATACCGCATACGGTCTTGTGAATTTAGTGCAACCTTTATACAATGGTTTCTTTGCATCTCTTACCAACCTCTCAAACATTTCAGGACAATCATGAAGATCTTCTTCAAGTGTTTATACAATCTCTTCGACTCGATCACAATCGTATGTTTCCGTGTTGTTGTCGTCTGAAGCTTAGGTCGTATTACTTTTCCCACTCGGTTCAATATTCTCGTTAATTTTATCACCATGAAATTTCCAACACTGATAACTTCGATCAATTCCATGCCTCAGTAAATGCGATTTCAATCCATCTGCGTCAACCTTACCAATATAACAACAACCCAAGCAAGGACATTTTATTCGACTGGGGTTTTTAACATGTTGAACAAAAAACTTAACGAATTCTACAACCTCACTCTCGTACTCTTTGGAAAATCGATCGGCAAACATCCATTTTTTATCCATGGGTTTCCTACTTATTAAGGTAAACAAAATAAAATATCATACGAAGATTTGAGTGCAAGAATAAAATACCTTTAAAGTGGTAGCACTTGGTTCAAAACAATTTCTCCTCAAACAACAATCTGAAAAGAACAATCACAATTGAAAACAATCAATATCAACTTCAATAATCTATACATAACCAATGTAAATCCAAACGAAAATAACCTATACATAACCAAAGATAATAAGAGATACATATTTTCACTACATAAACAACGTAAATCCAAACGATATTTCCTATACATAACCTGAATAAATCCAAACAAAAATAGAGATACATAATCTGATTTTTCACTATTCTTCACAGAATCATAACAACAACATTACATATTTTCACTATTCTTCACAAAATCATATTTATCAAAGAAATACATAACAATGGCATTGCCCTATTCTTCACAAAATCCTATTTTCACTATTCTTCACAAAATCAATATAACAACAACAATGTACCTTATGAGAACTCAGTAGAGGACGAACTCGGGTAATTTCACGAACTCAGTCAACAAGAAATGGACGAACTCAGTCAAGAAGAAATGGACAAACTCGGTAACTTCACGAATTCAGTCAACAAAAATGAAGTAACGATAATGGAAGTTTTTCATTCGCAGTAATGGAGGTTTCAGAAAGAAAGAGCCGCGTTTATGAAGTTTTCAGAAAGAAAAAGCCGCATTTATGGAGTTTTCGTTCTTTAGGTTTTGCAGAAAACGCGTTCGCAGGGGAGAAGAAAGAGGAAAAGAATGAAAACATAAAACTGACTATGTAATATTTAAAATTAATTAGACCTTAGACAACGCTTTTGAGAAAACCGCTGGCTAAGATAACCCTTTAAAAGCGCTTTCTAAAAACGCTGGCTAATGTCAACCTTAGACAACACTTTTAGTTTTTATTTTATTTTAAAGATAAGACCTTAGACAACACTTTTAGGTAAAGCGATGTCTAAGATATTCCTTTAAAAATGCTTTGAGAAAGTATTGTCTAATGTATACCTTAGACATCGCTTTGTCAAAAGCGTTGTCTAAGGTAGTATTTTAGACAGCGCTTTTAATATTTTTTGTGAATAGTTTTCGTGTTTTATTTTTAGCAGCGCTTTTTTAATTAAGCGTTGTCTTAGGTGCGTTGTTAAATATTATTTTTGGCTTAGTGGTTGTGCTTCAAGAAGAGTTACACAAGATGAAGAAAGAGAAAGAAGCATAAATTGTTGCATATTCGAGAAAGCATAAGATTGTTGAGTTTACAACTCAATTAAGGCAAACCAACTATGCCAAATTATTGAAACACAATGGTGTACAACAAATATTCAACGCTAATCAGGCTATGCCATTAGTGAGGAATATAAGAAATAAAGACTCAAACCCTAACACAAAGAGCCTAGTTCTTACGCATCAAAATTCTTGTCAAAACATGATAATAGAGTCTCCTTATATAGCAATGTATTTTGTGCTTTGTTCTTATGGACCTCTGAGTTAAAATCGTCCAGAATCTCGGTTGAATCTTGTTGAGATTTATTGCTCCAAATCAAATCTACAAGATTTTGAATTCAAATTTAAATCACATTGATTTAAATTTCACTATTTAAAATAATCAAACAAATCCAATTATTAAAATACAACAACAATATTTATTGCATACGTCATCGAAACATGTTTCATGTAACTGAAAAGTGGATGCACACAATAAAATGTCTAACATATTTTTGTAAATGAAGTTTTTGGACAACTTACATGATAGTTAGTACTAGTTTATGAACTTGTTTTGATTTTTTTGTTACATGTAACATTTTCCTCCAATTTTTAAAATATAAATATTTATGAATGTCAACATAATTATATTATAGGAACTGAATTGGTTATTTTACAAAAACAAGCTTCAGGCAGTTGTCCAAATTTTAATCAAAGTTATGCCAAATTTTAGGCAAAAAAACTATGACCAAATTATAAATAAAAAAAAATACGAGCATAAATAAATCAAACTATGATCAATTGTAAGTAAAAATATTGCCAAATTTTTGCTTAAACATTGAATAGTGGTCGAAACAATACTATAGCCAAATATTATTCTAAACAATGAAAAATTAAAGCCAATATAATGGCCAATTTTAAATTAAAATTTCAAGAATAAAATACCAAAAATTTAAAACAAAATTCATATCAAATTTTCTTCATAGAAATTTCATATATTACAACAAAATGTAGACATAACAACAAATCTCCTTGCATTCTTTAGCTACATTAGTAATAACCACTACTATAAAAAAAACACATATAATAACAGTTGTGAAACACATATAATAACGATTTCACATCTATTGTTTAATAACATGTGATTATATGTATGCTAGTTTCCATAAAGACGAGTGACTGTGATTATAAGTTAGGTAGCGCTACTTATAACAACGGGTAAAGAAAATATCCCAACAACATCATTCTTGCATTTTATTATTCTGGACAACGCTCTACTTATAACAACAGTTGAATTAAAAATCGTTGTGATATTATTTGTTTTTTTAATATTTTTTATTTTATACTATTCTAGAATTTTTAACCTGAATATTTTTGAATTGTATGACTAGAAACAACAATACACTCATTTGTGAATTAAATTAGACAGAAAATTGTATTACATCAATGACACAATTCTATTAGTAACCAAAAATTGTATATACATCAAATTCAAAATGGCACAAAACAACCTACAATGTACACATCATTACATCAAATAATATTGTCTTGGTGTCAAAACACCAATAATTTCAAATGATAATAGCTGATAGAAAATAACATCATTAGAAATTATAACATACAATAAATTATTAATGAAGAATATAATATATTTACTTATTAATTTTCCCTTATGCCTTCTTGATGATCGTTACGAATAGCATGTACATCATCTTTATCAACTTCTTCATATGAAGTATGCACTTGTGTTGCATAAGAATGAGTGGAAGGAATATCAGAAGCGCCCAGAGAGAGAATGATAACATACCGTAATTCGAAGAGAATGATGATTTCATTTTCAGAAATGATATTTGTTTCTAGAAATGAATGAGATGGTGAACATTTTGCTTTCATTGTTGTGTCGTTCCCTAGAGCATCCTTGTGTGTTATAAGTGAAATAAAGTACATGTTATGTTTTAGTTTTGTGGGAAATAATTTCACAACGGTTGCAAGCTTCAACCGTACTGAAATATGGAACATATAACCACAGTTGAATGAAACAACCGTAATTGTTATACTTTCAATTCTTAAATAATAATAAATGTGAAGGGAGACACATTTATTTTTATTGAAAAAATGGAAAAATATTGATGTTGGGATTCAAAACTTGTCATCCAAATTCTATGAGCACAATTATTTTAGGAGCCGTGATGAAAAATTTCTTAATAAAAAAAACATGCATGTAAAAAATATGATATGAATACGGTAACAAAAAGAACGTTGTAATATTGTGTCACCGATCATATATTTTCTAGTAGTGAACTTAAATCAACCAAATACAATATAATTTTATTTGGATGATCAATTTTTAAATTTGATGATCAAATATATATTCGACTTCAAAGACAAAACAATACAAAAAATTTGATTTTTCCAACAATTCTCTCATAGTTGAATTTATTTTGCAATTGGTTATTCTTCTTCTTTGATACTTCAAACATTTCTCTTACAATAGCTAACACATTCACAGCCTCCTTCTTGTTATCATCTTCCTTCTTCTTGATCTTGCTCCCATCTTCAGATCATCAATGAAATTATATTTGTCTTCTTTGTGATTCACACAATGGTCCAAGTCCTTATGAGCATGGCATAACATAGTCCACGACTACGAGTTTTAACTAATGAGTTTGATATTGTCCTTGATTTTTCGATTGAATATAAGAACATAGGTAGTGTTAACTTTAGATAAATATGACATGGTAGTGATTTTGCAAAAGCAGAGGCGACGATGAGAATTTTACAATCCAACATCATCACAATGGTGAATGGCCACATGCAAAGCAGATAATTTAAGGTCTCATAAAATTTATAATAACAATGATTCAAAACTAGGAATTATATATTGATATGTCGGCTTGTGTATCCCTCACTTAATTTTGGAATTAAATTATTATATTTTCTAAAAAAAACATATTGATATGGTATTTGGAAGCAAATGTATAAGAAAATGAAGAAGAAGGACAACGAATTAAGGATTACAATTTTACAACGGATTCTGCATACATCGTTGTAAAATGTTAAAATTTTTGTAGCTGATTTATAACGTCAGATTTAGCGACAGTTTAATTAAAAATCGTTGTAATAGATCCATATTCAGCAACAGTTGACTTTAAAATCATTGTAATACATGATGTGTCAAGCATCGATTCCAATTAATTTCATTTTTTTTCATTTGTTTAAATTTTAAACATATATTTTATTTCATTTTTTAGTGTTACAGAGACTTTAACCTCAAAACACAACATTCATCTTTGTTTTTCTATTTTCTATTAATTCATTTTTTTAGTGTTAACCTCTAAACTTCATTTAAAAAAAAGTAAACGAGACAAGTATATATACAAAAGAAAACTACATTATAATTTCAAAAAAGAAAAGTACATTGATAATCATATATTACATATATTATCAAATGTTTGAGTCTATTGCAACAAAAACATCTTCCCAATCAGGGACTCTCTCATCACTTCTCTCATCAGAATTATAAAAAAAGTTCTCCTCTACTTCTTTTTCTTTTTATTATTATTATTATTATTATTATTATTATTATTATTATTATTATTATTATTATTATTATTATTGGTCTTCCTCACCCTTAAGGCCGTATCCCTGACAACCAAAGATCTAAATATTCGACAATGAGGTATTGCAGAATTGTAAGTATCAGACTTTTCATCTTCATCCTTAAGACGGTTTTACATTTCTTGATTATACATTCTTCGTAAAAATGAGTTCAAAAAATAACAATGCTAAAACAAACATCACAAATGAGGTTCCAAATGAACAACATCAGCGACAAGATGAGGAGGATCCACAATCTGGATCCTTGGTTGTCAGGGATACAACCTTAAGTTGTATTTGAAAACCAACTTATATCAACCAATATTTTCCAAATTGCACCCGTCTTATCATTTCATGTTCTTTTATATATAGGATGTGGTTCAATGACCCGACTCCTTCAACACATCCATATATTCTCTTATCTTTTAATTTGAATAACAACAATTTATTGATATTATTCAAATTAAACTAGAATAGAATAAATTGATGTGATGAAGAACTCAGACCATTGAATCAGATTTTATATATTAAAGAGCGTGAAATGAATGATAAGAAGAATGAAATTAGGAAAACAGTGGTTTGCGTAAGTTGTTTTTCAAGAATAGTTTAATTTTCAAATTATATATTTCATCAATTTGGATGCTTGTATATTGTTGTGAGGTTTATTGGAAAAAAAAATACAATCTGCATATTTGATAATAAACCCTGGTACTTTCAACAACCGTTATTTATTTTAATTGTGATTAAATTGTATTTTCATAAATGTATATACCATAACGATTGATTCTATTAATCGTTGTGGTAGTTAGCACGCTTCCAGCCTTACTATTACAGTCTGGCGATTGTGGTAGAAAGCACCTGACATACAATCACCTCTTACCTTACAACAAATGGTCAATCGTTGTGATATCACTTTTCCAACTGCAATTGCATGATTTTTCCATAATAGTGATGGTTTGTAAAATATCAAAGTATGAGTAAGTTATCTTATTGAATTGAAACATTTAGGTTCTATTTGACAAAGTATGTGAAAACAAAAAACTTGAGCTCCATAAATGGAGAGGAAGAAGAATAAATTCAATATGTATTTCATATAATGTAGTTTTCAATATAGTTTTTAAATACAGTATGTAGTAGTACTCAAATGAAATACAGTAGCCCAGTATTGTATTAATAATGGGATTGAGAGGATAAACTGAAAACTAGTCCTAGGAGTATTAGTATATGATTGAGGAATATAAATATAAATATGTGTACCTTACCTAGGTGGCTATAACTGAAACCAAGAGAGGTGGAAGGAGGATTGTGTTCCAAGACACAATGATTACGCAGTCTTGGGGAAGCAGAAAGGGTTGCCTACCAACAATATAGAATATCGTGGGGGGCTTGACCGAGGTCGGTATCTACTACTCCAAACAAAACCCTAAGGGCTCCAAATTGGAAATGCCTCTATTATTTTAATATTTATATTTTAAAATTTCTTTTTAGCATATTATTTATAAACGAACTTAATGAATACACTAATAATTTTGAAAAACACTTTTTTTAATGTATAGGAAAGGAAGGATGTAGCATATCTTATATTTTATGGAGGTTTAATACTTCTCCCTAAAATTTTATCTTAATTTTCACACAGTGTTTTAATGTATACTAGGTAATTTCATTTTTCCACCAATAACATATATATTTAGTGGTGTATAAGTTTTTTTTAATAAGTGAATTGTATTAAAGGAGTATGAGTACTTAATTATCCTAAATACACACAACAAGAGAGAACAAAGAAAAATGTTTGGTTTCGGCCGTATGGTGCATGACTGATAAACATCATCGTTGAAGTTTGGATGAAATGGATGGAAGTTTTTATTTTTTCGAGTAAAATATTCGTTTTAGTTAGCAGTAGTCCTACGAAGAAATTTGTTGTTGAGAGAGGTTTGAGACAAGGCGATCCTTTCTCTTTGTTTCTTTTTGTGATTGTGGCTGAAGGTTTGCGAGATTGGTGGGTAAGTCCGTGGAGAATTGTGAATATGAGGGATTCAATTTTAATGGCAAATGTTTTATGGATATTCTTCAATTTGTGGATGACACTTTATTGACATGAGAAGGAAGTTGGAAGCATATTTGGGCAATTAAATCGGTATTAAAGGTTTTGAATTAATTTCTGGTTTAGGTATTAATTTTCACAAGAGCAGACTAATTAGTATTAATATTAACCCTCGATTCTTGGAGGTAGCCTCGTTATTTCTTTCTGGTAGGACGGAGGAAAATAAGTTTGTTTTTCTTGGAATTCTTATTGGTTTTACTTCTAGTAGGATTTACATGTGGTCAGAATTATTACTGAAGTTGAAGAGGAGGTTTTTTTATTGAAATAATCGGTTACTTAGTTTCAGTGGTAGACTTACTTTGTTAAAATCGGTTTTTTCTAGCCTTTCGATTTTTATGCTTTCTTTTTACAAAGCGCCGGTGAATGTCGTTAAATAGATTACGGTAGCGGTAAAATCATGAGTGTAAGCTATTGATTAACTTAACTCAAGGTAAACAGAGTCACCACCGCGCTTTTATTTTATTCCAAATGAAAAAGGGAAAAAGAGCGAATAAAACCCAATGAATCTAAAAGCAAAAAAGCTAAAAGAATCGAACAGAGAACGGGTAAGGGGATAAGTTAGAAATTGGGAAGGTTTTACGCACCCAAAATGTTTGTGGTACTCCACGGGAGCCCTTTGAAATATTTATTGTTTTTTTTTGGTTTGAAAATGGTTTATTTGAAAGAGAATGAAGAGATGAGAAGAGAAATGTTTTTTAATATTTTTGTGTTTGAAGAGACGATCGTCTCATGCCTACGTACCCACAAAGTCCAATGCGAGATCAAAACCTCGTAGTTCGTGGTACAAAATGTGAAAAGATACAATGTGTTGAATTGATTTTAAAATGTAAAGATAAGTCGTCATTCTTTAGCGAATAATTCCGCTAGAAAGAATGAATCATATCTAAACATATGAAAAGAAAAGTGCGCGAGAGCACAAAAACAATTGAATGAGTTTTGAATTTTTTAAAGTATTTTGAAAAGAAAGTTTCAATATGCTTATGTGGTTTAGAATTTGTTAAGAAATGAGATGAAAAGGTGAAACCGCTTGACCTAAGTCAAGGTTTGATTATGAAAACATTTAAAGTTTGAAAACAAAAAAGGTTTTGAAAATAGAAAGGAGATTTGAAAATCTAAGAAGTGGGAAGAGATGAAGGGACTATCCTAAGACTTGAAAGTAAGAGTTAAGAGAAGAACAATCAAACCGTATAATGAACATTTTTCGAAACAATAGGACTTCCATCTTCATAAACAAGTGAACCAAATTGGCTAAGGTCTTCAATCCATAATAACTTAAGCAAAGGGAGAGATCCTAAAATCTAAGTCCAATGCTAAGGATAGTGGCCATAGTCCAAAGTTAAAGTCACAAGTCTTTTAGATGTTTAATCTGTGTTTAATGTTTTTGTGTCCAAATGGAAAAAGGAAAAATCACAAGCATAACAATATAAACATAAACAATATGGTGAATGATATAGTATAATAAAAGCATAGTAAAGGAGATAATGAGCAAGAGATTAAAATAAAGAGGATAAGGTGCGAGAATGAATTAAAATGTTAGTATATTAATAGTATAATAATATTTACATAGAAATGGTATGATGAACTTAATCAAACACAACCAAAAAGAGATAACCAACATCGAGAGGCAACCGGATCCAATTGGATCTTATTGTGAATTCGGGACAAGTTTAAGTCTATGTTAAGCAATCGCCGAGTAATTTACGAAGTAATTACCCTACAAATGAGGCCTCCCACCACCAATTAAGGTGAAAAATATTTGTACTAATACATGTTAGAGAAATGATATAATGAATCATCCTCCGAAAACATGTCGCACGAAAAGAAAAAAGTGGTAACGGTCTAATCTTAATCGAGATTTCATGTTGATTATTCAAAGGCAACCTATCACGATTCCAAAGTATGGAGAATGATCCAAATTATCATTCATCCATAGATTTGAAATAATGAAGATTAAACATCTTCGAAAATCAACAATCGTCGAATCGAAGATCTCATCGACCAAAAGAAAAATAAGATGAAAAAAAGAAAGATGGATCTAATTAAAATCCATAAAAAACTAATTAATATTTTCTAAAACTCTTTTCAAAAAATATTTTAATTTTAAAAGAAATTCTAAGAAAATTAACAAAACAAATCTTATAGAAACTCAACCAAAATAACAATGAAGAAAAAAAAGTATTTAGGAGGGTAAAACGCAGATACAAGGATGATGATAGAAATGGATCAAGCCCAAAAACACTCATCAGTTTATGTAAATAAAAAATAAAAAAATAAAAAAATAAAGAAGGTCTAAACAAGGTGGACCGTAACAATTGGAGGGGGTGGTTAGCAAACAAGGATCCAAATGGATCATTCAGCCCAAACAACAAACTCATGGTTTTATAAAAATAAAGAAAAACCAGGAAAACAAAAAAAGGCAGCACGCATCCATCTTCTTCCTCGCGAAATAGCACGATGTCGTTACTGTTCATGGTAAGAGGGGATCGGCGGAGCTCCGCCGAATCGGAACGGCGGAGCTCCGAAATGGCATGGTTGTGATCAGGACAAAGAGATGATCAAGGCTATGCAAGAAATTTCGAAAAACAAATCCACGATGAGCTCGAATCGGAACCGCAAAAATTCGTCAAAAATTTCAATCTACCTTCGAATTCGGTTAGCCACCTTTCAATCCTTCTTCTTCTCTTCTTATTGAAGGTTTTTTGTGGTTCTGTTGTTGATTTGTTGTGCGATTTGATACGGTTAGGGAATGAGTAATTAGGATTGTGACGGTTTGGGAGGTGATTGAAGCTTTGCTCTTTGATTTTGACAGGGTGATTTTAGGCTTTTCAAGCTTAAAGAATTGAATGGAATGGTATTCAATTTATAGAAGAAAGTGATGAATTTAGTGATGCCGTTTTGAGAGTTTTTGCTGCATTTAATCTGTGCTTGTATTGATAGAAGCTGCTGTATTTTGTTCCTTGGGCAGATGCCGTTTTGACGTGTTGCGGCTTTGCGTTTTGGGTTCAGGAAATCTGCGTGATGTGCAGCGTGATGCTCGCGTTTTACTTGATTTCATGTTGCGTTTTGCAGGTGACTGCGTTTCACGTGATAGCGGATTGCGTTTTGATATGTGTTGCTAAAATGGCTTGTTGTGCAAAGAGTGTGTGACGTGGCTTCAAGTCTTGGTTGAGTTTGGCTTATGGCTTTTCTTACTTTCTAAATTTGATAATGGCAAGTGGGCTTTGAAATGTAGCTTTGAACCGGCTGCGCGTGTGTACATGATTAATAAACTTGGGAATTGTTTTTTTGTTGCAATTTTTGTAATAGGTGGGTCGTGTAGCAAGCTGAAGAAGTGATGTAAAAAAAATTGGATAAGCTAATGTTCTAGAGATTTTTTTTCAAATTATATATGGGCTTATAAAGAATTATGGCCAATAGATGTTTTTTTTTATCTCTACAATTGTTGTCCCAAAAATGTAAATGGACCCCTAAAAATGTATGGGCTTGATTGTAATGATTTTATGGAAAATGGCCTTGAATTGAAGGTAAAAACAAAATAATAATAAATGGGTGGAAAATAATCAGGTAATCGAAATAAATGGTTAATGAATAAAATTTGGAAAAAATGAATTGGATGTGAAATAATAGAAATGGTTTCAAAATGGGTATGAATCAACCACCACCATCATGCACACTGCCACAAACTTCAATTTTCAAACCAAAACAAAATCTTCACTGCTCTACTGAATCTCTAATTAAACTGGATAAAGCCACTCTTGAACCACTGAATAACTTGAAACTCTCCACAACCATTTGAATCGTCTGAAAACTGCCCTAATGATTTGAATCTATGCTAAGGAAAATAAATCCAGAGATGAATCACTGATGCACTGAACCAAAACAATCTGGCCTAAAAACTCTTTACGACCCACAACTTGAGAATCTGATGAATTTCGTAGACAACACAACTTGAACTTTGAACACGCATCTTCTGAGAAATAACCACGTGCACACATAACTTGCAGTTGAAACAATCTTCTGATAGTTTGACCAATATTAGGTCAAACGTACATCTGGATTGAATCATAACTGAACACCCACCTCTGGATTGGAAACCCTGCCTTGTCTTTAGAAACCTACACACAGAGAAGAAGAAGCAAACTGCGACATATTTTTGGTATTTTGGTTAGAAGTTAGTAAATATAAACAAATAAAAGGCAAGTAAACACAGTGATCCCCTGTGAGGCATAAACCTGCACCTGAGAAGGATAAACAAACCAGTGCGTGATCTTGTTTGTATGCAAGATGCAGATGAGATGCGAAAAATATTAGGGTCAAAAATTAGGGTATGACAGATGCCCCTATTTAAGTTTCTTCAATCCAGAGATAATGAAGATTGAAATCTTCGTTTCGTCGAGATGGAAGATACTTAAATATCAAAAACCCAATTTTTTTATCCTAAGATACCAAAAAACTGGAATGAAATGAAATGATACGAAATAAATGATATGAAGATGATATGGAAATTATATGAAGATGATATGAAAGCATATGTAAATGTTATGAAAGCATATGAAATGCAGAGAAAACCGTAAGGAACAAGACGACACATGAAATAGAATAAACGCTGGGGATAAGGAGCATAAAACTCCGACGGGGAAAAACAACATGCTAGAGACCACAACGTGGCTCAGTTGAGACGAAAATGTCCAAGAATGGAGGTTGGACAGAAAGGATCACAACATCCAAGAATGGCACTGAATGAAGTGAGAAAAAGTTGCAGACAGTTCATCAGAAGCATCCAAGGATGACATTATTGACTTTACAAGGGATATCCGAGAATGGCAATCGGAAAAAGGTAATCACAACATCTGAGAATAGCAATCAGATAAAAATGTGAATCACAACATTCAGGAACAAAACTGAATGAAATGGGAAAAGTTTGGGAAAGTACATCAAATCAATGATGACTCCACTATGGACATCTGAGAATGACATCGGAAGGAAAATGATCACAACATCCGAGAATAGCAATCAGATAAAATGTGAATCACAACATTCAGGAACAAAACTGAATGAAATGGGAAAAGTTCGGGACAATACATCAAATTAATGATGACTTTACTATGGACATCCGAGAATGGCATCAGATAAAAGGGACAAACAAGTATTTTTTTTGTAGGTGCTACGTAAATTAGACTTTGATCACAATGTAATATGTTGAAGACAACAAGACCTTGAGAAACGCATAATGAGGACTAACACACTCATATATGCCAACGAAAGTGGGGTATAACACACCCAAGAAAGCGCATAATGAGGAATAACACACTCAAATATGCACAGGTATACAAAAATGGGGAATAACACACCTAGGAAAACGCATAATGAGGAATAACACGCTCAAATATGCAAACGTTAACAAGAATGGGGAATAACACACCCAAGAAAATAATATGAGAGAAAATGTTGACAACCAGTTTAGACTCTTAGAGGAGTTGAAAAGACGGAAGACTGATTCCTCAACACGGAGATCGCTGCCATTCTTCTTGGAGATTAGAAATGCTACTGTTGAACAAATCTCTGTCACACCGGTAAACTGTACCAAGTGGAAAATCTTTTGAGAGAAGTCATGAAAAGCTGCTTGGAGATTCTTGAAGAAAATTGCCCCAAGTTCAATGACTGGTGAAGGTAAACTGATAATGGATTCAATTCTTGACTACTATCGGAGAAAATAATCACATCTTTGAAATGACTGTTGGGAGAATACACTGATCATGGCTTCAGGTCTTGAAATGAATGCTGAGAATATAAACTCAGTATGAATCTTTCAGAGAATATTCTCACTAACCAAATCTGAGAATAACTTACGCTGAGCAACAACTCTTGAACCATAGGACCTGAGAAGAACTTTCCCCTGATAAGATCACTGACCAAGTTTCTCAACTGTTTGAAAATTCCTTGATGAGGAAAGTCTATTTGTAAAAAAGTGTTTGTACAAACTTGGTAATTTTAATGCAAAGTTCGATGCAAAGTTTGAAATCAAAATTCATTTTTGGAATAAACTTTATTGAGGTAAAGTAAATGAAAAAATAGTCAAAACACGACGGTTAAGACAAAATGAAAGATAAAGCAAAGGTAAGAAACAAATGATTGGTAATGAACTTGGGAGTCATTTTACGTAACCTAGTTGTAATATGCTTTTCAAAAGAGACCTAGATTCAATTAGGACTTTTGAAGGTTGTAACATGGTCTGGTTCACGGTTTATGAAACAAAGGATATAGGCTCAAAGTTTATTTTTACCCAACCCAACTTCGTGATGAACTCCAGTCCTACATTCAATTAATTCAGCCTATGCATTCAAGTTCCAAGAAATTTGGGATTGCACAGATGAAGATGGTTCATAAGCCAAAGGATTTTGAGATAACAATCACCTCTTCCTTTTGTTATTTATGGTGAGTACTTTGGTCCACTCATCTTGCTTTTGTTAAGGATTTTGATGACCTCTTGACAAATCTTTCTTTTGTTATCCCTAATTTTTGCCTGAACTGTGTCACTTGAACTTACAGTCAGTGGGATGCCCCAGTTTTTTGCCTAAGTCTCCCTCATAGGTTTTGACTTAGCGGGCTTTGATTTTTTTCAATAATTTTTTTTTCAATATCATTTTTTTGAAAGATAATGACTGTATGGCTTAATGATTACGATGAACCATCATTGACTTTTGAATTGAGAAACATCTTCAACACTTCTTGATGTGTGTGTGAAGGAAAGCTTGATATTGCAACCTTTATTAAAAGACGTCTTGAATGATTCTCTTGTACTTGAATGAACATTTGAATTAATTGAGAACTACCCATCCCCGGTTAAAATTGAGGGTTTTTTCGAATAGAAAGAAACTCCAACTTCAAGGCTCAAAGGGGTTGACAAGGGATTAACTTCCTTATTTCTCCAGTGTTTGGGATTTGAAACAATGCTTGTATATCATCAGCCAAGTCTCATTTGAAAGCATACCAACAACAATTATGGGTATCTCGTTTTCATCATCCTCCCTCCAATCATTGTAAAAGCTTGAGAAAAGATAAATGAACTTGAAATGTAAATCATGAAGATGCAAATAGTAAATGAATCTGAATCAAAACAAAGTAATGCTCATTTCATTAAAAACAACATGAAAGTACAAACAGAGTTTAGAAGCAAACAACTTAATATAATTGAAGAAAATGGCAAACATAAAGAAACAATGGCCTAGTGATCCATCAGCAACAAGGATGAGCTGTCCCGTCTGATATTCTGGCCTTGAAGAAAATTTGACTGTTGAAGTCATCTGAAGATTCATTTCTCATGCTTCGGCAAAGGATTGTTGACAACATTAGGATTTGTGTCATGAAAGGAAAAGATGTTGTTCCTGATAAGTTCTTGCACTTTAGCCTTCAGTGCAAAGCAATGTTCCAAGTCATGACCAGTTCCTCCTTGATGAAACTCGCAGTGAAGATCCGATCTATGGTTAGCTAGAAGAGGATCTGGAACAGCAGGCGAAGGCCTAGTAGTAATTATACCACTCTTAATCAAGGAAGGATACAAGTCAGTGTAAGTCATCGGGATAGGAATAAAGTTTGGCCTATTGCGATACTGATTTTGTCCAGAAGCAGGATGAGGAGCCTGAGCTTGAACTCGAACTTGAACTTGAGCTTGAACTGGTTGAGCTCGAACTTGAACTCTAGCTTGAGCTGGTTGAGCTTTAACAACAGGAGCTACCGCAACTACATATGGTTGAACATATCTTTGTTGTGGGAGATAAGGTTTCCTCTCAGTTGAAACAGCATAAGCATCACCATCTCTTCTCTTCTGAAAATTCCCAAGAGACTTTCTTGCAGCATTATAAGATTCAGAATTGGTAATCTTACCCTTCTTGATACCTTCCTCTAGTCTTTCTCCAATAGTGACTAGGTCATAAAAACCAGATGAAACACTTCGTACCATTTTCTCCCAAAAGAACGGTTGAAGAGTGTCCATGAACAAACCAGTTAATTCTTTCTCGGCCAAAGGTGGCTCCACTTGAGCAGCTAGCTCTCTCCAATGCTGAGCGTACTCTTTGAACGATTCTTTCTCTTTCTGTGACATGTTTTGCAGTTGACGACGGTTAGGCGCCATATCCAGATTGTACTTATATTGTCTTACAAAATAATCAGATAAATCCTTCCAGCTTCGGATGTGACTCTTCTCGAGTCCCACATACCACTTCATAGAAGCACCACTCAGACTATCTTGAAAACATTGAATAAGCAGCTTGTCATCCTTGGCATGTGCAGCCATTTTGCGACAATACATCAGCAAATGAATCTTTGGACAAGTATGCCCATTGTATTTCTCGAATACAGGGACTTTAAACTTATCAGGAAAAACTAGGTCAGAGACCAAACACATGTCTATTGCAGCAACACCAAAGACATATTTTCCTTCTAGACCTCTTACCCTCTTCTCAAGAGTCAAACATTGCTCTCTAACTTCATCCATATATCCAGGTTCACCCTGACTTTCAGCTTGTGGACCAGCAGCCTGGTACAAAAAAGGAGAATTCTGATAAGTAGTCTGAGCAGTAGTGTGCACAACAGGTTGAGGTTCGACAAAAGTCGGAGTTGAAAAGACTGGCACAACAGATAGACCACCCATTTGAGCAGTAGCAGTAGCTGGCACGTAATCCAGAGGTAACCTAAATTCTGGCCAAGTAGAAGCCGGTTGCTGAATCACAGGAGGGTCAACAACAGCAGTAAAAACTTCAGAGATAACAGTCCTTTGAGGTGGTTCACCTCGAGCAATCAGAACTTGCATAATTTTAGTGAGCCTGGTCATACTAACTTTCAACTCATCAATCTCCATCCGGACTTCCAGGTTATGCTGTTCTTGGTTTTCCATTCTCAATCTGATAGCTCTCAATCTGTTAGTAGCTCTAGTACCGTATATGTGGTGAGGAGACAGCTTGACGAATCAACAGACAACTGAAGAAGGAAACAACCGGGATGAGTTCCCACACAATTCAGATGAACGCAATAATATGCGATGATACAATGATATGCAATGTTCACTTCCCTTTTCAAAGAAACAACTCAATTATTGCAAACATGGTTAACATCAAGAATGTGGTCATGAAAAATCTTGACAAAAATCAATATTTGCTTTTTTCAATATATGTAATAATCGGAATTGTTTTCCTTGAAAAATGGTTGTGATGATGATCATGATGAATATGTAGATGCAACAACCACAAACAAGATCACGCAAAGCACACAGGTTCAAAGGTTCGGATCACGAGCATGGAGTCAAGGGATAAGAACCACCAACCCACAAAGGCATGTACTAAGGTTTGTCTTCATTGTACCTGCAAAAAATCAAAAGGGTGCTAACAGAGGTTCCGGGAGTTAACAACCATCTTTAGAATATTATCGGTACGTTGGATTACTCCCCAACCGATAACATTCTTAAAATATACCTCGTCCGAGTGTAGTATCGTGTGACAACCACCTTAGGTTTACACCCGGATAGTTTCCGCACTACGTTCCTAAATTGGCTTGGATTGGTTAAGGGTTCTACGGTTCTCAGTATGATCAGCTCAAGGTCAGAAAATAATGCCACATATGATTACTCATCATAAAATTGATAATCCAAGAGAGCCTAACCGAGTGAAGATTATCAAATTGATATTGCTTTGGACTACTCTATCGCGTATCGCTTCGAATATCGCCGTCCTATCATAAGTTCAACTCAGATCCGGGTTAGAATCTATCTCACTCACAGAGGATCACCAAAACCGAAACAGAACAAACAAATAACAAACAAATCAAACCGAAGCAATAAATAAATCAAAGTAGGTCGAATCCACTTAGAGATTGCCTCCCCAGCAGAGTCACCACTTTTCTGTAGCGGTAAAATCATGAGTGTAAGCTATTGATTAACTTAACTCAACGTAAACAGAGTCGCCACCGCGCTTTTATTTTATTCCAAATGGAAAAGGGAAAAAGAGCGAATAAAACCTAATGAATCTAAAAGCAAAAAAGCTAAAAGAATCGAACAGAGAACGGGTAAAGGGATATGTTACAAATTGGGAAGGTTTTACGCACCTAAAATGTCTGTGGTACTCCACGGGAGCCCTTTGAAATATTTATTGCTTTTTTTGGTTTGAAAATGATTTATTTGAAAGAGATTGAAGAGATGAGAAGAGAAATGTTTTTTTAATATTTTTGTGTTTGAAGAGACGATCGTCTCATGCCTACGTACCCACAAAGTGAAATGCGAGATCAAAACCTCGTAGTTTGTGGTACAAAATGTGAAAAGACACAATGTGTTGAATTGATTTTAAAATGTAAAGATAAGTCGTCATTCTTTAGCGAATAATTCCGCTAGAAAGAATGAATCATATCTAAACATATGAAAAGAAAAGTGCGCGAGGGAACAAAAACAATTGAATGAGTTTTGAATTTTTTAAAGTATTTTGAAAAGAAAGTTTCGATATGCTTATGTGGTTTAGAATTTGTTAAGAAACAAGATGAAAAGGTGAAACCGCTTGACCTAAGTCAAGGTTTGATTATGAAAACATTTAAAGTTTGAAAACAAAGAAGGTTTTGAAAATAGGAAGGAGATTTGAAAATCTACGAAGTGGGAAGAGATGAAGGGACTTTCCTAAGACTTGAAAGTAAAATTTAAGAGAAGAACAATTAAACCGTATAGTGAACATTTTTCGAAACAATAGGACTTCCATCTTCATAAACAAGTGAACCAAATTGGCTAAGGTCTTCAATCCATAATAACTTGAGCAAAGGGAGAGATCCTAAAATCTAAGTCCAAACTCCAAGTCCAATGGTAAGGATAGTGGCCATAGTCCAAAGTTAAAGTCACAAGTCTTTTAGATGTTTAATCTGTGATTAATGTTTTTGTGTCCAAATGGACAAAGGAAAAATCACAAGCATAACAATATAAACATAAACAATATGGTGAATGATATAGTATAATAAAAGCATAATAAAGGAGATAAGGAGCAAAAGATTAAAATAAAGAGGATAAGGTGCGAGAATGAATTAAAATGTTAGTATATTAATAGTATAATAATATTTACGTATAAATGGTATGATGAACATAATCAAACACAACCAAAAAGAGATAACCACTATCGAGAGGCAACCAGATCCAATTGGATCTTATTCCGAATTCGGGACAAGTTTAGGTCTATGTTAAGCAATCGCCGTACGAAGTAATTACCCTACAAATGAGGCCGGCCACCACCAATTAAGGTGGAAAATATTTGTGCTAATACATGTTAGAGAAATGATATAATGAATCATCCTCCGAAAACATGTCGCACGAAAAGAAAAAAGTGGTAACAGTCTAATCTTAATCGAGATTTCATGCTGATTATTCAACAGCAACCTATCACGATTCCAAAGTATGGAGAATATAAACACCCAAAATTTGCCCTCACTAAGTTCACACCATGGCTTGTGATCTTTCATATTTGCATTAGTTCAAGCATATCATCTCATATTGCATTTTTGCTTCACTACATTAGTTCAAGTTCATCTGCATCTAGGGTTTGTGATCTGAGCAATCCAGGATCCATCTGAGCCACTCCAAAGGTCTTAAATCATTCCAAGAGGGTCCATGTATGTTCAATCATCATCTTATATCCCTCAAAGATCAAGGAAGTCAGAAAATCACAAGAACTAGCAAAACATGGAAGCAGAACTAGGGTTTCACTGTACAGATGACCTGAAATTAGGGTTTTGGTTTCAGAGGCCATAACTCCAAATTTTTTGGTCATTCTTGTTTCTAATGGTCTCAATATGCTATAAGGATCATGTGTACCAAGTTTGATGAAGAAATTCATTGTGGAAGTCATTTGTCCACTGGGTAACTTCTTGAGCAAGTCAGAGCAAAATCAGGGCATCTGAGGCCCCCAACAATGGAACCAAAGTGGATTTTTCATCAAATTGAAGTTATATGGTCTTTATTTGATCATTTAAGTTCTTAGAAGTTCACAAAATTGAAGAAAGGTGAGCTAAACCAAAAGTTGCCAAAAATGGAAATGACTTGTAATGTAAACTTTCTATTTTTGGGAAAGTTTTTCAACCTCCTCTTTCTCAACCAAAAATACTTCAAATGGAAAATTGTTGGTCATGAAAGTTGTAGATTGGATCATTCCATTTTCAAAAAGTACAAGAACAAGTTCTAATTCATTATGGAACTTAAGTTATGACTTTTCAAAGTTGGCAAAAATCACATAATTTTCAAGAATGCACCAAAGAGGGATTTTTGCAAAACCACTTGCAAATTCATTTTGTGACTTCAAACACACTTCTAAGCATCATACCAACTTAGTGAATTGCCTAAAACTCAGAATTGCCCAAAGAATCTCAAGTTTTCATGCCTTGTCCATGAAGAAATCTCAAAGGGGCCAAAACTTCATGAAATTGCAAAAGGTGTCTAATTAGGGTTAGGGCAGTGTCTGATTAGGGTTAGGGCAGTGTTTGAACGTGGACCCTTGGATTTTAGTTTCCCGCGTGTGATGGACGCTCAAGATCATTTCATTAACATTTAATCTGGATTATTTATTTAATTAATTGAGATTAGTTAAGTTTGAATGTCATCCGTTAGATAGCGCGCGTGGTCAACTTAAAAATCCACATAACCAATCTAATCCATTGGATCATCATACTTCTGTTTTTATTCAATTTTAATTCATATTTTCTTATTTGTTTTACATAATTTATTTAAAATAGCTAGAAAATTAAAAAAAAATCTTTTCTTCTGCATTTTCATTTCAAATAATTTTCTCAACCCAAAAATTAATTAATTAAAATATCATTTAGGTTTCTAAAAATCCCAAAAAAATTCACATTACATCTTAGGACATTTAGAAACATTGTCATGCCATCCTCACAAATTTATTTTTGGTTTTGAATCATCTTTGGCATTTTTCTTTGAATTTAGGGCTCATAAAATCCTATTTTTGAACCCTAACTTCAAGAATTCTTTTCTGCCTAACCATGGATGGTATGACTTTGATTCTTTTTGCATTGATCTTCATTTAGCATGTAGTATATAGCATAATTTTGTCATGATTTTCTTCTGCATTTTTGATTTGATTTGCATTTAAGTGCCATAAAACCCTAGATAACTTAGGAAAATCATAAATTTCATTAGGTTAAGAGTTAGGTCTCCTCCTTTAGGGTGTGATATCATGTAGGGTTAGGGTTCCTTTGATTGCATTTTCAATTTTTTATCTTGTCATTTGCTTCTGTTTTTGACTTTTGCATCTCATGTTGCATGAAAACCCTAATTTCTCATCTTCATTTGCATACATCTTGCATATGCATTCATCCATGAACTTGCCATAACATTTATTGCATCCACATGACTTCTAAGACATCTTAGGACACATTAGAACCATGCTTAATCATTTCTTCATCCATTTTCCATGTTATGCATTCATCACATTCCATGAAGTTTCATGTGCTTTCATGCTCCTTTCATGTTTCATTTACATTCTCATCTCTTGTATAATCATCCATTGCACTTGGCATACAGTTGCATCATCTCATAGCATCATTTACATCATTTTTATGCTTCTGGTTTTTGTTTGCATCCTTGCATACATCTCATTATCATTTCATTCTTTCTTTTATGCTAACCATTTCAGGTGGTAAGTACTTTGAGAAGTGAATTTTCCTTCACTTCTCACTTCTCTTCTCATCTCTTTTATGCATCCATTGCTGCATTTTGATTTTGCTTTAGAGTGAGCTTGCTCATTCATGGTTTTCCTTCACTTTCCTTCTTCAAGTAACTTATCTTCTTAAGTGAAGTAAGTTGACTTGTTTCTTCTGCTTCTCCTCCTTTCATCTGCTTCTTTCCTTGGTGGCTTTTCTTGAAGATCTCTTGCAAGCCTCATGAACCCTAGGAAAACCCAAGCATGATAATAATTAGGGTCTTGATTAGTTCCCCATTAGTTTTACCTTTGTGTCTTCTTTTGTGTCTCTCTTCTCTTCTCATTATCAGAGACTAAACTTTTAAAGTTTTAAGGCTTTGTGATTAAGATTATGCCTGCATCCTTCTCTTAGGATGGAGTGTATAACTTTAATCCTAAGTGTTAAACCTTTAATTTGTTTAAATCTCTTAACCAATCTATCTAATAATCACTAATACATTAACTTGTAACTTGGGCCTTGCATCAGGGTTCTAATTCTTCCTTAATTGGTTAAGAAGGACTAACCCTAATGTTAATGGACAAGTCCCCCTCAAGTTGTCTTACAAATCATAAAATTCACTTCTTAATCTCACCCTTTAATTAAAATCCACTTTAATAAAGACTTTGTTTTGTCATGAGGTTAATCCCTAATCATGAATTAAGTTGAGGTATCTTTCTCAGCTTAAATGTTATCATCTATCATCCTTCTATTAGGATGGTGTAATGGGTCCATTAAATCCTTGATTATGGCTTAAACTCATTACTTAACACTAAACAAAAACTCCAAAAACATCTAAATAATCACAAGTAGGTTAATGATCTTAATCCTACATCATGGTAATTAAGTTTGAGGTGTTTACTTCACACTTAAGGTATTCTCATTACCCCTAATCAGAGGGAGGATGTGATGAGTTTATTAACCCCTGGTTTAGGCTTAAGCTCATTAACTTATGACAAACACCAAAAGCGGTAAAAGATTGAAAACATCCAAAACAAATAATAATCGTCTCCTTCGGGATTCTTTTCTCATCACCTTCATTCACAAACGAGAACTCGCTTCTTCCGTCTAATGCAAGACAGTTAGCACTCGAGCCAGACGAGTCATACACTTGAGCATAGACAAGAAGGGAGTTCATCAGTCAATTTATCTTTCAATCTCTTTGAGTCGAACTACGGTGTTCTGACTTCCTCATTGCACGAGAGGATACGTAGGAATAACTTAACTGTTATCGAACAAAAGTCTCTGTCTCTTTCCCCCCTCTTCCAGCATTATCCTTTAAGCCTCATCCCTGAGCACCTCACTTCACTTTCTTGCACTGACACTTGTACATTCTTTTCCAGCTTTTGCACACAGATAGCACATACACTACCCCTTTAAACACAAACTTTCAAGCGTGGATCCCGTCGAGTACGACGGACAATCTGGGTGCTAATACCTTCCCAGGTTGTAACCAACCCCCTTTCTCAGTTTCTCTGGTTCGCAACCGTCTTATCCATCTTCTTCTAGGTTTATGCAGCATTACCTTTCCTTCGGGATAAAAATGCCTAGCTGGCGACTCTATTCACCTTCATTTTATTTTCTCTTTCGCCAACTGTTCGCGCTTGTACCGGGATGCAAATCTTCGGGAGCGACAGAGAATGATCCAAATTATCATTCATCCATAGATTTGAAATAATGAAAATTATCATTCATCTCATCGACCAAAAGAAAAATAAGATGAAAAATAGAAAGATGGATCTAATTAAAATCCATAAAAAACTAATTAATATTTTCTAAAACTCTTTTCAAAAACTCTTTTAATTTTAAAAGAAATTCTAAGAAAATTAACAAAACAAATCTTAAAGAAACTCAACCAAAATAACAATGAAGAAAAAAAAGTACTTAGGAGGGTAAAACGCAGATACAAGGATGAGGATAGAAATGGATCAAGCCCAAAAACACTCATCAGTTTATGTAAATAAAAAATAAAAAATAAATAAAATAAAGGTCTAAACAAGGTGGACCGTAACAATTGGAGGGGGGTGGTTAGCAAACAAGGATTCAAATGGATCATTCAGCCCAAACAACAAACTCATGGTTTTATAAAATAAAGAAAAACCAGGAAAACAAAAAAAGGCAGCACGCATCCTTCTTCTTCCTCGCGAAATAGCACGATGTCAGTACTGTTCGTGGCAAGAGGGGATCGGCGGAGCTCCGAAATGGCATGGTTGTGATCGGGACAAAGAGATGATCAAGGCTATGCAAGAAATTTTGAAAAACAAATTCACGATGAGCTTGAATCGGAACCGCAAAAATTTGTCGAAAATTTCAATCTACCTTCGAATTCGGTTAGCCACCTTTTAATCCTTCTTCTTCTTGTCTTATTGAAGGTTTTTTGTGGTTCTGTTGTTGATTTGTTGTGAGATTTGATACGGTTAGGGAATGAGTAATTAGGATTGTGACGGTTTGGGAGGTGATCGAAGCTTTGCTCTTTGATTTTGACAGGGTGATTTTAGGCTTTTCAAGCTTGAAGAATTGAATGGAATGGTAATCAATTTATAGAAGAAAGTGATGAATTTAGTGATGCCGTTTTGAGAGTTTTTGCTGCATTTAATCTGTGCTTGTATTGATAGGAGCTGCTGTATTTTGTTCCTTGGGCAGATGCCGTTTTGACGTGTTGCGTCTTTGCGTTTTGGGTTCAGGAAATCTGCGTGATGTGCAGCGTGATGCTCGCGTTTTACTTGATTTCATGTTGCGTTTCGCAGGTGGCTGCGTTTCACGTGATAACAGATTGCATTTTGATATGTGTTGGTAAAATGGCTTGTTGTGCAAAGGGTGTGTGTGGCTTCAAGTCTTGGTTGAGTTTGGCTTATGGCTTTTCTTAATTTCTTAATTTGATAATGGCAAGTGGGCTTTGAAATGTAGCTTTGAACCGGCTGCGCGTGTATACATGATTAATAAACTTGGGAATTGTTTTTTTTGTTGCAATTTTTGTAATAGGTGGGTCGTGTAGCAAGCTGAAGAAGTGATGTAAGAAAAAAATTGGATAAGATAATGTTTTAGAGATTTTTTTTCAAATTATATATGGGCTTAAAAAGAATTATGGCCAATAGATGTTTCTTTTTTTTTATCTCTACAATTGTTGTCCCAAAAATGTAAATGGACCCCTAAAAATGTATGGGCTTGATTGTAATGATTTTATGGAAAATGGCCTTGAATTGAAGGTAAAAACAAAATAATAATAAATGGATGGAAAATAATCGGGTAATCAAAATAAATGGTTAATGAATAAAATTTGGAAAAAATGAATTGGATGTGAAATAATAGAAATGGTTTCAAAATGGGTATGAATCAACCACCACCATCATGTACATTGCCACAAACTTCAATTTTCAAACCAAAACAAAATCTGCACTGCTTTACTGAATCTCTAATTAAACTGGATAAAACCACTCTTGAACCACTGGATAACTTGAAACTCTCCACAACCATTTGAATCGTCTGAAAACTGCCATGATGATTTAAATCTATGCTAAGTAAAATAAATCCAGAGATGAATCACTGATGCACTGAACCAAAACAATCTGGCCTGAAAACTCTTTACGACCCACAACTTGAGAATCTGATGAATTTCGCAGACAACACAGCTTGAACTTTGAACACGCATCGTCTGAGAAATAACCACTGGCACACATAACTTGCAGTTGAAACAATCTTCTGATAGTTTGACCAATATTAGGTCAAACGTACATCTGGATTGAATCATAACTAAACACCCACCTCTGGATTGGAAACCCTGCCTTGTCTTTGGAAACCTACACACAAAGAAGAAGAAGCAAACCGCGACATATTTTTGATATTTTGGTTAGAAGTTAGTAAATATAAACAAATATAAGGCAAGTAAACACAGTGATCCCCTGTGAGGCATAAACCTGCACCTGAGAAGGATAAATGAACCAGTGTATGATCTTGTTTGTATGCAAGATGCAGATGAGATGCGAAAAATCTTAGGGTCAAAAATTAGGGTATGACAATTACTAGACTTCAAAGTAATTTTCTTTGGGGCGGTTCGGAAGATAAAAGGAAAATCCATTGGGTGAGTTGGAAGGAGGTTTGTCTCCCATTGGATAATGGGGGTCTCAGTTTGAGACAAATAGATGATTTAATGTGATGCTTCTTAATACATGGAGATATAGGGATATTAATTTGAAAGTGGTTGGCTCCAGAGATTCTTTGTATAGGTCGAGGCGTTGTTCCTTTTGATGGAGGGATATTTCTTATTTGGACAAGCGCATTTCGGAGAATTATTTTATTTCGAATTGTAGATTTTTAATTGGTAATGGTTTCACCACTTCATTTTGGTATTCTAGGTGGTTAGAAGAAACTAGTTTGAAGGATAAATTTCCTCGTCTTTTCAATCTATCTCTCCTTAAAGATGTTTTGGTTCATTGCATGAGAGGTTCGTCTGGGGAGGAGTGGTGTTGGGGGGATAGTGGGGTGACAGGCACCGCGGATGAAACCGTCAGGGCCGGGAAACAGGCATTGCACCAGTAGCTAGATCAGGTTCAACTGGCTGTCGATATTGTTGATTTGGTCGAGTGGACCTTTGATGCATTTGAAGGCTATTCAGTGAGTAGTTTTTTTTATCTTCTTCGGAAGTCTCGAATTCCTTTTGGTCCTCCTTTTAATTTTGAAGAGGCTTACGATATTATTTAGAAAAGGGTTGTCCCATTTAAAATCAAGGCTTTTGGTTGGAGGTGTTCTATTAATAGGCTTCCAACAAAAGTCTATCTTCTTATTAGAGGTTGTTCTTTTCCGGATAATGGTAGTGTTTGTGTCCTTTATTCGAATGAGAATGAATCGTTGGATCATCTTCTTTTGAATTGTGGAGTTTCTTTATTGGTTTGTGTAAACACCCCAAATTTGCCCTCACCCATTCACACCATGGCTTGTGATCTTTTCATATGCATAAACTCAATCATAGCATCTCATATCACATTTTTGATTCACTGCATAGATTCAAAGTCATCTGCATCTAGGGTTTGTGATCTGAGCAATCCAAGAGCTTCTTGAGCCACTCCAAAGGTCATCAATCATTTCAAAAGGGTCCATGTATGTTCAAACATCATATTATATCCTCTCAAATTCAAAAATGCCAAAAAGTCACAAGAACTGAGAATGGCATGGAAGCAGAGCCAGGCTTGACTGCACAAATGACCTAAAATTAGGGTTTTGGTTTCAAAGGCCATAACTCCAAATTTTTTGGTCATTCTTGTTTCTATTGGTCTCTATATGGTATAGGGAGTATGCATATCAATTTTCATGAAGAAATTCCATGGGGAAGTCATCTGATCAAGAGTTGACTTTTCAAGCAAGTCAGTGTAAAATCAGGGCATCTGAGGCCCCCAATGACCCAACCAAAGGGTGTTCTTCATCATTTTGATTGTATATGATCTTTATTTGATCATGGAAGATGTTAGAAGTTCACAAATTTGAATAATTTCAAGTCTTTTGCAAAGTTGACTTTTTGGGGAAGTTTGACTTTTAATGAAATTTCCATTTTAGGCAACTTTTTCAACCTTTACTTTTTGATTCAAAAAAGCTTCAAATGAAAAAATTTTGGTCATGAAAGTTGTAGAATGGATCATTCCCTTTTCAAAAAGTACAAGAACATGACCTAATTCATTTTGGATCAAAAGTTATGGCTTGCCAAAGTTGGCAAAAATCACAAAATTTCAAAGTTTCTACCAAAGAGGCATTTTGCAAAATGACTTGATCAAGTGTTCTAAAGTTATCAAATGAATTTCTAATCTTCATACAAGCATGTACCAAGACCTAAAAGTCAGTTTGCATCAGAGAAGCAACACATTTCATGCCTTGAATCTCAAGAATTCACAAAGAGACCAAATCTTGTGGAATTTGCAAAACACTACACAAACCATGATCAAGTTGCTGAATCACCTCATAAATCATTACATGGCTCTCCCTAAACTCAGCTGAACTCAGCCATGCTCCTATCCTAGCCTGCCACTTGCCCATACCTCCAAGTACAACTTGCTTGACTTTTTGCAATTTGAAGCCATACTAATCCCACAGTGACACAACCACTCTCTGCCCAATCCAGACTTTACAAACATATCCCAAGGCTTCATTTTCACAACACACACAAGGCTGAAACCTCCCACAAGACAGGATTCACAAAATCTCTCCAACTTGCATTTTCCTTCGAAACACTCTCCACAAGCCTCAAACACAAAACCAAACTTCACAAACAATCTCAACTCATTCCACTGATCACAAATCACCCATCACCATAGCCTGAAAGCCACAAAATCAAAAATACGACCACCACCTTCCCTTGAGCAGAACTTCTGCCATTTCAAAAACTAGCCATTCTCAAAGCTTCCTGAGCTTCATCTCATCATCAGAGGGTTCAAAGGAGTGGGTTTGCACCAAGAAACAGCCCAGAAAGCACAGGATCAGAAAGCTCCATCTCAGGTATAGCTCAAGAACAAATTTTCCAGAACTTCATTCCCTTGTTATAAATTGATTCTACATGTTATCCTAATCATCAGATGTGTTTGAAATCAAAAATGAGGGAAAAATGAGGATGTATTGATGTTCTGAAATTTCTCCCGTGAAAAATGTTTGCTTCGATTTGCTTGGTTCATGTAGTTTAAATGTTGTTTGATGGTTGATTTGTATTCTAGGATGTTAGAGGATCATTTCCCTGTGTTTAATTTGAAGTGGGGTGGCTTGTAGTGAAACCTAGGGTTTTGGTACGCCGGAGAAGACGACCGGAAGTCTTCTCCGGCCACCTGAGAACCATTAACCCTAATCAGTGTCATTAATTGATGTTTGAATTTGGTACGTTAGATGCGTTGACTTAGGCTGACTGGCGCGCGTTTGAGTGGCCAGGATGCATCCTCAGAAACCCTAATCTCTATTAACTTATTTAATCCCAATTAATTAATTCATAAACTTAATTTAGCCTGATTTGAATATAGACCATTGGATTACGCGCCAAGTCAACAGGTCCTTCCCCAGAATCAATCCTGGCCCTCCATTGCGCATACTTTCTTTTTATTTCATTTTTAATTCATTTCTTTTGTTTTATTTTGTACCTTTATTTAAAAATAGCAAAACAATTTTAAAAATTCTGAAATTTTTTGTACAAACTTTTATTAATTTTCAGAAACCAAAAACATTTTTATTTTTATTTTTTGCATTAAAAAATATTTTTAAATCATTTAAAAGTTTATTTTTAATTAATTAATGAGAATTAATTAATTAAAAATACTTTTAAGTATTTAAAAATCACCAAAAAATTCATGAAACATTTAAAACCATTTAGAAACATTGTCCAACCCTCAAATCAAATTTCTTTTTTAATCTTGATGTCTTTTGAGAATTTTTCATGGAATTAAAATCATTTCAAGGCATTATTTTGATCCAAACTTCAAAAAATCATTTCTGCCTAACCATTGAGAGTTGGACTTTGATTCTTTTTGCATTGCATTTTTTTTAGCATGTAGTTTGTGATATTAAATTGGCATGATTTGATCTTTCATTTTCAATTTGTTTGGCATTTTTCTTGTTAAGGTACCCTAAAACCCTAGAAATCTTAGGAAATTCATAACCCTAATTAGGTTAAGAGTTAGAACCTCTCCTTTGGGCAGTGAGTTAGTATAGGGTTAGGGTTCCTTTGAGTGCATTTTCAATTTTTTTTATCTTGATGTTTGCTTCTGATTTTGGTTTTTGTTTCATGTATTGATCATAAACCCTAATTTGGGCTTCCTTTTGCATTCCTTTTGCATTTGCTTGCATACCTTGACTTGCCATTGCATTTTATGCATCCATTTGCTTCATTAGACATCTTAAGATATGTTGAAAGTATGTTTGATCATTGCCTCTTGCATTTGCCATGTTGTATGTCATTTGCATTTCATAACTTTTCATGTATGTTCTTGGTTCTAAACTTGCTTCATTTGCATCCACATGTTTGTATGATCATTCTCATGCCTTGATTCATTTTTGCATCATCTCATAGCATCAATATCATCTCATATATGCTTCTGGTTTTGATTTGTATCATGCCATTTCATTCCATTTTGCATTGCATTGCATTTCTTTCACTAACTTTTCAGGTGGTAAGTTACTTTGAGAAGTGAATTTGCCTTCACTTCTCACAATTTCTTTTCATCTCTTTCATGCATCCTTGCTGCATTTTGTTATGTGTTTGAGATTGAGCTTGCTCATTCTTCTTTTTCTCACTTTCTTTCCTCAAGTGACTTATCTTCTTAAATGAAGCAAGTTACTTTGCTTCTCCTGATCCTTTCATCTGCTTCCTGGTGGTTCCATTGAAGATTTCTCTTGTCAAACCTCACAAACCTTAGGAACAACCAAGCATGACAATGATTAGGATTTTGATCAGTCTCCCCACTTAGTTTTACCTTTGTGTCTCTTTGAGTCTTCTCTTCTCATCTCATAATCAGGGACTAAACCCTAAAGGCTTTAAGGCTTTGTGATTAAGCTTATGCCTGCATCCTTCTATTAGGATGGAGTGTATAACTTTAATCCTAAGTGTTAAACCCTTAATGTGTTTAAATCCTTTAATCAATTCACTTAATAATCATCAAGACATCAAGCTTGTAACTTGGGCCTTGCATTAGGGTTCTAATTCTTCCTTAATTGGTTAAGAAGGACTAACCCTAGTGTTAATGGACAAGTCCCCCTCAAGTTGTCTTATAAAACCTAAAACTCACTTCATCATCTCATCATTAACTAAAATCCACTTAATAAAGGCTTTGTTTTGTCATGAATTTAATCCCTAATCATGGATTAAGTTGAGGAGCTTTCCTCAGCTTAAACATTCTCATCTATTATCTTTCTATTAGGATGGTGTAATGGGTCTGTTTGATCCTTGATTATGGCTTAATCTCATTACTCAACACTAAACAAAAACAACAAAAAACATCTAATTAATCACAAGTAGGTTAATGATCTTAATCCTACATCAAAGGTGATTAAGTGTGAGAAGCTGACTTCACACTTAAGGTATTCTCATTACCCCTAATCAGAGGGATGATGTGATGAGTTTACTAAATCCATTGGTTTAGGTTTAAACTCATTAACTTATGACAAACTTTCAAAAGCAATAAAAGACTGAAAATACAAAAACAAACAATAATCGTCCCCTTCGGGATTCTTTTCTCATCACCTTTACTCACAAACGAGAACTTGCTTCTTCCGTCTAATGCAAGACAGTTTGCACCTGAGCCAGACAGGTCATACACTTGAGCATTGACAAGTAAGCAGTTCACAAGTCAATTCATTTTTCAGTCTCTTTGGGTCGAACTACGGTGTTCTGACTTCCTCATTGCACGAGAGGATACGTAGGCATAACTTAACAGTTATCGAACAAAAGTCTCTGTATATTCCCCCCTCCTTCCAGCATTATTCTTTAAGCCTCATGATCTTGAGCATCTTATTCTAGTTCTCACATTGACACTTCATTTATACACTTCACTTCTTTTACACTGACACCTGTACATCCTGTTCCAGCTCTTTATACACAAATTGCACTGACACTACCCCTTTAAAACACAAATCTTTTAAGCGTGGATCCCGTCGAGTACGACGGACAATCTGGGTGCTAATACCTTCCCAGGTTGTAACCAACCCCCTTTCTCAGTCTCTCTGGTTCACAAACCGTCTTATCCATATCTTTCTAGGTCTATGCAGCATTGCCTTTCCTCCGGGATAAAAATGCCTAGCTGGCGACTCTTTTCATTTCCTGTGAGTTCACTCCTGTGTGTTCTCACATCCTCCTCTCGCCGACCGTTCGCGTCTGTACCCCATTTGACCCGACTTCATTTGGTGGGAGCGACAGCTTGGCGACTCTGCTGGGGACCCTTATACTGTAACCAGGGCTTCTGGTTCTTTTTGTGGGTTCCTCCTAGCGCTTGATTGATTTGTGTTTACTGGGGTGTTATGTGCTATTTGTGCTTGTATTTGTATTCTTTTTTGCTTTATGTACAGTTGTTTTACTGCTTTCTTTATAGCTTTACATATATCATACTGTCATACTGTGCTGGCTGGATCTGTTTTGTTGCTTTGGTGGGTTGGTGTTCTATTGAGAGTTGAGGTCCTATACCTGGGACCTGAGTGACACCTAGTCTAGAGTGGTTCATGTTCTTTCCCATTCCATTTCGGTCTGGTGCGGGAATATGAAACACGGTTCAAATATGGGTTTCTTCTTGAGAACTCTGTGCTGCAGATTTCCTGTAGTGCTAGGGCTATCTAGGAAGCCTGCTAAGTCTGGATGACCTTTATTTTTGACCTTCAGAAACTGAGGTGAATTAGAGGAGGATCTTTTATGGTTATTGTAAACACTGTACCTCCGGGTTAGAAGTGTTTACACTTCTCATAACTGATCCAAGTCTGAGGATCCTTGTTTTAGAACACTACTTGTGAGGGGGTTGGGCTGTTTACAGGTTTGCAGGTACCCTTGACCTCAGCATACCCTGTTACTTTGTTTTGATTAAGAGTACTCCATGTTGGAACAGTCCTTGTGATTTTTAACCCTGGACATGTGACTCTTTATTTGAGTCCCCCACCTTGGTTACTGGACTTATGAACCTCCATCTGGATTTCTTAAACATACCTGGACTTATATCAGAGCACTTGATCAGATCCGGCTCAGTCACAAACCCTTGTATATCATTTGCATACATCATCATTGCATCATTTTAACATTTGCTTATTTGTTTTTCAGGGTATCCATACTTTATTTTGGCTTGGTTTTGACCCCATCATCAGCATAGGCCTATCCTCATCAGTATATATTTCAGCTATCAGTTACCTGCTTCAGTCACCTGCACCAGCCTGTCAGTGACCCATCTTCAATGTTATTCTCAGCATCTGTTTCAGCTCTTCTTCAGCAACATGGCACCCAAGAAGAGTAATATCTCCTACCATTTCTTTGAGTCTGAGTTGGCTAGCATCAGGAAGATTCAGACCCTGATTACTCCAGACCATATACCATTATTCAGAGAACACTATGGAGGCATACTTGATGTGGTTATGGATTTGGACCCTTCACAGAGGAGCTTGATTCATACTTGCCTGCAGTTCTATGACCCCCCTCTGAGGTGCTTTACCTTTCAGGATTTTCAGTTGGGGCCTTTATTAGAAGAGTACTCATCATTTGTTGGTATACCTGTCAGGGGTGGTGTCCCCTTCAACCCTGAGATGGCTTTTCCCAGTAATGAAGAGATAGCAAAGGCATTACATCTGGAACCAGTTCTGATTGGGCAGAATATGACTACCAAGGCTGGAATCTCTGGTCTACATTTGGATTTCTTGACTTCTCAGGCCATCCTGAAGGCCTCCTTGGGGGAGTGGAAGGCAGTCTGTGCTTTATTGGCCCTTAGCATATATGGGGTCATTTTATTTGCAGATGAGCCTAAGTTTGTTAGCAAGAATGCAATCCATCTTTTTATCCTAAGGAATCCAGTGCCCACCTTACTGGGAGATTTCTACTACTCTGTCCACCAAAGGAATGAAAAGCAGAGAGGAAGATTGGTGAGGTACTGTGCTCCCCTTTTCCATACCTGGTTGCTCAGGCACTTGCCCAAAACTGATGCATTTTTGAATCCTCATCAGCAGAGGAATTGGGCTAGAAGACTCACTGCTTTAACTGCAGCTGATATCAGGTGGTGCACTCAAAGCATAAAAGGCAGGGACATCATTACCAGTTGTGGGCAGTTTCCCAATGTACCCCTGATAGGAGTAAAGGGTTGCATCAACTACAACCCTCTGCTATTCAAAAGACAACTGGGCTATGCATTGGTCCACACTCCTAAGGCACAAGACTTGGCTGAGACTCTTTACTGTGAGAATAAGCCTAATCTGGCCATTGTCAGGCGAGCATCCTGGGCTTGGGACAATGTCCAGACTAAAGGAGTAACCATTCTTGGGAGATGCAACAATGTGGCCTCAGCACAGTACTATGAGTGGTCCCATGCCAGGGCTCAATTTTCTGGGATGCCCTTCACCATGGAAGATATACCTGGACCATCCTCAGCACCACCTCCTGCCACTGTCAGTCTAGAGGAGTTTGAGAAGCTGAAAGAGAGAAATGAGAATCTGACTCAGGCTCTACAGAAGACCCTCTGGGAGAGGAGTGATGGTCGGCTGGACATTGAAAGGTTGGAAAAGCTTAAGGTGGAGCATCTAGCTAGGATTGAGAAGTCAGAGGACTACATTAAGAAGTCAAGGGCTGGAGAGCAGATTTTGAAGAATGCCTGTAAGGAGGCTCAGTTCCAGAAGGCCAGGACTGATTTGTATCTGAAAGAGAGTCAAGCCAGGTGGGTCAGGATCACCGAAGCTCGTACTCTGGAAGATAAGAGGACTCAGGACAAGATTGAGCAGTTGGAGGCTAGTGCAAAGGAGCAGCAGGAAGCCCTGCTAGTAGCCCAGAGAGAGATCTCAGAGTTAAAGATTAGAGCTGGTGTGAAGAGATCAAAAGATCAGAGTCA
This sequence comes from Lathyrus aphaca, assembly GCA_963966055.1. Lineage (NCBI taxonomy): Eukaryota > Viridiplantae > Streptophyta > Magnoliopsida > Fabales > Fabaceae > Lathyrus > Lathyrus aphaca. Next base: position 88,965,489 of record OZ014520.1, read on the forward strand.
ACACAAGAAGCTAACTGCAGCTGTTACTACCAGGAATCTCCTTATCAGGAATCTCACAGAGCGTCCAGCTGATCCTGTGACTGAGGCACTTCTCAAGGAAGTTCAGGAGGATGAGTTTGGTCTTGGTGTCTGACTTTTGCTTGTTGTTGCTTTCATTTCATGTACTTTTACTTTTTTATGTTGTATTTTTGACCCCTCAGAGGGCATGTATTGTAAAAAAACAAACTATGTATCATTTACTTTTTGTAATATATGTGTTGGTTTGTTTTATCTGAGTTTATTTCAAGCAACATCACAAGCATCTTCCTCAAGGGTCTGGAAAGGTCAAAACCAAGTGCCAAGCCGGATACCTTGGAAACAAATAAGAATACTGCATTGCATGCTAACCTTTGTTTGTTTTGTAGGTTTGTTTTGTTTTTGTTACTAACTCTGTTGTGATCTCAGGAACTATTGCTCGACGTCGGGTGTTCCCACTCAACCGTCCACACAGATATCCAACCCGTAACAACCTTCCGGGTATACAGATGGACCAGGTACAACAGGACCTTACAGAGGTCAGGAACCAAATGGCCAACGAGAGGTTGGAAATGAGGAATCAGATGACACAATTTATGGAGGTGATGAATGGTTTAGCACAAAGCCAAGAGAGATTGAGGGCTTTAGTAGAAAGGCAGACTCAGGAAGATCCCCATCTAGGGACTGGTGGGACAAGCAACAATGAGAGGGTTCAGCCTCATATCAACCCACCTGTATTTGGACCCCACCTTCATCCAGAGATCAACATCCCTGCCAATGTACAAGGGAATGCTACTACAGGCAGAGTACTCCAAGAAGACCCCCAGGAAGATCAGTTCACAGTGATGGGAGCTGGGGATGAGGCCTATGACAGAAGGCTGGACGAAATTGCTGAAAAATTAAGGTCCTTGGAGTCTCAAAACTCTGGGATTTTATGTAATGGACATGGGCTTAGTGGACGGGGTCAGGATTCCCCACAAATTTAAACCACCGTGCTTTGAGAAGTACAACGGGACTTCCTGTCCACGGACCCACTTGCAATCCTTTCTGGGGAGGTTGAAGGCATACACCATGGATGAAAAGCTATGGATGTTTTATTTTGAGGATAGCTTAACAGGAGCTTCAAGGGAATGGTACTCTCATTTGACGAGAGCGACCATCAGATGCTGGAAGGATTTGGCTGAGGCCTTCATTAGACAATACCAGTATAATTTGGATATGGCACCCAACAGGACCCTCCTGATGGGAATGTCACAGTCATCCAGGGAAAGCTTCCGGGAGTACGCCCAGAGGTGGAGACAGCTAGCTGCTGCTGTCCAGCCACCCATGTCAGAAAGGGAGATGGCTGATATGTTTATGAACACCCTCCAAGGGACATACATTGATAGGCTAGCTGCCTTTTCTTCTACCAGCTTTGCAGATGTCGTTATAGCTGGAGAAAGAATTGAGAGCCTATTGAAGATGGGCAAAATTTCTGACAACGGTGCCAGCTCATCCAGCAACACAAGGAAGCCTTTTGTGGGCCCAAGAAGAACTGGTGAGACCAATGCTATCCATACCAGCAGGGGCAGGCCCCAATATGTTCATAGGTCTGTGGCAGCAGTCACCATTCCCGCTCCAATTCATCCACAACCAGCTTATCAACCACAGCAACAAAATTATCAGCAACAAACTCAGTATCCTCCTCAGAGAAACTACAACAACACCAACAACAATCAGCAAAGACCATTTCAACAGAGACCGTCTCAGGCCAATAGGGTGATCGATCCGATCCCTATGCCTTATGCCACATTATTGCCACAACTCCTAAAACTCAACCTGGTTGAGCTAAGGACGTTGGCACCTCCAGATCCTGCCAGTTTACCCAGAAATTATGACGCCAGCGCCAGATGTGCTTTTCATTCGAATGCACCTGGACATAGTACAGAGAAGTGCAGAGCTTTGCACATGAAGGTACAGGACTTGGTAGATTCTAAGGCTCTAAACTTTGCACCACCACCAAATGTTAACAAGAACCCTATGCCAAACCATGGTGGCCCCAGAATCAATGCTATTGAAGAAGACAAGCCGTCTTACTTGATAACCAGTGTGGGTCAGATTCGGACACCCTTGGTAGAGATTAAAGCTCAACTCCTTGAATGTCAAATATTCCCGAGATGTGAGCTAGGGTGTGCTTATTGCAACATTTCAGTGAATGGTTGTGATAACTTGAGAGATGGCATAGATGGTCTCATCCAGAGTGGCCTGCTTCAAATCACAACATCAATACCTACCAATCCAGCAATCTCCTTGACGACAATGCTCGAGTCTTCTACAACTGCAACAACCATTGTTCCAAACAACTTTTCAGTTTCATCAACAAATGCTTCATCTGTTACTTCAACGGACCAAATATCAGCAAACATCCCTTCTACAACTTCAGCATCCCTTCATTCAGAATCTCCTACAACAACAACACCCATCCAGTCAACAATGTCTCCTACAACATCAACAGCAAACAATGAAAATGTCTCAACCGTCACAATTTATTATGATCCTGAAAATGATTCTGCCTACAACTCACAAAGAGCCAATCCTATCAGAGCACCAGTCACAATATACTATGATCCACAGACTATCATGGTCCCTTCTGCAGCTGCTATCAGTCCAGTCACTATCACAGTGCCTGGGCCAGTGCCTTATGAAAGCAGTAATGCCATCCCTTGGCATTACGGCTCCGATCTCTACTGCGAAGGAAAGAAAATCACTTTGGAATCATCAACTTCTTCACCACAAATAGACAATGTGGGAGGAGGCGGAGGCTTCACTCGAAGCGGACGTCTCTTTGCCCCGCAAATTCAAAGACCCACTGCCGAGGCAGAAGCTGCTGCCAAGGCAAAAGGGAAGAGCATGGTGCAAGAAGAGCAAATTGTTAAGGAGGCTTTGAAAACACCTTTTGATCAAGAAGTTGATGAATTCAGAATCATCAAGAAAAGTGATTACAAGATAGTGGACCAGCTTCACCAGACGCCTTCTAAGATCTCCATTCTATCATTGTTAATGTGCTCCGAGGCTCATCGGAACGCACTACTAAAAGTCTTGCACGCAGCTTATGTGCCAGAGGAGATTACCGTCAATCAGTTGGAGGCTGTGGTTGGAAATGTTAATGCTAGTAATGGACTAGGATTTACCAACACTGATTTGACTACGGAAGGCCGCAATCACAACAAGGCTTTGCACATTACCATGGAGTGTAAGGGTGCAGTTCTTTCCCATGTGCTGGTAGACACAGGGTCATCCCTCAATGTCTTACCTAAAAAAGCCCTTGTGAAGCTGGAGTATGAAGGATTGGCATTGCGTCCCAGCAACTTGGTAGTAAGAGCCTTTGACGGTTCTAAGAGATCAGTTCTGGGAGAAATTGAGTTACCTATAACGATTGGCCCACAAACTTTCAAAACGACCTTCTACGTGATGGACATTCATCCGGCCTACAGTTGTTTGTTGGGTAGACCATGGATTCATGCCGCTGGCGCAGTTACGTCTACCCTTCACCAGAAGTTAAAATTCGAGTGGGAGGGCCAAGTCGTTACTATTTGTGGAGAGGAAGATATTTTTGTTAGCCATCTGGCTACATACAAATACATTGAGATGGATGGGGAGATCCATGAAACGATGAGTCAAGGGTTTGAGGCCTTGAACATAAATGAAACATCTACTGTACCTGGAACCTCAATGACATCTTATCAACAAGCCCGGAAGGTTGTTGAAGAAGGGACTGCCCAAGGCTGGGGCAAGCTGTTGCCTGTGGAGAAGAAAGAGGATAGATTTGGGTTGGGTTACAAACCAACTCAACAAGATCAAGCAGAGGCTGCTGAGAAGCCCAACTTTGTTAGTGGGGGGATGCTCACCCCTGATGCTGTCAACAATTTGGAAGACGAGGATGAAAGCGACCGCAACCTGGAGAGTTGGATCCGTCCAAAGATCCCGGGGAGCAGTATCTCAAACTGGTCTTCCCAGGAAATTATAAGAGTTACTCCTGCAGAGTAATTATTATTTCCTGTATTTTTATAGCATGCATCAAGTCTTGCATCTTGCCCAAGATGACAAGACTCATTTTGTAATCGGGCCATCTGTAATTTTTGTGCAACAAGATTAATCAATGAAATATCAGACATCTTTTGCAAATGAGTCTCTTTTTCTTTTCCGCTCACTGTTTTTCCATTTTTTTCTTTTTGTACAAAAATAATGTTAACTTTATTTCACTTTTTTAAACAAGATTAAAATCAATCACTAAAATGAACAAACTGAACCCTTGCAGAGAGTGCCTTCCAGACTGCACCGACAACAACACGGCTATGACTTCGTATGACTTTGACAATCCAATCAATCAAGCTGATGAAGGGGTTGAAGAAGATTATGAGCTTCCTGAAGAGCTAGCCAGATTGTTGAGACAAGAGGAGAGGGTTATCACTCCTCATCAGGAGGAGGTCGAAACGATTAATCTTGGTACAGATGAAGACGTGAAAGAAGTTAAAATCGGGGTCTGCTTACAAGATTCAGTAAAGAGACAATTGATTGACCTTCTTCAAGAGTATGTGGACGTGTTTGCTTGGTCTTATCAAGATATGCCAGGGTTGGACACCGACATTGTTATGCATAAGCTGCCTTTAAGAGAAGATTGCCCGCCGGTTAAACAGAAATTGCGCCGCACTCGCCCAGACATGGCAATGAAAATCAAAGAAGAGGTACAAAAGCAATGGGACGCCGGGTTCCTTGCTGTAACTAGCTATCCACTGTGGGTTGCTAATATTGTGCATGTGCCTAAGAAGGACGGCAAAGTAAGGATGTGTGTTGACTACCGGGATCTGAACAGGGCCAGCCCGAAGGATGATTTCCCATTACCTCACATTGATGTATTGGTGGATAATACGGCTCAGTTCTCGGTATTCTCCTTCATGGACGGATTTTCAGGATACAATCAGATCAAAATGTCACCTGAAGACATGGAGAAGACAACCTTCATCACACCCTGGGGCACGTTCTGTTACAAGGTAATGCCATTCGGGTTGAAGAATGCCGGTGCAACATATCAACGGGCTATGGTAACATTATTCCACGATATGATCCATAAAGAAATCGAATGTTATGTGGATGATATGATTGCCAAGTCCCTCACTAAAGAAGACCACCTGGTAAATCTGCTAAAGCTATTAAAGCGTCTGAGGAAGTACCAACTGAAGTTGAACCCCAACAAGTGCACATTCGGGGTGCGATCTGGTAAGCTGCTGGGTTTTATTGTGAGCGGGAAAGGGATTGAAGTTGACCCTGATAAAGTCAAAGCCATTCAAGAAATTCCTGCACCGAAGTCAGAAAAAGAAGTTCGAGGGTTTCTAGGTAGATTGAACTACATCTCAAGGTTCATATCTCACCTTACGGCAACCTGTGAACCTTTGTTCAAATTGTTGAGAAAAGAACAGACAGTCAGGTGGAACGAAGACTGCCAGAAGGCTTTTGACAAGATCAAAGAATACTTGCAAGAACCTCCAATCCTTATGCCTCCAGTTGAAGGAAGGCCTCTAATCATGTACTTGACAGTATTAGAAGAGTCAATGGGGTGTGTGTTGGGCCAGCATGACGAGTCTGGTCGAAAAGAGTATGCAATATACTACCTAAGCAAAAAGTTTACCGACTGTGAACAACGTTATTCACTGCTCGAGAAAACTTGCTGTGCTTTAGCGTGGGCTGCTCGCCGACTGAGACAGTATATGTTGACCCACACTACTTTATTGATCTCCAAAATGGACCCAGTTAAGTACATATTCGAGAAGCCAGCGCTTACCGGACGGGTTGCAAGATGGCAAATGATCCTCACAGAATATGATATTCAATACACATCTCAGAAAGCCATCAAGGGCAGTGTATTGTCTGAATATCTTGCTGAGCAACCTATTGATGATTACCATCCTATGAGATTTGACTTCCCTGATGAAGACATCATGTTCATAAAAGCAAAAGATCATGAAGAGCCTGTTCACACTGAAGGGCCTGACCCGGAAGAAGAATGGACTATGATGTTTGATGGGGTTGTTAATATGAATGGTCGTGGTGTTGGTGCAGTACTCATTACACCTAAAGGAGTTCACATGCCTTTCTCGGCAAAACTCACTTTCAACTGCACTAACAACGAAGCTGAATACGAAGCTTGTATTATGGGTCTTGAGGAAGCCATTGACCTCAGGATCAAGACTTTGACTGTGTTCGGAGATTCAGCTCTGGTAATTAATCAAACCAACGGTAAATAGTACACCCACCAAGATCATCTGATACCTTACAGGGATTATACAAGGAGGTTATTGACTTTCTTTACAACAGTCAAGCTTGAGTATATCCCTCGAGACGAGAATCAGTTTGCAGATGCCTTGGCTACCATTTCGTCCATGATCAAGGTGCAAGCTGCCAGCTTTGTACCTCAGATCTCAGTGTCCAGACTTGACAGACCAACATATGTATTCGCAGCAGATATTGTCAAAGATGATAAGCCCTGGTTCCATGACATTAAGTGTTTCTTGGAGGATCAAACATACCCACCTGGGGCATCTTCCAATGATAAGAAGACTTTGAGAAGGCTTGCTGGTAGTTTCTTCCTGAACACTGATGGTTCCCTGTACAAGAGAAACTTTGATATGGTACTCCTCAGATGCGTCGACACGACAGAATCAGATTTGCTAATGCATGAAGTGCACGAAGGATCCTTTGGTACCCATGCGGGAGGGCATGCCATGGCTAAAAAGTTGCTAAGATCAGGTTATTATTGGATCACAATGGATGCCGACTGTTGTGCATACGCCAGAAAATGCCATAAATGCCAGATTTATGCGGATAAGGTGCATGTGCCTCCCAATCCTTTAAATGTGATGTCTTCACCCTGGCCCTTTGCTATGTGGGGCATTGACATGATTGGCAAGATTGAACCGACTGCTTCGAATGGCCACAGATTCATCCTAGTTGCCATTGACTATTTCACCAAGTGGGTCGAAGCAGCTTCATATGCAAACGTTACAAGGCAAGTGGTAGCCAGATTTCTGAAGAGAGATATCATCTGTCGATACGGAGTTCCCGAGCGAATCATTACTGACAATGGTTCCAACTTGAATAATAAAATGATGGCAGAGCTGTGCCGGGACTTCAAGATCCAACACCATAATTCTTCTCCTTACCGGCCAAAGATGAACGGCGCGGTTGAGGCAGCTAATAAGAATATCAAGAAGATTGTGCAGAAGATGGTAATCACCTACAAAGACTGGCATGAAATGCTACCGTTTTCCTTGCATGGGTACCGCACGTCAATCAGAACATCCACTGGGGAAACACCGTATCAGCTTGTGTATGGTATGGAAGCAGTCCTACCTGTTGAAGTTGAATTACCCTCCCTACGGGTATTGATGGATGTTAAGCTGAACGAAGCCGAATGGGTCTGGTCCCGATACGAGCAACTGAGCCTGATTGAAGAGAAAAGATTGGCTGCAATCTGTCATGGGCAGTTAAATCAGAAAAGAATGAAGAAAGCCTTCGATCAGAAAGTCAGGCACCGAGAGTACCAAGTAGGAGATCTTGTGCTGAAAAGAATCCTCCCTCCTCATACAGACCACAGGGGCAAGTGGACTCCGAGCTATGAAGGACCATTTGTAGTAAAGAAAGTTTTCTCTGGTGGAGCACTGATGCTCAGCACTATGGATGGTGAAGATTTCCCGTCCCCTGTGAATTCAGATGCAGTTAAAAAATAATTCGCATAAAAATGACCCGCTGGACATAAAAACAGAATGTAAGTCCAGGCAAAAATAGGGCATCCCGGCGAGTCAAAAACAGAATAAAAGACTCGGACAAAATAAGGGAAAATAAACAAGAAATGTACACCCGCTGAGTTGAAAAGCCGCATTGGACAACTCAGGCAAAAATGGGTATCCCGATGGATTGAAAACCCGGAAGGGCGATCCAGGCAAAATAAGGGAATAAGCGAACAACTGCATTCTGAATTCGTCTGTATCGTTTACAACTTGGTGAGCTTCAAAGGGATCAAGCTTCTTTCAGAATAAGCCTTCTTCAGAAAGCAAGACGAGAAGAACGTCAAATGTCATACGAGTCATAGCAAAGGGGAAGCTCCTTAAAGCGTCGACAACATTGCCAGCATTTTGTTTCTCATTTTGTAACAACCTCCTCATTTCGGGGGATTTGTTTCTTTGACTGTATCTTGCCAATTCAGGGCACATGAATTAATAAAAGCAGATTTTCAATCATGTTTCGTCTTGTACATTTTTTATTTGCAAAGAATGTCTGATGTCTTTAAAAAACTGATTGCATGAATACAAATGCTTATCTTCAAAAATAAAAACACGTGCTTACAGGGGATATACTTACTCTCAGAAGTGTCTAACTCCTATGACGGAATCCAGTAAAGGATACCTCGGGATTACTTGTGCGTTTCCCTATCTTTGCAGGATTGCAGGTATCCAAAGCGCAACTTGGGGCATGAAAGCTTCACCCCAGCAAGCTGGCAAATCAACACTCAGTCTTAGCACCCAAAGTGTTTTCTCCCCAGCTGAGTTGCCACTTGTTACTTCTCCCAGCCGAGGTGCCAATCATTCTTCCTCCTCAGCCAAGTACAAAAGCCGGGAAACCACTTCCCCACAGAGTTTCAGCCTCTATTCAAAAGAGCAACGCATGAAGGAATCACAACAGAGTGACGAAAGCTTCTACAAACCCCAGCTGGGTCCCCTCATTACCAAGGATGGGTTTATCAGTGACTTATCTCCCCAAGCAAGTACATCTCAGCAGATCTACCAATGATCTCGTCCCCAGCCGGGATGTCCATTTCGAGCAGATCGGCCAGAGATCTTCACAGCAACGGGATCCAAATCCCGGATTGGTATCTTTGCACAATCATGGCATTTGCATCATATTCACCCACAAAGCGTAGCATTCCGTCTAATGCGGAGCATTACGGCAAAAATCCAACATGTTGCATAATCATAAGCCATGTTCTGAATCAAACACTTGTGAATATTGACAATCCATCAACAATATACAGAAGGCTACCCCCAGAATCCCCAGCGGAGAACTAAAGCTAAAAGAAGTTGCCTTACATTCACAAACATCAATATATACTCCTTGTGGCACCCGTCCGTGTCATACCCCCACCAGAAAGCCAAAGCGTCCCCTTTGCACTCACAGATACTTGTATATCCGTCCGTGTCACCTTCCCCAGCATAATTACATAATCACTTTGTATATCAGATACTTGTTTATACTATACTTTTCTCCTTTCGATGCTCGTCCGTGTCACTCTCCCCGGCAAGCTAAACACTCATATATACACCACTCATACTTATTTCACTTATACAGATACTCGTCCGTATCTTATATACACCATTTATATCCCCGCAGATTCGACATTAGTCCATGTTCTTTGTTAACCAGTTGGTACTCGTCCGTGCCATCATCTCAGAACATGCGTCAAGCGTTTGTTTCTACCTGATACTCGTCCGTATCACAGACTTAAGGATGCTCGTCCGCATCTTTAATCCATACACTGTGTCAAACTCTCATTTCCTTTTGAATATAGACACTCGTCTGTGTCTACTATTCCCCAGAAGAGTCCCCTCAGATTCAACACTCGTCCGTGTTCCTTGTTAACCAGTTGATACTCGTCCGTATCATCATCGCTGAACATGTGTCAAGTATTTGTTTCTACCCGATACTCGTCCGTATCGTAGTTTTAGGGATGCCCGTCCGCATCTTTAATCTATACACAACGTCAAAACACTTATACCTTTATTTCTTGGATGTAAACACTCGTCCGTGTTTACTATTCCCCAGTAGATCGCCAACAAAGCAATTTTCTTTTTATCTGACATTCGTCCTATGTCATGATAAACTTTGAGAGCAGCCGTACCCTGCTAGGTGGTCGTCCTCCACCTCTTGATGATCGTCCTTCATCATGCTCATCCGATGGCCGTCCCCATCGTCGACCTTTTCTATCCGACATTCGTCCTATGTCGTGATATTTAGCAGCCGTCCCCTGCTAGGTGATCGTCCTTCACCCTCTTGATGATCGTCCTTCATCATTTTATCCAATGGCCGTCCCCATTGTTGATTTTGGTTATCTGACATTCGTCCTATGTCATGATAAACCTTGAGAGCAGCCGTCCCCTGCTAGGTGGTTGTCCTCCACCTCTTGATGATCGTCCTTCATCATGCTCGTCCGATGGCCGTCCCCATCGTTGACCTTTTATCCGGCATTCGTCCTATGTCGCGATATTTTCGGCAGCCGTACCCTGCCAGGTGATCGTCCTTCACCTTAGATGACCGTCCCTCATCTTATACCCAACAGAGCAGCCGTCCCCTGCTAGGTGATCGTCCTTCACCTTTGATGACCGTCCCTCATCATCTGTTTATTTCATTTATTCTTTAACCCGATGGCCGTCCCCGTCGTGGTCCCTTTTCCTTTTCCTGATGATCGTCCTTCATCAGTTTTAGCCCGATGGCCGTCCCCATCGTTGGTTACCTTATTTTATATAATTGATGGCCGTCCCCATCATTTTTCATTAATCCCCAGAGAATATCATAGCTTTACTTGATGGTAGTCCCCATCGTAATCCCTTTTATCCCCAGCATGCCGGCCGTCCCCGTCATTGCTTTATTTCCCGCACTTTTTCAGCATGTCGGCCGTCCCCGTCATGACTCTTTACCCAGCAGTCGTCCTCTGCTCGACGGGCGTCCTCCGTCGCCCACACTTTACAATATACTTTATTTTCTTTTACAATCTATATCCCTTTTCTTCTTCATTCTGTGAGTGCAAATTTTGGACTGTCTTTGGTATTCAACCACAAGTTATCTTGTTTGCCTGTTAAGCCGTCGCTTACACCCTGCACAGCTAACTCATGTTTGAATAGGGGCAGCTGTAAACACCCCAAATTTTCCCTCACCCATTCACACCATGTCTTGTGATCTTTTCATATGCATAAACTCAATCATAGCATCTCATATCACATTTTTGATTCACTGCATAGATTCAAAGTCATCTGCATCTAGGGTTTGTGATCTGAGCAATCCAAGAGCTTCTTGAGCCACTCCAAAGGTCATCAATCATTTCAAAAGGGTCCATGTATGTTCAAACATCATATTATATCCTCTCAAAGTCAAAAATGCCAAAAAGTCACAAGAACTGAGAATGGCATGGAAGCAGAGCCAGGCTTGACTGCACAGATGACCTAAAATTAGGGTTTTGGTTTCAAAGGCCATAACTCCAAATTTTTTGGTCATTCTTGTTTCTATTGGTCTCTATATGGTATAGGGAGTATGCATATCAATTTTCATGAAGAAATTCCATGGGGAAGTCATCTGATCAAGAGTTGACTTTTCAAGCAAGTCAGTGTAAAATCAGGGCATCTGAGGCCCCCAATGACCCAACCAAAGGGTGTTCTTCATCATTTTGATTGTATATGATCTTTATTTGATCATGGAAGATGTTAGAAGTTCACAAATTTGAATAATTTCAAGTCTTTTGCAAAGTTGACTTTTTGGGGAAGTTTGACTTTTAATGAAATTTCCATTTTAGGCAACTTTTTCAACCTTTACTTTTTGATTCAAAAAAGCTTCAAATGAAAAAATTTTGCTCATGAAAGTTGTAGAATGGATCATTCCCTTTTCAAAAAGTACAAGAACATGACCTAATTCATTTTGGATCAAAAGTTATGGCTTGCCAAAGTTGGCAAAAATCACAAAATTTCAAAGTTTCTACCAAAGAGGCATTTTGCAAAATGACTTGATCAAGTGTTCTAAAGTTATCAAATGCATTTCTAATCTTCATACAAGCATGTACCAAGACCTAAAAGTCAGTTTGCATCAGAGAAGCAACACATTTCATGCCTTGAATCTCAAGAATTCACAAAGAGACCAAATTTTGTGGAATTTGCAAAACACTACACAAACCATGATCAAGTTGCTGAATCACCTCATAAATCATTCCATGGCTCTCCCTAAACTCAGCTGAACTCAGCCATGCTCCTATCCTAGCCTGCCACTTGCCCATACCTCCAAGTACAACTTGCTTGACTTTTTGCAATTTGAAGCCATACTAATCCCACAGTGACACAACCACTCTCTGCCCAATCCAGACTTTACAAACATATCCCAAGGCTTCATTTTCACAACACACACAAGGCTGAAACCTCCCACAAGACAGGATTCACAAAATCTCTCCAACTTGCATTTTCCTTCGAAACACTCTCCACAAGCCTCAAACACAAAACCAAACTTCACAAACAATCTCAACTCATTCCACTGATCACAAATCACCCATCACCATAGCCTGAAAGCCACAAAATCAAAAATACGACCACCACCTTCCCTTGAGCAGAACTTCTGCCATTTCAAAAACTAGCCATTCTCAAAGCTTCCTGAGCTTCATCTCATCATCAGAGGGTTCAAAGGAGTGGGTTTGCACCAAGAAACAGCCCAGAAAGCACAGGATCAGAAAGCTCCATCTCAGGTATAGCTCAAGAACAAATTTTCCAGAACTTCATTCCCTTGTTATAAATTGATTCTACATGTTATCCTGATCATCATGATGTGTTTGAAATCGAAAATGAGTGAAAAATGAGGATGCATTGATGTTCTGAAATTTCTCCCGTGAAAAATGTTTGCTTCGATTTGCTTGGTTCATGTAGTTTAAATGTTGTTTGATGGTTGATTTGTGTTCTAGGATGTTAGAGGATCATTTCCCTGTGTTTAATTTGAAGTGGGGTGGCTTGTAGTGAAACCTAGGGTTTTGGTTCGCCGGAGAAGACGACCGGAAGTCTTCTCCGGCCACCTGAGAACCATTAACCCTAATCAGTGTCATTAATTGATGTTTGAATTTGGTACGTTAGATGCGTTGACTTAGGCTGACTGACGCGCGTTTGAGTGGCCAGGATGCATCCTCAGAAACCTTAATCTCCATTAACTTATTTAATCCCAATTAATTAATTCATAAACTTAATTTAGCCTGATTTGAATATAGACCATTGGATTACGCGCCAAGTCAACAGGTCCTTCCCCAGAATCAATCCTGGCCCTCCATTGCGCATACTTTCTTTTTATTTCATTTTTAATTCATTTCTTTTGTTTTATTTTGTACCTTTATTTAAAAATAGCAAAACAATTTTAAAAATTCTGAAATTTTTTGTACAAACTTTTATTAATTTTCATAAACCAAAAACATTTTTATTTTTATTTTTTGCATTAAAAAATATTTTTAAATCATTTAAAAGTTTATTTTTAATTAATTAATGAGAATTAATTAATTAAAAATACTTTTAAGTATTTAAAAATCACCAAAAAATTCATGAAACATTTAAAACCATTTAGAAACATTGTCCAACCCTCAAATCAAATTTCTTTTTTAATCTTGATGTCTTTTGAGAATTTTTCATGGAATTAAAATCATTTCAAGGCATTATTTTGATCCAAACTTCAAAAAATCATTTCTGCCTAACCATTGAGAGTTGGACTTTGATTCTTTTTGCATTGCATTTTGTTTAGCATGTAGTTTGTGAGATTAAATTGGCATGATTTGATCTTTCATTTTCAATTTGTTTGGCATTTTTCTTGTTAAGGTACCCTAAAACCCTAGAAATCTTAGGAAATTCATAACCCTAATTAGGTTAAGAGTTAGAACCTCTCGTTTGGGCAGTGAGTTAGTATAGGGTTAGGGTTCCTTTGAGTGCATTTTCAATTTTTTTTATCTTGATGTTTGCTTCTGATTTTGGTTTTTGTTTCATGTATTGATCATAAACCCTAATTTGGGCTTCCTTTTGCATTCCTTTTGCATTTGCTTGCATACCTTGACTTGCCATTGCATTTTATGCATCCATTTGCTTCATTAGACATCTTAAGATATGTTGAAAGTATGTTTGATCATTGCCTCTTGCATTTGCCATGTTGTATGTCATTTGCATTTCATAACTTTTCATGTATGTTCTTGGTTCTAAACTTGCTTCATTTGCATCCACATGTTTGTATGATCATTCTCATGCCTTGATTCATTTTTGCATCATCTCATAGCATCAATATCATCTGATATATGCTTCTGGTTTTGATTTGTATCATGCCATTTCATTCCATTTTGCATTGCATTGCATTTCTTTCACTAACTTTTCAGGTGGTAAGTTACTTTGAGAAGTGAATTTGCCTTCACTTATCACAATTTCTTTTCATCTCTTTCATGCATCCTTGCTGCATTTTGTTATGTGTTTGAGATTGAGCTTGCTCATTCTTCTTCTTCTCACTTTCTTTCCTCAAGTGACTTGTCTTCTTAAATGAAGCAAGTTACTTTGCTTCTCCTGATCCTTTCATCTGCTTCCTGGTGGTTCCATTGAAGATTTCTCTTGTCAAACCTCACAAACCTTAGGAACAACCAAGCATGACAATGATTAGGATTTTGACCAGTCTCCCCACTTAGTTTTACCTTTGTGTCTCTTTGAGTCTTCTCTTCTCATCTCATAATCAGGGACTAAACCCTAAAGGCTTTAAGGCTTTGTGATTAAGCTTATGCCTGCATCCTTCTATTAGGATGAAGTGTATAACTTTAATCCTAAGTGTTAAACCCTTAATGTGTTTAAATCCTTTAATCAATTCACTTAATAATCATCAAGACATCAAGCTTGTAACTTGGGCCTTGCATTAGGGTTCTAATTCTTCCTTAATTGGTTAAGAAGGACTAACCCTAGTGTTAATGGACAAGTCCCCCTCAAGTTGTCTTATAAACCCTAAAACTCACTTCATCATCTCATCATTAACTAAAATCCACTTAATAAAGGCTTTGTTTTGTCATGAATTTAATCCCTAATCATGGATTAAGTTGAGGAGCTTTCCTCAGCTTAAACATTCTCATCTATTATCCTTCTATTAGGATGATGTAATGGGTCTGTTTGATCCTTGATTATGGCTTAATCTCATTACTCAACACTAAACAAAAACAACAAAAAACATCTAAAATAATCACAAGTAGGTTAATGATCTTAAACCTACATCAAAGGTGATTAAGTGTGAGAAGCTGACTTCACACTTAAGGTATTCTCATTACCCCTAATCAGAGGGATGATGTGATGAGTTTACTAAATCCATTGGTTTAGGTTTAAACTCATTAACTTATGACAAACTTTCAAAAGCAATAAAAGACTGAAAATACAAAAACAAACAATAATCGTCCCCTTCGGGATTCTTTTCTCATCACCTTTACTCACAAACGAGAACTTGCTTCTTCCGTCTAATGCAAGACAGTTTGCACCTGAGCCAGACAGGTCATACACTTGAGCATTGACAAGTAAGCAGTTCACAAGTCAATTCATTTTTCAGTCTCTTTGGGTCGAACTACGGTGTTCTGACTTCCTCATTGCACGAGAGGATACGTAGGCATAACTTAACAGTTATCGAACAAAAGTCTCTGTATATTCCCCCCTCCTTCCAGCATTATTCTTTAAGCCTCATGATCTTGAGCATCTTATTCTAGTTCTCACATTGACACTTCATTTATACACTTCACTTCTTTTACACTGACACCTGTACATCCTTTTCCAGCTCTTTATACACAAATTGCACTGACACTACCCCTTTAAAACACAAATCTTTTAAGCGTGGATCCCGTCGAGTACGACGGACAATCTGGGTGCTAATACCTTCCCAGGTTGTAACCAACCCCCTTTCTCAGTCTCTCTGGTTCACAAACCGTCTTATCCATATCTTTCTAGGTCTATGCAGCATTGCCTTTCCTCCGGGATAAAAATGCCTAGCTGGCGACTCTTTTCATTTCCTGTGAGTTCACTCCTGTGTGTTCTCACATCCTCCTCTCGCCGACCGTTCGCGTCTGTACCCCATTTGACCCGACTTCATTTGGTGGGAGCGACAGCTTGGCGCCTCTGCTGGGGACCCTTATACTGTAACCAGGGCTTCTGGTTCTTTTTGTGGGTTCCTCCTAGCGCTTGATTGATTTGTGTTTACTGGGGTGTTATGTGCTATTTGTGCTTGTATTTGTATTCTTTTTTGCTTTATGTACAGGTTTTTTACTGCTTTCTTTATAGCTTTACATATATCATACTGTCATACTGTGCTGGCTGGATCTGTTTTGTTGCTTTGGTGGGTTGGTGTTCTATTGAGAGTTGAGGTCCTATACCTGGGACCTGAGTGACACCTAGTCTAGAGTGGTTCATGTTCTTTCCCATTCCATTTCGGTCTGGTGCGGGAATATGAAACACGGTTCAAATATGGGTTTCTTCTTGAGAACTCTGTGCTGCAGATTTCCTGTAGTGCTAGGGCTATCTAGGAAGCCTGCTAAGTCTGGATGACCTTTATTTTTGACCTTCAGAAACTGAGGTGAATTAGAGGAGGATCTTTTATGGTTATTGTAAACACTGTACCTCCGGGTTAGAAGTGTTTACACTTCTCATAACTGATCCAAGTCTGAGGATCCTTGTTTTAGAACACTACTTGTGAGGGGGTTGGGATGTTTACAGGTTTGCAGGTACCCTTGACCTCAGCATACCCTGTTACTTTGTTTTGATTAAGAGTAC
This sequence comes from Lathyrus aphaca, assembly GCA_963966055.1. Taxonomy (NCBI): domain Eukaryota; kingdom Viridiplantae; phylum Streptophyta; class Magnoliopsida; order Fabales; family Fabaceae; genus Lathyrus; species Lathyrus aphaca. The sequence goes on from OZ014520.1 coordinate 88,982,087, forward strand.
TCCATGTTGGAACAGTCCTTGTGATTTTTAACCCTGGACATGTGACTCTTTATTTGAGTCCCCCACCTTGGTTACTGGACTTATGAACCTCCATCTGGATTTCTTAAACATACCTGGACTTATATCAGAGCACTTGATCAGATCCGGCTCAGTCACAAACCCTTGTATATCATTTGCATACATCATCATTGCATCATTTTAACATTTGCTTATTTGTTTTTCAGGGTATCCATACTTTATTTTGGCTTGGTTTTGACCCCATCATCAGCATAGGCCTATCCTCATCAGTATATATTTCAGCTATCAGTTACCTGCTTCAGTCACCTGCACCAGCCTGTCAGTGACCCATCTTCAGTGTTATTCTCAGCATCTGTTTCAGCTCTTCTTCAGCAACATGGCACCCAAGAAGAGTAATATCTCCTACCATTTCTTTGAGTCTGAGTTGGCTAGCATCAGGAAGATTCAGACCCTGATTACTCCAGACCATATACCATTATTCAGAGAACACTATGGAGGCATACTTGATGTGGTTATGGATTTGGACCCTTCACAGAGGAGCTTGATTCATACTTGCCTGCAGTTCTATGACCCCCCTCTGAGGTGCTTTACCTTTCAGGATTTTCAGTTGGGGCCTTTATTAGAAGAGTACTCATCATTTGTTGGTATACCTGTCAGGGGTGGTGTCCCCTTCAACCCTGAGATGGCTTTTCCCAGTAATGAAGAGATAGCAAAGGCATTACATCTGGAACCAGTTCTGATTGGGCAGAATATGACTACCAAGGCTGGAATCTCTGGTCTACATTTGGATTTCTTGACTTCTCAGGCCATCCTGAAGGCCTCCTTGGGGGAGTGGAAGGCAGTCTGTGCTTTATTGGCCCTTAGCATATATGGGGTCATTTTATTTGCAGATGAGCCTAAGTTTGTTAGCAAGAATGCAATCCATCTTTTTATCCTGAGGAATCCAGTGCCCACCTTACTGGGAGATTTCTACTACTCTGTCCACCAAAGGAATGAAAAGCAGAGAGGAAGATTGGTGAGGTACTGTGCTCCCCTTTTCCATACCTGGTTGCTCAGGCACTTGCCCAAAACTGATGCATTTTTGAATCCTCATCAGCAGAGGAATTGGGCTAGAAGACTCACTGCTTTAACTGCAGCTGATATCAGGTGGTGCACTCAAAGCATAAAAGGCAGGGACATCATTACCAGTTGTGGGCAGTTTCCCAATGTACCCCTGATAGGAGTAAAGGGTTGCATCAACTACAACCCTCTGCTATTCAAAAGACAACTGGGCTATGCATTGGTCCACACTCCTAAGGCACAAGACTTGGCTGAGACTCTTTACTGTGAGAATAAGCCTAATCTGGCCATTTTCAGGCGAGCATCCTGGGCTTGGGACAATGTCTAGACTAAAGGAGTAACCATTCTTGGGAGATGCAACAATGTGGCCTCAGCACAGTACTATGAGTGGTCCCATGCCAGGGCTCAATTTTCTGGGATGCCCTTCACCATGGAAGATATACCTGGACCATCCTCAGCACCACCTCCTGCCACTGTCAGTCTAGAGGAGTTTGAGAAGCTGAAAGAGAGAAATGAGAATCTGACTCAGGCTCTACAGAAGACCCTCTGGGAGAGGAGTGATGGTCGGCTGGACATTGAAAGGTTGGAAAAGCTTAAGGTGGAGCATCTAGCTAGGATTGAGAAGTCAGAGGACTACATTAAGAAGTCAAGGGCTGGAGAGCAGATTTTGAAGAATGCCTGTAAGGAGGCTCAGTTCCAGAAGGCCAGGACTGATTTGTATCTGAAAGAGAGTCAAGCCAGGTGGGTCAGGATCACCGAAGCTCGTACTCTGGAAGATAAGAGGACTCAGGACAAGATTGAGCAGTTGGAGGCTAGTGCAAAGGAGCAGCAGGAAGCCCTGCTAGTAGCCCAGAGAGAGATCTCAGAGTTAAAGATTAGAGCTGGTGTGAAGAGATCAAAAGATCAGAGTCAACACAAGAAGCTAACTGCAGCTGTTACTACCAGGAATCTCCTTATCAGGAATCTCACAGAGCGTCCAGCTGATCCTGTGACTGAGGCACTTCTCAAGGAAGTTCAGGAGGATGAGTTTGGTCTTGGTGTCTGACTTTTGCTTGTTGTTGCTTTCATTTCATGTACTTTTACTTTTTTATGTTGTATTTTTGACCCCTCAGAGGGCATGTATTGTAAAAAAACAAACTATGTATCATTTACTTTTTGTAATATATGTGTTGGTTTGTTTTATCTGAGTTTATTTCAAGCAACATCACAAGCATCTTCCTCAAGGGTCTGGAAAGGTCAAAACCAAGTGCCAAGCCGGATACCTTGGAAACAAATAAGAATACTGCATTGCATGCTAACCTTTGTTTGTTTTGTAGGTTTGTTTTGTTTTTGTTACTAACTCTGTTGTGATCTCAGGAACTATTGCTCGACGTCGGGTGTTCCCACTCAACCGTCCACACAGATATCCAACCCGTAACAACCTTCCGGGTATACAGATGGACCAGGTACAACAGGACCTTACAGAGGTCAGGAACCAAATGGCCAACGAGAGGTTGGAAATGAGGAATCAGATGACACAATTTATGGAGGTGATGAATGGTTTAGCACAAAGCCAAGAGAGATTGAGGGCTTTAGTAGAAAGGCAGACTCAGGAAGATCCCCATCTAGGGACTGGTGGGACAAGCAACAATGAGAGGGTTCAGCCTCATATCAACCCACCTGTATTTGGACCCCACCTTCATCCAGAGATCAACATCCCTGCCAATGTACAAGGGAATGCTACTACAGGCAGAGTACTCCAAGAAGACCCCCAGGAAGATCAGTTCACAGTGATGGGAGCTGGGGATGAGGCCTATGACAGAAGGCTGGACGAAATTGCTGAAAAATTAAGGTCCTTGGAGTCTCAAAACTCTGGGATTTTATGTAATGGACATGGGCTTAGTGGACGGGGTCAGGATTCCCCACAAATTTAAACCACCGTGCTTTGAGAAGTACAACGGGACTTCCTGTCCACGGACCCACTTGCAATCCTTTCTGGGGAGGTTGAAGGCATACACCATGGATGAAAAGCTATGGATGTTTTATTTTGAGGATAGCTTAACAGGAGCTTCAAGGGAATGGTACTCTCATTTGACGAGAGCGACCATCAGATGCTGGAAGGATTTGGCTGAGGCCTTCATTAGACAATACCAGTATAATTTGGATATGGCACCCAACAGGACCCTCCTGATGGGAATGTCACAGTCATCCAGGGAAAGCTTCCGGGAGTACGCCCAGAGGTGGAGACAGCTAGCTGCTGCTGTCCAGCCACCCATGTCAGAAAGGGAGATGGCTGATATGTTTATGAACACCCTCCAAGGGACATACATTGATAGGCTAGCTGCCTTTTCTTCTACCAGCTTTGCAGATGTCGTTATAGCTGGAGAAAGAATTGAGAGCCTATTGAAGATGGGCAAAATTTCTGACAACGGTGCCAGCTCATCCAGCAACACAAGGAAGCCTTTTGTGGGCCCAAGAAGAACTGGTGAGACCAATGCTATCCATACCAGCAGGGGCAGGCCCCAATATGTTCATAGGTCTGTGGCAGCAGTCACCATTCCCGCTCCAATTCATCCACAACCAGCTTATCAACCACAGCAACAAAATTATCAGCAACAAACTCAGTATCCTCCTCAGAGAAACTACAACAACACCAACAACAATCAGCAAAGACCATTTCAACAGAGACCGTCTCAGGCCAATAGGGTGATCGATCCGATCCCTATGCCTTATGCCACATTATTGCCACAACTCCTAAAACTCAACCTGGTTGAGCTAAGGACGTTGGCACCTCCAGATCCTGCCAGTTTACCCAGAAATTATGACGCCAGCGCCAGATGTGCTTTTCATTCGAATGCACCTGGCCATAGTACAGAGAAGTGCAGAGCTTTGCACATGAAGGTACAGGACTTGGTAGATTCTAAGGCTCTAAACTTTGCACCACCACCAAATGTTAACAAGAACCCTATGCCAAACCATGGTGGCCCCAGAATCAATGCTATTGAAGAAGACAAGCCGTCTTACTTGATAACCAGTGTGGGTCAGATTCGGACACCCTTGGTAGAGATTAAAGCTCAACTCCTTGAATGTCAAATATTCCCGAGATGTGAGCTAGGGTGTGCTTATTGCAACATTTCAGTGAATGGTTGTGATAACTTGAGAGATGGCATAGATGGTCTCATCCAGAGTGGCCTGCTTCAAATCACAACATCAATACCTACCAATCCAGCAATCTCCTTGACGACAATGCTCGAGTCTTCTACAACTGCAACAACCATTGTTCCAAACAACTTTTCAGTTTCATCAACAAATGCTTCATCTGTTACTTCAACGGACCAAATATCAGCAAACATCCCTTCTACAACTTCAGCATCCCTTCATTCAGAATCTCCTACAACAACAACACCCATCCAGTCAACAATGTCTCCTACAACATCAACAGCAAACAATGAAAATGTCTCAACCGTCACAATTTATTATGATCCTGAAAATGATTCTGCCTACAACTCACAAAGCGCCACTCCTATCAGAGCACCAGTCACAATATACTATGATCCACAGACTATCATGGTCCCTTCTGCAGCTGCTATCAGTCCAGTCACTATCACAGTGCCTGGGCCAGTGCCTTATGAAAGCAGTAATGCCATCCCTTGGCATTACGGCTCCGATCTCTACTGCGAAGGAAAGAAAATCACTTTGGAATCATCAACTTCTTCACCACAAATAGACAATGTGGGAGGAGGCGGAGGCTTCACTCGAAGCGGACGTCTCTTTGCCCCGCAAATTCAAAGACCCACTGCCGAGGCAGAAGCTGCTGCCAAGGCAAAAGGGAAGAGCATGGTGCAAGAAGAGCAAATTGTTAAGGAGGCTTTGAAAACACCTTTTGATCAAGAAGTTGATGAATTCATGAGAATCATCAAGAAAAGTGATTACAAGATAGTGGACCAGCTTCACCAGACGCCTTCTAAGATCTCCATTCTATCATTGTTAATGTTCTCCGAGGCTCATCGGAACGCACTACTAAAAGTCTTGCACGCAGCTTATGTGCCAGAGGAGATTACCGTCAATCAGTTGGAGGCTGTGGTTGGAAATGTTAATGCTAGTAATGGACTAGGATTTACCAACACTGATTTGACTACGGAAGGCCGCAATCACAACAAGGCTTTGCACATTACCATGGAGTGTAAGGGTGCAGTTCTTTCCCATGTGCTGGTAGACACAGGGTCATCCCTCAATGTCTTACCTAAAAAAGCCCTTGTGAAGCTGGAGTATGAAGGATTGGCATTGCGTCCCAGCAACTTGGTAGTAAGAGCCTTTGACGGTTCTAAGAGATCAGTTCTGGGAGAAATTGAGTTACCTATAACGATTGGCCCACAAACTTTCAAAACGACCTTCTACGTGATGGACATTCATCCGGCCTACAGTTGTTTGTTGGGTAGACCATGGATTCATGCCGCTGGCGCAGTTACGTCTACCCTTCACCAGAAGTTAAAATTCGAGTGGGAGGGCCAAGTCGTTACTATTTGTGGAGAGGAAGATATTTTTGTTAGCCATCTGGCTACATACAAATACATTGAGATGGATGGGGAGATCCATGAAAGAATGAGTCAAGGGTTTGAGGCCTTGAACATAAATGAAACATCTACTGTACCTGGAACCTCAATGACATCTTATCAACAAGCCCGGAAGGTTGTTGAAGAAGGGACTGCCCAAGGCTGGGGCAAGCTGTTGCCTGTGGAGAAGAAAGAGGATAGATTTGGGTTGGGTTACAAACCAACTCAACAAGATCAAGCAGAGGCTGCTGAGAAGCCCAACTTTGTTAGTGGGGGGATGCTCACCCCTGATGCTGTCAACAATTTGGAAGACGAGGATGAAAGCGACCGCAACCTGGAGAGTTGGATCCGTCCAAAGATCCCGGGGAGCAGTATCTCAAACTGGTCTTCCCAGGAAATTATAAGAGTTACTCCTGCAGAGTAATTATTATTTCCTGTATTTTTATAGCATGCATCAAGTCTTGCATCTTGCCCAAGATGACAAGACTCATTTTGTAATCGGGCCATCTGTAATTTTTGTGCAACAAGATTAATCAATGAAATATCAGACATCTTTTGCAAATGAGTCTCTTTTTCTTTTCCGCTCACTGTTTTTCCATTTTTTTCTTTTTGTACAAAAATAATGTTAACTTTATTTCACTTTTTTAAACAAGATTAAAATCAATCACTAAAATGAACAAACTGAACCCTTGCAGAGAGTGCCTTCCAGACTGCACCGACAACAACACGGCTATGACTTCGTATGACTTTGACAATCCAATCAATCAAGCTGATGAAGGGGTTGAAGAAGATTATGAGCTTCCTGAAGAGCTAGCCAGATTGTTGAGACAAGAGGAGAGGGTTATCACTCCTCATCAGGAGGAGGTCGAAACGATTAATCTTGGTACAGATGAAGACGTGAAAGAAGTTAAAATCGGGGTCTGCTTACAAGATTCAGTAAAGAGACAATTGATTGACCTTCTTCAAGAGTATGTGGACGTGTTTGCTTGGTCTTATCAAGATATGCCAGGGTTGGACACCGACATTGTTATGCACAAGCTGCCTTTAAGAGAAGATTGCCCGCCGGTTAAACAGAAATTGCGCCGCACTCGCCCAGACATGGCAATGAAAATCAAAGAAGAGGTACAAAAGCAATGGGACGCCGGGTTCCTTGCTGTAACTAGCTATCCACTGTGGGTTGCTAATATTGTGCATGTGCCTAAGAAGGACGGCAAAGTAAGGATGTGTGTTGACTACCGGGATCTGAACAGGGCCAGCCCGAAGGATGATTTCCCATTACCTCACATTGATGTATTGGTGGATAATACGGCTCAGTTCTCGGTATTCTCCTTCATGGACGGATTTTCAGGATACAATCAGATCAAAATGTCACCTGAAGACATGGAGAAGACAACCTTCATCACACCCTGGGGCACGTTCTGTTACAAGGTAATGCCATTCGGGTTGAAGAATGCCGGTGCAACATATCAACGGGCTATGGTAACATTATTCCACGATATGATCCATAAAGAAATCGAATGTTATGTGGATGATATGATTGCCAAGTCCCTCACTAAAGAAGACCACCTGGTAAATCTGCTAAAGCTATTAAAGCGTCTGAGGAAGTACCAACTGAAGTTGAACCCCAACAAGTGCACATTCGGGGTGCGATCTGGTAAGCTGCTGGGTTTTATTGTGAGCGGGAAAGGGATTGAAGTTGACCCTGATAAAGTCAAAGCCATTCAAGAAATTCCTGCACCGAAGTCAGAAAAAGAAGTTCGAGGGTTTCTAGGTAGATTGAACTACATCTCAAGGTTCATATCTCACCTTACGGCAACCTGTGAACCTTTGTTCAAATTGTTGAGAAAAGAACAGACGGTCAGGTGGAACGAAGACTGCCAGAAGGCTTTTGACAAGATCAAAGAATACTTGCAAGAACCTCCAATCCTTATGCCTCCAGTTGAAGGAAGGCCTCTAATCATGTACTTGACAGTATTAGAAGAGTCAATAGGGTGTGTGTTGGGCCAGCATGACGAGTCTGGTCGAAAAGAGTATGCAATATACTACCTAAGCAAAAAGTTTACCGACTGTGAACAACGTTATTCACTGCTCGAGAAAACTTGCTGTGCTTTAGCGTGGGCTGCTCGCCGACTGAGACAGTATATGTTGACCCACACTACTTTATTGATCTCTAAAATGGACCCAGTTAAGTACATATTCGAGAAGCCAGCGCTTACCGGACGGGTTGCAAGATGGCAAATGATCCTCACAGAATATGATATTCAATACACATCTCAGAAAGCCATCAAGGGCAGTGTATTGTCTGAATATCTTGCTGAGCAACCTATTGATGATTACCATCCTATGAGATTTGACTTCCCTGATGAAGACATCATGTTCATAAAAGCAAAAGATCATGAAGAGCCTGTTCACACTGAAGGGCCTGACCCGGAAGAAGAATGGACTATGATGTTTGATGGGGTTGTTAATATGAATGGTCGTGGTGTTGGTGCAGTACTCATTACACCTAAAGGAGTTCACATGCCTTTCTCGGCAAAACTCACTTTCAACTGCACTAACAACGAAGCTGAATACGAAGCTTGTATTATGGGTCTTGAGGAAGCCATTGACCTCAGGATCAAGACTTTGACTGTGTTCGGAGATTCAGCTCTGGTAATTAATCAAACCAACGGTAAATAGTACACCCACCAAGATCATCTGATACCTTACAGGGATTATACAAGGAGGTTATTGACTTTCTTTACAACAGTCAAGCTTGAGTATATCCCTCGAGACGAGAATCAGTTTGCAGATGCCTTGGCTACCATTTCGTCCATGATCAAGGTGCAAGCTGCCAGCTTTGTACCTCAGATCTCAGTGTCCAGACTTGACAGACCAACATATGTATTCGCAGCAGATATTGTCAAAGATGATAAGCCCTGGTTCCATGACATTAAGTGTTTCTTGGAGGATCAAACATACCCACCTGGGGCATCTTCCAATGATAAGAAGACTTTGAGAAGGCTTGCTGGTAGTTTCTTCCTGAACACTGATGGTTCCCTGTACAAGAGAAACTTTGATATGGTACTCCTCAGATGCGTCGACACGACAGAATCAGATTTGCTAATGCATGAAGTGCACGAAGGATCCTTTGGTACCCATGCGGGAGGGCATGCCATGGCTAAAAAGTTGCTAAGATCAGGTTATTATTGGATCACAATGGATGCCGACTGTTGTGCATACGCCAGAAAATGCCATAAATGCCAGATTTATGCGGATAAGGTGCATGTGCCTCCCAATCCTTTAAATGTGATGTCTTCACCCTGGCCCTTTGCTATGTGGGGCATTGACATGATTGGCAAGATTGAACCGACTGCTTCGAATGGCCACAGATTCATCCTAGTTGCCATTGACTATTTCACCAAGTGGGTCGAAGCAGCTTCATATGCAAACGTTACAAGGCAAGTGGTAGCCAGATTTCTGAAGAGAGATATCATCTGTCGATACGGAGTTCCCGAGCGAATCATTACTGACAATGGTTCCAACTTGAATAATAAAATGATGGCAGAGCTGTGCCGGGACTTCAAGATCCAACACCATAATTCTTCTCCTTACCGGCCAAAGATGAACGGCGCGGTTGAGGCAGCTAATAAGAATATCAAGAAGATTGTGCAGAAGATGGTAATCACCTACAAAGACTGGCATGAAATGCTACCGTTTTCCTTGCATGGGTACCGCACGTCAATCAGAACATCCACTGGGGAAACACCGTATCAGCTTGTGTATGGTATGGAAGCAGTCCTACCTGTTGAAGTTGAATTACCCTCCCTACGGGTATTGATGGATGTTAAGCTGAACGAAGCCGAATGGGTCCGGTCCCGATACGAGCAACTGAGCCTGATTGAAGAGAAAAGATTGGCTGCAATCTGTCATGGGCAGTTAAATCAGAAAAGAATGAAGAAAGCCTTCGATCAGAAAGTCAGGCACCGAGAGTACCAAGTAGGAGATCTTGTGCTGAAAAGAATCCTCCCTCCTCATACAGACCACAGGGGCAAGTGGACTCCGAGCTATGAATGACCATTTGTAGTAAAGAAAGTTTTCTCTGGTGGAGCACTGATGCTCAGCACTATGGATGGTGAAGATTTCCCGTCCCCTGTGAATTCAGATGCAGTTAAAAAATAATTCGCATAAAAATGACCCGCTGGACATAAAAACAGAATGTAAGTCCAGGCAAAAATAGGGCATCCCGGCGAGTCAAAAACAGAATAAAAGACTCGGACAAAATAAGGGAAAATAAACAAGAAATGTACACCCGCTGAGTTGAAAAGCCGCATTGGACAACTCAGGCAAAAATGGGTATCCCGATGGATTGAAAACCCGGAAGGGCGATCCAGGCAAAATAAGGGAATAAGCGAACAACTGCATTCTGAATTCGTCTGTATCGTTTACAACTTGGTGAGCTTCAAAGGGATCAAGCTTCTTTCAGAATAAGCCTTCTTCAGAAAGCAAGACGAGAAGAACGTCAAATGTCATACGAGTCATAGCAAAGGGGAAGCTCCTTAAAGCGTCGACAACATTGCCAGCATTTTGTTTCTCATTTTGTAACAACCTCCTCATTTCGGGGGATTTGTTTCTTTGACTGTATCTTGCCAATTCAGGGCACATGAATTAATAAAAGCAGATTTTCAATCATGTTTCGTCTTGTACATTTTTTATTTGCAAAGAATGTCTGATGTCTTTAAAAAACTGATTGCATGAATACAAATGCTTATCTTCAAAAATAAAAACACGTGCTTACAGGGGATATACTTACTCTCAGAAGTGTCTAACTCCTATGACGGAATCCAGTAAAGGATACCTCGGGATTACTTGTGCGTTTCCCTATCTTTGCAGGATTGCAGGTATCCAAAGCGCAACTTGGGGCATGAAAGCTTCACCCCAGCAAGCTGGCAAATCAACACTCAGTCTTAGCACCCAAAGTGTTTTCTCCCCAGCTGAGTTGCCACTTGTTACTTCTCCCAGCCGAGGTGCCAATCATTCTTCCTCCTCAGCCAAGTACAAAAGCCGGGAAACCACTTCCCCACAGAGTTTCAGCCTCTATTCAAAAGAGCAACGCATGAAGGAATCACAACAGAGTGACGAAAGCTTCTACAAACCCCAGCTGGGTCCCCTCATTACCAAGGATGGGTTTATCAGTGACTTATCTCCCCAAGCAAGTACATCTCAGCAGATCTACCAATGATCTCGTCCCCAGCCGGGATGTCCATTTCGAGCAGATCGGCCAGAGATCTTCACAGCAACGGGATCCAAATCCCGGATTGGTATCTTTGCACAATCATGGCATTTGCATCATATTCACCCACAAAGCGTAGCATTCCGTCTAATGCGGAGCATTACGGCAAAAATCCAACATGTTGCATAATCATAAGCCATGTTCTGAATCAAACACTTGTGAATATTGACAATCCATCAACAATATACAGAAGGCTACCCCCAGAATCCCCAGCGGAGAACTAAAGCTAAAAGAAGTTGCCTTACATTCACAAACATCAATATATACTCCTTGTGGCACCCGTCCGTGTCATACCCCCACCAGAAAGCCAAAGCGTCCCCTTTGCACTCACAGATACTTGTATATCCGTCCGTGTCACCTTCCCCAGCATAATTACATAATCACTTTGTATATCAGATACTTGTTTATACTATACTTTTCTCCTTTCGATGCTCGTCCGTGTCACTCTCCCCGGCAAGCTAAACACTCATATATACACCACTCATACTTATTTCACTTATACAGATACTCGTCCGTATCTTATATACACCATTTATATCCCCGCAGATTCGACATTAGTCCATGTTCTTTGTTAACCAGTTGGTACTCGTCCGTGCCATCATCTCAGAACATGCGTCAAGCGTTTGTTTCTACCTGATACTCGTCCGTATCACAGACTTAAGGATGCTCGTCCGCATCTTTAATCCATACACTGTGTCAAACTCTCATTTCCTTTTGAATATAGACACTCGTCTGTGTCTACTATTCCCCAGAAGAGTCCCCTCAGATTCAACACTCGTCCGTGTTCCTTGTTAACCAGTTGATACTCGTCCGTATCATCATCGCTGAACATGTGTCAAGTATTTGTTTCTACCCGATACTCGTCCGTATCGTAGTTTTAGGGATGCCCGTCCGCATCTTTAATCTATACACAACGTCAAAACACTTATACCTTTATTTCTTGGATGTAAACACTCGTCCGTGTTTACTATTCCCCAGTAGATCGCCAACAAAGCAATTTTCTTTTTATTTGACATTCGTCCTATGTCATGATAAACTTTGAGAGCAGCCGTACCCTGCTAGGTGGTCGTCCTCCACCTCTTGATGATCGTCCTTCATCATGCTCATCCGATGGCCGTCCCCATCGTCGACCTTTTCTATCCGACATTCGTCCTATGTCGTGATATTTAGCAGCCGTCCCCTGCTAGGTGATCGTCCTTCACCCTCTTGATGATCGTCCTTCATCATTTTATCCAATGGCCGTCCCCATTGTTGATTTTGGTTATCTGACATTCGTCCTATGTCATGATAAACCTTGAGAGCAGCCGTCCCCTGCTAGGTGGTTGTCCTCCACCTCTTGATGATCGTCCTTCATCATGCTCGTCCGATGGCCGTCCCCATCGTTGACCTTTTATCCGACATTCGTCCTATGTCGCGATATTTTCGGCAGCCGTACCCTGCCAGGTGATCGTCCTTCACCTTAGATGACCGTCCCTCATCTTATACCCAACAGAGCAGCCGTCCCCTGCTAGGTGATCGTCCTTCACCTTTGATGACCGTCCCTCATCATCTGTTTATTTCATTTATTCTTTAACCCGATGGCCGTCCCCGTCGTGGTCCCTTTTCCTTTTCCTGATGATCGTCCTTCATCAGTTTTAGCCCGATGGCCGTCCCCATCGTTGGTTACCTTATTTTATATAATTGATGGCCGTCCCCATCATTTTTCATTAATCCCCAGAGAATATCATAGCTTTACTTGATGGTAGTCCCCATCGTAATCCCTTTTATCCCCAGCATGCCGGCCGTCCCCGTCATTGCTTTATTTCCCGCACTTTTTCAGCATGTCGGCCGTCCCCGTCATGACTCTTTACCCAGCAGTCGTCCTCTGCTCGACGGGCGTCCTCCGTCGCCCACACTTTACAATATACTTTATTTTCTTTTACAATCTATATCCCTTTTCTTCTTCATTCTGTGAGTGCAAATTTTGGACTGTCTTTGGTATTCAACCACAAGTTATCTTGTTTGCCTGTTAAGCCGTCGCTTACACCCTGCACAGCTAACTCATGTTTGAATAGGGGCAGCTGTAAACACCCCAAATTTTCCCTCACCCATTCACACCATGGCTTGTGATCTTTTCATATGCATAAACTCAATCATAGCATCTCATATCACATTTTTGATTCACTGCATAGATTCAAAGTCATCTGCATCTAGGGTTTGTGATCTGAGCAATCCAAGAGCTTCTTGAGCCACTCCAAAGGTCATCAATCATTTCAAAAGGGTCCATGTATGTTCAAACATCATATTATATCCTCTCAAAGTCAAAAATGCCAAAAAGTCACAAGAACTGAGAATGGCATGGAAGCAGAGCCAGGCTTGACTGCACAGAAGACCTAAAATTAGGGTTTTGGTTTCAAAGGCCATAACTCCAAATTTTTTGGTCATTCTTGTTTCTATTGGTCTCTATATGGTATAGGGAGTATGCATATCAATTTTCATGAAGAAATTCCATGGGGAAGTCATCTGATCAAGAGTTGACTTTTCAAGCAAGTCAGTGTAAAATCAGGGCATCTGAGGCCCCCAATGACCCAACCAAAGGGTGTTCTTCATCATTTTGATTGTATATGATCTTTATTTGATCATGGAAGATGTTAGAAGTTCACAAATTTGAATAATTTCAAGTCTTTTGCAAAGTTGACTTTTTGGGGAAGTTTGACTTTTAATGAAATTTCCATTTTAGGCAACTTTTTCAACCTTTACTTTTTGATTCAAAAAAGCTTCAAATGAAAAAATTTTGGTCATGAAAGTTGTAGAATGGATCATTCCCTTTTCAAAAAGTACAAGAACATGACCTAATTCATTTTGGATCAAAAGTTATGGCTTGCCAAAGTTGGCAAAAATCACAAAATTTCAAAGTTTCTACCAAAGAGGCATTTTGCAAAATGACTTGATCAAGTGTTCTAAAGTTATCAAATGCATTTCTAATCTTCATACAAGCATGTACCAAGACCTAAAAGTCAGTTTGCATCAGAGAAGCAACACATTTCATGCCTTGAATCTCAAGAATTCACAAAGAGACCAAATCTTGTGGAATTTGCAAAACACTACATAAACCATGATCAAGTTGCTGAATCACCTCATAAATCATTCCATGGCTCTCCCTAAACTCAGCTGAACTCAGCCATGCTCCTATCCTAGCCTGCCACTTGCCCATACCTCCAAGTACAACTTGCTTGACTTTTTGCAATTTGAAGCCATACTAATCCCACAGTGACACAACCACTCTCTGCCCAATCCAGACTTTACAAACATATCCCAAGGCTTCATTTTCACAACACACACAAGGCTGAAACCTCCCACAAGACAGGATTCACAAAATCTCTCCAACTTGCATTTTCCTTCGAAACACTCTCCACAAGCCTCAAACACAAAACCAAACTTCACAAACAATCTCAACTCATTCCACTGATCACAAATCACCCATCACCATAGCCTGAAAGCCACAAAATCAAAAATACGACCACCACCTTCCCTTGAGCAGAACTTCTGCCATTTCAAAAACTAGCCATTCTCAAAGCTTCCTGAGCTTCATCTCATCATCAGAGGGTTCAAAGGAGTGGGTTTGCACCAAGAAACAGCCCAGAAAGCACAGGATCAGAAAGCTCCATCTCAGGTATAGCTCAAGAACAAATTTTCCAGAACTTCATTCCCTTGTTATAAATTGATTCTACATGTTATCCTGATCATCATGATGTGTTTGAAATCGAAAATGAGTGAAAAATGAGGATGCATTGATGTTCTGAAATTTCTCCCGTGAAAAATGTTTGCTTCGATTTGCTTGGTTCATGTAGTTTAAATGTTGTTTGATGGTTGATTTGTGTTCTAGGATGTTAGAGGATCATTTCCCTGTGTTTAATTTGAAGTGGGGTGGCTTGTAGTGAAACCTAGGGTTTTGGTTCGCCGGAGAAGACGACCGGAAGTCTTCTCCGGCCACCTGAGAACCATTAACCCTAATCAGTGTCATTAATTGATGTTTGAATTTGGTACGTTAGATGCGTTGACTTAGGCTGACTGACGCGCGTTTGAGTGGCCAGGATGCATCCTCAGAAACCTTAATCTCCATTAACTTATTTAATCCCAATTAATTAATTCATAAACTTAATTTAGCCTGATTTGAATATAGACCATTGGATTACGCGCCAAGTCAACAGGTCCTTCCCCAGAATCAATCCTGGCCCTCCATTGCGCATACTTTCTTTTTATTTCATTTTTAATTCATTTCTTTTGTTTTATTTTGTACCTTTATTTAAAAATAGCAAAACAATTTTAAAAATTCTGAAATTTTTTGTACAAACTTTTATTAATTTTCATAAACCAAAAACATTTTTATTTTTATTTTTTGCATTAAAAAATATTTTTAAATCATTTAAAAGTTTATTTTTAATTAATTAATGAGAATTAATTAATTAAAAATACTTTTAAGTATTTAAAAATCACCAAAAAATTCATGAAACATTTAAAACCATTTAGAAACATTGTCCAACCCTCAAATAAAATTTCTTTTTTAATCTTGATGTCTTTTGAGAATTTTTCATGGAATTAAAATCATTTCAAGGCATTATTTTGATCCAAACTTCAAAAAATCATTTCTGCCTAACCATTGAGAGTTGGACTTTGATTCTTTTTGCATTGCATTTTGTTTAGCATGTAGTTTGTGAGATTAAATTGGCATGATTTGATCTTTCATTTTCAATTTGTTTGGCATTTTTCTTGTTAAGGTACCCTAAAACCCTAGAAATCTTAGGAAATTCATAACCCTAATTAGGTTAAGAGTTAGAACCTCTCGTTTGGGCAGTGAGTTAGTATAGGGTTAGGGTTCCTTTGAGTGCATTTTCAATTTTTTTTATCTTGATGTTTGCTTCTGATTTTGGTTTTTGTTTCATGTATTGATCATAAACCCTAATTTGGGCTTCCTTTTGCATTCCTTTTGCATTTGCTTGCATACCTTGACTTGCCATTGCATTTTATGCATCCATTTGCTTCATTAGACATCTTAAGATATGTTGAAAGTATGTTTGATCATTGCCTCTTGCATTTGCCATGTTGTATGTCATTTGCATTTCATAACTTTTCATGTATGTTCTTGGTTCTAAACTTGCTTCATTTGCATCCACATGTTTGTATGATCATTCTCATGCCTTGATTCATTTTTGCATCATCTCATAGCATCAATATCATCTGATATATGCTTCTGGTTTTGATTTGTATCATGCCATTTCATTCCATTTTGCATTGCATTGCATTTCTTTCACTAACTTTTCAGGTGGTAAGTTACTTTGAGAAGTGAATTTGCCTTCACTTATCACAATTTCTTTTCATCTCTTTCATGCATCCTTGCTGCATTTTGTTATGTGTTTGAGATTGAGCTTGCTCATTCTTCTTCTTCTCACTTTCTTTCCTCAAGTGACTTGTCTTCTTAAATGAAGCAAGTTACTTTGCTTCTCCTGATCCTTTCATCTGCTTCCTGGTGGTTCCATTGAAGATTTCTCTTGTCAAACCTCACAAACCTTAGGAACAACCAAGCATGACAATGATTAGGATTTTGACCAGTCTCCCCACTTAGTTTTACCTTTGTGTCTCTTTGAGTCTTCTCTTCTCATCTCATAATCAGGGACTAAACCCTAAAGGCTTTAAGGCTTTGTGATTAAGCTTATGCCTGCATCCTTCTATTAGGATGAAGTGTATAACTTTAATCCTAAGTGTTAAACCCTTAATGTGTTTAAATCCTTTAATCAATTCACTTAATAATCATCAAGACATCAAGCTTGTAACTTGGGCCTTGCATTAGGGTTCTAATTCTTCCTTAATTGGTTAAGAAGGACTAACCCTAGTGTTAATGGACAAGTCCCCCTCAAGTTGTCTTATAAACCCTAAAACTCACTTCATCATCTCATCATTAACTAAAATCCACTTAATAAAGGCTTTGTTTTGTCATGAATTTAATCCCTAATCATGGATTAAGTTGAGGAGCTTTCCTCAGCTTAAACATTCTCATCTATTATCCTTCTATTAGGATGATGTAATGGGTCTGTTTGATCCTTGATTATGGCTTAATCTCATTACTCAACACTAAACAAAAACAACAAAAAACATCTAAAATAATCACAAGTAGGTTAATGATCTTAAACCTACATCAAAGGTGATTAAGTGTGAGAAGCTGACTTCACACTTAAGGTATTCTCATTACCCCTAATCAGAGGGATGATGTGATGAGTTTACTAAATCCATTGGTTTAGGTTTAAACTCATTAACTTATGACAAACTTTCAAAAGCAATAAAAGACTGAAAATACAAAAACAAACAATAATCGTCCCCTTCGGGATTCTTTTCTCATCACCTTCACTCACAAACGAGAACTTGCTTCTTCCGTCTAATGCAAGACAGTTTGCACCTGAGCCAGACAGGTCATACACTTGAGCATTGACAAGTAAGCAGTTCACAAGTCAATTCATTTTTCAGTCTCTTTGGGTCGAACTACGGTGTTCTGACTTCCTCATTGCATGAGAGGATACGTAGGCATAACTTAACAGTTATCGAACAAAAGTCTCTGTATATTCCCCCCTCCTTCCAGCATTATTCTTTAAGCCTCATGATCTTGAGCATCTTATTCTAGTTCTCACACTGACACTTCATTTATACACTTCACTTCTTTTACACTGACACCTGTACATCCTGTTCCAGCTCTTTATACACAAATTGCACTGACACTACCCCTTTAAAACACAAATCTTTTAAGCGTGGATCCCGTCGAGTACGACGGACAATCTGGGTGCTAATACCTTCCCAGGTTGTAACCAACCCCCTTTCTCAGTCTCTCTGGTTCACAAACCGTCTTATCCATATCTTTCTAGGTCTATGCAGCATTGCCTTTCCTCCGGGATAAAAATGCCTAGCTGGCGACTCTTTTCATTTCCTGTGAGTTCACTCCTGTGTGTTCTCACATCCTCCTCTCGCCGACCGTTCGCGTCTGTACCCCATTTGACCCGGCTTCATTTGGTGGGAGCGACAGTTTGGAAGGAGATGGCCGAGTGGATTGGCTTAGCGGATTATGTCTCTAGCAACATTAAAGAGAGTTTCTTGAAGTGGTTTTTGTTTTGTAAGAGGAAAAGGGTAAAGAGAGGTTTGAAAGGTAGTATTTGGTTAGCAACCTCTTGGTATTTATGGTCCTTAAGGAATGATATTATTTTTAGGAATGATACTTGGTATGCTCTCGATGTGGTTTGGAGCATCAAGGCTTTGGTGTGGATATGGTCCTTCATCGGGAAAATTACTCGGTCCAATTATAGCTTTTTATGAACTTAGCAAATTTCCTTTGTTCTATTTATCTTAAGGAGTAATTGGTTTGTAATTTTCCTTTTGCCGAGCTTTGTTTCGCCTTTTTGTAAGCGGGTTCGAGAACCCTTTGTTCTCTCTTTAATAGATTTCTTGTTTGTAAAATAAACATTGTCATTGAAGGCTCATGGTTAGGGGAATTCATGCATGAGATTTGAGGTTAACACCTTGGGGCAGGATGCAGTCGATGTAATTGAGTGGACGCAGGAGAAAAATAATAAAAATGTTCATTCTTCTTATATTAAACTTATTTCAAGATTGTCTACCAATTCTATATCGCTTAGGGTTAGTAGTGCACTTAGTGTTTTATGGAAAATTTAGGTTTCGTCGAATATTTTTCTATTTAGATGGCGTTGGATTCTTAACAGATTTCCTACTAGAGACCAGTTAGTGAAGAAGAAAATTTTGCTTGATGACTGAGACAAGTGTTGTATTTTATGTTTCAAAGTTGATAAATCAAAACAATACATCGTTGGCAACTGCGAATTTAGCATGAGAATCTTGACAACAATTGTATCTTGGTTAGGACCTAGTTTTGTGATGTCTATGGAGGATTTATCTATGTCATCATTTAAGTCTAAATCAATAAAGGAGGATAAGGATCAGAAAGTGGTTAACATTATTTGGCTTGCATCAATTTGGATTATTTGGTCGAAACGCAATAGTGTTTTATTACAAGGTAGCATTCCAAAGTTTGAGGAGTGCTGGACAAAAATAAAGCTTTTGTCGTGGGAATGGCGATGTATCGTGAATAACTTCCTTTCCTATTTTATTTTTTCATATTTGAGCATATCTCCTTTATTTTGGATTATTTCAAATGGTTGAGTAGTTTCATGTAAGGGTTTCGAGTACCCCGTGTACTCGGTCTTTTTTAATTCAATCTTCACCTATTAAAAAAATTACATTTGAAAAGAATATCATTACAACAAAGCCATAACACCAACACACTTCATACCTGAAGAAAGAATAGGATTTTATGTCTAAATTCATGTTAACAAAAATTGCAAAAAAAGAGAGAAAGTGATATCGAATTGTCGCACAGAGTTTAATTTAATCAATGATCTAATTTGTTCGATATTTAATGGTTTGGGTCATCATTCAACTGATAATTTTACTGTCAAAATTGAATTGAATTGAACTAAGCTAATCATTCACAAATTTAGTTAAGTTGAGTTCATGGGTTGAAATTGTGACTCGCGAATAAAATAATGTTCTTTTTCAATTTATAAAATAATCTAGGGTTAAATATACAACACCCCTGTAATATAAGTGAGATTCGCTTTTTCCCCCGTAAAGACTATTTTTTTTATTTCCCTTTGTAATGTGAAGATTCTCGGTATATAACCCCTAGGTGCACTATTTGCTGACACGACATATCATTTAATATAATATGGTTTTTTATTATATTTTTAAAATCCACATAAGCAAATAGTAAAAAATAATAATAAAAAATTTCACATGGTTTTTTATTTTTTTAAAGTTTTTTCGAAAATATATACCGTCATGGTTGACTAGAATATTGTAGAGTTAATATATAAAGTTTTTTTCTAAAAGTTGACTAGAACCTTGTAAAGTTAAGAAATTTTGAGAGTTATGATAGTAGTTATGACTCCAACAACCATAGTAATAGTGATATTAACCCTCTTTTGGCATGTTCTTTTCTAAGACAAGCAATATCTTCAATGGAGGCTAGTAATCTACCCCCCCAACCATAAATTATAAGACGTTTTAAGCATTTCACACGAATTAAGAAACATTATTAATTTTGTATGTGAAAGAGAAATCTTGCATGATTTTACAATACCGTCATTCATTTATTACATATGAAATATAAATTTAAAGAATTGTAAATAGAAATAATAAAAAATTATAGAGGGTATATTGAGAAAAATATCATTAATGTTGCATTGAAATTGTAAAATGACTTATAATTTGGAACAATTTTTTTTTGCAAAGTGATTTATAATTTGGGACAAATGGAGTAAATCATGAAGTCGTTGAAGACTTTGAAACCCTTCCTCATTTCACAAAGGATTAAATATTTCTTCTAACAGTGACGAGGAAGATATTATATTGGATCCCTATACCAAATATGAAAGGGTTAATATAGCGGCTCCTCTTGAATAAGAGGGTGAGTAATTTCATATGTATCTTCCAATTATCTATGATTTAGGTGTATTAATTACATTCAATGTATTCAAGAACTAAGTCCTTAGTCCCATTAATGTTTTCCTTTCTGAAATACAAATTGAACGGTTGGGATTTCATTAGGGGTTTTGAGATCATATGTAGGCATTTGGAGATCACATCAATAATATGATTTTTTTCTATGGTACCAAAAACATAGATAAAGTTAGTTGAGTATCTATAGAGGCTCTGGATAATAGGGTTCTACTCACCCCATATTCATCTAACTATAAAAATTAGAATTTTTTTTAATGGTGCATGGAAAAAGAGAACACTCTATGGTAATATTTGAAAAGACTAGTGAGCATTGTAACCCCCTTCTAACCCCACATAATAAAACACAATAATCACTTAAATAAATCACAGTACATCTCAGAAAGGTGCTACATTTTCTTTATAAAACGTCTTAACAACATTATTGCTCCATAACACGGGTTTTCAAAACATTTAGAATATTCACTTATTTTATAAATCAATAATCAAATTAAACTTCTCAACGGAATTATAACTTCATAATAACTTCATTTATTTCATCAAAATATCAATACCTTAGGTCATTGTCAACTATCATCATTAACTAAAAATCAACATCTAGAAACTCATAAAAATCATCCTAACAGACAACATAATATTCACTTAAGCGCGTCCCACCCGATGTTACATCTACCAGAGAAATACATCATACAACTCTACAAAAATAGGTTAAATAGCTCCAAACTAGAACTTCATGCACCGTAAACTAATTTTGGTTATCTGCATGTTACCCACGTAGAGGCAACATTCAGACAGGTGTAACACCCCAAATTTGCCCTCTTCTTTCATCATATCATATCATATTCATCATGAACATATCATATTCTTGGCATTTAAGCATGGAAAGATGAGGCATAACATTCTCATGACCTAACATTAGGCATATGATCATCCGTGGAGGGTTTTGAAGCAATCATAAGCTATGACAAGGGGCCCAATGTATTTGTTCAAGACCTATGAGGGGTCTATGTTGCATTCACAAGTTCATGATCATTCACAAAAGCTCAGAAGATGGGAAGATCATCAGGGAATTCAAGCTAGGGCAAAGCTCCTACACAATGGTCCCAAATTAAGGTTTGAGTTTCAAGCATGGAAACCTTATGACTTTGGCCATTTCATTTGGGAAAAGTCTCTTATATGTTAAGAGGATCCTAAGGATGAAATTTGGTGAGAAAATTCCTTGTGGAAGTCAAGTATTTCTTCAGTTGCTTGTAAATGAAGAAATTGGTCAACTGTGCCTTATAAAAGTCAACTGTGAGATTTCAAAGGGGCTAACCCCATTTTTATAGCCAAGTGATGTTCTTATAACATTAGAAGAGGTGTGACAAGATCAAAGATCAAGAATCATGAGGTTTTGAGGTGTTTTGCAAAATTGGCATAAGTTTGGTCACGGAAAATTCCATTTTTAGTAAGTTTTTGCCCTAATTTTCAAGTAAGCAAAACTTGGTGAAAAAAGCTTCAAATGAACCAAAGCCAAACATGAAAGTTGAATATTAAAGCCTCCCATTTTCAAAAAGCACAAGAGCATTTTCACAGCCCTTATGGTTAGAAAAATAAGGCCCTCGAAAATTGGTGTAAAACTAGGGCATGACTTGAAATTCCAAGCTTCCACAAATGCAAAAAGTCTTGAAACTTATTCTTAAGTTGTTTTACGGGCCAAGTGAGGTCACAAACTTATAAGGCATTGCAAGAAATCCATTTTTATCCAAGAGTTTTGCCAAATTTGTGCATGATGTGAGAATATTTCACAAGGTGTAAAATTTGCATGAACATGAAAAAAGTGTGATCCCCACATCTAAGGGCCAGAATAATTGTTGTTTTGAATCAAGGGTGAGATTTGGAAAGCACATGGGCAAGGAATGAGAGGAATTCACGAGTAGAACACCTCATCACACCAAACTTTCCAATTTTGCAAATTCTCTCCCACACTCTCATCTCACGTGCCATTGCCCTCATTCTTTTAGCATTGTTTCTTGAGGTCATTTATAAGAAAATTAGGGTTTTAGTTTGCCTCAGATCCATCTCATTTCATCACTCCACAGTTTTTGCACCAAGAGCAATTCCCTTCGAATCTCTTTATTCTCTCACTCTCTTCACAAACCAATCACATATTCTTGTTCAGTGAGGCATAAAGATCATTATTCTATCATTCATTTAAGATGAAAGTGCAAGAATAAAAAGGTGCCATTCAAAGGCATGTTGCTTTGAAGCTTCAGATTCAAGCTCTCTCAAGCTTCCTCTTGCATTTATTTTGCAAGAGGAGATCAAAAGGGTTAGATCTGCAGCATTTGGATCCTTATCTTGGTGATTTTGAAGTGTCTTCACCTCAGGTATGCTCTGATACTTTTGGATCTGGAAATGCAGTTTTATGTGTGCTTCTTAATCCTTGTGTCATGCTGATTACACTGCACGTTTTAGATTTGAAAATGGTGCATTATTGAGGATGTATTGTTGATTTAAAGTTTCATGGTGAAACCTGTTTGTCTTTGATCTGGAGTATTCTTTGATCATTTGTGATTTTGGTTGCTATTTTTGGATTCAGTGTACCTTGTTTATTCAATCTGGAGAGTCTCATTTATTTTTATTAAGTTTTGTTCATAGCTTGAATTTTCCGGTGCCGGAGCCCTAGCTCCGGTCACCGGATTCTGGGTTTGATTGTTTAGGGTTCAGAGGAAGAAGAAGATGCCACAGCCATTGGATCTCCAATCTGGACGTCCACCAGCATGCCACCTCATTAATGAAGGACCCTCTCCCTCACGTGTTTCTTTTTTAAAATTTGAATATGAATAATACACAATGTTTCTCACCTCACAATAATACCATGCTCCCTCTCTCCAGACCAATTAAGTGATGACTTTAATTAATGAGTTGACTAATCCTGGCTGTCCAAAAGATCCTTTGGTCCCTGTTTTTTGCTGATTTATTTGAATATCCACCCCAAATGTTGTGAACCTGCATAGGACCCAGTGGGCCTGGATGACTATCCCCACCCCCCTGTGACTTGAGCCCATTTGAATTCAACTGAAAATTGTTTCTATCCGCACCCCCCAGCCTCATCCATTTAATTTTATTTATTTTTTATTTCCATTTTATTTCAGTTTGGATTTTAATTTTTAAAAATAGTTTAAGGTCATCAAAAATTATGATAAAATTCATGGAATATCATTTTAGTTTTCTTTAATTTTTGACTTTTTTTTATTTTCCATTTATTTTATTTTGACACGTGTAAATTAATTCTCCCTTTTAATTAATTCATTTTATTCCATTTTGAACCTTGCTGACTTGTCCATTTTCAATCTTGATCATCATTTTGAAGTTTTAGCTGGTTCTTTTTGCTTTGGGCTCATAATAGGATTTAGTTTCTTGGTGATTTTTGTTCTGATTTTTAGAATCTTGATTAATTGGTTTTGGTCCTTAACTTTTGAGTGAAGCTTCTTAACCCTAGTTCATGTTTGTATCCTCATTTGACTTGTATAGCTTCTGAATTTCTTCCTCTCCTTTTGGCATGTTGTTATGGTATGATTGAAGATGTCTTGTCCAAGGTTGTGGAATTTTTGGGTGCATTTTTTATTTGATTTGAATTTTTGTTCTTGACTTGTCCCATTCTGCTTCTTTTTGATCATAAGTCCTCTCCTTAGCTTATAAGGGAACTTGTGCCAACTTCTTCAACTTGTTTAGAGCCTTATTAGGATGTGGATACTTCTCTGATCTTGATTTTTGGTTGTGCCTTGAGGATTTTGTGTGTGTGTGTTTGTTTTTGAAGTCCTTTCATTCTTATGCATCTCCTTTACTTATTTCTTCTCATGATGTTACCATTTAGTTATATGCATCTCTTTTCTTCATCTCTCTCGCCTCTTAGACATTTTTATAGCATGATTAGGGTTCTGGTCTTGCACCTTGGGTTGTGCTTTGGTTATTTTGCTTTGCATTTTATCATGTTTTCTTTGATATGCCATAAGTGATTCATGTTGTTTCATGTGGAGTTGTGTGTTCTCTTCTCATTTTTGTGACTTGTATTTGCTTTGGATGTTTATACTTATGACTTCACTTCTGTTTGTGTAGCTTTGGTATGGCATTTTGCTCATTTTGTATTGCCTTATACTTGTGTCACTAACCTTTTCAGGGGCTTAGGTAAGCGAGAGGTGTGGATGTGATTCCCACATCTCCAAATCTTATCTCTTCTTTTTTTTCCTTCTTATTATTGTTCTTACCTTGTTTTTGTTGGGCTTAGGCCTTACTTCTCCTCCTCCTCCTCTTCTTCTTCTTCTTTTCTTTCCTTCTTCTTCTTTAGGATAGATTTCAAACTTCACTAACTTAGGAATACCATGCATGACAACATTTAGGATTATTAGTCCCCCATTAGACTTTTTACCTTTGAGATCCTTTTGGTGCTCTCTCTTCTCATCTTCAACTTTAACTTTAAGTCACTTTAATAAATGACGAGTCTTCTCATGTGACACGAGGCTTTGCTATGAGATACTTGCACATGTTCCGTTTCGGGGCGAGGTGTAGGATATCCCTCGTGGTGGATAGGTCTTAGCATGAGATTACCTCACAAAGAAAAGCATAAAAAACACTTCTTAATCAAAAATCACAAAAAATACTTAATAAATGTTAATAGGTCAGTGTGGCTGAGCCTTCACTTGTGGGACTAGATTTGGGGATTTCCTCCATAGATAGGTGTGCCTCTTGCGCATTCCATTTCGGTATGATGTGAGACATACACATCCCAGTGAGTAAGACTTAGGTACACTTACCTATGCAAACTTCAAAACAGAAAACTCATAAAAAAACACAAACCAATAATAAGCGTCTTTCCTTCGAGAATTCTTTTCTCATCTCCTTCGCTCTGTCCGCGAACTTGCTCCTAGTTGTCATTTTGCAAGATGGTAACACACTCGTCGTCCGAGCCTGCAACACCTGAGCATTGACATAGGCAGTTCAAGCCTTAAGACACAAGCAATCTTCTCCACCCCTAGTTAGGGGAACTACGGCGACTCTGATCCTCATTTTCCCGATGAGGTACGTAGGCAGCGGGGTAGGGCCCGTTCGAGCACAATCTTTATTTTCCCTACATTTTTCCTTTTCATTTCTTTTTTTCAGCTCCATTTTCTTTTCTTTTATCCAGTTCAGTTCCTTTTATTTGCAGCAGCTTTCATTTCTTCACCCTTTGAAACAGATTTCTTTGCAAGCGTGGATCCTGTCGGGTACGGCGGACGATCTGGGGTGCTAATACCTTCCCAGGTCGTAACCGACTCCCGAACTC
The DNA here is from genome assembly GCA_963966055.1 of Lathyrus aphaca. NCBI lineage: Eukaryota > Viridiplantae > Streptophyta > Magnoliopsida > Fabales > Fabaceae > Lathyrus > Lathyrus aphaca. The sequence goes on from OZ014520.1 coordinate 89,007,825, forward strand.
AGTCTCTTTGGTTCGTAGAACCCGTGTCCTTCCTCTTCTTTTCTGCTGGTTTGTGCAGCATTACCATTCCCGTTCCTTCGGGATAAAAATGCCTGGCTGGCGACTCTATTCTTTTTCCGCGCCACTTTCGCGTTTGTACTAGGATGGAAATATGGGGAGCGACAACAGGCAGGGTGAGTAATCACAAATCAATATAAACGATATAAAGAAAAATATTACCGGGTGTAAACACCCCAAATTTGCCCTCACCCATTCACACCATGGCTTGTGATCATTTCATATGCATAAACACAATCATATCATCTCATATCTCATTTTTGATTCACTGCATAGGTTCTAAGTCATCTGCACCTAGGGTTTGTGATCTGAGCAATCCAAGAGCCTCTTGAGCCACTCCAAAGGCCATCAATCACTTCAAAGGGGTTCATGTGTGTTCTTATATCATATTACATCCTCTCAAAGTCAAAAATGCAAAAGAATCACAAGAACTGGAAATGGTGTGGATGCAGAGCCAAGTTTGACTGCACAGTTGACCTAAAATTAAGGTTTTGGTTTCAGAGGCCATAACTCCAAATTTTTTGGTCATTCTTGTTTCCATGGGTCTCTATATGGTATAGGGAGTATACATATCAATTTTCATGAAGAAATTCCATGGGGAAGTCATCTGATCAAGAGTTGACTTTTCAGACAAGTCAGTGCAAAATCAGGGCATCTGAGGCCCCCAATGACCCAACCAAGGGGTGATCTTCATCATTTTGAATGTATATGATCTTTATTTGATCATGGAAGAAGGTTGAAGTTCACAAAAATCAAGAATTTGAAGTTTTTGCAAAGTTGACTTTTTAGGGCATAGTTGACTTTTAAGGAATTTGTCAATTTATGCCATTTTTCAAGCCTTGCTTTTTGATCCAAAAATGCTTCAAATGGAAAAACTTTGGTCATGAAAGTTGTAGATCACATTTTTCCCTTTTCAAAAAGTACAAGAACATGATCTAATTCATTTTGGATCAAAAGTTATGGTGTGACAAAGTTGGCAAAAATCACTAAAATTCAAGATATGCACCAAAAGGCAAAGTTGCAAATTCTCCTTTCAAGGCCAATTCAGTCATCATATGGGCTTCTAATTCACTCAACATGATCACACAACTTCTAAAAATCAGATTTGAACCAAAACTTCTCATGTTTCATGGCTTGTGTAACAAGATAGTCACATGTGAACCAAAGAGGAACCAAGTTGCAAAAGCTCATGATCACTTCCATCCACTTGCTGCATTGGACATTGAACCTTCCTAGCACTCCACACACACCATGCTGCGCAGCCCATAGCCATTGTACCAGCCTAGAACACAACCCATACCTCTCTTACACAAAAGTGGACTTTTTGCAAAAGGTGACTTACCTATCACAGCAGGCCAAGTCACATCAACTGACCAATAAGCTTTGTTTATGTGGATCAAATGCTGGCCATTAGACACAAGAAGCAAGCTTGAAGCAAGCCATAGCACAGCATTCACAAACTCACTCCCTTGAGCAAAAACCTTCGAATCTCTCTCCACAAACCTCAAACAAAAAGACAAACTTCACAAATCATCTCTGCTCACTTCACTGACCAGAAACCACCCTTCATCCTGGCCTGAAACACCTTGAGGCCAAAATACGATTTTCACATTCCCTTGGCCTGAGCTTCTGCAAACTCACTCAAGAGGCTGTTTAAACTCCAACCAAGTGTCCAAAGCTTCAAAGGGGGATCATTGGGACCTGTTTGAGCCAAAGAACCATCCAGAAAGCTCCTGAATCAAAAGCTCAACCTCAGGTGACTCCATGAACTTTTTTTCCAGAACTCCATTTTCTTGTTAAAATCTTGTTTTGTATGTTGCACTGATCATTGGGATCTATTTACTTTTGAAAATGAACGAGAAATTAGTATGTTATGGTGTTCTGAAAGTTTGACCTAGAAATTTCTTTGCTTCGATTCTTGTTTGTGTTTGAGTTTTAACATGATTTGATGCTGGATTCGTGTTTAGGATAGTTGGTAGATGGTTTCTGGAGAGTTAGAGCTCCTAAAATGGCCTGGAGAGAGAGATTGATTTTTGGGGTGAACGGGGAAGATGACCGGAACACTGTTCCGGTCACCTGAGGGTGTTTAACGGTGAGATTAGGGTTTTAATCATTAATTAGCCAGTTTGAATGTGGTCCGTTCGTTTCCGCGCGCAGTCAACTCCCGCCCTGGCCAGTTTGAATCTCACACGTTGGATCTGTTGACTTTTGCTTATTTCAGTTTAAATTCATTTATTTTCATATTTATTTCATTTGTTTTGCATAATTTATTTAAAATAGTAAAAATTGTTTAAAAATTATGAAACTTTTTCTCCAGAGTTTCATTAATTTTTAAGACACAAAAATATTTTTATTTTTATTTTTAGCATTTAAAATGTATTTTTAAATATTTAAAAGTTTATTTTTAATTGATTAATGGAAATTAATTTATTAAAAATACTTTTAGGTATTTAAAAATCACCAAAAAATTCATGAAATGTTCTAAGACATTTAGAAACATTGTCCAACCTTCAAACCAAATTTATTTTTTGATCTTGATGCATTTTAAGAATTTCTCATTGAATTAAAATCATTTTTGTGCATTATTTTGATCCAAAGTTCAAAAAATCATTTCTGCCTATCCATGAAGAGTTGGACATTGTTTTTTTTTTTTTGCATTGCATTGTGTTTAGCATGTAGTTTGTGAGATTAAATGGCCATGATTTGATCTTTCTTTTTCAATTTGTTTGACATTTCTTTTGTTTGGAAACCCTAAAAACCCTAGAATCTTGTAAAAATCATAACTTGAAATTGGTTAAGAGTTGAAATCTCTCCTTTGGGCATTGGGTTAGTATAGGATTAGGGGTCCTTTGAGTGGCATTTTCAATTTTTTATCTTAGGGTTTGCTTCTGATTTTGGTTTTTGTTTGATGTATGATTCATAAACCCTAATTTGGGCTTTCATATGCATCCATCTTGCATCTTCTTGCATAACATGACTTGCCATGACATTTCAAGCATCCATTTGATTCATTTGACATCATAAGACATAGTGAAAGCATGTTTTATCATTGCATCATGTATTTGCCATATTGTATGCCATGTGCACTTCATAACTTGTCATGTATGTTCATGTTTCCTAACTTGCTTCATTTGCATTCATGAACTTGTATGATCATTTCCATGTGCTGTCTCATGTTTGTAGCATCTCATAACATCATTAGCATCATGTATATGCTTCTGGTTTTGTTTCTCATCATGTCATCTCATCCCATCTTGCATTGCATTGCATTCCTTTTCTAACCTTTCAGGTGGTAAGTGACTTTGAGAAGTGAATTTGCCTTCACTTCTCATAACTTTCTCTTCATCACTCTCTTGCATCCATTGCTGCATTTTTGTTTGTGTTTGAGTTTGAGCTTGCTCATTCTTCTTCTTCCCACTTTCTCTCTTCAAGTGACTTGACTTCTTGAATGAAGCAAGTTACTTTGCTTCTCCTGATCCTTTCATCTGCTTCCTGGTGGTTCCATTGAAGATCTCCTCTTGAAAACCTCACAAACCTTAGGAACAACCAAGCATGACAATGATTAGGGTTTTGATTAGTCCCCCACTTAGTTTTTACCTTTGTGTCTCATTGAGTCTTCTCTTCTCACCTCATAATCAGGGACTAAACCCTAAAGGCTTTAAGGCTTTGTGATTAAGCTTATGCCTGCATCCTTCTCTTAGGATGGAGTGTATAACTTTAATCCTAAGTGTTAAACCCTTAATGTGTTTAAATCTCTTAATCAATTCACTTAATAAGTATCAAGACATCATACTTGTAACTTGGGCCTTGCATTAGGGTTCTAATTCTTCCTTAACTGGTTAAGAAGGACTAACCCTAGTGTTAATGGACAAGTCCCCCTCAAGTTGTCTTACAAGTCATAAAACTCACTTCATCATCATACCATTAAATAAAATCCACTTAATCAAAAGCTTGTTTTGTCATGAGTTTAATCCCTAATCATGGATTAAGTTGAGGAGCTTTCCTCAGCTTAAACATTCTCATCTATTATCCTTCTCTTAGGATGGTGTAATGAGTCTGTTTAATCCTTGATTATGGCTTAACCTCATTACTCAACACTAAACAAAAAACACCAAAAACATCTAAATAATCACAAATAGGTTAATGATCTTAATCCTACATCAAAGGTGATTAAGTGTGAGAATCTGACTTCACACTTAAGGTGTTCTGATTACCCCTAATCAGAGGGAAGATGTGATGAGTTTACTAAATCCATTGGTTTAGGCTTAAGCTCATTAACTTATGACAAACTTTCAAAAGCAATAAAAGACTGAAAACACAAAAACAAACAATAATCGTCTCCTCCGGGATTCTTTTCTCATCTCATTCACTCATAAACGAGAACTTGCTTCTTCCGTCTAATGCAAGACAGTTTGCACCTGAGCCAGACAGGTCATACACTTGAGCATAGGCAAGTAAGCAGTTCACAAGTCAATTCATCTTTCAGTCTCTTTGGGTCGAACTACGGTGTTCTGACTTCCTCATTGCACGAGAGGATACGTAGGCATAACTTAACAGTTATCGAACAAAAGTCTCTGTATATTCCCCCTCTTTCTAGCCTCATTCTTTTAGCCTCATGATCTTGAGCATTTCACTCCTGTTCTTACACTGACACTTCACTTATATACTTCACTTTTCTCTTACACTGACACCTGTACATTTTGTTTTCCAGCTCTTTTACACACAAATTGCACTGACACTACCCCTTTAAAACACAAATCTTTCAAGCGTGGATCCCGTCGAGTACGACGGACAATCTGGGTGCTAATACCTTCCCAGGTTGTAACCAACCCCCTTTCTCAGTCTCTCTGGTTCGCAACCGTCTTATCCATCTCTTTCTAGGTCTATGCAGCATTGCCTTTCCTCCGGGATAAAAATGCCTAGCTGGCGACTCTATTCATTCTCCAGTGAGTTCACGGCTGTGTGTTCTCATTGTTCCTTTCGCCGACCGTTCGCGTCTGTACCTTTATCTGGGCCCATGTCCCATTTATTGGGAGCGACAGCTTGGCGACTCTGCTGGGGAATCCTTATACTGCAACCAGGGCTTCTGGTTCTTTTTGTGGGTTCCTCCTAGCGCTTGATTGATTTATGTTTATTGGGGTGTTATGTGCTTATTTGTGTTTGTATATGTTTTATTTTTTGCTTTATGTACAGTTTGCTTTATTGTTTTCTTTACTGCTTTACATTTTTCATACTGTCATACTGTGCTGGCTGGATCTGGTTTTGCTTTGGTGGGTGGGTGTTCCATTGAGAGTTAAGGTCCTATACCTGGGACCTGAGTGACACCTAGGCTAGAGTGGTTCATATTCTTTCCCATTCCATCTCGGTCTGGTGCGGGAATATGAAACACGGTTCAAATATGGGTTTCTTCTTGAGAACTCTGTGTTGCAGATTTCCTGCAATGCTAGGGCTATCTGGGAAGCCTGCTAAGTCTGGATGACCTTTTAGTATTGACCTTCAGAAACTGAGGTGAATTAGAGGAGGAACTTTTATGGTTATTGTAAACACTGTACCTCCGGGTTAGAAGTGTTTACACTTCCCATAACTGATCCAAGTCTGAGGATCCTTGTTTTAGAACACCACCTGTGAGGGGGTTGGGCTGTTTACAGGTTTGCAGGTACCTTGACCTCAGAATACCCTGTTACTTTGACTTGATTAAGAATACTCCATGTTGGAACAGTTCTTGTGATTCTAAAACCCTGGACATGTGGCTCTTTATTTGAGTCCCCCACCTTGGTTACTGGATTTATAGACCTCCATCTGGAATTCTTGAACATACATGGACTTATATCAGAGCAATTGATCAGATCCAGCTCAGTCACAAACCCTTGCATACCATCTGCATACATAAACATTGCATCATATTGACATTTGCTTATTTGTGTTTCAGGGTATCCATCTTCATTTGGTTCTGGTTTTGACCCCATCTTCAGTATTGACCTATCTTCATCAGCACCTGCTTCAGCTATCAGCTATCTACCTCAGTCACTTGCACCAGCCAATCAGTGGCCCATTCTTCAGTGTTATCATCAGCACCTGTCTCCACTCATCTTCATCATCATGGCTCCTAAAAAGAGTAACACCACTTACCATTTCTTCCAGCCAGAGTTAGCTGACATCAGGAGGATTCAGACCCTGATCACTCCAGATCGCATACCATTGTTCAGGGAACACTATGGGGATATACTTGATATGGTTATGGATCTGGACCCTTCACAGAGAAGCCTGATCCACACTTGCCTTCAATTTTATGATCCCCCATTGAGGTGTTTTACTTTCCAAGACTTTCAGTTGGGCCCTCTATTGGAAGAATACTCATCATTGGTTGGTATACCTATCAGGGGTGGAATCCCTTTCAACCCTGAGATGGTCTTTCCTGGTAATGGAGAAGTAGCAAAGGCTTTGCATCTGGAACCTGTCCTAATTGAGCAGCATATGACTTCTAAGGCTGGAATCCCTGGCTTTCATCTGGATTTCTTGATCTCTCAAGCTACCCTGAAAGCTTCTCTAGGAGAGTGGAAAGCTGTCTGTGCTTTATTGGCCTTGAGTATATATGGAATTGTGTTGTTTGCAGATGAGCCTCGATTCATTAGCAAGAATGCAATCCATCTTTTCATCCTGAAGAACCCAGTGCCCAATTTATTGGGGGATCTCTATTATTCAGTGCATCAGAGGAATGAAAAGCAGAGGGGAATATTAGTGAGGTGTTGTGCTCCATTGTTCCATACTTGGCTTCTCAAGCATCTACCCAGGACAGATGCATTTTTGAATCCTCATCAGCAGAAAAACTGGGCTAAGAGACTCACTGCACTAACTTCAGCTGACATCAGATGGTGCACTCAAAGCACCAAAGGCAGGGATATCATCACCAGCTGTGGGCATTTTCCCAATGTGCCCCTAATAGGAGTTAAGGGTAGTATTAATTACAATCCTCTGATGTTCAAAAGGCAACTGGGCTATGCACTGGTCCACACTCCTAAGGCACAAGACTTGGTTGAGACTCTTTATTGTGAGAACAAGCCTAATCTGGCTATTGTTAGGCAGGCTGCTTGGGCCTGGGATAATGTTCAAACCAAGGGAGTAACCATCTTGGGGAAGTGCAGCAATGTGGCATCAGCACAATATTATGAGTGGTCTCATGCCAGGGCTCAATTCTCTGGAATGCCTTTTACCATGGAGGATATGCCTGGACCCTCCTCAGCACCACCCTCTGCCACTATCAGTTTGGAGGAGTTTGAGAGCTTGAAGGAAAGAAATGAGAAGTTGACCCAGAATTTGCAGAAGACCCTCCGGGAGAGGAGTGAGAGTGGGATGGAGATTGAGAGGCTGGAGAAGTTGAGAGTGGAGCATCTGGTTAAGATTGAGAAGTCTGGAGATTATATCAAAAAGTCTAAGGCTGGAGAACAAATTTTGAAGAATGCTTGCAAAGAAGCCCAGTTCCAGAGAGCAAGGACAGACTTGTATCTGAAGGAGAGTCAGGCTAGGTGGGTCAGGATCACCGAGGCTCGTACTCTGGAGGACAAGAGAGTTCAAGACAAGATGGAGCAACTGGAAGTTAGTGCCAAAGAACAGCAAGAAGCCCTGGCAGCAGCCCAGAAGGAGATATCAGAGCTGAAGATCAAAGCTGGAGTGAAGAGGTCAAAGGACCAAAGTCATCACAAGAAACTAACGGCAGCTGTTACGACCCGGAATCTCCTCATCAGGAATCTCACGGAGCGTCCAGCTGATCCTGTGACCAAAGCACTTCTCAAGGAAGTTCGTGAGGATGAGTTTGGTCTTGGTGTTTGACCATTTGTTTGTTGTTGCTTTCATTCCATGTACTTTTATTTTCCGGTAATGTATTTTGACCCCTCAGAGGGCTTGTATTTGTAAACAAACTATGTACCATTTTGCTTTTGTAATATATGTATTAGTTTGTTCCATCCAAGTTTCACTTCAAAAGCAACATCAACCGCATCTTCAAGGGTCTGGAAGGGTCAAAACCGAATGCCAAGCCGGATACCTTGAAAACAAATAAGCACTGCATTGCATGCTAACCCTTTGTTTGTTTTGTAGGTTTTTGTTTTATTGTTGCTAACTCTGTTGTGATATTCAGGAACTATTGCTCGGCGCCGGGTATTTCCCCTCAACCGTCCGCACCGTTATCCGACCCGTAACAACCTTCCGGGCATTCAAATGGATCAGATGCAGCAGGACCTTACTGAGGTCAGAAACCAAATGGCCAATGAAAGGCTAGAAATGAGGAATCAAATGACGCAGTTTATGGAAGTAATGAACAACATGGCTCAGAGCCAAGAAAGATTGAGGGCCATGGTGGAAAGGAAAAATCAAGAAGATCCACATATAGGGACTGCCGGGACCAGCAACAATGAAAGGGTCCAACCTCATGTTAACCCCCCTGTATTTGGCCCCCATCTTCATCCAGAGGTCAATATTCCTGCAAATGTTCAAGGGACTGCCACTGCAGCCAGGGTACCTCAAGAAGACCCCCAGGAGGATCAGTTCACAGTAATGGGTGCTGGGGAAGAAGCTTATGATAGAAGGCTGGATGAGATAGTTGAGAAATTGAGGTCCTTAGAGTCTCAAAACTCTCTGGGTTTCGATGTCATGGACATGGGCTTGGTGGACGGGGTCAGGATTCCCCATAAGTTCAAGCCTCCTTGTTTTGAAAAATACAACGGGACTTCATGCCCCCAGACTCATTTACAATCATTTCTGGGAAGGCTGAAGGCCTATACTATGGATGAGAAGCTCTGGATGTTCTATTTCGAGGATAGCTTGACAGGAGCTTCAAGAGAATGGTACTCTCGCTTGACAAGGGCAACTATCAGGTGTTGGAAGGACCTGGCAGAGGCCTTCATCAGACAGTACCAGTACAACTTAGATATGGCACCCAACAGGACTCTCCTAATGGGAATGTCACAGTCGTCAAGGGAAAGTTTCCGAGAATATGCCCAGAGATGGAGGCAACTGGCTGCTGCTGTTCAGCCACCTATGTCTGAGAGGGAAATGGCAGACATGTTTATGAACACCCTTCAGGGAACATATATTGACAGGCTGGCTGCTTTCTCTTCCACTAGCTTTGCAGATGTTATCATAGCTGGGGAGAGAATTGAGAGCCTGTTAAAAATGGGCAAGATATCTGACAACGGTGCAAGCTCGTCCAGTAGTAAGGGGAAGCCTTTTGCAGGCCCGAGAAGAACCGGCGAGACCAATGCCATCCACACCAACAGGGGCAGGCCCCAATATGTTCACAGATCAGTGGCAGCAGTCACCATTCCCGCTCCAGCTCATCCTCAACCAGTTTATCAACCTCCGCAACAGAACTATCAACAACAACCTCAGTACCATCAACAGAATCAGTATCCTCCGAGAAATTACAACAACAACAACACCAACAACAATAACCAGCAAAGGCCATTCCAACAGAGGCCATCTCAAGCTAATAGGGTGATCGATCCGATCCCTATGCCATATGCTACATTGCTGCCACAACTCCTGAAACTCAACCTAGTTGAGCTAAGGACGTTGGCACCTCCAGATCCCAACAGTCTACCCAGGAATTATGATTCCAACGCCAGATGTGCTTTTCATTCAAATGCACCTGGCCACAGTACAGAAAAGTGCAGAGCTTTGCACATGAAGGTACAAGACCTGGTAGACTCAAAAGCTCTGAATTTCGCACCACCACCTAATGTCAATAAGAACCCCATGCCGAACCACGGTGGTCCCAGGATTAACGCTATTGAAGAAGACAAGCCGTCTTATTTGATAACTAGTGTGGGTCAGATCCGGACACCGTTGGTAGAAATTAAGGCTCAGCTCCTCGAATGTCAAATGTTCCCGGGGTGTGAGTTGGGGTGTGCTTACTGCAATATTTCAGTCAATGGGTGCGATAACTTGAGGAATGGCATAGACGGTCTCATTCAGAGTGGCCAACTTCAGATCACCACATCATTTCCAACAAATCCAGCAATCTCATCAGCAACAGTTCCGATATCTCCTACAACTGCAACAACCATTGTTCCTGACAATTCTTCGGCTTCATCAACAAGTATTTCATATATTATCTCAACTGATCAGTTATCAACAAATTTTTCTTCTACAACTTCAACATCACTCCATTTTGAAACTCCTACAACAACAACATCCATCCTTCCACCAATGTCTCCTTCAACACCAGCAACAAATCATGAAGATGTCTCAACTGTCACAATATTTTATGATCCTGAGAACAACTCTGCCTACAACTCAGAAAGTGCTGCTCCCATCAGAGCACCAGTCACAATTTATTATGATCCGCAAACTATCACAATTCCTTCCGCAGCTGCAGTCAGTCCAGTCACTATCACGGTGCCTGGACCAGTACCTTATGAAAGCAGCAATGCCATCCCGTGGCATTACGGCTCTGACCTGTACTGTGAAGGACAAAGAATCACTTTTGAATCATCAACCCCTGCACCACAAATTGACAATGTGGGAGGAGGCGGAGGCTTCACTCGAAGCGGACGTCTTTTCGCTCCACAAATTCAGAGACCCACTGCCGAAGCAGAAGCTGCTGCTAAAGCAAAAGGAAAGAGCTTGGTGCAGGAAGAGCAGACTGTTAAAGAAGCTTTGAAAACACCCTTCAATCAAGAGGTTGATGAGTTCATGCGAATCATCAAGAAGAGTGATTATAAAATAGTGGATCAGCTTCACCAAACGCCTTCCAAAATCTCAATCCTATCATTGCTTATGTGCTCCGAGGCCCATCGGAATGCACTACTCAAAGTCTTGCACGCAGCTTACGTGCCTGAAGAGATCACTGTCAATCAACTGGAAGCTGTAGTTGGAAATGTCAATGCTAGTCACGGACTAGGGTTCACCAATACTGATTTGACTACGGAAGGCCGCAACCATAACAAAGCCTTGCACATAACCATGGAATGTAAAGGTGCTGTCCTTTCCCATGTGCTGGTAGACACGGGGTCATCCCTCAATGTCTTACCTAAGAAGGCCCTGGTGAAGCTAGAATATGACGGATTGGCGTTGAGACCCAGCAACCTGGTGGTGAGAGCCTTTGATGGTTCAAAGAGATCGGTTCTGGGAGAGATTGAGTTGCCCATAACGATTGGCCCGCAAACTTTCAAAACGACCTTCTACGTGATGGATATACAGCCTGCCTACAGCTGTCTATTGGGTAGGCCATGGATTCACGCCGCTGGCGCCGTGACCTCTACCCTTCACCAGAAGTTAAAATATGAGTGGGAGGGTCAAATCGTTACAATCTGTGGAGAGGAGGATATTTTTGTCAGCCACCTGGCTACCTATAAGTATATTGAGATGGACGGGGAGATCCATGAAACAATGAGCCAAGGTTTCGAAGCCTTGAATGTCAATGAAACATCTGCTGTGCCTGGTACTTCAATATCGTCATACCAACAACCCCGGAAGGTTGTTGAGGGAGGAAACGCCCAAGGCTGGGGCAAACTGCTATCGGTGGAGAAGAAAGAGGATAGATTTGGGTTGGGTTACAAACCAACTCAACAAGATCAAGCAGAGGCTGCAAAGGAGCCCAACTTTGTGAGTGGGGGGATGCTCACCCCTGATGCTGTCAACTGTCTGGAAGACGAGCTGGAAGAAGAACGCAACCTGGAAAGCTGGATTCGTCCAAAGATCCCGGGGAGCAGTATCTCAAACTGGTCTTCCCAGGAAATTATAAGAGTTACTCATGCAGAGTAATTATTATTTCCTGTATTTTATAGCATGCATCAAAGTCTTGCATCTTGCCCAAGATGACAAGACTCATTTTGTAATCGGGCCATCTGTACTTTTTTGTGCAAACAAGATTAATCAATGAAATATCAGACATCTTTTTGCAAACGAGTCTTTTTTCTTTTCCGCTCACTGTTTTTCCATTTTTCTTTTTGTACAAAAAATAAATGGCAGTGTTTTCAAAATGACAACTTTATTTCACTTTTCTAAAACAAGATTAAAATCAAATCACTAAAATGAACAAACTGAACCCTTGCAGAGTGTGCCTTCCAGACAGCACCGACAACAGCACGGCTATGACTTCGTATGACTTTGACAATCCAATCAATCAAGCCGATGAAGGGGTTGAAGAAGAGTATGAGCTTCCTGAAGAGCTAGCCAGGTTGTTAAGACAAGAGGAAAAGGTTATTACTCCTCACCAGGAGGAGGTTGAAGTGATCAATCTTGGTACAAATGAAGACGTGAAAGAGGTTAAAATCGGGGCCTGCCTGCAAGACTCAGTGAAAAGACAACTGGTTGACCTGCTTCGAGAGTATGTGGACGTGTTCGCTTGGTCTTATCAAGACATGCCAGGGTTGGATACCGACATTGTTGTGCACAAGCTGCCTCTAAGAGAAGAATGCTCGCCGGTTAAACAGAAACTGCGCCGAACTCGTCCCGACATGGCAATGAAGATCAAGGAGGAGGTACAAAAGCAATGGGACGCCGGGTTCCTTGCTGTGACTAGCTATCCACCGTGGGTTGCTAACATAGTACCTGTGCCCAAGAAGGACGGCAAAGTAAGAATGTGTGTTGACTACCGGGATCTGAACAGAGCCAGCCCGAAAGATGATTTCCCTTTACCTCACATTGATGTATTGGTGGATAATACGGCTCAGTTCTCGGTATTCTCCTTCATGGACAGATTTTCAGGATATAATCAGATCAAAATGTCACCTGAAGACATGGAGAAGACAACCTTCATCACACCCTGGGGCACGTTCTGCTACAAGGTAATGCCATTTGGGCTCAAGAATGCCGGTGCGACGTATCAACGGGCTATGGTATCATTATTCCACGATATGATCCATAAAGAAATTGAGTGTTATGTGGATGACATGATTGCCAAGTCCCTCACTGAAGAAGACCATCTGGTAAATCTGCTAAAGTTGTTCGAGCGTCTGAGGAAGTACCAACTGAAGTTGAACCCCAACAAATGCACATTCGGGGTGAGATCTGGTAAGCTGCTGGGTTTTATCGTAAGCGAGAAAGGGATTGAAGTCGACCCAGATAAAGTCAAAGCTATTCAAGAGATGCCTGCACCGAAAACTGAGAAAGAAGTTCGAGGGTTCTTAGGTCGATTAAACTACATCTCACGGTTCATATCTCACCTTACTGCAACCTGTGAACCTTTGTTCAAATTGTTAAGAAAAGAACAGACGGTCAGGTGGAACGACGACTGCCAGAGGGCTTTTGACAAGATCAAGGAATACTTACAAGAACCTCCAATCCTTATGCCTCCAGTTGAAGGAAGACCTCTGATAATGTACTTGACAGTATTAGAAGAGTCGATGGGGTGTGTGCTGGGCCAGCATGACGAGTCTGGTCGAAAAGAGTATGCAATATACTACCTAAGCAAAAAGTTTACCGACTGTGAACAACGTTATTCACTGCTCGAGAAAACTTGCTGTGCTTTAGCGTGGGCTGCTCGCCGACTAAGACAGTATATGTTGACCCACACTACTTTATTGATCTCAAAAATGGACCCAGTTAAGTACATATTTGAGAAGCCAGCTCTTACCGGACGGGTTGCAAGATGGCAAATGATTCTCACAGAGTATGACATTCAGTACACATCTCAGAAAGCCATCAAGGGCAGCGTATTGTCTGAATATCTTGCCGAGCAACCCATTGATGACTACCAGCCTATGAGATTTGACTTCCCTGATGAAGACATCATGTTCATAAAAGCAAAAGACCATGAAGATCCTGTTCACACTGAAGGGCCTGACCCAGAAGAAGAATGGACTATGATGTTTGATGGGGCTGTTAACATGAATGGTCGTGGTGTTGGTGCAGTACTCATTACACCTAAAGGAGTTCACATGCCTTTCTCGGCAAAGCTCACTTTCAACTGCACTAACAACGAAGCTGAATACGAAGCTTGCATTATGGGTCTTGAGGAAGCTATTGACCTCAGGATCAAGACGTTGACCGTATTCGGAGATTCAGCTCTGGTAATCAATCAAACCAACGACAAATGGTACACCCACCAGGATCATCTGATACTTTACAGGGATTATACAAGGAGGTTATTGACTTTCTTCACAACAGTCAAGCTTGAGTATATCCCTCGGGACGAGAATCAGTTTGCAGATGCTCTGGCTACCATTTCGTCCATGATCAAAGTTCAGACTGCCAACTTCGTACCTCAGATCTCAGTGTCCAGACTTGACAGACCAGCATATGTGTTCGCAGCAGATATTGTTAAAGATGATAAGCCTTGGTTTCATGACATTAAATGCTTCTTGGAGGACCAAACATACCCACCTGGGGCATCTTCCAATGATAAGAAGACTTTGAGAAGGCTTGCTGGTAGTTTCTTTCTGAACACTGATGGGTCTTTATACAAAAGGAACTTTGATATGGTACTCCTCAGATGTGTTGATAAGACAGAAGCAGACTTGTTGATACATGAAGTGCACGAAGGATCCTTTGGTACCCATGCGGGGGGGCATGCCATGGCTAAAAAATTGCTAAGATCAGGCTATTACTGGATCACAATGGATGCTAATTATTGTGCCTATGCCAGAAAATGCCATAAATGCCAGATCTATGCAGATAAGGTGCATGTGCCTCCCAATCCTTTGAACATAATGTCTTCACCCTGGCCCTTTGCTATGTGGGGCATTGACATGATTGGCAAGATTGAGCCAACTGCTTCAAATGGCCACAGATTCATCCTGGTCGCTATTGATTATTTCACCAAGTGGGTCGAAGCAGCCTCATATGCAAACGTTACAAGGCAAGTGGTAGCCAGATTTCTGAAAAGAGATATCATCTGTCGGTATGGAGTGCCCGAGCGAATCATTACTGATAATGGTTCCAACTTAAATAACAAAATGATGGCAGAGCTGTGCCGGGACTTCAAGATTCAACATCACAATTCTTCTCCTTACAGGCCAAAGATGAATGGCGCTGTTGAGGCAGCAAATAAGAATATCAAGAAGATTGTGCAGAAGATGGTAATCACTTACAAAGACTGGCATGAAATGCTACCGTTTGCCTTGCATGGGTACCGCACGTCAATCAGAACATCCACTGGGGCAACACCGTATCAACTTGTGTATGGTATGGAGGCAGTCCTACCTGTTGAAGTTGAATTACCCTCCCTGCGGGTACTAATGGATGTTAAACTGAGTGAAGCAGAATGGGTTAGGTCCCGATACGAACAACTGAGTTTGATTGAAGAGAAGAGATTGGCTGCAATCTGTCATGGGCAGTTATATCAGAAGAGAATGAAGAAAGCCTTCGATCAGAAAGTCAGGCACCGAGAGTACCAAGTAGGAGATCTCGTGCTGAAGAGAATCCTCCCTCCTCATACAGACCACAGGGGCAAATGGACTCCAAATTATGAAGGACCATTCGTGGTAAAGAAAGTTTTCTCGGGTGGAGCACTGATGCTCAGCACCATGGATGGTGAAGATTTCCCGTCCCCTGTGAATTCAGATGCAGTTAAAAAATACTTCGCGTAAAAATGACCCGCTGGACATGAAAACAGAATGTAAGTCCAGGCAAAAATAGGGCATCCCGACGAGTCAAAAACAGAATGAAAGACTCGGGAAAAAATAAGGGAAAATAAATAATAAAAATGTACACCCGCTGAGTTGAAAAGCCGCATTAGACAGCTCAGGCAAAAATGGGTATCCCGATGGATTGAAAACCCGGAAGGGCGATCCATGCAAAATAAGGGAATAAGCGAACAACTGCATTCTGAATTCGTCTGTATCATCTACAACTTGGTAAGCTTCGAAAAGATCAAGCTTCAATCAGAATCAACATTCTTCAAAAAGCAAGATGAGAAGAACGTCAAAAGTCATACGGGTCATAGTGAAGAGGAAGCTCCTCAAAGCGTCATCAACACTGCCAACATTTTGTTTCTCAATTTGTAACGATCTCCTCATTTCAGGGGATATGTTCCTTTGACTGTATCTCGCCGATTCAGGGCATATGAATTAATAAAATCAGATTTTCAGTCATGTCTCGTTTTGTACATTTTATTTGCAAAAAATGTCTGATGTCTTAAAAGAAAAAGCTGATTGCATAAGAATACAGATGTTTGTCTTCAAATAAAAACATGCTTGCAGGAAATATGCTTACTCTCAGAAGTATCTAAACTCCTATGACGGAATCCAGTAAAGGATACCTTGGGATTACCTTGTGCGTTTCTCTATCTTTTTCAGGATTGCAGGTATCCAGAACGCAACTTGGGGCATGAAGACTTTATCCCAGCAAGCTGGCAAATCCACACTCAATTTTAGCACCCGAAGTGCTCTCTCCCCAGCTGAGTTGCCTTTCATGACTCCTCCCAGCTGGGTTGGCCACTTATTGCTTATCCCCATCAGAGTTGCCAGGCATCATAGAAGGCACCTATATCCCCGGCTGAGTCAAGGATCCTCTTCAATAGAATCCCTATGGAGGTCTCTCAATGATCTCTCTTCCTCCCCAGCCGAGTTGCCATCTCGCCCTCAGCCGAGCGCAAAAGTCAGAGAACCACCTCCCCACAGAGCTTCAGCCTTTATCCAGAAAAGCAACGCATGAAGAACTCACAACAGAGTGAAGAAAGCTTCTACAAACCCCAGCTGGGTCCTATGTTTATTAGGATAGGTCTATCAATGGCCCGAATCCCCAAGCAGATATCATATCATCAGATCTACCCGTGATCTCATCCCCAGCTGGGATGTCTACTTCAAACGGATCGATCGAAGATCTTCGCAGCAACGGGACCCAGATCCCGGTTTGGTATCTTTGCACAATCATAGCATTCGCATCATATTCCCCCACAAAGCGTAGCATTCCGTCTAATACGGAGCATTACGGCAAAAATCAAACACATAGCATAATCATGAGCCATGCTTTAAATCAGCACTTGTGAATAACGACAGTTCATCAACGTACATAAAAATCCCCACCAGAATCCCCAGCAAAAAACAGCTGCCTCACAAATCACAAACACCAGTATATACTCATTTTGACACCCGCCCGTGCCATCTTTCCCCAGTAAAGTCGCCTGAACACTCTTTACAAACAAGATCACCCGCACTACAGATACGTCCTGACACCCGTCCGTGTCATACCCCAGCAGAAAGCCAAAGGCATCCTCTTTGCACTCACATGTACCTATATACACTTTCTTGACACCCGTCCGTGTCGTATCCCCAGCGCAGTCGCCTACACTTTTACAACCCATACACTTGTTGTTATTGTTATTATACTTTTCTCTCTTGACACTCGTCCGTGTCACTCCCCCAGCAGATAAATACTCATCTATACGATGCTCATACTCACTACTCATGTTACACTCATACAGATACTCGTCCGTATCTTGTATATACCTTTCATATCCCCACAGATTTGACTTTGGTCCTTGTTCTTTGTTAACCCGTTGGTGCTCGTCCGTACCATCATCTCAAAGCATGCGTCTAGAGTTTGTTTCTACATGATACTCGTCCGTATCATAGTCTTAAGGATGCTCGTCCGCATCTTTAAATCCATACACCGTGTCAAACACTTTTGTCTCCTTGAATATAGA
The DNA here is from genome assembly GCA_963966055.1 of Lathyrus aphaca. Classification (NCBI taxonomy): domain Eukaryota; kingdom Viridiplantae; phylum Streptophyta; class Magnoliopsida; order Fabales; family Fabaceae; genus Lathyrus; species Lathyrus aphaca. The sequence continues at coordinate 89,025,466 of OZ014520.1, forward strand.
TACTCGCCTGTGTCTACTTTTCCCCAGAAGAGTCCTCTCAGATTCAACACTCGTCCGTGTTCTCTGTTAACCAGCTGATACTCGTCTGTATCATCATCTTTGAACACGCGTCAGTATTTGTTTCTACCTGATACTCGTCCGTATCATAGTCTTAGGGATGCTCGTCCGCATCTTTAATCCATACACAATACCTAAACACCTATACCTTTTGTTTCTTGAATATAAACACTCGTCCGTGTTTACTACTCCCCAGTAGATTGCCAACAAAGCAAATCTTCCTTCTTATCTGACACTCGTCCTGTGTCATGATAAACCCTGAGAGCAGCCGTACCCTGCTAGGTGGTCGTCCTCCACCTCTTGATGGTCGTCCTCCATCATGCTCATCCGATGGCCGTCCCCATCGTTGATTTTAGCAGTCGTCCCCTGCTAGGTGGTCTTCCTCCACCCGTTGATGATCGTCCTTCATCATTTTATCCAATGGCCGTCCCCATTGTTGATTTTGGTTATCTAGGCATTCGTCCTATGTCGTGATAAACCCCGAGAGCAGCCGTCCCCTGCTAGGTGGTCGTCCTCCACCTCTTGATGGTCGTCCTCCATCACGCTCATCCGATGGCCGTCCCCATCGTTGATATTTTCGGCAGCCGTACCCTGCCAGGTGGTCGTCCTCCACCTTTGATGGTCGTCCCCATCGTAATTCCTTTATTCCCCAACAGAGCAGCCGTCCCCTGCTAGGTGATCGTCCTTCACCTTTGATGGCCGTACCCCATCATCTGTTATTTCATTTATTCTTTAACCCGATGGCCGTCCCCGTCGTGGTCCCTTTTCCTTTTCTTTTAGCCCGATGGCCGTCCCCATCGTCGGTTACCTTGCTTTATGAACTTGATGGCCGTCCCCGTCATGTTTCATCTATACCCAGAGAATCTTGCAACTTTATCTTGATGGCCGTCCCCATCATAATTTCTTATTTTTCCCAGCTAGTCGGCCGTCCCCGTCTTGGCTTTACCCTTTATCCCCAGCATGTCGGCCGTCCCCGTCATTGCGTTATTTCCCACACTTTTCCCAGTATGTCGGCCGTCCCCGTCATTGCTCTTTACCCAGCAGTCGTCCTCTGCTCGACGGTCGTCCTCCGTCGCCCACACTTTACAATATACTTTATTTTCTTTTACAATCTATATCCCTTTTCTTCTTCATTCTGTGAGTGCAAATTTTGGACTGTCTTTTGGTATTCAACCACAAGTTATCTTGTTTGCCTATTAAGCCGTTGCTTACAACCTGCACAACTAACTCATGTTTGAATAGGGGCAGCTGTAAACACCCCAAATTTGCCCTCACCCATTCACACCATGGCTTGTGATCATTTCATATGCATAAACACAATCATATCATCTCATATCTCATTTTTGATTCACTGCATAGGTTCTAAGTCATCTGCACCTAGGGTTTGTGATCTGAGCAATCCAAGAGCCTCTTGAGCCACTCCAAAGGCCATAAATCACTTCAAATGGGTTCATGTGTGTTCTTATATCATATTACATCCTCTCAAAGTCAAAAATGCAAAAGAATCACAAGAACTGGAAATGGTGTGGATGCAAAGCCAAGTTTGACTCCACAGTTGACCTAAAATTAGGGTTTTGGTTTCAGAGGCCATAACTCCAAATTTTTTGGTCATTCTTGTTTCCATGGGTCTCTATATGGTATAGGGAGTATGCATATCAATTTTCATGAAGAAATTCCATGGGGAAGTCATCTGATCAAGAGTTGACTTTTCAGACAAGTCAGTGCAAAATCAGGGCATCTGAGGCCCCCAATGACCCAACCAAGGGGTGATCTTCATCATTTTGAATGTATATGATCTTTATTTGATCATGGAAGAAGGTTGAAGTTCACAAAAATCAAGAATTTGAAGTTTTTGCAAAGTTGACTTTTTAGGGCATAGTTGACTTTTAAGGAATTTGTCAATTTATGCCATTTTTCAAGCCTTGCTTTTTGATCCAAAAATGCTTCAAATGGAAAAACTTTGGTCATGAAAGTTGTAGATCACATTTTTCCCTTTTCAAAAAGTACAAGAACATGATCTAATTCATTTTGGATCAAAAGTTATGGTGTGACAAAGTTGGCAAAAATCACTAAAATTCAAGATATGCACCAAAAGGCAAAGTTGCAAATTCTCCTTTCAAGGCCAATTCAGTCATCATATGGGCTTCTAATTCACTCAACATGATCACACAACTTCTAAAAATCAGATTTGAACCAAAACTTCTCATGTTTCATGGCTTGTGTAACAAGATAGTCACATGTGAACCAAAGAGGAACCAAGTTGCAAAAGCTCATGATCACTTCCATCCACTTGCTGCATTGGACATTGAACCTTCCTAGCACTCCACACACACCATGCTGCGCAGCCCATAGCCATTGTACCAGCCTAGAACACAACCCATACCTCTCTTACACAAAAGTGGACTTTTTGCAAAAGGTGACTTACCTATCACAGCAGGCCAAGTCACATCAACTGACCAATAAGCTTTGTTTATGTGGATCAAATGCTGGCCATTAGACACAAGAAGCAAGCCTGAAGCAAGCCATAGCACAGCATTCACAAACTCACTCCCTTGAGCAAAAACCTTCGAATCTCTCTCCACAAACCTCAAACAAAAAGACAAACTTCACAAATCATCTCTGCTCACTTCACTGACCAGAAACCACCCTTCATCCTGGCCTGAAACACCTTGAAGCCAAAATACGATTTTCACATTCCCTTGGCCTGAGCTTCTGCAAACTCACTCAAGAGGTTGTTTAAACTCCAACCAAGTGTCCAAAGCTTCAAAGGGGGATCATTGGGACCTGTTTGAGCCAAAGAACCATCCAGAAAGCTCCTGAATCAAAAGCTCAACCTCAGGTGAATCCATGAACTTTTTTTCCAGAACTCCATTTTCTTGTTAAAATCTTGTTTTGTATGTTGCACTGATCATTGGGATCTATTTACTTTTGAAAATGAACGAGAAATGAGTATGTTATGGTGTTCTGAAAGTTTGACCTAGAAATTTCTTTGCTTCGATTCTTGTTTGTGTTTGAGTTTTAACATGATTTGATGCTGGATTCGTGTTTAGGATAGTTGGTAGATGGTTTCTGGAGAGTTAGAGCTCCTAAAATGGCCTGGAGAGAGATATTGATTTTTGGGGTGAACGGGGAAGATGACCGGAACACTGTTCCGGTCACCTGAGGGTGTTTAACGGTGAGATTAGGGTTTTAATCATTAATTAGCCAGTTTGAATGTGGTCCGTTAGTTTCCGCGCGCAGTCAACTCCCGCCCTGGCCAGTTTGAATCTCACACGTTGGATCTGTTGACTTTTGCTTATTTCAGTTTAAATTCATTTATTTTCATATTTATTTCATTTGTTTTGCATAATTTATTTAAAATAGTAAAAATTGTTTAAAAATTATGAAACTTTTTCTCCAGAGTTTCATTAATTTTTAAGACACAAAAATATTTTTATTTTTATTTTTAGCATTTAAAATGTATTTTTAAATATTTAAAAGTTTATTTTTAATTGATTAATGGACATTAATTTATTAAAAATACTTTTAGGTATTTAAAAATCACCAAAAAATTCATGAAATGTTCTAAGACATTTAGAAACATTGTCCAACCTTCAAACCAAATTTATTTTTTGATCTTGATGCATTTTAAGAATTTCTCATTGAATTAAAATCATTTTTGTGCATTATTTTGATCCAAAGTTCAAAAAATCATTTCTGCCTATCCATGAAGAGTTGGACATTGTTTTTTTTTTTTTTGCATTGCATTGTGTTTAGCATGTAGTTTGTGAGATTAAATGGCCATGATTTGATCTTTCTTTTTCAATTTGTTTGACATTTCTTTTGTTTGGAAACCCTAAAAACCCTAGAATCTTGTAAAAATCATAACTTGAAATTGGTTAAGAGTTGAAACCTCTCCTTTGGGCATTGGGTTAGTATAGGATTAGGGGTCCTTTGAGTGGCATTTTCAATTTTTTATCTTAGGGTTTGCTTCTGATTTTGGTTTTTGTTTGATGTATGATTCATAAACCCTAATTTGGGCTTTCATATGCATCCATCTTGCATCTTCTTGCATAACATGACTTGCCATGACATTTCAAGCATCCATTTGATTCATTTGACATCATAAGACATAGTGAAAGCATGTTTTATCATTGCATCATGTATTTGCCATATTGTATGCCATGTGCACTTCATAACTTGTCATGTATGTTCATGTTTCCTAACTTGCTTCATTTGCATTCATGAACTTGTATGATCATTTCCATGTGCTATCTCATGTTTATAGCATCTCATAACATCATTAGCATCATGTATATGCTTCTGGTTTTGTTTCTCATCATGTCATCTCATCCCATCTTGCATTGCATTGCATTCCTTTTCTAACCTTTCAGGTGGTAAGTGACTTTGAGAAGTGAATTTGCCTTCACTTCTCATAACTTTCTCTTCATCACTCTCTTGCATCCATTGCTGCATTTTTGTTTGTGTTTGAGTTTGAGCTTGCTCATTCTTCTTCTTCCCACTTTCTCTCTTCAAGTGACTTGACTTCTTGAATGAAGCAAGTTACTTTGCTTCTCCTGATCCTTTCATCTGCTTCCTGGTGGTTCCATTGAACATCTCCTCTTGAAAACCTCACAAACCTTAGGAACAACCAAGCATGACAATGATTAGGGTTTTGATTAGTCCCCCACTTAGTTTTTACCTTTGTGTCTCATTGAGTCTTCTCTTCTCACCTCATAATCAGGGACTAAACCCTAAAGGCTTTAAGGCTTTGTGATTAAGCTTATGCCTGCATCCTTCTCTTAGGATGGAGTGTATAACTTTAATCCTAAGTGTTAAACCCTTAATGTGTTTAAATCTCTTAATCAATTCACTTAATAAGTATCAAGACATCATACTTGTAACTTGGGCCTTGCATTAGGGTTCTAATTCTTCCTTAACTGGTTAAGAAGGACTAACCCTAGTGTTAATGGACAAGTCCCCCTCAAGTTGTCTTACAAGTCATAAAACTCACTTCATCATCATACCATTAAATAAAATCCACTTAATCAAAAGCTTGTTTTGTCATGAGTTTAATCCCTAATCATGGATTAAGTTGAGGAGCTTTCCTCAGCTTAAACATTCTCATCTATTATCCTTCTCTTAGGATGGTGTAATGAGTCTGTTTAATCCTTGATTATGGCTTAACCTCATTACTCAACACTAAACAAAAAACACCAAAAACATCTAAATAATCACAAATAGTTTAATGATCTTAATCCTACATCAAAGGTGATTAAGTGTGAGAATCTGACTTCACACTTAAGGTGTTCTGATTACCCCTAATCAGAGGGAAGATGTGATGAGTTTACTAAATCCATTGGTTTAGGCTTAAGCTCATTAACTTATGACAAACTTTCAAAAGCAATAAAAGACTGAAAACACAAAAACAAACAATAATCGTCTCCTCCGGGATTCTTTTCTCATCTCATTCACTCATAAACGAGAACTTGCTTCTTCCGTCTAATGCAAGACAGTTTGCACCTGAGCCAGACAGGTCATACACTTGAGCATAGGCAAGTAATCAGTTCACAAGTCAATTCATCTTTCAGTCTCTTTGGGTCGAACTACGGTGTTCTGACTTCCTCATTGCACGAGAGGATACGTAGGCATAACTTAACAGTTATCGAACAAAAGTCTCTGTATATTCCCCCTCTTTCTAGCCTCATTCTTTTAGCCTCATGATCTTGAGCATTTCACTCCTGTTCTTACACTGACACTTCACTTATATACTTCACTTTTCTCTTACACTGACACCTGTACATTTTGTTTTCCAGCTCTTTTACACACAAATTGCACTGACACTACCCCTTTAAAACACAAATCTTTCAAGCGTGGATCCCGTCGAGTACGACGGACAATCTGGGTGCTAATACCTTCCCAGGTTGTAACCAACCCCCTTTCTCAGTCTCTCTGGTTCGCAACCGTCTTATCCATCTCTTTCTAGGTCTATGCAGCATTGCCTTTCCTCCGGGATAAAAATGCCTAGCTGGCGACTCTATTCATTCTCCAGTGAGTTCACGGCTGTGTGTTCTCATTGTTCCTTTCGCCGACCGTTCGCGTCTGTACCTTTATCTGGGCCCATGTCCCATTTATTGGGAGCGACACCGGGTCATATTCATCTTAATCAAAAATCACAATAACTCACCCAAATCATCATATAAATCACCAAGACATCAACATCACAATATGCAATGCCACAAAGAATGAAATGCAACGTCATAAATGCATGTGGTATCAATCAACGTGTAAATGGACACTGGGCCATCAACCCTCCACAAGGGAGCACAACATAAACAATAACACCCCAATCCACCCAATGGGATTGAAGCCTCCATCATCATAAGTATATCATGAATGCAACGATGCAACAACATCAACATAATCAACACTTGCATTAACATTCATGTAAATATTCATCATACTCTTTATACGACATCTATACATTAGTCATGTAATCTATCAACATATACTTATCATCACATAGCAATCATAAACATCATATTATAGCCTCACAACTCCATTTCACACCAAATCATTATAATTCATTTGATTGTCATGTTCGTCACATAGTAAGTATAAACATCAAAATATTCACATCATCTATTTATTCTGTCATAGCATCATTATAGTATCATCATTCACATAACTCATACCATCATAAGTAATCAACACATAATCATCATATAAGTTCAACATATAATTAACGTCATAACACAACAATGCCATATCGTTATCTTCTAGATCAACATAAGTATCACATCATATTCAACACATAGCAACATCTTTACAACAACAATATCCCACAATATTCAATTACATCATAACAACCATTATCCCATTTACCGGTTAATTCACAACACATCATATCATAATCGATCACAATTGCATGGTATTCCACAAAAACATAAAAACAACGTCATACAACATCATAATTTACAATCACAACACACATTCATGCGACCGTTGTCCACATTTCACGATTCGAGACATTAGAACATACACATAGAACTCACTTGGTGCGTCGAATAGTTGGAAATCTATCATTGAAAACAATTTTAACATAAAGTACATGAAGTTAGCTTTTCAAGGTTCGAACGACGATCCAATCGGACTAACGAGTCAAAAGTTATGAATTTTCAAAGTTTTCAACATCAAGCTGTTGAGGGGACCGCACTGAGCGGGCTAAGACCGCGTTGAGCGGGCTCTGCGAACTAGCCAAAAATTCATGCAATGATAGCACTTCTCCTACTACGATTCTACACCATTAGACTACATTTTAAACCCCAATAACCCCATTTTAAGTCATTAAAACTCCTATCTAACACATATACATCAATCACAACAGACATCACAAAAACAAATCATCGAAATTCATCAATTCTACATCTTTAATCCTAGGTCTTCCCTAAAAACCCCAAAATCAACAATAGCATCTAACTCTATATCATACATATTAAAATGCAATACTCCCCATACCTTAAAATGTCGCTTCTTACGGTTTCTCTTTGAACTCTCCGATAATCCTCTAAGTCCTAGCCTCTTCTCCTTGTTCTTCAGAACTTTTCTTCTCTTTCTCCAAAATGTTACGAATTATCGTGTTCTCCCTTCTCAATATCAGTATAACATATACCCCTAATACTATTTTCCATCTCTTCCTTCAACTTATCCATCACCAATGACCACAATACCCCCATTACTTCTAATTCTCTTATTTTAATTAATAAATAATAATTTGAATAATATCATATAATTATTCTTACTATTAATATTACTAAAATAATTTCACCATTATGCATCGTGCCACATAACCATATATCGTCAAAATCACCTTATATCCTCAAATAAGCAACAATCAATCATAATTGAATTTGGGGTGTTACAACTCTCCCCCACTTAAAGAATTTTCGCCCTAAAAAATTTCCCGAAGAAAACAGAGTCAGATACAACTCCCTCATCGGATCTTCATGTCCCCAAGTCCAACACACCAGCCATCAACAAATCATTCAAGTACTTAATACTCCTTCCTGTCTAGCCACCCGTCTGCGGATGCTAAGCAGAACTCCTCCTTATCTTAGTGCCTAAAGCACCCAGCCAACTTTCCCAAAACCTCGACGGAAATCTTGGATATCTATCCCAAGTATCCTCATGGTTTCCTCAATGTACATCCCAACTAATTTCCGCATAGAATAACTAATCCTCATCGGTAAGAAATGATCCGAATTAGTTAATTCATCTACGATCACCCAAATCGAATCATTCCCATTTACCGTCTCCGACAAACCTGACCCAAAATCCATAGAAATATTATCCCATTTCCATTATGGAATATTCAATGGTCGCATCAAACCCAAAGGCCTCTGATGTTCCATCTTTGATCTTTGGCAAATCAAACACGCATACACAAACTCAACAATATCCTTCCTCATAACCGGCCACCAAAGTAACCTCTACAAATGTTGAAACATCTTTGTAGGACCAAGATGAATGCTCAATCTACTTCAAAGTCCTCCCTCTAAAATACTCTCCTTAATTTCTGATACATTTGGAATACATACTCTATCACGAAACCTCATCACATCATTATCATCAATTCTGAATTCACATTTGTTACCCTGGTTAATCAAGGTCAGCTGATCCACCAACTTCAAATCAGATTGTTGTCCTTTTCGGATTTCTTCCAAAATATCATTAGTCAATTTCAACATTCCCATCTACATACTGTCAGAGGTCGTCTCACGCACTATGCCCATATCTTTGAACTTCTTAATCATTTCAAGTTCTTTCTCCATAAGTGTCGGCATATGCAATGTATTCCGCCTCAAAGCATCTTCAACCACATTTGCTTTACCCGAATGATAACTCAAGTCAAATCGAAATCCTTCAACAATTCCATTTGTCTCCTCCATCTCATATTCAACTCTTTCTAATCAACAAGTGCTTCAAAATCTTATAATCGTAGAACACCTCAATTCTCGATCCAAAAAGATAATGTCACCAAATATTCAACACAAACACCACGACTACCAATTCTAAATCATGGGTAGGATAATCCATTCATGAACTCTTAATTGTCTAGAAGCGTTAGCAACCACTTAACTATTATGTAGCAACACTCCACCAAGACCCATCTTCGAAGCATCACAACAAACTATAAAAGACTCACTCAGATTAGGAAAAATCAATATCGAAGCGGTTGTTAACTCCTCTTTAGTTCCATAAAACTTTCCTTACATGCAACATCCCACACATACATTTGACCCTCCCGAGTCAACTAAGTTAACGATAATATCGACTTAGAAACCTTCACTAAATTGGGATAACAACTTACTAATCCCATAAAGCTTCTTATTCCAATGACAGACTTCAGAGTCTCTCACTGCAACACAACATCATCTTAGAATGATCAACAGTTATTGCACCACTAGAAATCGCCTGACCAAGGAAACTTACTGCCAACAATCACAATTCGATAATTTTCCATGTAACTTCCTTTATCTCAATACTTGCAACACAATTTGCAATGGTGTTGCGTGTTCTCCTTCAAACTTAGAATATGTCAAAATATCACCAACAAAGACCAGCAAAAATTACCCTCTAATAATCATGAAAAATCCAATTCATATACTCCACGAACATGCCAGGTACATTAGATACACCAAACGGCAACATAGTGTTCTCATGGTGACCATACCTTGTCCTGATAACCGTCTCTGGAATATCCTTAATTCCTCATTTTATCACCACAATAGGACTTCATAATCAACATCATGTTTATAAAAACACTCATATAACTCAACCATAACGTAATCCATCACTAAATAGCCATCATATCACACGTTAATACATAGCACAAGTTACAACAACACCACATCATTACAAAATATATACATGCATGGTTCCACTCAATTTAATCAATTAAAACACGTTTTTCAGTCATGTAACCCGCGCTAAGCGAGCTCCTTCCCATGCCAAGCGCGCTCGCTTCTGCTTCGAAGGGTAACTTTTCCTCCACACTGCAATAAGCTCCCTCTAGTGCGCTAAGCGCTCTCTGCAATTTTAGTAGAAAACCCTTGATATCACATGGGAACACATCCAAAAGTAACACACCTTAGATAAATCACCAACCACTGCATTTCCTTATGCCTTCAAAGAAACTCACGTTGTAAACACTTTTGCACCATCTTACATAAAATTAACCACTTGTTTAACGAAATTAAACACCACTGACATATCACTAGCTGTCACATTACTCTCTATTCCCCAAGAAGCAAACATTAACAATACCTGATCGTTCTCCCTCAAGACCTTCCAACTTGACCGACATACACAAAACTCGAACTTTCTTTATCATCAAATATAATAATCTGCATCGACTCATCAAAATCATCTATAAGCACTCAACTTAACTCTATTATACTTCACCGTACACACCATCTAAGTTGTAAAGACAATACTATTCCATCCAACACAACTCTTTCTACTATCAACAAGAGATTAAAGGTGATCAATTCCTCAATTTTTCAATAGATAGCCGACAATCATGACGGGGCATAAACCATGCCAACCAAACTCCAATAGCGTTGTTGGCATCTTGTGCATTAAGTCACCTCATGTGAAATTCCTTAGTTGACTCAAGCCTTATCTCCGTATTTCCTCTGGAATTGAGAAAAATATCGTCCTAATAACATTTGCACTCCTGCAATCTGTCACACCCCAAAATTTTCCCTCTTATTTATCACCAATTTCAAGCAGCTTATGCTTCATTTCCATGTCATTTAGAATATTCCTCAATGCATTGCATAAATAATAATAAAAAATATATAATAATAATGATAAATCATGTGTCATCGATTAACGCATAAGGCATGTGATCAAGGGTTTTTGAGGTGGCAAACATCAATTATCAGAGCTCAAGGTCGAAACATGTTGGAACGGATGGTGCAAGTGTATTTTGAGGGTTTTCCACCAAAAGGAGGGAAAATTCAAAATTGGCTTGCGATAACCGGTTAACGCGTGTGAATTTTGAAAAAAAATCAAATTTCAACTTGCATGGCCTTCCTCATTCTCCCACTTCACCTTGCATTGCACTCTACCATTTGCTAGAACCTTATACCACCTTCCAAGGGAATATTCTAAGAATAATCCAAAGGTATATTCTAAGAATATGCCAATGGAATATTCTATGAATATTTCCAACTAACTTTAACTAACTCATAACCTAATGCCCAAGCCTAGCTCCTAACCTAAGCCACCCTCCAAACCAAACACACATATAAGCAATTTTCATTCCAAACAAAAGAAGAACACTTCATTTCTCACCTTTTCTCTCATTAATCTCAACTCTCTCTCCCTTTTTCTCCCATTTTCCAAACTCACACAAAGCTTCATCATCCAAATTTCTTCAAGTTTTGCATTGAAACTTGAAGAATTAGAAGCTAAGCCTCCACCATTGCATTGATTTCACGGATTATCGAAGAAGTTGCTACTGATTTGGTGTTGATTTCATAGCTTGGAAGTGATTCTTGAAGAAGTTCATCTAAATCGCATTTATTTTGCGTATTCGTGTGGAAGAGCATCAGATCTATGATTTTCTCTTCTATCGCATCTTAATTCTTCATTGCAACAATCACCAAAGCAAGTCTCTGCTTTGTAAGTTTGTGAACTCATAATCACTTATGGTTTTAAGTTATTTTGAACTCTATCGACTTATGTGTTTGTTTCGTTTTGGTTGATTTGCGATGTGTTAATTAATCAGATTGTTAAGTTTTGACTTCTTGATATGTTTGTGGTCCTGGTTAGTGTCGTATCAATGCATTTAGGTGGTAATTTCGTGCTAACTTGATAGTAATTGAGTTAGGAAGTTTATAAATTAGATGGTGGCTGGAAGTGCATTTTTCTGCATTTAAAATTGATTATTGTTCAGTGTAAATCGGATAACACAGTGGTTAACCGATTAACACAAATCAATTTTGGAAAATTCTGCAGAATTCAGTAGTGTTAGCCAGTTAACGCATTTGTTAACCGATTAACACTGAGCTGTTTTAGATTTTTGTGTATTTTAGTGTATGTTTGCATGCCATTCCATCCTTAACCACCATGCATCATTAGTACATCATTTTAGGTAGTTTTTGAAGTTGTTTTGGTGCAGGTTCATATAGCTTCGACATCTTTTGACATGCATGTTTGCTAGTTTCCAATTTTTGGCATAATGGTGAATTTGTTCTCATAATGAATTGTGGATGTTATTACCATGATTGAACTTCATTGTTAGCATGTTAATAATGATTTAAAGTTCTGTTTTTTACTGTATTTGTGATCGATGCATGTTTTGGATACTTGCGCGCATAATCGAATATGTTGCATCTCACTTGAAGCATAATCGACATGTTTGCATTCATTCTTGATTACTTGTTTGATTACATTGCATTGTTAATGTTTGTTTCAAATTATAGTACATTGTAATGCATATTTCATTTTGTTGCTTGCTTGCATTAAGATTTCATCTTTTGAAAAATGCATATGCTTATTTTTTGTGAAAACTCATTAATACATAATGGTGGAGATGTTTGCATTCCTATGTTCATGACCAGGTTAATCATATTGCATCCATCTTTGACATTGTTTTATGATGCATATCCATGCATTGTTGTTCATGAATTTGCATTTTAAAATGATCGAATTCTGCCATGTTTTCATCAACGTCTTTTAAAACAGAAGTTGTTAATTGCATGTTGTATTGCATTGTTTTGACACTTTTTACACCTGTTTCCATGTTGTTTGGTAGCTGTAATAGGTTGTTTGCATATTATGTGCATTTTGATAGTTGATTGTGTGTTGAAGCGCTATTGTAGCTGTTGACTTTGTGTGTTGCTTAGCTTTTAGGTACTCTTAGGCCTAGATTGGAGTCTAGTTTGAACACAAATTGCTTTAGGACATGTTTGGCACATTAGTTGTTTTCTTTTTTATTTTATATCATTTTTTATTAATATTAATAACCTTTTCAGGGGCTAATGGTAAGTGAAGAGTGTGGGTGTGTGCCTACATTCTACTTTCTTCCCTACCCTTTTTTAAGGCTTTCAACTTGTGATGGCGATAAGCATTTGATGTTTCTTCGACACTTCACTTCCTTCATTCCCTTTGAGTTCTAATCTCATCTTTAAACCTTGAAGTGAGTTAAAACTTGTTCTTTCTTTTCTCTTTGGGATTAGAATATCTCACTAACCATAGGATCTCAAATAAACAATAACTTAGGGTGAGTTGTAGTTTCCCTTAGTTTTTTTTTCATTTATCAACTTGAGTCTTTCTTCTCTTATCTCGAAACATAATCAAAACATCTAATAAAGGTTGGGCTTTCTCATGTGCAAAGGGACTTTGCCATGGGATACTTGCATGCATTCCATATGGGGATGAGGTGTAGGGTATCTATCATAATGAATAAGTCTTAGCATGAGGATGTCTCACAAATAACACCTAAAAAACATTTCTTCATCAAAAATACAAAAACATTTAATAAATAAAAACTAGGTTAATGTGTTTAGGACTTAATATTTGGAACTAGGTTTGGGGATTTCCTCCATACCTAGGTGTACTTCTTATCCATTCCATTTCGGGATGATGTAAGAATTACATATCCCATTGAAATAGACTTGGATACATTCTCCTATGCCAAAATCAATAAAAGCTTCTAAAATCCACCAACCAATAACAAGCGTCTTTCCTGTGGGAATTCTCTTCTCATCTCCTTCATTCCAAACAAAAGAACTCTCTTCGACTTGTCTCTTTGCAAGACGGTAAATGCATTCGTTCAAGGCGAACGTGCAACACCTGAGCATATGCATAAGCAGTTCAGTTCATAAAAAATACAAACAAACAAATTTCCTCCCTAATTAGGGGAACTACGACGACTCTGATTCTCATTTCCATGAGATACATAGGCAGTGGGGTAGGTCCCATTCAAACATATTCTTTATTTTCCCTTAATTTTTCCCATTCCTTCTCTCTTTTCCAGTTCCAGTAGCAGTTTCGGTTCAACAATAGTTTATTCTTACCCTTTGAAACAGTTCAAGCAAGCGTGGATCCCGTCGGGTTCGGCAGACGATATGGGGTGCTAATACCTTCCCATTTTGTCATGACTCCCGGACCCAGTCTCTTTGGCTCACAAGACCTTGTTCTTTCCTTCTATTCAGTTTGTGCATCATTAGCTTTCCCATTCATTTGGGACAAAAATGCCTAGCTGGCGACTCTACATTTTCCGCGCCACTTTCGTGTTTGTACTATGATGAAAATCCTGGGAGCGACTGCTTGCGACTATGCTGGGGACCGAACCCATAATCTTTGGTTTCCCATTTGAGAGTTAATCATATCGCTTGTCTATTTCAGTTTCATTGGGTGTTTATCTATTTGCTGTTATGTGTTTAGTTTACTGTTTTTATTTACAATTTTACTTTACAATTTTATTTACCGCTTTTAGTATTTATTTTCCATGCATCATATATATATATATATATATATATATATATATATATATATATATATATATATATATACTGGACTATCTGGTTTGGCTTTTTATGTTTGGTGGGATGGGGTTACTTAGTGAGGAGCCCAATACCAAGGCTCGAGTGCACCCTAGGACTTAGCATGGACATACACTGTACTTCCATGATATATCATCATGATGAGTGGCGATGTGTTTCACACCCAGACTGCGACCGTCTTGGAAATATTCAGTGTGGGGATTTCCTCCACTTCAGGGTACGACATTGATAGTTATGTGCATCTGGGGACCAATCATTGAGGGCCTTAGTGAAAATAACCCTCTCCAATGGTGATAATGGCAAACCATATTTGTTAGCAAACCCACTCGCACCCGAGGGCCCACTAGGAACTCGCATAGGATGGCCTGGTTATCTCATAGGAACTCAATTAAATCACTTTTCGTAAGATGATATTATTGTACCTTTCGTGATGAATGTGCTATTGTTTCTCGATTTCAGTACTTGAAGCTGGGAACTTATGGGGGATGCCTGTTTTTCCCGGACTCAACTGAGACCTCTCTAAGTAGTGTATAATACTAAACTGATTCCCTGGGATGGTAATAAACCATTTCCTGGAGATGCTGAACGTATTATCACTGATCGCCTTTGAGAGTCCGTGTTGTCGACCCGAAGTACACCCGTAAGATGGGATGGCTGTTTATAGGTTTGCAGGAGCCCAAACTTTCAACATGCCCACTTCATTAGTGTTACTTTGTGTTATTTTGTTTGTATTGGATTACCCAGAGACCTATTATGGGAATCTTTTATACTCCTGTGGTTGTGCTTATTGTAAGAACGTGTGCCCTTCGGGGAGATCTTTCGTTATTCTCGTGATTCCATTTATCTGATATGGTTTGAGTTTCTGATTGTTGCCTATGCACCGACACATGTTCCAGACATTGGTTCTTCACAGTTATCTAATATGAGATTCATATGATATTCTCTTCCCAAAAGTAAAAAATCTTAAGGGCCACCCGAATTTTCTTATTCTTGAATATCGGAATGGGGACGTAAATGACATTGAGAATGAAAGAACACATCATTTGCATGAATTCATATTATCTTTGCATTTTTCTTTGCAGGTTGTCCAAGTTTCCTAACTTATATATTTATGTAGGAGGGATTGCAAATCGCCGTCTTCACCGGTACGCCACTCATCGCAATCAAAGAAACGTCATAGACACTGTTCAAACTGAATTGGCTGAGCTCCGTACGTGCATGAATGAATTCATGAACATGATGCCAGGGGTTGCCTTGGGGAAACAAGAGCTGAGGGTTGTTGTCAAAAGACTTGATCCGCCACAAGTGCAAATTATGGTCGTCGGAGTTAATCTGGATGCACAAAGCAACCCAGTTAATGCCACTGCTATTCCAATAGGAGCTAATGGGCCTCCCACCTCGGAGGGTATTCCTATTCCGATTCATCACGTGGAAGACCATCACGCTGACCAGTTCTCTTTGCGGAACAAGGACTTGGGATTTTGTATGGGGGGGGGGTAATCATCAAGACTTCCAGATGCTGGCGGAAAAAGTCAGAGCTCTTGAGTGCAGAGATACTCGGGGGATTGACGTTTTCGACATGGGATTGGTGCAAGGTTTGATCATCCCACCGAAGTTCAAGTCCCATAGGTTTAATAAATACAACGAGAATTCATGCCCTAAGACTCACCTTTAGCCTTACTATCGTAAGATAGCTGCCTACACTAAGGATGAGAAACTCTGTATGTACTTTTTCCAGGACAACATGTTCGGGGGTTCTCTTGAGTGGTATATGAAGTTAGAACAGATTGTTGTGCGTAACTGGAAGGAACTCAGAGAGGCGTGCCTCAAGAAATACCAATATAATATCGATATAGCCCCGAGTAGGACTCCATTGCAAAGCCTGCCCCAGAATTCTGAGAGCTTCAAAGAGTATGCACAAAGGTGGTGTGAGTTGGCTGCGAGAGTCCAACCACCTCTGCATGAAAGAGAAATGGTGGACTTATTCATGGATACCCTGCCTGGCCATTTCATGGAACGCCTAGCAGCGTGTTCGTCCAGTGGCTTTTTCGATATTATACTGACTGGTGAAAGGGTTAAAAATTGGATGAAACATGGTAAGATCCAGATCAATGTAGTTTCTACTTCTTGCACCAAGAAGCCATTTGCAAAGCGACGAGAGGCGGAAACGGAGGCAGTATACTCCTAGAGAAAGAGAGGAAATCAGAATTCTTACTACCAAGCAGCATCCATCACCATCCCCGCTACCACCAATCAACAACAATAACCACCACCATAACAACATGATAAAAATTATCAATAATAAAGAGGCCCCAGGCCATACTACCCACCAAGGCCAAAGGACAGACAGTTTGAGACACCACAAATGTTGTACTCGCAATTATTACAGAACTTGTTACAACTTCAAATGATTCACCTTAGAACTCTGGCTCCACCAATGCCTGGACAAATGCCAGATGGATATGATGCCAATGCTCATTGTGAGTTTCATTCCGGAGCTCCGGGTCATACTACAGAAAATTTCAAGGCCCTTAAGCATGTTATTCAGGATATGTTGGATTCCAAGGCGATCAACTTTGCTCTTAGCCCAAATGTCCTGCAAAATTCCATGCCTCTGCATGGAAGAAAGGTCTCTTCTCAGGTTATGGGGAAGTTTTCCCAGAATAAAAAGAATCTGCTGATAGGTGTGAAAGGTTGAAATCAGGAATTCAAAAAATGATTGATGACAGAAGCATCCAGTTTGTCAGGGTTATTAAAGAAGGTGAAGTTTATATGGTTACTATCTATTTTACCCCACTCGAAGCTCAGGTGCTAGTAAGAGCAACACCAGTCACGTTCACCACTTTAGGGCATGTACCATATCAAATTGAACAAGTCGTCCCATGGCATTATGGGGCAGAGGTTTATTACAATGGCCAAAAATAAGATGTAACTACCTCCAGCACAACTCAACATCAGGTCGAGTACATAAGAGTCGGAGGATTCATGAGGTGTGGAAGATTGTTCGCACCTCAAACGCCGAGGAACAATGGGGTTCCCTCAAATGATAATGCAGAAGCCTAGGCTAAGGCCAAGGGCAAGCAAGCTGTGATAAATGACGTCCTTATTCCTGACCCTGACACCACCTTTGACAAAGAGGTTGAGGAGTTTTTAAGGATCATCAAGAAAAGTGACTACAAGATAGTCGACCATCTTCAACAAACTCCTTCCAAGATATCCATCCTATCTTTACTGATGTGCTCAGACTCCTATAGAAAGGCTTTGTTGAAAATTCTGAATAATACCTATGTACCACAAGAAATATCTATGAATCAACTCGAGACGGTTGTTGCTAGTGTGAATGCCAGTCACAGGTTAGGGTTTACAGATCTTGATCTAACTACTGAGGGGCACAATCACAATAGAGCTATGCATATTTCAATGGAATGCAAAGGGGTTGTGCTTTCCCATGTGCTTGTTGATACAGGATCCTATTTAAATGTGCTTCCAAAGAAGGCGTTGATTAAGCTGGACTATGACAGAGTGGTGCTCAAGCCCAGTGATTTGGTGGTCAGGGAGTTCGATGGCTCCAAGAGGTCAGTTTTTGGAGAGGTGGAACTACCGATCTAGGAAGGTCCATAAGTGTTCATTACGACCTTTTATGTCATGGACGTCCAACATGCATACAGTTGTTTACTCGGACGTCCCTGGATTCATGCAGCCGTGGCAGTATCCTCGACTCTCCATCAAAAGCTAAAGTTTGTCTGGGAAGAGCAAATTGTCACAATATGTGGGGAGGAAGACATCTTCATTAGCCATTTAGCTTCCTTCAAGTACGTGGAGATGGATGGTGAGATATACGAGACCCCTTGCTAGGATTTTGAGCCGATAAAGACTGAAGCCACGTCATCATCAACATCCCTTTTCGAAGAGAAGAAGAAGGGTGTATCTATTGCATCCTATAAGCAAGTTCTGAAGGTTGTGGAATCAGGGGTTAACGAAGGTTGGGGCAAGATGATAGAGGTCCCCAAGAAGGAAGACATGTTCGGAATTGGTTACAATCTGGCAAAATCAACATCAACACAACATGCCATAGGTCGTAAAGGCCTAATCACCTTCTCTAGTGCTGGGTGGGTGGATCACAGCAGTATCTGCGCTATTCAAGAGGACATAATTGATAGTGACTGTGAAATAGACGAGTGGATCAAGCCGAGTTTCCCAGGAATGAAGCTAAATAATTGGACGTCTGAAGAAATCATAATTGTTACCCCATTTCAAGAGTAATGGTTTTGTATTTTTATTCTTGTATGATAGATCTATGGCTTGCCCAAGGCATAATAGCTCATTATAAGGGTTTTTCATCATTTCAATTTGCAATATCAAATCATTAATAAAATGAACGATTTTTGCATTCATTCATGGTGTTCCTTGTCTTTCATTTTTACATTTTACATAATAAATGGAAATGTACATTTTCATTTTCATGTCTCTCCCGCTCTCTAAAATCTAGCATGAATCATCATTCATGCAGATGTACCCCATTGGGTCTTATCAATGACAATCTTGTGATGGATCTCTATGACTTGGAAAATCTGATTTACCAAGCCAACGAGGAAGGTGAGGAATATTGTGAACTTCCCGAGGAGTTAGCCTAATTGCTAAAGAAAGAGGAGAGGGTGATTCAGCCATATGAGGAGGTTATTGAGACTATAAATTTGGGTACTGAAGAGGCAAAGAAATAGGTCAATATCGGGGATGCGTTAGAAGAATCTGTGAAGAGCCAATTGATTGACATGCTCCATTAATATGATGATGTCTTCTTCTGGTCTTACCAGGATATGCCAGGGCTGGACATTGATATTGTAGTACATAGGCTACCGCTCCGAGAAGACTGCCCATCAGTGAAACAGAAATTGCGAAGAACTCGACCTAATATGGTAAGAAAGATCAAGGAAGAGGTTCAAAAACAGTTTAACACTGGATTCTTGGCTGTTAAGAGTTATCCACCATGGGTTGCCAACATCGTGCCAGTACCGAAGAAAGATGGAAAAGTTCGGATGTGTGTTGACTACCGAGACTTGAATAGAGCTAGTCCCAAGGATAATTTCCTGTTGCCTCACATTGATGTGTTGGTCGACAATACAACTCAACTTTCGGTGTTTTCATTCATGGATGGAGTTTTGGGCTACAATCAAATCAAAATGTCACTAGATGATATGGAGAAAACTACATTCATCACCACTTAGGGAACTTTCTACTACAAAGTGATGTCGTTCGGTTTGAAGAATGCTGGGGCAACTTATCAACAGACAATGGTGACTTTCTTTCATGATATGATTCATCACGATATTGGAGTCTATGTTGATGACATGATTGCGAAGTCGCAAACAGAGGAAGATCACCTAGTTAACCTGGCCAAGTTGTTTGACAGGCTACAAAAATTCAGACTAAGGTTGAACCTGAACAAATGTACATTCATAGTGTGCTCTGGTAAGCTGTTGGGTTTCATTGTAATTGAAAAAGGGATTGAGGTTGATCCCGCGAAGGTGAAATCTATTCAAGAACTTCCTGAGCCTAAAACTGAGAAAGAAGTGCGTGGCTTCTTAGGAAGAATGAACTACATTGCACAATTTGTATCTCACCTAACAACTACGTGCGAACCAATATTCAAGCTCTTGAGAAAGAATCAGGCTGTTAGGAAGAATGATGATTGCCAATTGGCTTTAGAAAGAAACAAGGAGTATTTACATGAACCTCCAATTCTCATACCTCCGATTCCAGGGAGGCCACTGATTATGTACCTTAAAGTACTTGAAGGATCAATGGGTTGCGTTCTCAATCAACATGACGAGACTGGTAAGAAAAAGCATGCCATTTACTACTTGAGTAAGAAGTTCACCGATTGTGAGTCTAGGTACTCAATGCTTGAGAAGACATGTTGTGCACGGGTGTGAGCTGCTAAGCGATTGAGGCAGTACATGCTTACTTACACGACCTTATTGATATCCAAGATGGATCCTGTCAAGTACATCTTCGAGTAACCAACTTTGACCGGAAGTGTTGCCTGTTGGCAGATGATCTTGACTGAATACGACATCCAATATACTTCTTAGAAAGCTATCAAGGTAAGTGTATTATCATATTATCTGGCTCAACAACCAATTGACGACTATCAGCCAATAAGATTTGAGTTCACTGATGAAGACATCATGTTCCTCAAATCTAAAGATTGTGAAGAATCACTCCTGGAGGAGGGGCCAAACCTTAAATCCAAATGGAGTCTGATGTTTGATGCGGCGATTAACATGAATGGCAGCGAAGTCGGTGTTGTCATTATCACACCGGAAGGAGTTCACACGCCCTTCACTGCCCGATTGAAATTTGAATGCACCAACAATGAGGCAGAATACAAAGCCTGTATAATGGGGATTGAGGAGGCGATTAATTTGCAATTTAAGACCCTCGATATCTTCGATGATTCTTCTTTGGTCATAAATCAAGTTAACGGGAGGTGGCTTGTTCATCAACCATATTTGATTCCATACATGGACTACACCAAGAGGTTGTTAACATTTTTCACGATGATAAAGCTTCATTATGTACCTCATGACGAGAATCAGTTCGCTGATGCTCTATAAACCTTATCCTTTATGATTAAAGTCCAATAATGGAATTATGTGCCCGAAATTGTGGTGTCTCATCTCAGAAGGTCTGCTTATATGTTTGTCGCTAATGTTATCGACGATAATAAGACTTGGTACTACGATATCAAACGTGTCTTGAAGTGTCAGGAATACCCGACAGGGGCATCCAGTAAAGATAAGAAAACCTTGAGGAGGTTGGCAGCAAGGTTCTTCTTGAATTAGGATGACGTGCTATACAAAAGGAACTTCGACATGGTTCTGCTCAGATGCATGGATAGACATGAAGCATATATGTTAATGCATGAAGTTCACAAGGGATCCTTCAGTACCAATGCTGGAGGACATGCCACGACGAAGAAACTCTTGAGATCAAGGTATTATTGGATAACCATGGAATATGATTGTTGCAGGTACTCCCGCAAATTCCATAAGTGTCAAATCTATACTGATAAGGTGCATGTGCCTCCTAATCCGTTGAGTATCATGTCTTCACCTAGGTCCTTCTCCATGTGGGGCATCAATATGATCAGAAAGATCGAACCTACTGCTTCTAATGGTCATCACTTCATTCTGGTTGCCATCGACTACTTCACTAAGTGGGTGGAAACGACATTGTATGATAATGTCACAAAGCATGTTGTAGCCCGATTCATAAAGAGGGATATCATTTGTCGATCTAGAATACCTAAAAGGATCATTACTGATAATGGTTCCTATCTCAATAACAAGATGATGGCAGATCTATGTCGGGATTTCAAAATCGAACATCACAACTCTTCTCCGTACCAACCGAAGATGAAAGGCACCGTCGAGGCGACCAACAAGAATATAAAGAAGATAATACAGAAGATGGTTGTGACATATAAATATTGGCATGAGATGTTGCCATTCACATTGCATGTGTACCGGACATTCACATTGCATGGTATGAAGGCAGTCCTACCAGTTGAAGTTGAGATTCCCTCCTTGAGGATAATGATGGATGTTAAGCTTGTTGAAACTGAATGGGTGCAGTCTAGATTCAACCAATTGAGCCTCATCGAGGGTAAACGTTTCGCAACTGCATGCCATGGACACTTTTATCAATGAAGAATGAAACGAGCATTCGATCAAAAGGTACAACCTCGATGTTACATACCTGGTGACTTGATGCACAGATCACAGGGGCAAGTGGACACCCAACTATGAAGGTCCATTCGTGGTAAAAAAAGTTTTCTCAGGTGGAAACTTAATGCTAACAACCATGGATGGAGAAAAATTTCTATCTCCTGTCAACGCAGACGCAGTTAAAAAATACTTCGTATAAAAGAGACCCGCTGGACAAAAACAGAATAAAATTCCAGGAAACAATGGGCATCCCGGCGAGCCAAAAAAAAATAAAAGGCTTAGGAAAAAGTTAGGGAAATAAAAAAACTACGCCCGCTGAGTTGAAAAGCCATATTGGACAACTCAGGAAAAAAAGGGTATCCCGATGGATTGAAAACCCGAAAGGGAGATCCACACAAAAGAGGGATTGAAACAAACAACTGCGATATGCGTGATCTGTGATTCACCATCTACAATCATGGATAATCTGAGGGTTAAGAATCAGTCTAATCATCTTCCTTAGAAAGCGCAGTATGCAGAGAGTCTCGAGGACATACGGGTCATAGCCGGTTTGGAACTTTACGAGATCCAATTTCACATTGCCATTAGGATAGTTTAGTTAACTTTTGTGTAATTTCCTCTTTCTAGGGATTTCTTTCTGGTGTAACGCCTATTCACGACCACTTTTCAATTAATAAAATGCATTCTCACTCAAATAATATTTCATTTGTCTTTTCTTTCACCTACCATTGATTTGATTGCAAAAAACGTGTGACAAATGGTGATATATGTTGCATTGCAAATACGTTGATGCTTTATAATATATGCTTCAGAGTAAAACACTTGACATGTATCTTAAATGTTGAGTAACAAGGGTGGTCAATTCAAACCATGAGCCTGGGGCATACAGGTTTGTCTAATTTTCTCTTTTGCAGGGACTATCAGTTATGCTCACCAATATGCTGGTACAGGGAAACAAAGCCATTGCCGGCACGAAGCATCAAGGAGCTTTTCCTCAGCAAGCTTCATTAAGCAGGATTCTTCAGCAAGTCTCATCAGACTAACTTTTCCCATGCAGAGTAACAAAAGTAGGGCTGATGTTCCCTGAGCAAAAAGTATGGTTATTTAGAGATGCTCTATATTCTCTTATCCCCAGCATGGTGAATTTGTGCTAATGATGAATTGTGGATGTTATTACCATTATTGTACTTCATTGTTATCATGTTAATAATGATTTAAAGTTCTGTTTTGCACTATATTTGTGATTGATACATGTTTCAGATACTTGCGCGCATAATCGAATATGTTGCATCTCACTTGAAAACGCATAATCCATATGTTTGCATTCAGTCTTGATTACTTGTTTGATTACATTTTATTGTCAATGTTTGTTTCAGATTAGAGTGCATTGTAATGCATACTTCATTTTATTGCTTTCTTGCATTAAGATTTCATCTTTTAAAAAATGCATATGCTTATTTTTTGTGAAAACCCATTAATGCATAATGATGGAGATGTTTTCATTCCTATCTTCATGATCATGTTAATCATATTGCATCCATCTTTGACATTGTTGTATGATGCATATCCATGCATTGTTGTTCATGCATTTGTATTTTAAAATGATCAAATTCTGCCATGTTTTCATCGCTGCCTTTTAAAACAAAAGATGTTAATTGCATGTTGTAGTGTATTGTTTTGACACTTGTTACACCTATTTCCATGTTGTTTGATAGTTTTAATAGGTTGTTTTCATATTATGTGCATTTTGATAACTGATTGTATGTTAAAGCGTTGTTGTAGGTGCTGACTTTGTGTGTTGCTTAACTTTTAGGTACTCTTAGGCCTAGGTTTGAGTCTACTTTGAACACTAATTGCTTTAGGACATATTTGGCACATTCGTTGTTTTATTTTTTTAATCATTTTTTATTAATGTTACTAACATTTTCAGGGGCTAATGGTAAGTGAAGAGTGTGGGTGTGCGCCTACATTCTACCTTTTTCCCTACCCTTTTTTAAGGCTTTCAACTGGTGATTGCGATAAGCATTTGATGTTTCTTTGACACTTCATTTCCTTCATTCCCTTTGATTTCTAATCTCATCTTCAATACTTGAAGTGAGTTAAAACTTGTTCTTTCTTTTCTCTTTAGGATTAGAATACCTCACTAACCATAGGAATTCAAATAAACAGTAACTTAGGGTGAGTTGTAGTTTCCCTTAGTTTTTTTCCCTTTATCAACTTGAGTCTTTCTTCTCTCATCTCTAAACATAATCAAAACATCTAAAAAAGGTTGAGCTTTCTCATGTGCCAAGGGACTTTGGCATGGGATACTTTCACACATTCCATATGTGGATGAGGTGTAGTGTATCCATCATAATGAATAAGTCTTAGCATGAGGATATCTCACAAACAACACCTAAATAACACTTCTTCATCAAAAATACAAAAACATTTAATAAATAAAAATTAGGTTAATATGTATAGGCCTTATCTTTGGAACTAGGTTTGGGGATTTCCTCCATACCTAGGTGTACTTATCCATTCCATTTTGGGATGATGTAAGAATTACACATCCCATTGAAAGAGACTTCGATACATTCTCCTATTCCAAATTCAATAAAAGATTCTAAAGCCACCAACTAATAACAAGCATATTTTCCTTGGGAATTCTCTTCTTATCTCCTTCACTCCAAACGGAAGAAATCGCTTCGGCTTGTCTCTTTGCAAGATGGTAAACAAACTCGTTCAAGGTGAGCCTACAACAGCTGAGCATAGGCATAAGCTGTTCAGTTCATAAAAAACACAAACAAACAAATTTCCTCCCTAGTTAGGGGAACTACGACGACTCTGATTCTCATTTCCCATGAGATACGTAGGCAGTGGGGTAGGGCCCATTCGAGCATATACTTTATTTTCCCTACATTTTTCCCATTCCTTCTCTCTTTTCCACTTCTAGTAGTAGTTTCGATTTAGAAATTGTTTACTCTTACCCTTTGAAATAGTTCAAGCAAGCGTGGATCCCGTCGGGTATAACTGACGATCTGGCTGGTAATACCTTCCCATTTTGTAACCGACTCCCGAACCCAGTCTCTTTGGTTCATAATACCTTATTATTTCCTTCTCTTCGGTTTGTGCATCATTACCTTTCCCATTCATTCGGGATAAAAAAGTCTGGCTGGCGACTTTACCTTTTATATACCACTTTCGCGTTTGTACTACGATGAAAATCCCGGGAGCAACACAATCCAATACATGCTGAGCCAATACTCCACAGCCAAAACATCTCAAAGAATCAATATCTTCCCCCCACTTGTTTCAAATCAACAAGTGGAGACAAACGATTAGAAAACAAGCAAGTACCGACAGTGTTTCACACACATGTGGCATACTAAGGAACAAACATCATTAGACAACCTGGCCGGATGGAGCGACCTTCTCTGATACCACTAATGTAACACCCTTCTAATCTCACATAATAAAACACAATAATCACTTAAATAAACCAGAGTACATCTCAGAAAGGTGCCACATTTTCTTCATAAAATGTCTAACAACATTATTGCTCCCTAACACGGGTTTTCAAAATATTTAGAATATTCACTTCTTTTATAAATCAATAATCAAATTAAACTTCGCAGTGGAACAATAACTTCATTTATTTCATCAAAACATCAAGACCTTAGGTCATTGTTGTTGCACCCCAAAATTTGCCCTCACATACAAGACTTTGTGTGCTAAGAAGGTTCACAAGGTTCACAAGACCTTTCATGAAGTTCATGAAGTTTACAAGACACTTTATGAGGTTCACAAGGTTCACAAGGTTCACAATACTTACAAGACCTTTCATGAGGTTCATGAAGTCTACAAGATACTTTATGAAGTTCACAAGGTTCACAAGGCCCTCCATGAGGTTCACAAGGTTCACAAGACATCTTATGATGTTTCACAAGGTTCACAAAGTTCACAATTGGTCAGAAGTTGGACAATTCCCTCAGACAATGCATCCTCATAAGCAATGCATCCAAAACTAGGGTTTTGACTTTAATCAGGCTAAATAGATTTCCAAGACTTCAAGTCAGCTTCATAACATCTTATATGTGTCTAAGAACCCCCATGACAAGTTTCAAGACTTTTCTCAAAGGTTTGCTCAGTCAGATGAACAGATAAGTCAAAATCAGTCAAAGTAGTTAAAAAGTCAAACTGAGGTCAACTGTGGTCAAACTAAAGTCAAACTTCATGATGTTTTTCCAACATCAATTATATTAAGTAAAATTAATCATTTGATCAAGGGGTGATCATGATTCATCAAGGAGATTCCAGATCATCAAGAATCAGGAGTTTCTAAATTAGGGTTTCCTCAAGAAAAGTCAACTGAACTTTGACCAGCCATAACTTTCACATGCTTCATTACCAAGTTTCCATCCAAAGCTCATTTTTAAGGAAATTGAATTCTCTACAACTTTGTGTCTCACAAGCCAAGCCCAAAAATGCTTCATTTGGAAGGTATGAGCTAAGACATTATAGGTCCTTTTGAAAGTCAACAAAAAGTCAACAACTTCAAAAGGGCATAACTTGAGAATGGTAAATGATATGGATATGAAACCAGTGGGGTTGGTTAGAGGACTCTTCAAGCTTTCCAAAATGTCCAAGAACACCCTCATAGCATTAAAATTGAAGGATTTGTGCCCTTACAAAGTTGGGAAATTTTTGGTTGGTTTATGAAGAAAATGGAGGTTTAAAACCAATTTTTTCTAAATGGGCTTGCCATATGATGATCCAATCCATGCCAACACTTCATGCACGACCCAAAGCAACAAATTTCTGATTTTTTATTATTTATTTATTATTTATTTTGATTTTATCCATTAAAAATCAAATTAAATTTAAATAAAATATGAAAACTCAATATTTGAATGTGATTCTTCTTCTAGAAAGTTTTAATAACCATTCAAAACTGATTGATACCATCCAATTTCGTGCTAGCTTGTTTTGGCAATGTTAGATAAGATATTTTTCAATATTTGGAAAGAGATATCTTCATGATCAAGTAATTATCATCAAGCCCATAAATCCACAAACTCTTGACCTAATTTACATCACTATATGTACACAAACTCATCACAAGCATTGGGACGAATTTTGGCAGCCTCCATACATATTCTTCAACTTCAAAAAATCAAGAAAAAAGTGACATACGGTTTTGGAGTTAGAGAGGATCTTAAGACATTCTAAAGGTTGCATTAGCTTCTCTGATCATCACTGATCATGTTGCTATAATCATATGCATCTCAATCCCCATGAATTGCACAAACCGAATCGTTCTTCTCCTTTATTTTTTTGATTTTCGATTTCATAAATTTAACCATTATAAATTATGTTTGATACTGATTCATATTTGTTTTGAAGTGTAGAAACTTTCTGGACAAACCAATTGAAGTTTCATGGCCTAAATCATCAGATGCCATTGTTAGGGTTTAGGGTGGCCGTTTAGGGTTTCACTATTAAACCAATATAAATAAGTTCTAAAGACATGGATGAATCGTATAGGTCATAAGAAACTTATTGGCATTATTAATTTGGTGAAATTATACTGTTTGAATGGTGTTTGATGTTCGCTGGTTGTATTGGTAGGAATAATCGCAGGAAAAGTTGTAGATAAATTCGCAGGAAAACCTGCGAATCCAAGGTTGAAGATGAAGATCTTCGCGCGCTTCAGATTTTTGAATTTTGATTTGTATATTTATTGTGTTGTTTGTATACTATTTCACAGGATGATAAGTGGCCTGGTGGTTGGTACGCGCATGAAAGAAGCTAAGGACGTGGGTTCGAACCTGTCCTCAGTTATTTTTTGATTAAAATTCCATTTATTCTTCAGGTTTAAAATATAAAAATCATTCTCCATCCATATTCACAAATGCGCGCATAGCCTGGTGGTGTTGGTGTTGGTCCAAGAGAGAGAGCCTAGGGCGTGGGTGCGATCCCAGCCCCAGGTAAGTTCTTTTTTCCCATTATTTTTCACTTATTTTATTTTATTTATCTTATATTTGATTAATTAAGTTAATAAAAAATGTTTAAATTAAATTAGTCATATTGTTTTTCTCATATAATTCAAAAACTTATAGTTTTTTTTAAAAAAGATTCAAATTTTATTAATAAAAGTTATTTATATTTATTTAATATTTGTATGTATTTTTGTATAAACAATTTAATTATATTTAGATTTATTTATAAACCCTAATATTTTCATAAACCAATCAAACCCTAATTTGTTTCTATTAAAAATGTAATTTTATTATAATTCTTAATTTTGTAAATATAATAGTATGATCACATTTTATTTAATCATGTAGATATTTTATTTAATATAATTAAATTTTGTAAATATAATTATAATTATACACCCTACAGTTGCCTAAATAACAATGTCCCTTCACTTGTCCCTTCTCACATCCAAGGTAATGACTACCTATTCATTAATAATAGGGATAGTCTTACCATTTAAAGGATTCAAGAACAGAAAAGACTTAAACTTAGGGTAGGTTCCTCATAGTTACTTGCTCACTCTTCAAAACTTTTCAAACACTTCACAATTTCAAACATAAAATTTTCAAAACAAAGGTTTATACGCATCCGTACATGGGTCATTATAAACACTTAAGAAAATTTCTATTCACACACTTCACATTTTCAAAAACATTTTAAAGTGAGCTAAGTAACTAAGAGCCCATGGATAACCATGGATGTAAAGGGTGCTAACACCTTCCCTTTACATAACCTACCCCCCGGACCCAAAAATCTTTTAAAAGGTCTTTCCTGTTCTTTTATGCCTTTCCTTTGGATAAAATAAAAGTCGGTGGCGACTCTTGCTATCCGCAACATAACTAAAGTCAGTTCTCCCACCGTGTTACAATTGTCAACTATCGTCATTAACTAAAAATCAGCATCTAATAATTCATAAAAATCATCCTAACAGACAACATAATATTCACTTAAGTGTGTCCCACCCGATGTTACATCTACCAGAGCAAGACACCATACAACTATACAAAAATAAGCTAAACAACTCCAAGATAGAACTTCACGCACCGCAAACTAATCTTGGTTATATGCACATTACTCACGTAGAGGCAACATTCAAATAGGTAGGGTGAGTAAACACAAATCAATATAAGAAAATATTAATAGGTCATATTCATCTTAATAAAAAATCACAATAACTCACCCAAATCATCATATAAATAACCAAGACATCAACATCACAACATGCAATCATGCAACGCCATAAAGAATGAAATGCAACATACCAATCAAAATGTAAATGGACATTGAGCCATCAATCCTCCATAAGGGAGCACAACATAAACAACAATACCCCAATCCACACAATGGGATTGAAGCATCCATCATCATAATTATGCCATGAATGCAATAATGCAACAACATCAACATAATCAACACTATCAACACTTGCATCAACATTCTGGTAAATATTCATCATACTCTTTATACGACATCTATACACCAGTCATGTAATCTATCAACATATACTCATCATTACATAGCAATCATAAACATCATATTATAGCATCACAAATCCATTTCACACCAAATCATCATAATTAATTTGATCGCCATGTTCGTCACATAGTAAGTATAAACATCAAAATATTCACACCATCTATTTATTATGTCATAGCATCATTATAGTATTATCATTCACATAACTCATACCATTATAAGAAATAAAAACATAATAATCATATAAGTTCAACATATAATTAACGTTATATCACAACAATGAAATATCATTATCCTCTAGATCAACATAAGTATCATATCATATTCAACACATAACAACATCTTTACAACAACAATATCCCACAACATTGGACTACATCATAAAAACCACTATCATGTTTACCAGTTAATTCACAATATATCATATCATAATCAACTACAATTGCATGGTATTCCACAACAACTTAACAACAACATCATACAACATCATAATTTATAATCACAACACACATCCATGAGACCGATGTCCATATTTCACGATTCGACATATTAGAACATACACGGAGAACTCACTTGGAGCGTCTAATAGTTGAAAATCTATCATTGAAAACAATTTTAACATAAAGTACATGAAGCTATATTTTCAACGGTTCAAACAGCGACCCAATCTAACTTACGAGTAAAAAGTTATGAATTTTCAAAGTTTTCAAAATCAAGTCGCCGAGGGGACCATGCTGAGTCGACAAAGACTGTGTTGAGCGGGCTCTGCGAACTAGCCAAAAATTTCGCTGATGACAACACTTGACCCACTACGATTCTACACCCTTAGACTGCATTTTTAACCCCAATAACCCCATTTTAAGTAATTAAAACCCATATCTAACACATATACATCGATCACAACAGTCATCACAAAAACAAATCATCAAAATTCACTAATTCTATATCTTTAATCCTATGTTTCCCTAAAAACCTCAAAATCCACAATAACATCTAACTCTATATCATACATATTGAAATGCAATACTCCCCATACCTTAAAATGTCGCTTCTTACGGTTTCTCTTCGAACTCTCCGGAAATCCTCTAAGCCCTAGTCTCTTCTCCTTGTTCTTCAGAACTTTTCTTCTTTTTCTCCCAAAGGTTACGAATTATTGTGTTCTCCCTTCTCATTATCAGTATAACACATACCGCTAATACTTTATTCCATCTTTACCCTTAACTTATCCATCACCAATGACCACAATACCCTCATTACTTCTAATTCCCTTGTTTTCATTAATAAATAATAATTTGAATAATATCATATAATTATTCTTACTATTACTATTATTAAAATAATTTCACTACAATGCATCGTGCCACATAACCATATATCATCAAAATCACCTTATATCCTCAAATAAGAAACAATTAATCAAAATTGAATTTGGGGTGTTACAAGCACCAGTTCTCTTTTCACTAGACAAGAAATAATGTAGTGATAAATGATTTTCATCGTGAATTCTTGATCAAGGAAAAAATTGCCATTGATCTTATGGAAATGTTCTTCATAATGAGCTCATGGGAGTTGGTGGAGTATGACTAGAGAAATGACGGGGATATGAAGATTGATAATTAACTTAGCAATTATAATGTTCAATTAAACACGATATTTGGTATTATTAATTTGTATGACATTTATTTGTCTATCTTGTATGAAAGATTACCCTTGTAACACCCCAAAATAATTCGAATATTTATTTAATTAGTTTATAATGAATATTCGGGATTTATCAGTGAACTTGACGAGATATTATGGTGTAAGAGGTGTTATGATGAGTGTGGTGTAATTTGATGAATTAAGTGATTATCTGAAATTATTTTAATAATGATAATAGAATAATATTATTTGGATTATTATTATTTAAAAATAAGAGGAGAACGATTAAGGGTAAAGTGGTATTTTTGAGTGGATAAGTGAGGTTAAAGACGAAATTATATAAGAGGCCCAAGGAGGGTAAGAGAGGAAAATATAAAATCCGATTTTTGGGAGAATTTTGGGGATCGGTCGTATTTTTAGAAAAAAAACTGCTATGAGGAACGAAGGCAGAAAAGCAAGGACTCAGGTTTCTTGAAGACCTCGAAGAAAGGTAATTCGTGGTTTGACATCTAAGGTATGGGGAGTGTTACTTTTGCATTATAATTGATATAGGGTTTAGATTGTATGTGAACAATTTGGGATTTTTGAGTGTTTATGGGGATACATGATGAATTTGATGATTTAAGTGTTTATATGAAGTTGTTCTTTTACCGATTTTTGTTGGTGTGTAATTGTTATATTTATAATCCAAGATAATGGTAGAGGTTGAAAATTTGTTAGATTATGATTGGTGATGTTATCAGAAGAATTGAATTGGTTTGATGAGAGTATGTAGAAACTATTTCTTTTGTTGGGTGCAATTTGGATAGTTTGGGTTAGAATCAGATGTCGAGGAAATATTCGGAATTCTTGGACGTTGGGGGAAGTATGGAGACCTCTTTCTGGAAAGGGGTGGAGGTCGCCACCTTAGGGAATTGTCAAGGTGGCACAGGCCACCATGCTTCATGAATAGGTGGCACAGGCCACCAAGAACAAATATGGGTGCCGCAAGCCACATCCAAACGTGGCAGGTGGCGCAAGCCACCAAGGTAGGTGGGGGTATGTATAATTTTATAATTTTGCTTTTGATATATAATCCTTAACCATAATTCTGGGTTCAGATGTCATATTTAGAGGCCACCATAATTTACCTGGTAAAGACAAATAACAAGAAATTATCTTGAGAAATTAACTGAGGATTTGGATGCTAGAAGTAACTAAGACTTGTATGTTGGGATTAATAGCATAATGGGATTAATAGAAGAATTTTATGATGAAAATATTTATGTGCATTCATTGGGAAATAGTATTGATGATTATGAGATCATTGAGAGTAATGTTTTGGTGTCTGTCATGAGTAA
This sequence comes from Lathyrus aphaca, assembly GCA_963966055.1. NCBI lineage: Eukaryota > Viridiplantae > Streptophyta > Magnoliopsida > Fabales > Fabaceae > Lathyrus > Lathyrus aphaca. The sequence goes on from OZ014520.1 coordinate 89,058,289, forward strand.
ATGACGTTGTGTTGATTATGGTATACACCTGACACTGTGTGATATATGTGAGCATTACTTCCAAACTGTGTGTCACTTTTACATGCCGTTTGAAGCGTTGGAGAGATACCGAAATGATCTAATTGATGGTAAAATAATAGGAAGCATAAGATGTGGTTATATAGTGTTTATGTCATAGTTAAGTGACAATATTAAGTGCCGAATTAGTCGTGCACACATTTCATTATACAAATTATTAGAATGACATTTTGAAGATAATGGTTTGGTATTTGATATGATGATTTAATGAATGATGATATGTTGTCTATGATGTGTGTATATATGAAGTATGTGAAGAAAATATGATGATTAAGATGTTTAAGACGATTATGATGATTAAGATGTTTAAGACGATTATGATGATTAAGATGTTTATGACGATTTTGATGATTAAGATGTTTATGATGATTATGATGATTAAGATGTTTATGACGATTATGATGATTATTATGTCTATGAGATATATGATGATATTTTGATGAATGATGATGCGTGTTGACTATCCGTGGTTGTATTTTGTGTTGTTGTGCATCATGCATTCATAGCATTTGTTTAGGACGAATAGTCCAATGAAGTTATGCAGGATGACTAAATCCAATGATGAATTGTAGGACGCTCAGGTCTAGTGATGGCCTTAATCCCATTGTGTGGATTAAGTGCAAAGGATGATGTGCTCTGGTTCCAAACGGGAACCGATCCAATTGGTGGGTATTTTTGGAGAATAACGATGACTAAGTCATCAATGATGTTTTTTCGGTATCGCATGCAGGAGTTTAATGAAGTACATTTGCATTGTGTGTGGCATTTTCACGATGTTTTGTTATATGTGAATTATTTGATTATTCATTAGATTATGACGTTTTATGATTATGATGTTGTTGTTGTTTGAATGTGAAGCATATGATTGTTATATTGTGGCTATTTAATTGTTATACATATGATATTTATTTCTTATATCTCGTATGATGAATTGTGATTACTCACCCTGCCTGTTTGAATGTTGCCTCTACATGGGTAACATGCAGATATTCGAGATGAGTTCTTAGTGCATGAAGTCCTAGATGGAAGTCGTTTAGCTTAAGGCTAGACTGTATAGTGTCTTGCTCTGGTAGATGTAATATAAGGGGGAATATAACACTTATATGTTTATTTGTTGTTTTGTAGGATGAGTTGTTATGAGTTGTGATATGCTGAATTGAGTCGAATGATAATTGTTGACATTGTCTAAAAGGTCTTTATGTTTTAATGAGATAAGAGGAAATATTTTGAATATATGATTCCGCTGTGAAGTTTTGATAATTGAGAAAGTATTATTTTAATAGAATAATTTTTTAATTGATGTTTAATGAAGAAAAAGTGACACCTTCTATGAAGTACTCTGATTTATTTAAGTTTATTTATCGTGAATATTATGTGGGACTAGAAGGGTGTTACAATCCTCATAACCGTTATTGAGAAGAGAGCTCTATATGGGAAGAAACAAATGAATGAGGCGAAGCATGGTCTAATGACTATAAGAGAAATCATGCAAGTTTGGTAACCCGAGGAAAAAAATGGTGGAATAGCTGGCTATAATCATTGCCATGCCACTTAAGATTGTCCAATTGGGGGAGGAAAAAATAGCTCATTCTCCAATCTTGGATAATTAGCACAATAATATACATGGATGCTAAAACCTCCTTCATTCTTAAGGGGTTTCATTCTACATAACCAGTTCATCAGCTCCTTCAGGGAGTAAGGCAACTCCTTCTCCATGAAATGAGGATTTTGATGTTAGTTATTTCTTGCATAAGCATATATATTTCCAATGCCATTTCCAGTTTTACACTACATAGTCGATTATCCATATGGCATAATCAATTATGAGCACTAAAAAGCCCATGGATCATTTTCCTTTTTGAGCTTTATTTACTTATATATAAGAAGGTTGACTCCTCACTATTATTTATGCTAGAACTCAAAATTCAATCATTCTTTACTCATTCTAACTCTCTCTCTCTCTCTCTCTCTCGCTAAAAGTTTCCTTAGTGACTTTGTGAGTAAAGTACATTTGTGAGGTTTTATTTGTACTGGTTTTCAACTATTTTATCAAGAATGTGATTCTATTGAAGTGTTTCTCTTATTTGGTTATTGAGGCCATCCTGGTAAAACCTCTGCTTGGTTTCCGAGATCATCATAGTAAAATATTGTTCTTGGTTTGTGACTTAGTCTATTAAAAGCTACACTTTTAGTTTATGAGATCAGCCTATTAAAATCTCTCAATCGATTTGTAAAAAGGTTCTTAGGCATAACCTATTAAAAGCTCAAAGATACTATATTAGCGGAACTCTCAAGAATAATTTATTGAGGAAAGGAGTAGGCCAAGAGATTGACCCAACCTTTATAAGTCCTGGTGCAGTCTCTTTAAACTATCTCCTTTTTGTGGTATCTTTTGAAACCTCAATTTTAGTGGAGACGTTGGTACTCTCAGTAATTGCTTCCATGGTGTTCTTAAAGATGTTTATGAAAAATACTTATGATATGGTTGCTTTTATAGTAGAGTCTGGGTAGACCATGGGGTTGGATAAAATTTGTTTCTTGATCCTTGGAAAGTGCTACAACCAATAACTATTAATAACGCATTGTACATGCTTTTAATGCTCTCTATTACCTAAACTATTTCTCTTCTTTGGGAAATTGTATAGTAATGATGATATGTTTTGTATTTATGGAGTTTTTTTTATTTCGTTTTGTTTTCAATTTCTTCTCTCTTTTTAATTTTTTTTATAAATATTTTTGATGTGACAAAAGAGGGAGAAAGATATAGAAGTATTTTAAGAGAATTTGAACCCTTCGTATTTTATTTGTTGTTTTTTTAAATTTTTTGTTATGTACAATTATTTGTTTATTCATGAGATATATTTAATTTTTCTTGAATATAGAACTTGAGGGAGCTTACAAACCTCAACCTTTGAACTATTAGACTTAAGGGGAGCTTACAAACCTCAGTTTCTCATGTTGTTTGTAAACACCCCAAATTTTCCCTCACTCATTCACACCATGGCTTGTGATCTTAGCATATGCATAAGTTCAATCATAGCATCTCATATTGCATATTTGCTTCACTGCATTGCTTCTAAGTCATTTGCATCTAGGGTTTGTGATCTGAGCAATCCAAGAGCCACTTGAGCCACTCCAAAGGTCATAAATCACTTCAAAGGGGTCCATGTATGTTCAAGCATCATATTGTATCTTCACAAAGTCAATAATGTCAAAAAATCACAAGAACTGAGATTGGCATGGAAGCAGAGCCAGGTTTAACTGCACAGATGACCTAGAATTAGGGTTTTGGTTTCAAAGGCCATAACTCCAATTTTTTTGGTCATTCTTGTTTCTATTGGTCTCTATATGGTATAGGGATCATGCATATCAATTTTCATTAAAAAATTCCATGGGGAAGGCATCTGATCAAGAGTTGACTTTTTGAGCAAGTTAGTGCAAAATCAGGGCATCTGAGGCCCCCAATGACCCAACCAAAGGGTGTTCTTCATCATTTTGATTGTGTATGATCTTTATTTGATCATAGAAGATGTTAGAAGTTTACAAAATTGAAGAATTTCAAGCCATTTGCAAAGTTGACTTTTTGGGAAAGTTGACTTATAATGAAAATTGCCATTTTGGGAAACTTTTTCAACCCTTGCTTTTTGATTCAAAAATGCTTCAAATGGGAAAGCTTTGGTCATGAAAGTTGTAGAATGGATCATTCCCTTTTCAAAAAGTACAAGAACTTGTTTTAATTCATTTTGGATCAAAAGTTATGGCTTGTCAAAGTTGGCCAAAATCACATAATTTGAAGTTTTCTACCAAAGAGGCATTTTGCAAAATGGTATGATCAAGTGTTCTAAAGGCTTCAAAAGTGTACAAACTCTTCACAACATGATCACATGACCTCTAAAGATCAGAATGGGCCAAAGAATATTGCATTTTGATGCCTTGAATCTCAAGAATTTCCAAAGGGGCCAAACTTTGTGAAAATTGCAAAACATCTCATAAGTCTTGATCCACTTGCTGATTCATCTCATAAACAATTCCATGGTTCTCCATAAACTCAGCTGAGCCAAGACAAGCAAAAAGGCTAGCTACACCATTGCCCATACCTCAAGTACAAGTCAAGTTGACATTTTGGCAACATGCCCATACCAATCACACTATGCCACAACCACTTTCTGAACCAATCCCATTTGTTTATACAAATCAAAAGGAAGCAAAAGCATAAGACACACAAGCCTGAAAGCTCCAAGAACACAACCTTCTCATTTTCCACCTCATATGCAAAACCATTCGAAACTCATCACACAAGCTTCAAACACACAAACCAACTTCACCATTGATCTCAACATGACTCACTGATCACAAACCAATCATTGAAACAGCCTGAAAGTCACTGAAATCAAAACACGATCATCACCCCTCCCTGAACAGAACTTCTGCAATCTCCCAAATCAACCATCAACAAAAGCTTTGAAGCATTCCATTGAGTTCAGGGGGACCAGAGGAGTCAGTTTGCATAAGAGAAAGGCTCAGAAAGCTCCAGTTCAAAGAACTTCAGTTCAGGTATCCATCAAGAATAAATTTTCCAGAACTTCATTTACTTGTTCTAAATTGATTCTACATGTTATCCTGATCATCATGATGTGTTTAAAAATGAAAATGGTGGAGTATTGAGTATGTATGAGCTGTCTGAAACTTTCTGCCCTAAATATGTTTTGCTTCGATTTGCATGATTAATGAATGAAAAATGGTTTTTGTTTGGGGGTTTTGATTCAGTGAGGAGTGGGGTTTGATTCTGTGCAGAAAGATTTCATTTTTATGGAGTTTGGAGAGAGTTAGAAAATTGGCTCGTCGGAGAAGACGACCGGAACCACTGTTCCGGCCGTCTGAAGGTCATTAATATTAATTAGGGTTTTAGTCCAGGTTTGAATGTGGAGCGTTGATCTGGTTGACTAAGTCAATCTCCCGCGCGCGTGTGTGGCCCAGATTTGTCATTAAGCCCTAATTCCACTTAATTAAATTAATTAATCAGTTTTAATGAAGTTTGAATTTCAACCACTGGATAACGTGCACAGTCAACTCCCGCGCGTCCAGTTTGAATACCAGCCCTCAGATCTGATTACTTCCTCATTTATTCATTTTTATTTTCATTTTATTTCATTTGTTTTGTACATTTTATTAAAAATAGTAAAAAAGGTCTAAAAATTCTGAAAATTTTTATTCAAGCTTTTATTAATTTTCAGAACACAAAAATATTTTCATTTTTATTTTTTGCATCAAAAATTATTTTTAAATCATTTAAAAGTTTATCTTTAATTGATTAATGAGAATTAATTAATTAAAAATACTTTTAGGTATTTAAAAATCACAAAAAATTCACATAGCATTTAAAAACATTTAGAAACATTGTCCAACTCTCAAACCAAATTTATTTTTTGTTCTTGATGCCTTTTGACAATTTTCAATGGATTTAATTTCATTTCAAGGCATTATTTTGATCCAAACTTCAAAAATTCATTTCTGCCTAAGCATTGAGAGTTGGACAATGATTCTTTTTGCATTACATCTTGTATAGCATGTAGTTTATAGGATTAAATTGGCATGAATTGATCTTGCATTTCCTATTTGTTTGGCATTTTTCTTGACAAGGTACCTGAAAACCCTAGCAATCTTAGGAAATTCATAACTCTCACTAGGTTAAGAGTTAGATCCCCTCCTTTGGGTAGTGAGTTTGTATAGGTCTAGGGTATATTTGATTGTATTTTCAAATTTTTATCATGATGTTTGCTTCTGGTTTTGGTTTTTGTTTTGGGTATTGATCATAAACCCTAATTCATGCTTTCCTTAGCATCCATTTTCCATTTGCTTGCATACCATGACTTGCTATGACATCTTGTTCATCCATTTGATTCATAATACATCTTAGGACATATTAGAATCATGTTTGATCATTGCATCTTTCATTTGCCATGTTTTGCATTCATATCATTTCATAAACTTTTCATGAACATCCATGGTTCAATACATGCTTCATTTGCATTCTCATGCTTGTATGATCATTCTCATCTCTTGTCATATGTTTGCATCATCTCTTAGCACCATTAACATCATACTCATGCTTCTGGTTTTGGTTTGCATCATCACATTACATCTCATTTTGCATTGCATTTCATTTCTTTCACTAACTTTTCAGGTGGTAAGTTACTTTGAGAAGTGGATTTGCCTTCACTTCTCACTTCCCCTTTTTTTATCTCTCTCATATTTCATTTGCTGCATTTTGTATGTGTTTGAGTTTGAGCTTGCTCATTCTTGTTCATCTTACTTTATTTCTTCAAGCAACTTGCCTTCTTAAGTGAAGCAAGGTGTTTTGCTTCTCTTTGCTCCTTTCATCTGCTGCCAGGTGGCTTCCCTGAAGATTCCCTTGCAAACCTCACAAACCCTAGGAACAACCAAGCATGATAATGATTAGGGTTTGATTAGTCCCCCATTTAGTTTTTACCTTTGTTTCTCTTTGAGTCTTCTCTCCTCATCTCATAATCAGGGACTAAACCCTAAAGGCTTTAAGACTTTGTGATTAAGCTTATGCCTGCATCCTTCTATTAGGGTGGAGTGTATAACTTTAATCCTAAGTGTTAAACCCTTAATGTGTTTAAATCCTTTAATCAATTCACCTAATAATCACTAAGACATCAAGCTTGTAACTTGGGCCTTGCATTACGGTTCTAATTCTTCCTTAACTGGTTAAGAAGGACTAACCCTAGTGTTAATGGACAAGTCCCCCTCAAGTTGTCTTACAAATCATAAAAATCACTTCTTCATCTTATCATTAACTAAAATCCATCTAATAAAGGCTTTGTTTTGTCATGAGGTTAATCCCTAATCATGGATTAAGTTGAGGAGTTTTCCTCAGCTTAAACATTCTCATCTATTATCCTTCTATTAGGATGGTGTAATGAGTCTGTTTAATCCCTGGTTATGGCTTAATCTCATTACTCAACACTAGACAAAAACAACAAAAACATCTAAATAATCACAAGTAGGTTAATGATCTTAATCCTGCATCAGGGTGATTAAGTGTGAGAAGCTGACTTCACACTTAAGGTATTCTCATTACCCCTAATCAGAGGGAGGATGTGATGAGTTTACTAACCTATTGGTTTAGGCTTAAGCTCATTAACTTATGACACATCTCCAAAAGCAATAAAAGACTGAAAACTCAAAAAAAAAAACAATAATCGTCTCCTCAGGGATTCTTTTCTCATCATACTCACTCACAACCGGGAACTTGCTTCTTCTGTCTAATGCAAGACAGTTAGCACCTGAGCCAGACAGGTCATACACTTGAGCATAAACAAGCAAGCAGTTCACAAGTCAATTTATCTTTCAGTCTCTTTGGGTCGAACTACGGTGTTCTGACTTCCTCATTGCACGAGAGGATACGTAGGCATAACGTAACAGTTATCGAACAAAAGTCTCTGTATATCCCCCCCCTCCAGTATCATTCTTTTAGCCTCATATTCTTGAGCATTTCATTCCTGTTCTTACACTGACACTTCACTTATACACTTCACTGACACCTGTACATCCTTTTCCAGCTCTTTGATACACAAATTACACTGACACTACCCCTTTAAAACACAAATCTTTTAAGCGTGGATCCCGTCGAGTACGGCGGACAATCTGGGTGCTAATACCTTCCCAGGTTGTAACCAACCCCCTTTCTCAGTCTCTCTGGTTCGCGACCGTCTTATCCATATCTTTTTCTAGGTTTATGCAGCATTACCTTTCCTCCGGGATAAAAATGCCTAGCTGGCGACTCTTTCCCTTTCCCTTGAGTTCACTCCTGTGTGTTCTCATTCCCTCTTTCGCCGACCGTTCACGTCTGCACCCCTTCTGACCAGGCGTCATTTGGTGGGAGCGACAGCTTGGCGACTCTGCTGGGGAACCTTATACTGCAACCAGGGCTTCTGGTTCTTTTTGTGGGTTCCTCCTAGCGCTTGTTTGATTTGTGTTTATTGGGGTGTTATGTGCTATTTGTGTTTGTATATTTGCTTTATTTACTGCTTTATATACAGTTATTTATTGCTTTCTTTACAGCTTTACATATATCATACTGTCATACTGTCATCTGGCTGGATCTGGTTTTGATTTGGTGGGTGGGGTTCTACTGAGAGTTTAAGGTCCTATACCTGGGACCTGAGTGACACCTAGGTTAGAGTGGTTCATGTTCTTTCCCATTCCATTTTGGTCTGGTGCGGGAATATGAAACACGGTTCAGATATGGGTTTCTTCTTGAGAACTCTGTGCTATAGATCTCCTGTAGTGCTAGGGCTATCTGGGAAGCCTGCTAAGTCTGGATGACCTTTATTATGACCTTCAGAAACTGAGGTGAGTTAGAGGAGGATCTTTTATGGTTATTGTAAACACTGTACCTCCGGGCTAGAAGTGTTTACACTTCTCATAACTGATCCAAGTCTGAGGATCCTTGTTTTAGAACATCACCTGTGAGGGGGGTTGGGCTGTTTACAGGTTTGCAGGAACCCTTGGCCACATCATACCCTGATTGTTATTGTGTTTAAGAATGCCTCACTTTGGACAGTTCTTGTAATTTAACCCAGGACATGTGACTCTTTATTTGAGTCCCCCACCTTGGTTACTGGACTTTTGAACCTCCATCTGGACTTCTTAAACATACATGGACTTATATCAAGGCAGTAATCAGATCCAGCTTGATCACAAACCCTTGCATATCATTTTCATACATCATCATTGCATCATTTAACATTTGCTTATTTGTATTTCAGGGTATCCACATCACAGTTGGCTTGGTTTTGACCCCTTCATCTGCATAGACCCCTGTTCATCAGCCATCTGCTTCAGCTATCTTCATCAGTGGTTTGCTTCAGTACCTTCATCATCAGCCTACCAGTGGCTCACTTCCAGTATCAGTCTTCATCATCAGCATCTGTTCTCAGCTCTTCATCAGTAGTCATGGCACCTAAGAAGAGCAACATTTCATATCACTTCTTTGAGCCTGTGCTGGCTGGCATCAGGCAGGTCCAGGCACTCATTACTCCAGACCATATCCCTTTATTCAGAGAACATTATGGAAGCATCCTTGATATGGTTATGGACTTGGACCCTTCTCAGAGGAGTTTGATTCACACTTGCCTACAGTTCTATGATCCTCCTTTGAGATGTTTCACTTTCCAGGATTTTCAGTTGGGACCCCTGTTGGAGGAGTTTTCATCACTGATTGGAGTACCTGTCAGGGGTGGTATCCCCTTCAACCCAGAGATGGCTTCTCCCAGCAATGAAGAAGTGGCAAAGGCACTGTATTTGGAACCTATTCTGATTGAGCAGAACATGTCAACAAAGGCTGGAATTCCTGGCCTACACTTGGACTTTCTAACTTCTCAGGCCATCCTGAAGGCCTCCTTGGGAGAATGGAAGGTAGTCTGTGCATTGTTAGCCCTCAGTATATATGGGGTTATACTTTTTGCAGATGAGCCCAAGTTTATCAGCAACAATGCTATTCATCTTTTCATTCTGAGGAACCCAGTGCCCATATTGCTAGGAGATTTCTATTACTCTGTTCACCAAAGGAATGATAAGCAAAGAGGAAGGTTGGTGAGATGATGTGCTCCCCTGTTCCATACCTGGCTGCTCAAACACTTGCCCAAGACTGATGCATTCCTGAATCCTCATCAACAGAAGAATTGGGCTAGAAGACTTATTGCTTTGACTTCAGATGACATCAGGTGGTGCACCCAAAGCACCAAAGGCAGGGACATAATAACTAGTTGTGGGCAGTTCCCCAATGTACCTCTGATAGGAGTGAAGGGTTGCATTAAATACAACCCTTTGCTGCTTAAAAGACAATTGGGTTATGCTTTGGTTCACCCTCCTAGAGTACAAGACTTGGCTGAAACCCTGTATTGTGAGATTAAGCCTAATCTAGCTGTTGTCAGGCAAGCATCCTGGGCTTGGGACAACATCCAGACCAAAGGGATGGCCATTCTTGGGAGATGCAACAATGTGGCCTCAGCTCAGTATTATGAATGGTCCCATGCTAGGGCTCAGATTTATGGGATGCCTTTCACCATTGAGGATGCACCTGGACCATCCACAACACCACCTCCAGCCACTATCAGCCTGGAAGAATTTGAGAAATTAAAGGAGAGGAATGAGAATCTGTCTCAAGCTCTGAAGAGGACCCTCTGGGAAAGGAGTGATGGTCGTCTAGATATTTAGAGGTTGGAAAAGCTTAAGGTGGAGCATCTAGCCAGGATTGAGAAAGCAGAGGACTACATCAAGAAATCAAGAGCAGGAGAGAAAATTTTGAAGAATGCCTGTAAAGAGGCCCAGTTTCAGAAGGCTAGGACTAATCTCTATCTGAAAGAAAGTCAAGCTAGGTGGGTCAGGATCACTGAAGCTCGCACTCAGGAAGATAAGAGAACTCAAGACAGGATTGAGCAGTTGGAGGCTAATGAAAAGAAACAACAGGAGGCCCTGCTAGCAGCCCAGAAGGAGATTTCAGAATTGAAGCTTAGGGCTGGTGTGAAGAGGTCAAAGGACCAAGACAGGCACAAGAGGTTGACCACTGCTATCACCACCAGGAATCTTCTTATCAGAAACCTCACAGAGCATCTGGCTGATCCTATAACTGAAGCACTTCTGAAGGAGGTTAAGGAGGATGAGTTTGGTCTTGGTGTCTGACTTTTTGCTTGTTGTTGCTTTCATTTCATGTACTTTTCTTTTTTATGTTGTATTTTGACCCCTCAGGGGCATGTGTTGTAAAAAACAAACTATGTATGATTCACCGTTTGTAATATATTCATTAGTTTGTTTCATTTGAGTTTCTTTCTCCCAAGCAACATCAAAGCATCTTCCTCAGGGGTCTGGAAAGGTCAAAACCAAATGCCAAGCCGGATACCTTGGAAACAAATAAGCATATTGCATTGCATACTAACTTTTGTTTTGTTTTGTAGGTTTTTGTTTTGTTTGTTACTAACCTTGTTGTGGTTCAGGAATTATTGCTCGCCGTCGGGTGTTCCCTCTCAACCGTCCGCACAGATATTCTACTCGCAACAATCTTCCTGGTATACAGATGGACCAAGTACAGCAAGATCTAACAGAGGTCAGGACTCAAATGGCTAATGAAAGGCTAGAGATGAGAAACCAAATGACCCAGTTCATGGAAGTAATGAATGGCTTGGCTCAAAGTCAAGAAAGATTGAGGGCATTGGTAGAAAGGCAGACCCCAGAAGAGCCCCATCTAGGGACTGGAGGAACAAGTAACAATGAGAGGATTCAACCTCACGTTAACCCACCAGTATATTGGCCTCATCTACACCCGGAAGTCAATATCCCGGTTAATGTGCAAGGGAATACAACTGTGGGCAGAATATTACAAGAAGACCCCCAGGAAGAACAGTTCACTGTGATGGGAGCTGGGGATGAAGTCTATGATAGGAGACTTGATGAAATTGCTGAGAAGTTGAGATCTCTGGAGTCTCAAAATTCCCTGGGCTTTGATGTCATGGATATGGGGTTAGTGGATGGGGTAAGGATTCCCCACAAATTCAAACCCCCGTGCTTCGAGAAGTACAACGGAACTTCCTGTCCACGAACCCACTTGCAATCCTTTCTGGGGAGGCTTAAGGCATACACCATGGATGAAAAACTGTGGATGTTTTATTTTGAAGATAGTTTGACTGGGGCCTCAAGGGAGTGGTACTCTCACTTGACCAGAGCTACTATTAGATGCTGGAAGGACCTAGCTGAGGCCTTCATCAGACAGTACCAATATAACCTGGACATGGCTCCTAACAGAACCCTCTTGATGGGAATGTCTCAGTCCTCCAGAGAAAGCTTCAGGGAATACGCCCAGAGGTGGAGACAGCTTGCTGCTGCTGTCCAGCCGCCCATGTCGGAAAGGGAAATGGCCGACATGTTTATGAACACTCTGTAAGGGACATATATTGACAGGCTAGCTGCCTTTTCTTCCACCAGCTTCGCTGACGTAGTTATAGCTGGAGAAAGAATTCAGAGCCTTCTGAAGATGGGTAAAATTTCGGATAATGGTGCAAGTTCGTCGAGTAATCCCAGGAAGCCTTTTGTGGGACCTAGAAGAACCAATGAGACGAATGCCATTCATGCCAGCAGGGGCAGGCCTCAGTATGTCCATAGGTCAGTGGCAGCTATCACTATTCCAGCTCCGATTCCTAAGCAACCAGCATATCAACCACAACAACAACCACATTTTCAGCAGCAAGTTCAGTATCCGCCACAAAGAAACTACAACAACAACAACAACATCAATCAACAGCAAAGACCCTTTCAGCAAAGACCATCACAGGCAAATAGAGTGATTGACCCTATCCCCATGCCTTATGTCGCTTTATTGCCACAACTCCTGAAACTCAACCTGGTTGAGCTAAGGACATTGGCACCTCCAGATCCTGTCAGTCTTCCAAGAAATTATGATGTCAACGCCCGGTGTGCTTTTCACTCCAATGCACCTGGCCACAGTACAGAGAAGTGCAGGGCTTTACAAATGAAGGTACAAGATCTGGTGGATTCCAAGGCCCTCAACTTTGCACCCCCACCTAATGTCAACAAGAATCCCATGCCCAATCAAGGAGGACCAAGAATTAATGCTATTGAGGAAGATAAGCCATCTTTCTTAATCACCAGTGTTGGGAAGATTCAGACACCTCTGGTAGAAATTAATGCTCAGCTCCTAGAATACCAGATGTTCCCCGAGTGTGAGCTCGGTTGTGGTTATTGCAACATTTTGGTCAACGGGTGTGATAACTTGAGAAGCGGCATAGATGATCTTATCAAAAGTGGTATCCTTCAGATCACAACATCAGCACCTACAAATCTAGCAATCCCTTTGACAATAATTCCTGATTCTTCTACAACTGCAACAACAATCATTCCAACCAATTCGTCAATATCATCAACAATGGCTCCATCCATCACTTCAACAAATCAGATGTCAACAACCATTTCTTCTACAACATCAGCACCCATTTATTCCATAGAATCTTCTACAACGCCAACAGATATCTCAGCAGTCACCATTTATTATGATCCATCATATGTTCCTCCAAACAACAACTTTCAACAACAAACAGTGGCACCTCCTGCCAGGTCACCAGTCACCATCTACTACGACCCGCACACTATTTCAGTACCCTCCTCTGCTGCAGTCAGTCCGGTTACCATCACGGTGCCTGGACCAGTTCCATATGAAAGCAGTAATGCCATACCTTGGCATTATGGCTCTGACCTCTACTGCAATGGGGAGAAAATCACTTTGGACTCTTCAACCTCTTCTCCACAAATTGATAATGTTGGGGGAGGCGGAGGCTTCACTCGAAGCGGACGCCTTTTTGCCTCACAAATGCAAAGACCTAATGCCGAAGCAGAAGCGGCCGCCAAAGCAATTGGAAAGAGTGTAATGCCTGAAGAACCACTCATCAAAGAAACTCAGAAGACATCTTTTGAACAGGATGTAGACGAGTTTATGAGAATTATAAAAAGAAGTGATTACAAGGTGGTGGATCAGCTTCACCAAACTCCCTCAAAGATCTCCATATTATCCCTACTGATGTGTTCTGAAGCTCACAGGAACGCATTACTGAAGGTCTTGCACGCAGCATACGTGCCAGAAGAGATCACTATTAATCAGCTGGAAACCGTGGTAGCAAATGTCAACACCAGCCATGGATTGGGTTTTACCAATACTGATTTAACAACTGAGGGACGTAACCACAACAAGGCTTTACACATCACTCTAGAGTGCAAGGGTGCTGTGCTGTCACATGTACTGGTGGGCACTGGGTCTTCACTCAATGTTCTACCAAAGAAAGCCTTGGTGAAGCTGGAATATGATGGCTTGGCACTGCGTCCAAGTAATTTGGTGGTGAGAGCATTTGATGGCTCTACAAGATCAGTGCTAGGAGAGAATGATCTGCCTGTGATGATTGGCCCGCAGACTTTTAAAATTACCTTCTATGTGATGGACATTTTGAGCCAGCCTACAGCTGTTTGTTGGGTAGACCTTGGATCCATGCCGCTGGCGCAATCACGTCTACCCTTCACCAGAAGCTGAAATTCGAGTGGGAAGGCTAGATCATCACCATCTGTGGTGAAGAAGATATCTTTGTTAGCCATCTGGTTACGTACAAATACATTGAGATGGATGGAGAAATCCATGAAACCATGAGCCAGGGGTTTGAGGCCCTAAACATAAATGAAGCATCTGCTGTACTTGGAACTTCCATGACATCTTATCAGCAAGTCAGGAAGGTTGTTGAAGAGGGGACTGCCCAAGGCTGGGGCAAGTTGCTGCCCGTGGAGAAGAAAGAGGACAGATTTGGGTTGGGTTACAAACCAACTCAACAAGATCAATCAGAGGCTGCTAAGAAGCCCAGTTTTGTCAGTGGGGGGATGCTCACCCCGGATGCAGTGAACAACTTGGAAGATGAGTCGGAGGATGAACGCAACCTGGAAAGCTGGATACGTCCAAGGATCCCGGGGAGCCGTATCTCAAATTGGTCTTCCCAGGAAATTATAAGGGTTACTCCTGCAGAGTAATTATTATTTCCTGTGTATTTTAAGCATGCATCAAGTCTTGCATCTTGCCCAAGATGTCAAGACTCATTTTGTAATCGGGCCATCTTGTAATTTTGTGCAAACAGATCAATCGATGAGTATCGGACAGCTTTTGCAAATGAGTCTTTTTCCTTTTCCGCTCACTGTTTTTCATTTTTCTTTTTGTACAAAAATAAAATGGCAATGTTTTCCAAAATGATAAACTTCATTTCACTTTTTTCTAAACAAGATTAAAATCAATCACTAAAATGAACAATCTAAACCCTTGCAGAGAGTGCCTTCCAGACTGCACCGACAACAACACTGCTATGACATCGTATGACTTTGACAATCCAATCAATCAAGCTGATGAAGGGGTTGAAGAAGATTATGAGCTTCCTGAAGAGCTAGCCAAGTTGTTAAGGCAAGAGGAGAAGGTTATCACTCCTCATCTGGAGGAGGTTGAAATGATTAATCTTGGTTCGGAAGAAGATGTGAAAGAAGTTAAGATCGGGGCCTGCCTTCAAAATTTAGTGAAAGAGCAACTGATTGATATGCTTCGGGAGTATGTGGATGTGTTTGCTTGGTCTTAACAAGATATGCCAGGGTTGGATACCGATATTGTCATGCACAAGCTGCCATTAAAAGAAGACTGCCCGCCAGTAAAACAAAAGTTGCGCCGTACTCGCCCAAATATGGCAATGAAGATAAAAGAAGAGGTACAAAAGCAGTGGGACGTCGGGTTCCTTGCTGTAACTAGCTATCCACCGTGGGTTGCTAATATAGTACCTGTGCCTAAGAAAGACGACAAAGTGAGGATGTGTGTGGACTACCGGGATCTGAACAGAGCCAACCCGAAAGATGATTTTCCATTACCTCACATTAATGTACTGGTTGACAATACGGCTCAGTTCTCGGTGTTCTCCTTCATGGACGGATTTTCAGGATACAATCAGATCAAGATGTCACCTGAAGACATGGAGAAGACAACTTTCATCACACCCTGGGGCACGTTCTGTTATAAGGTGATGCCATTCGGACTGAAGAATGCTGGTGCAACATATCAACGGGCTATGGTAACATTATTCCATGACATGATCCATAACGAAATTGAATGTTATGTGGATGATATGATTGCCAAGTCCCTCACAGAAGAAGACCACCTGGTAAATCTGCTGAAGTTATTACAGCGTCTGAGGAAGTACCAACTGAAGCTGAACCCCAACAAGTGCACATTCGGGGTGCGATCTAGTAAGCTGCTGGGCTTTATTGTGAGTGAGAAAGGGATTGAAGTTGACCCTGATAAAGTTAAAGCCATTCAAGAAATGCCTGCACCGAAGACTGAGAAAGAAGTTCGGGGGTTTCTAGGTAGATTGAACTATATTTCACGGTTCATATCTCACCTTACAGCAACCTGTGAACCCTTGTTCAAGCTGTTGAGAAAGGAACAAACGGTCAGGTGGAACGAAGACTGCCAGAGGGCTTTTGACAAGATCAAGGAATACTTACAAGAGCCTCCAATCCTTATGCCTCCAGTTGAAGGAAGACCTCTGATAATGTACTTGACAGTATTAGAAGAGTCAATGGGGTGTGTGCTGGGCCAGCATGACGAGTCTGGTCGAAAAGAGTATGCAATATACTACCTGAGCAAAAAGTTTACCGACTGTGAACAACGTTATTCACTGCTCGAGAAAACTTGTTGTGCTTTAGCGTGGGCTGCTCGCCGACTGAGACAGTATATGTTGACCCACACTACCTTGTTGATATCAAAGATGGACCCAGTTAAGTACATTTTTGAGAAGCCAGCACTTACTAGACGGGTTGCAAGATGGCAAATGATCCTCACAGAATATGACATCCAATACACATCTCAGAAAGCCATCAAGGGCAGTGTATTGTCTGATTATCTTGTTGAGCAACCCATTGATGATTACCAGCCTATGAGATTTGACTTCCCTGATGAAGACATCATGTTTATAAAAGCAAAAGATCATGAAGAGCCTATTCACACTAAAGGGCCTGACCCGGAAGAAGAATGGACTATGATGTTTGACGGGGCTGTTAATATGAATGGTCGTGGTGTTGGTGCAGTACTCATTACACCTAAGGGAGTTCACATGCCTTTCTCGGCAAAACTCACTTTCAACTGCACTAACAACGAAGCTGAATACGAAGCTTGTATTATGGGTCTTGAGGAAGCCATTGACCTCAGGATCAAGACATTGACTGTATTCGGAGATTCAGCTTTGGTAATCAATCAAACCAACGGCAAATGGTACACACACCAGGATCATCTGATACCTTACAGGGATTATACAAGGAGGTTACTGACTTTCTTCACAACGGTCAAGCTTGAGTATATCCCTCGGGACGAGAATCAATTTGCAGATGCTCTTGCCACCATTTCATCCATGATCAAAGTTCAAACTGCCAACTTTGTACCTCAAATTGCAGTATCCAGACTTGAGAGACCAGCATATGTATTTGCAGCAGACGTTGTCAAAGATGATAAGCCTTGGTTCCATGATATCAAATTCTTCCTGGAGGATCAGACATACCCACCTGGGGCATCTTCCAATGACAAGAAGACATTAAGAAGGCTAGCTGGTAGTTTCTTCCTGAATACTGACGGTTCCCTATACAAGAGAAACTTTGATATGGTACTCCTCAGATGCGTCGATAGAACAGAAGCAGACCTGTTAATGCACGAAGTGCACGAAGGATCCTTTGGTACCCATGCAGGAGGGCATGCCATGGCTAAAAAGTTGCTAAGATCAGGATATTACTGGATCACAATGGAAGCTGATTGTTGTGCCTATGCCAGGAAATGCCATAAATGCCAGATTTATGCGGATAAAGTGCATGTGCCTCCGAATCCTCTGAATGTGATGTCTTCACCCTGGCCCTTTGCCATGTGGGGCATTGATATGATTGGCAAGATTGAACCGACTGCTTCAAATGGCCACAGATTCATCTTGGTTGCTATTGACTATTTCACCAAGTGGGTTGAAGCAGCTTCCTATGCAAATGTTACAAGGCAAGTGGTAGCCCGATTTCTGAAGAGAGACATCATCTGTCGGTATGGAGTGCCCGAGCGAATCATTACTGATAATGGTTCCAACTTGAACAACAAAATGATGGCAGAACTGTGTCGGGACTTCAAGATCCAACACCACAATTCTTCTCCTTACAGGCCAAAGATGAATGGCGCTGTTGAGGCAGCTAATAAGAATATCAAGAAGATTGTGCAGAAGATGGTAGTTACGTACAAAGACTAGCATGAAATGCTACCGTTTGCCTTGCATGGGTACCGTACGTCAATCAGAACATCCACTGGGGCAAAACCGTATCAACTTGTGTATGGTATGGAGGCAGTCCTACCTGTTGAAGTTGAATTACCATCCCTACGGGTATTAATGGATGTTAAACTGAACGAAGCAGAATGGGTCCGATCTCGATATGAACAACTGAGTCTGATCGAAGAGAAAAGATTGGCTGCAATCTGTCATGGGCAGTTGTATCAGAAAAGAATGGAGAAAGTCTTCAATCAGAAAGTCAGGCTCCGAGAGTTCCAAGTAGGAGATCTTGTGCTGAAAAGAATCCTCCCTCCTCATACAGACCACAGGGGCAAGTGGACTCCGAACTATGAAGGACCATTCGTAGTAAAGAAAGTTTTCTCTGGTGGAGCACTGATGCTCAGTACTGTGGATGGCGAAGACTTCCCATCCCCTGTGAATTCAGATGCAGTTAAAAAATACTTCGCATAAAAATGACCCGCTGGACATAAAAACAGAATGTGAGTCCAGGAAAAAATAGGGCATCCCGGCGAGTCAAAAACAGAATAAAAGACTCGGGCAAAAATAAGGGAAAATAAACAAAAAAAATGTACACCCGCTGAGTTGAAAAGCCGCATTGGACAACTCAGGCAAAAATGGGTATCCCGATGGATCGAAAACCCGAAAGGGCGATCCATGCAAAATAAGGGAATAAGCGAACAACTGCATTCTGAATTCGTCTGTATCACTTACAACTTGGTAAGCTTTGAAAGGATCAAGCTTCTTTTAGAATCAGCCTTCTTCAGAAAGCAAGACGAGAAGAACGTCAAAAGTCATACGAGTCATAGCAAAAGGGAAGCTCCTTGAAGCGTCGCCAACATTGCCAACCTTTTGTTTCTCAATTTGTAATAATCTCCTCATTTTAGGGGATCTGTTTCCTCGATTGTATCTTGCCAATTCAGGGCATACGAATTAATAAAATCAGATTTTCAGTCATGTCTCGTCTCGTACATTTTATTTTCATTTGCAAAAATGTCCGATGTCCTTAAAATACTAATTGCATAAATACAGATGCTTTTCTTCTAAAAATACGTGCTTGCAGGGAATATACTTACTCTCGGGAGTGTCTAACTCCTATGACGGAATCCGGTAAGGGATACCTTGGGATTACTTGTGCGTTTCTCTGTCTTTTCAGGATTGCAGGTACTCAAGGCACAACATGGGGCATGAAAGCTTCACCCCAACAAGTTGACAAATTATTAGCTACTCAGTCTATCTCCCAATTAGCACCGGATATGGTTTTTCCCCAGCTGAGTTGTCAAGTATCATCCTCAGCAGGCCCCTTTACAGGAATCTCCAGGAAGACCTTCCCATGGTCTTTTCTTCTTCCCCAGCCGAGTTGCCATTTACTATTCCTCCACAGCCAAGTACAAAAGCCGGGGAACCATCCCCCCATAGAGTTTCAGCCTCTATCCAGAAAAGCAACGCCTGGAGGATTCACAACAGAGTGAAGAAAGCTGCTACTAACCCCAGCTGGGTCCCTCATTACCAAAGATAGGTCTATCAGTAACCTATATCACCAAGCAGAGTCCCATATGCCAGATCTACCAATGATCTCATCCCCAGCTGGGATACTCAATTCAAGCAGATCAGCCAGAGATCTTCGTAGCAGAGGGATCCGAATCCCGGATCGGTATCTTTGCATAATCATAGCATTCGCACCATATTCTCCCCACAAAGCGTAGCATTCTGTCTAAAACGGAGCATTACGGCAAAAATCAAACATATTACATAATCATAAGCCATGTTATGAATCGAACACTTGTAAATACTGATAATCCATCAACAATATACAGAAAACTCCCCAGATTCCCCGGCAGAGAACCCAGACCTTTCTCTCACAAAACAGATGCTTCTTGACACCCGTCCGTGTCATACCCCCCAGCAGAAAGCTAAAGCGTTTACCCTACACATCACCAAACACCAGTACATACTCCTTGTGGCACCCGTCTGTGTCATCATTCCCCAGTAAAGTCGCCCGGGCATTCTTTACAAACAGGCACTTACATATTACAGATACTTCTTGACACCCGTCCGTGTCATATCCCCAGTAGAAAGCCAAAGCGTCCCTTTTGCACTCACAGATACACATATACACAATTCCTTGACACCCGTCCGTGTCACCTTCCCCAGCACAGTTGCCTAAACATTTTTGCAAACCATATACTTGTTCATATTACACCTTTCTCTTTTGACACTCGTCCTCAGCAAGTTAAACACTCCTGTACACCACTCATACTTATTACTCCTGTTTCACTCATACAGATACTCGTCCGTATCTTGTATATATCACTCAAATCCCCTCAGATTCGACACTCGTCCGTGTTCTTTGTTAACCAGTTGGTACTCGTCCGTACCATCATCTCAGAACATGCGTCAAGCGTTTGTTTCTACCTGATACTCGTCCGTATCACAGTCTTAGGGATGCTCGTCCGCATCTTTAATCTATACACCGTGTCAAACACTCATGTCTTCTTGAACTTAGACACTCGTCTGTGTCTATTATTCCCCAGAAGAGTCCCCTCAGAATCAACACTCGTCCGTGTTCCTTGTTAACCAGTTTATACTCGTCCGTATCATCATCTCTGAACACGCGTCAGTATTGGTTTCTACCCGATACTCGTCCGTATCGTAATCTTAGGGATGCTCGTCCGCATCTTTAATCTATACACAACATCAAAAAACTCATACCTTTTATTTCTTGAATGTAAACACTCGTCCCTGTTTACTATTCCCCAGTAGTTCGTCAGTAAAGCAACCTTTTTCTATCCGAAATTCGTCCTATGTCGTGATACTTTCGGCAGCCGTACCCTGCCAGGTGATCGTCCTTCACCTTTGGATGACCGTCCCTCATCCTTCCCCCAGCGGAGTCTCTATTCATTAGAACCCCTTTTCTATCCGACATTCATCCTATGTCGTGATATTTTTAGCAGCCGTCCCCTGCTAGGTGATCGTCCTTCACCTTTTGATGATCGTCCTTCATCATTTTATCCGATGGCCGTCCCCATCGTTGATACCCTGAGAGCAGCCGTCCCCTGCTAGGTGATCGTCCTTCACCTCTTGATGATCGTCCTTCATCATGCTCATCCGATGGCCGTCCCCATCGTTGATCTTGTTATCTGACATTTGTCCTATGTCATGATAAGCCTTGAGAGCAGCCGTCCCCTGCTAGGTGATCGTCCTTCACCTCTTGATGATCGTCCTTCATCATGCTCATCCGATGGCCGTCCCCATCGTCGACCTTTTATCCGGCATTCACCCTATGTCGAGATACTTTCGGCAGCCGTACCCTGTTAGGTGATCGTCCCTCACCTTTGATGACCGTCCCTCATCATTATTTCATTTATTCTTTAACCCGACGGCCGTCCCCGTCGTGGTCCCTTTTCCTTTTCCTGATGATCGTCCTTCATCAGTTTAGCCCGATGGTCGTCCCCATCGTTGTTTGCATTACTTTATGAACCTGATGACCGTACCTCATCATTTATTTTTACCTATAATCCCCAGAGAATCTTATAGCTTTACATGATGGCCGTCCCCATCATAATCTCTTATATCCCCAGCATGTCGGTCGTCCCCGCCATTGCTCTTTCCCCAGTAGTCGTCCTCTGCTCGACGGTCGTCCTCCGTCGCCCGCACTTTATAATATACTTTATTTTCTTTTACAATCTATATCCCTTTTCTTCTTCATTCTGTGAGTGCAAATTTTGGACTTTCTTTGGTATCCAACCACAAGTTATCTTGTTTGCCTGTTAAGCCGTTGCTTACATTCTGCACAGCTAACTCATGTTTGAATAGGGGCAGTTGTAAACACCCCAAATTTTCCCTCACTCATTCACACCATGGCTTGTGATCTTAGCATATGCATAAGTTCAATCATAGCATCTCATATTGCATATTTGCTTCACTGCATTGCTTCTAAGTCATCTGCATCTAGGGTTTGTGATCTGAGCAATCCAAGAGCCACTTGAGCCACTCCAAAGGTCATCAATCACTTCAAAGGGGTCCATGTATGTTCAAGCATCATATTGTATCTCCACAAAGTCAAGAATGTCAAAAAATCACAAGAACTGAGATTGGCATGGAAGCAGAGCCAAGTAACTACACAGATGACCTAGAATTAGGGTTTTGGTTTCAAAGGCCATAACTCCAATTTTTTTGGTCATTCTTGTTTCTATTGGTCTCTATATGGTATATGGATCATGCATATCAATTTTCATGAAAAAATTCCAAGGGGAAGGCATCTGATCAAGAGTTGACTTTTTGAGCAAGTCAGTGTAAAATCAGGGCATCTGAGGCCCCCAATGACCCAACCAAAGGGTGTTCTTCATCATTTTGATTGTGTATGATCTTTATTTGATCATATAAGATGTTAGAAGTTTACAAAATTGAAGAATTTCAAGCCATTTGCAAAGTTGACTTTTTGGGAAAGTTGACTTATAATGAAAATTGCCATTTTGGGAAACTTTTTCAACCCTTGCTTTTTGATTCAAAAATGCTTCAAATGGGAAAGCTTTGGTCATGAAAGTTGTAGAATGGATCATTCCCTTTTCAAAAAGTACAAGAACTTGTTTTAATTCATTTTGAATCAAAAGTTATGGCTTGTCAAAGTTGGCCAAAATCACATAATTTGAAGTTTTCTACCAAAGAGGCATTTTGCAAAATGGTATGATCAAGTGTTCTAAAGGCTTCAAAAGTGTACAAACTCTTCACAACATGATCACATGACCTCTAAAGATCAGAATGGGCCAAAGAATATTGCATTTTGATGCCTTGAATCTCAAGAATTTCCAAAGGGGCCAAACTTTGTGAAAATTACAAAACATCTCATAAGTCTTGATCCACTTGCTGATTCATCTCATAAACAATTCCATAGTTCTCCCTAAACTCAGCTGAGCCAAGACAAGCAAAAAGGCTAGCTACACCATTGCCCATACCTCAAGTACAAGTCAAGTTGACATTTTGGCAACTTGCCCATACCAATCACACTATGCCACAACCACTTTCTGAACCAATCCCATTTGTTTATACAAATCAAAAGGAAGCAAAAGCATAAGACACACAAGCCTGAAAGCTCCAAGAACACAGCCTTCTCATTTTCCACCTCATATGCAAAACCATTCGAAACTCATCACACAAGCTTCAAACACACAAACCAACTTCACCATTGATCTCAACATGACTCACTGATCACAAACCAATCATTGAAACAACCTGAAAATCACTGAAATCAAAACACGATCATCACCCCTCCCTGAACAGAACTTCTGCAATCTCCCAAATCAGCCATCAACAAAAGCTTTGAAGCATTCCATTGAGCTCAGGGGGACCAGAGGAGTCAGTTTGCATAAGAGAAAGGCTCAGAAAGCTCCAGTTCAAAGAACTTCAGTTCAGGTATCCATCAAGAATAAATTTTCCAGAACTTCATTTACTTGTTCTAAATTGATTCTACATGTTATCCTGATCATCATGATGTGTTTAAAAATGAAAATGGTGGAGTATTGAGTATGTATGAGTTGTCTGAAACTTTCTGCCCTAAATATGTTTTGCTTCGATTTGCATGATTAATGAATGAAAAATGGTTTTTGTTTGGGGGTTTTGATTCAGTGAGGAGTGGGGTTTGATTATGTGCAGAGAGATTTCATTTTTATGGAGTTTGGAGAGAGTTAGAAAATTGGCTCGTCGGAGAAGACGACCGGAACCACTGTTCCGGCCGTCTGAAGGTCATTAATATTAATTAGGGTTTTAGTCCAGGTTTGAATGTGGAGCGTTGATCTGGTTGACTAAGTCAATCTCCCGCGCGCGTGTGTGGCCCAGATTTGTCATTAAGCCCTAATTCCACTTAATTAAATTAATTAATCAGTTTTAATGAAGTTTGAATTTCAACCACTGGATAACACGCGCAGTCAACTCCCGCGCGTCCAGTTTGAATACCAGCCCTCAGATCTGATTACTTCCTCATTTATTCATTTTTATTTTCATTTTATTTCATTTGTTTTGTACATTTTATTAAAAATAGTAAAAAAGGTCTAAAAATTCTGAAAATTTTTATTCAAGCTTTTATTAATTTTCAGAACACAAAAATATTTTCATTTTTATTTTTTGCATCAAAAATTATTTTTAAATCATTTAAAAGTTTATTTTTAATTGATTAATGAGAATTAATTAATTAAAAATACTTTTAGGTATTTAAAAATCACAAAAAATTCACATAGCATTTAAAAACATTTAGAAACATTGTCCAACTCTCAAACCAAATTTATTTTTTGTTCTTGATGCCTTTTGACAATTTTCAATGGATTTAATTTCATTTCAAGGCATTATTTTGATCCAAACTTCAAAAATTCATTTCTGTCTAACCATTGAGAGTTGGACAATGATTCTTTTTGCATTACATCTTGTATAGCATGTAGTTTATAGGATTAAATTGGCATGAATTGATCTTGCATTTCCTATTTGTTTGGCATTTTTCTTGACAAGGTACATTAAAACCCTAGCAATCTTAGGAAATTCATAACTCTCACTAGGTTAAGAGTTAGATCCCCTCCTTTGGTTAGTGAGTTTGTATAGGTCTAGGGTATCTTTGATTGTATTTTCAAATTTTTATCATGATGTTTGCTTCTGGTTTTGGTTTTGGTTTTGGGTATTGATCATAAACCCTAATTCATGCTTTCCTTTGCATCCATTTTCCATTTGCTTGCATACCATGACTTGCTATGACATCTTGTGCATCCATTTGATTCATAATACATCTTAGGACATATTAGAATCATGTTTGATCATTGCATCTTTCATTTGCCATGTTTTTCATTCATATCATTTCATAAACTTTTCATGAACATCCATGGTTCAATACATGCTTCATTTGCATTCTCATGCTTGTATGATCATTCTCATCTCTTGTCATATGTTTGCATCATCTCTTAGCACCATTAACATCATACTCATGCTTCTGGTTTTGGTTTGCATCATCACATTACATCTCATTTTGCATTGCATTTCATTTCTTTCACTAACTTTTCAGGTGGTAAGTTACTTTGAGAAGTGGATTTGCCTTCACTTCTCACTTCCCCTTTTTTATCTCTCTCATATTTCATTTGCTGCAATTTGTATGTGTTTGAGTTTGAGCTTGCTCATTCTTGTTCATCTTACTTTCTTTCTTCAAGCAACTTGCCTTCTTAAGTGAAGCAAGTTGTTTTGCTTCTCTTTGCTCCTTTCATCTGCTTCCTGGTGGCTTCCCTGAAGATTCCCTTGCAAACCTCACAAACCCTAGGAACAACCAAGCATGATAATGATTAGGGTTTGATTAGTCCCCCATTTAGTTTTTACCTTTGTGTCTCTTTGAGTCTTCTCTCCTCATCTCATAATCAGGGACTAAACCCTAAAGGCTTTTAGACTTTGTGATTAAGCTTATGCCTGCATCCTTCTATTAGGGTGGAGTGTATAACTTTAATCCTAAGTGTTAAACCCTTAATGTGTTTAAATCCTTTAATCAATTCACCTAATAATCACTAAGACATCAAGCTTGTAACTTGGGCCTTGCATTAGGGTTCTAATTCTTCCTTAACTGGTTAAGAAGGACTAACCCTAGTGTTAATGGACAAGTCCCCCTCAAGTTGTCTTACAAATCATAAAAATCACTTCTTCATCTTATCATTAACTAAAATCCATCTAATAAAGGCTTTGTTTTGTCATGAGGTTAATCCCTAATCATGGATTAAGTTGAGGAGTTTTCTTCAGCTTAAACATTCTCATCTATTATCCTTCTATTAGGATGGTGTAATGAGTCTGTTTAATCCCTGGTTATGGCTTAATCTCATTACTCAACACTAGACAAAAACAACAAAAACATCTAAATAATCACAAGTAGGTTAATGATCTTAATCCTGCATCAGGGTGATTAAGTGTGAGAAGCTGACTTCACACTTAAGGTATTCTCATTACCCCTAATCAGAGGGAGGATGTGATAAGTTTACTAACCTATTGGTTTAGGCTTAAGCTCATTAACTTATGACACATCTCCAAAAGCAATAAAAGACTGAAAACTCAAAAAAAAAAAACAATAATCGTCTCCTCAGGGATTCTTTTCTCATCATACTCACTCACAACCGGGAACTTGCTTCTTCCGTCTAATGCAAGACAGTTAGCACCTGAGCCAGACAGGTCATACACTTGAGCATAAACAAGCAAGCAGTTCACAAGTCAATTTATCTTTCAGTCTCTTTGGGTCGAACTACGGTGTTCTGACTTCCTCATTGCACGAGAGGATACGTAGGCATAACGTAACAGTTATCGAACAAAAGTCTCTGTATATCCCCCCCCTCCAGTATCATTCTTTTAGCCTCATATTCTTGAGCATTTCATTCCTGTTCTTACACTGACACTTCACTTATACACTTCACTGACACCTGTACATCCTTTTCTAGCTCTTTGATACACAAATTACACTGACACTACCCCTTTAAAACACAAATCTTTTAAGCGTGGATCCCGTCGAGTACGGCGGACAATCTGGGTGATAATACCTTCCCAGGTTGTAACCATCCCCCTTTCTCAGTTTCTCTGGTTTGCGACCGTCTTATCCATATCTTTTTCTAGGTTTATGCAGCATTATCTTTCCTCCGGGATAAAAATGACTAGCTGGCGACTCTTTCCCTTTCCCTTGAGTTCACTCCTGTGTGTTCTCATTCCCTCTTTCGCCGACCGTTTGCGTCTGCACCCCTTCTGACCAGGCGTCATTTGGTGGGAGCGACATTGTTAAGTAAATTAAAATAGCCTAACATTGTTCTTGAATACTTGTGTTTGTCATCATCAAAAAAAGGGAGATTGTTAGAATAAGATTTGTTTATCACATATATTCTTTAGGTTTTGATGTGTGCTCTAAGTATGCATGTTGTACCCCAAAATTTGCCCTCACATCTTCAAAACAATATGGCTCAAGAGGTCTTCTAATGATCACAAGATTCTCAATTGCTCAAAGAATTCCAGGTTTCATCAGACTAAGCTTTCTAAAAAGTCCTAGAACACATACAGGGGATAAAAATTGAGAGAGTTATGCATTGTTGAAATTGGGAAATTTTGAGGAGGTGAATGAAGCATAAATGGCCAAAACTCAAGTTTCTTCCAAATGGGCCCATATTTTTCCAACCGAAACTCAATTATAAGATCATGCACGACCCATACATCATAATATCTGATTTTTATATTTATTTTATATTATATTGGATTTATTTCATTTAAATTCAATTTTAATTAAGATAATATTGAAAAATCAAATATTTGATCTTAGGTCTATTTTGGGATCAAATATTTGATGATTGAGAAGAATCAAATTCGTGCAAAACCAAAACGGCATGATTTTATCAAATTTTCGGACCAAATTAGAAATCACTTTTCTTCATCTTCAAGCAACCTCAAATCCATCCACAAAGGCCCAACTTTTTGACCTAATTCCATCACTTATAAGTACATAACACAACCAAATGCCAAAGACACGAAAATTCTTACACCAAAAAACCCTAAAAAAATTTCAAAAAATACTTCATAGCAATTTTCAGCCTCTTTCTTCATCCAATCATCATCAATAAACTTCCAGGAGACCAACCTATGAACACATGTCGCCTCTTACTTTTTCTTGATCTCAAATCTTTTGTTTCATAACATTTTAATACATTTTCTTTTCATAATATTGTTTATAATCATGTATTGATGCTTTTTGATCGTTTGTTTTTTAGTTATGATGCAGGTTTCGAACAACACCATTGTTAGGGCACCATGGAGAACTAAAATGTTGGTTAATATTCTATAATCCGTTTCCGCCGATACTTTGAAGGCTGTAGTAGTGATAAGGATTCCAGTATGACAGGTAAGTCAGGAAAGTGCTACTGTTTCGATTTACTCCGATTTTTTTTCCAGAAGTTCAGAAAAAAATTGAAGAACAATACTCTCTTAGAATACAATTCTAAAAGATTTTGACCCTTAAAATCGCAAATTCCTCTTTTTTCTATTTTATTTGATTTATTTTCTATTTCCATATTTTCAAAAAAAATTGAAAACAATTGTGCGCTCTTTATTTGATTTTATTAGATTTTTAGCGTCGTTTTAATATTTTTTAGATTCTATTTTAATCGCTTTTCTTATTTTCTATTATTTTAAAATTTGCAGTGATTTTATCTGACTCTGTTTTTTATTCTTCTAATAGTATGATAAAGAAAAATATCCTCCACTATATCAAAGACTCAATATTCTTCCGATCTTTTCGTTTCGATTATTTTTCAATTTCTAAATATAATGTAACTACTAAAGCCTTGTAATAGTTTAGGTTTATTTTCTGCACTTTACGTTTTCTGTCAGGTTTTATTTATGTATCTCCCCCAAAGCCATGTAATAGTTTAGGGTTTTTATTATTTGCTTTTAATTTCCGCAAAATAATTAAACTGCGTGGTTAGTAAACCTAGGGTGTGAAAAGAATGTATGCTGAATTAATTGGACTTAGCCCATTAAATATTACTTATTCACTAATAGTAAGGACATTCATACCCTTAAAAGAAATAAATAACAAGAAAGACCTTACAAACTTAGGGTAAGTAGTTCTTAAGTGCTTGTTCACTCCTTTTTCAAAATACTTTCCACACCGCACACTTTCAAATATTTTTAAATTAAACACTTTGTATATATCCATACGAGGATCATTACAAAGTTAAAGACTTCTGAAATATTTTTCTAATCAAACACTACACTATTTTTCAAACAAAAATAAAGTGAGCTAAGTAGTTAAGAGCCCATGGATAACAATGGATACAAAGGGTGCTAACACTATCCCTTTCTATAATTTACCCCTCGAACTCAAATATCTTTCAAAGGTCTTTCCTGTTCTTTTATGCCTTTCTTTATTGGATAAAATAAAATTCGGTGGCAACTCTTGCTATCCGTAACATAGTTTCTGGAAACAAAAACGCCCAAGTCAGTTCTCCCACCGTGTTACAGAACTGGCGACTCTGCTGGGGAGTACTAAGTAAAAGAGGGGTTACCTTAGGATTAGATCACTACACTTGTTTAATTTGTCTGCTTTATCTTTATTTGTTGGGCTACTGTGTGAAAGATCCTAACCCGGATCTAGTGTACCTTAGGTAAGTAGCAATAGACTAAGGAAATGGTATGACATATACCGATATAGCTGATTTGGTGGTGTAAACACCCCAAATTTTCCCTCACCCATTCACACCATGGCTTGTGATCTCTTCATATGCATAAATTCAATCATAGCATCTCATACCACATTTTTGATCCACTGCATTGGTTCTAAGTCATCTGCATTTAGGGTTTGTGATCTGAGCAATCCAAGAGCCATTTGAGCCACTCCAAAGGGCTTCAATCATTTCAAAGGGGTCCATGTATGTTCAAGCATCATATGATATCCTCACAAAGTCAAGAAAGTCAAAGAATCACAAGAACTGAGAATGGCATGGAAGCAGAGCCAGGTTTAACTACACAGATGACCTAGAATTAGGGTTTTGGTTTCAAAGGCCATAACTCCAAATTTTTTGGTCATTCTTGTTTCTAGTGGTCTCTATATGTCATAGGATAATTCATATCAATTTTCATGAAGAAATTCCATGGGGAAGGCATCTAATCAAGAGTTGACTTCTTGAGCAAGTCAGTGCAAAATTAGGGCATCTGAGGCCCCCAATGACCCAACCAAAGGGTGTTCTTCATCATTCTGAATGTGTATGATCTTTATTTGATCATAGAAGATGTTAGAAGTTCACAAAATTGAAGAATTTCAAGCCATTTGCAAAGTTGCCTTTTTGGGAAAATGACTTGTAATGGAAACTTGCCATTTTGGGAAACTTTTTCAACCCTTTCTTTTTTATTCAAAAATGCTTCAAATGAGAAAACTTTGGTCATGAAAGTTGTAGAATGGATCATTCCCTTTTCAAAAAGTACAAGAACTCATTCTAATTCATTTTGGATCAAAAGTTATGGTTTGTCAAAGTTGGGAAAAATCATATAATTTCAAGTTATGTACCAAAGAGGCAAAGTTGCAAAATCCCTTGCCAAGGCAAAATGAGACCTCAAAGTGACTTCTAATCCTTGCACAAACATAAACCAATGCCTAAAAGTCAGAATGCATCAAAGGTTTGCCCATTTTCATGACTTATGGATCAAGAAACTTCAAAAGGGCCAAAGTTGAACATAGTTGCAAAACATCATACAAACCCTAATCCACTTGCTGCCTTGCCTCTAATCCATTTCCATGGCTCTCCCTAAACTCAGCTGAGCCCAACCATGCCCCTATCACAGCCTTACACTTGCCCATACCTCAAGTACACCTAACATTGACTTTTTGCATAAAGACCCATACCAATCAAGCTAGGCCAGACCAACTCCTCTGACCTATCCAAAAGTGATAAGTGGACCAAATGCAACACAACACACCACACACACAAGCCTGAAACACTCTCCAAGCAATAGCTCCAAGCTTTGCCCTCTTATGCATTTTCATTTGAAACACATTCCACAAGCATCAAACATAAAAACAAACTCCACAGAACATCTCAGCATGTCTCACTGATCATCCCTGACCCTTCACCTTGCCCTGAAACTCCCTGAAATCAAAACACGATTTCCTCCCCTCTCTGAACAGAACTCCATCAATCTCACAAATCAGCCCAAATAAACTCCAAACAAGCTTTGCAAACATCTGAGGGAGGTCATTAGAGTTGATTGGAAGCAAGGAAGCAGGCTGAAAGCTCCAAGCTGAAAGCTTCACTTCAGGTAGCTTCAAAAAATTATTTTTTCCAGAAACCTTGTTTTAAGTTACTAAAATGATCTACATGTTCCCCTGATTGTTTTGCACTTTGTATTTTTGAAAATGATTGAGTATTGAGTATGTACTGCATCTCTGAAAGTTTGGCCGTTTTCATGTTTTTGATTCGAATCATGGTTTTGAGTAAAAAGAAATGGATTTTGAGAGTAGATTCATGTTTAGGGAGGTTGAGAGGTTTGATCTGGAGCTTTACAGCTCTTAAAATGACCAGGAGAGTGAGTTTGAGATTTCTCAGGGAGGGTGTCACCGGAGAAGACGACCGGAGCTCTTCTCCGGTGACCTGAAAGTGATTAAGTGTCTTAATTAGGTTTAGGGTTCAGTTTGAATGTAGGCCGTAGATTCAGTTGACTGGCATTGACCCGCGCGCAAACAAATGGTCCAGATCTTTCACTTAAGCCCTAATCCACGTCATTAATCTAATTAATTAAGTTTATAAATTAATCTGGTCAGTTTGAATGTGAGCCGTTGGATGACGCGCCAGTCAATTCCCTCCTTTTACATTTGAATGTCAGCCTTCAGATTTGCATACTTTCCATTATTTTCATTTTTAATTCATTTTCTTTTCATTTTATTTATACGAATTATTAAAAATAGCAAAAATCCTTTAAAAATTATGAAAATTTTTGTCAAAGTTTTCATTAATTTTTAAGACCCAAAAATATTTTTATTTTTATTTTTTGCACTGAAAATTATTTTTAAATCATATAAATGTTTATTTTTAATTAGTTAATGGAAATTAATTAATTAAAAATACATTTAGGTATTTAAAAAATCACCAAAAATTCACATAGCATTTAAAAATATTTAGAAACATTGTCCAACTCTCAAACCAAATTTCTTTTTTGTTCTTGATGCTATTTGATCATTTTCATTGAATTTAATTTCATTTCAAGGCAATATTTTGTTTCAATCTTCAAAAATTCCTTTCTGCCTAACCATTGAGAGTTGGATGATGATTCTTTTGGAATTGCATCTTGCATAGCATGTAGTTTATAGGATAAATTTGATTTGAATTGATCTTGCATTTTCAATTTGTTTAGCATTTTTCTTGGTGAGGTACCTTAAAACCCTAGCAATCTTAGGAAATTCATAACTTTCAATAGCTTGAGAGTTGGATCCTCTCCTTTGGGCAGTGAGTTTGTATAGGTTTAGGGTATCCTTGATTGCATTTTCAAATTTTTATCATGTTGTTTGCTTCTGGTTTTCGATTTTTGCTTTGCATGATGCATGAAACCCTAATTTGTGCCTTCTTTTGCATCCATTTCTCATTTGCTTGCATCCATTGACTTGCCATGACATATTGTGCATTCTTTTGATTCATAATACATCTTAGGACATATTATAACCATGTTTTAACATTGCATCTTTCATTTGCCATGTTGTATGTCCATTACATTTCATAATTTTTCATGTATGTTCATGGTTCAATGCATGCCTCATTTGCATTCTTATGCTTGTATGATCATTCCCATGCCTTGCCTCATGTTTGTATCATCTCTTAGCATCATTAACATCATGTTCTTGCTCCTGTTTTTGGTTTGCATCATCACATTTCATCTCATTTGCATTGCATTTCATTTCTTTGCTAACTTTTCAGGTGGTAAGTTGTTTTGAGAAGTGAATTTTCCTTCACTTCTCACAATCTCTTCTCATCTCTTTTATGTACCATTGATGAATTTTATCTTGTGTATTAGAGTGAGTTTGCTGATTCATGCTCTCTCCCACTTTCTTCCTTCAAGCAACTTGTCTTCTTAAGTGAAGCAAGTTGTCTTGCTTCTCTCTGCTTCTTTCTCCTTTCATCTGTTTCTTTCCTTGGTGGCTTCTCTCCTGAAGATCTTTTGCAAGCCTCATTAACCCTAGGAAAATCCAAGCATGATCACAATTAGGGTTTGATTAGTCCCCCATTAGTTTCACCTTTGTGTCATCTTTGAGTCTTTTCTTCTCATCTCATAATCAGGGACTAAACGCTAAAGGTTTTAAGGCTTTGTGATTAAGCTTATGCCTTCATCCTTCTATTAGGATGGAGTGTATAACTTTAATCCTAAGTGTTAAACCCTTAATGTGTTTAAATCCTTTAATCAATCCACTTAATAATCACTAAGACATCCAACTTGTAACTTGGGCCTTGCATTAGGGTTCTATTTCTTCCTTGATTGGTTAAGAAGGACTAACCCTAGTGTTAATGGACAAGTCCCCTTCAAGTTGTCTTACAAACCATAAAAATCACTTCTTCATCTTATTATTAACTAAAATCCATTTAATAAAGGCTTTGTTTTGTCATGAGGTTAATCCCTAATCATGGATTAAGTTGAGGTATCTTCCTCAGCTTAAATGTTCTCATCTATTATCCTTCTATTAGGATGGTGTAATGAGTCCATTAAATCCCTGATTATGGATTAAACTCATTACTTAACACTAAACGAAACTCCAAAAACATCTAAATAAATGCAAGTAGGTTAATGATCTTAATCCTACATCATGGTAATTAAGTGTGAGATGCTGACTTCACACTTAAGGTATTCTCATTACCCCTAATCAGAGGAAGGATGTGATGAGTTTACTAATCCTTTGGTTTAGGCTTAAGCTCATTTTCTTATGACAAATTTCCAAAAGCAATAAAAGATTGAAAACACCAAAAACAAACAATAATCGTCTCCTCCGGGATTCTTTTCTCATCATCTTCACTCATAAACGAGAACTTGCTTCTTCCGTCTAATGCAAGACAGTTTGCACCTGAGCCAGACAGGTCATACACTTGAGCATAGGCAAGTAAGCAGTTCACAAGTCAATTCATCTTCCAGTCTCTTTGGGTCGAACTACGGTGTTCTGACTTCCTCATTGCACGAGAGGATACGTATGCATAACTTAACAGTTATCGAACAAAAGTCTCGGTATATTCCCCCTCTTTCCAGCCTTATTCTTTAAGCCTCAGGGTCTTGAGCATTTCATTCTTATTCTTACACTGACACTTCACTTATACACTTCACACTTCTTTTACACTGACACTTGCATTCTTTCCAGCTTTGATACACAAATAACACTGACACTACCCCTTTAAAACACAAATCTTTTAAGCGTGGATCCCGTCGAGTACGACGGACAATCTGGGTGCTAATACCTTCCCAGGTTGTAACCAACCCCCTTTCTCAGTCTCTCTGGTTCGCAACCGTCTTATCCATATCTTTCTAGGTCTATGCAGCATTACCTTTCCTCCGGGATAAAAATGCCTAGCTGGCGACTCTTTTCTTTTCTTTCTGAGTTCACCCTTGTGTGTCATCTCTCCTTTTCGCCGACCGTTCGCGTCTGTACTCCTTCTGACCTTAGGTGTCATTTTGGTGGGAGCGACAGCTTGGCGACTCTGCTGGGGATCCTTATACTGTAACCAGGGCTTCTGGTTCTTTTTTTGGGTTCCTCCTAGCGCTTGTTTGATTTGTGTTTACTGGGCTGTTATGTGCTAATTGTGTTTATATATTTGCTTTATTTACTGCTTTATGTACAGTTATTTATTGCTTTCTTTACAGCTTTATACATCATACTGTCATATTGTCATCTGGCTGGATCTGGTTTTTGTTTTGATGGGTGGGGTTCTACTGAGAGTTTAAGGTCCTATACCTGGGATCTGAGTGACACCTAGGCTAGAGTGGTTCATGTTCTTTCCCATTCCATTTCGGTCTGGTGCGGGAATATGAAACACGGTTCAGATGTGGGTTTCTTCTTGAGAACTCTGTGCTACAGATTTCCTGTAGTGCTAGGGCTATCTGGGAAGCCTGCTAAGTCTGGATGACCTTTATTATGACCTTCAGAAACTGAGGTGAATTAGAGGAGGATCTTTTATGGTTATTGTAAACACTGTACCTCCAGGTTAGAAGTGTTTACACTTCTCATAACTGATCCAAGTATGAAGATCCTTGTTTTAGAACACCACCTGTGAGGGGGTTGGGCTGTTTATAGGTTTGCAGGTACCTTTGGCCACATCATACCTTGATACTTGTTTTGTTTAAGAATGCTTCACTTTGGACAGTTCTTGTGATTTAACCCTGGACATGTGACTCTTTATTTGAGTCCCCCACCTTGGTTACTGGATTTATGAACCTCCATCTGGACTTCTTGAATATACATGGGCCTTTTATACCAGGGAAATTAATCAGATCCAGCTTGATCACAAACCCTTGCATATCATTTGCATACTCATCATTTGCATCATTTAACATTTGCTTATTTATTTTTCAGGGTATCCACATTGTATCTGGCTTGGTTTTGACCCCTTCATTTGCATAGACCCCTGTTCATCAGTTATCTGCTTCAGCTATCTTCATCAGTTGCCTGCTTCATCTACTTTTATCACCAGCCTCAGCCTATCAGCGGCTCATCTCCAGTATCAGTCTTCATCATCAGCATCTGTTTTCAGCTCTTCATCAGCAGTCATGGCACCCAAGAAGAGCAACATTTCATATCATTTCTTTGAGCCTGTGTTGACTGGCATCAGGCAGTTCCAGGCACTTATCACTCCAGACCACATCCCATTATTCAGAGAGCATTATGGAGGCATCCTTGATATGGTTATGGACCTAGACCCTTCTCAGAGGAGTTTGATCCACACCTGCCTACAGTTCTATGACCCTCCTTTGAGATGCTTCACTTTCCAGAACTTTCAGTTGGGGCCTCTGCTGGAGGAATTCTCATCATTGATTGGAGTACCTGTCAGGGGTGGTGTCCCCTTCAACCCTGAGATGACTTCTCCCAGCAATGGAGAAGTGGCAAAGGCACTATATTTAGAACCTATTTTGATTGAGCAGAACATGACTACAAAGGCTGGGATCCCTGGTCTACACTTAGATTTTCTGACTTCTCAGGCCATCCTGAAGGCCTCTTTGAGAGAATGGAGGGCAGTTTGTGCATTGTTAGCCCTCAGTATATATGGGGTTATACTATTTGCAGATGAGCCCAAGTTTATCAGCAAGAATGCCATTCATCTTTTCCTTTTGAGGAACCCAGTACCCACATTGCTGGGGGATTTCTATTATTCTGTTCACCAAAGAAATGAGAAACAAAGAGGAAAGTTGGTGAGATGCTGTGCTCCTCTATTTCACACTTGGCTGCTTAAACACTTACCCAAGACTGATGCTTTCCTGAATCCTCACCAACAGAAGAATTGGGCTAAAAGACTTATTGCTTTGACTTCAGATGACATCAGATGGTGCACCCAGAGCACCAAAGGCAGGGACATAATTACTAGCTTTGGGCAGTACCCCAATGTACCTCTAGTAGGAGTGAAGGGTTGCATCAACTACAATCCTTTGTTGTTTAAGAGGCAACTGGGCTATGCTTTGGTTCACCCTCCTAGAATACAAGACTTGGCTGAGACTCTGTATTGTGAGATAAAACCTAACCTAGCTGTTGTCAGACAAGCATCCTGGGCTTGGGACAACATCCAGACCAAAGGGATGGCCATTCTTGGGAGATGCAATAATGTGGCTTCAGCTCATTATTATGAATGGTCTCATGCTAGGGCTCAAATTTCTGGGATGCCCTTCACCATGGAGGATGCACCTGGACCATCCACAATACCACCTCCAGCCACTATCAGCCTGGAAGAATTTGAGAAGCTGAAGGAGAGGAATGAGAATCTGTCTCAAGCTCTGAAGAAAACCCTCTGGGAGAGGAGTGATGGTCGTCTAGACATTGAGAGATTGGAGAAGCTTAAGGTGGAACATCTGACCAAGATTGGGAAAGCAGAAGACTACATCAAGAAATCAAGAGTTGGAGAGCAAATAATGAATAATGCCTGTAAAGAGGCTCAGTTTCAGAAGGCTAGGACTGATCTCTATCTGGAGGAAAGTCAAGATAGGTGGGTCAGGATCACTGAAGCTCGCACTCAAGAAGATAAGAGAACTCAAGCCAGGATTGAGCAGTTGGAGGCCAATGAAAGGAAGCAACAGGAAGCTTTGCTGGCAGCCCAGAAAGAGATTTCAGAATTGAAGCTTAAGGTTGGTGTGAAGAGGTCAAAAGACCAAGACAAGCACAAGAAGCTGACCACTGCTATTGCCACCAGAAACCTTCTTATCAGAAACATCACAGAGCATCCGGCTGGTCCTATAACTGAAGCACTTTTGAAGGAGGTTAAGGAGGATGAGTTTGGATTAGATGTTTGACTTCTTTGCTTGTTGTTATTTCCATTTCATGTACTTTTCTTTCATGTTGTATTTTGACCCTTCAGGGGCATTTGTTGTAAAAACAAACTATGTATGATCCACCTTTTGTAATGTATTTGTCAGTTTGTTTCATTGAGTTTTCTTTCTCTCAAGCAACATCAAAGCATCTTCCTCAGGGTCTGGAAAGGTCAAAACCAAGAGCCAAGCCGGATACCTTGGAAAATAAATAAGCATACTGCATTGCATGCTAACTTTTGTTTTGTTTTGTAGGTTTTTGTTTTGTTTGTTACTAACTCTGTTGTGCTTCAGGAATTATTGCTCGTCGTCGGGTGTTCCCTCTCAACCGTCCGCACAGGTATCCTACTCGCAACAATCTTCCTGGTATCCAAATGGATCAAGTACAGCAAGATCTGACAGAGGTCAGAACTCAGATGGCTAATGAAAGGCTGGAGATGAGAAACCAAATGACCCAATTCATGGAAGTAATGAATGGCTTGGCCCAAAGTCAAGAAAGGTTGAGGGCATTGGTAGAAAGACAAACCCCGGAAGAACTCCATCTGGGAACTGGAGGAACAAGTAACAATGAAAGGGGTCAGCCTCATGTTAATCCACCAGTATATGGGCCTCATCTACATCCGGAAGTCAACATCCCGGGTAATGTGCAAGGAAATACTACTGCAGGCAGGATCTTACAGGAAGACCCCCAAGAAGAGCAGTTTACTGTAATGGGAGCTGGGGATGAAGTTTATGATAGGAGGTTTGATGAAATTGCTGAGAAGTTGAGATCTCTGGAGTCTCAAAATTCCCTAGGTTTTGATGTCATGGATATGGGGTTAGTGGATGGGGTAAGGATTCCCCACAAGTTTAAACCCCCGTGCTTTGAGAAGTACAATGGGACCTCCTGTCCACGGACTCACTTACAGTCCTTCCTGGGAAGACTTGAAGCATACACCATGGATGAGAAGCTGTGGATGTTTTATTTTGAAGATAGCTTGACTGGGGCTTCAAGAGAGTGGTACTCTCACTTGACCAGAGCTACTATCAGATGCTGGAAGGACCTAGCTGAAGCCTTCATCAGACAATACCAATACAATCTGGACATGGCTCCTAACAGGACTCTCCTGATGGGAATGTCTCAGTCCTCCAGAGAAAGCTTAAGGGAATATGCCCAGAGGTGGAGACAGCTTGCTGCTGCTGTCCAGCCACCTATGTCGGAAAGAGAAATGGCTGACATGTTCATGAATACTCTGCAAGGAACATATATTAATAGGCTGGCTGCCTTTTCCTCCACTAGCTTCGCAGACATAGTTATAGCCGGTGAAAGAATTGAAAGCCTTCTGAAGATGGGTAAGATTTCTGATAATGGTGCAAGTTCGTCAAGTAATCCCAGGAAGCCTTTTGTGGGACCTAGAAGAACCGGTGAGGCAAATGCTATTCATGCCAACAGGGGCAGACCTCAGTATGTTCATAGATCAGTGGAAGCTGTCACTATCCCAGCTCCGATTCCTCAGCAACCAACATATCAACAACCACAACAACCATAATATCAACAACAAATTCAGTATCCGCCACAAAGAACCTACAACAACAACAACAACAATCAACAACAAATACCTTTTCAGCAAAGGCCATCACAGGCAAATAGGGTGATTGACCCTGTCCCCATGCCTTATGCTGCCTTATTGCCACAACTCCTGAAGCTCAACCTGGTTGAGTTAAGGACATTGGCACCACCAGACCCCTCCAATATGCCGAGAAATTATGATGCCAACGCCAGGTGTGCTTTCCACTCCAATGCACCTGGCCACAATACAGAAAAATGCAGGGCTTTACAAATGAAAGTGCAAGATCTGGTGGATTCTAAAGCCCTCAACTTTGCACCCCCTCCAAGTGTCACCAAGAATCCCATGCCCAATCATGGAGGACCAAGAATTAATGCCATTGAGGAAGACAAGCCATCTTTCTTAATCACCAGTGTTGGACAGATTCGAGCACCTCTGGTCGAAATTAAAGCTCAGCTTTTAGAGTGCCAGATGTTCCCCGGGTGTGAGCTCGGTTGTGGGTATTGCAACATTTCGGTCAACGGGTGTGATAACTTAAGAAGCGACATAGATGGTCTTATCAAAAGTGGTATACTTCAGATCTCAACAACGGTGCCTACAAATCCAGCAAATCCTTTGACAACAATTCCTGAGTCTTCTACAACAACAGCCACAATCATTCCGACCAATTCATCAATATCATCAAAAATGGCTCCATCCATCACTTCAGCAAATCAAATGTCAACAACCATTTCTTCTACAACATCAGCATCCATTTATTTGGCAGAATCTTCTACAACAGCAACAGAAATTAATGCAGATATCTCAGCAGTCACCATCTACTATGATCCATCAAATGTTCCTCCAAACAACAACTTTCAACAGCAAACAGTGGCACCTCCTGCCAGATCGCCAGTCACCATTTACTACGATCTGCACACTATTTCAGTACCCTCCTCTGCTGCAGTCAGTCCAGTTACTATCACGGTACCTGGACCAGTTCCATATGAAAGAAGTAATGCCATACCTTGGCATTATGGCTCTGACCTCTACTGCAACGGGGAGAAAATCACCTTGGACTCTTCAACCTCTTCTCCACAGATTGATAATGTTGTGGGAGGCGGAGGCTTCATGAGAAGCGGACACCTTTTTGCTTCACAATTGCAAAGACCTAATGCCGAAGCAGAAGCTGCTGCAAAAGTAAAGGGGAAGAGTGTGATACCTGAAGAACCAGTCATCAAAGAAACTCAGAAGACATCTTTTGAACAGGATGTAGACGAGTTTATGAGAATTATAAAAAGAAGTGATTACAAGGTGGTGGATCAGCTTCACCAAACTCCCTCAAAGATCTCCATATTATCCCTGTTAATGTGTTCTGAAGCTCACAGGAATGCATTAATGAAGGTCTTGCACGCAGCATACGTGCCTGAGGAGATCACTGTTAATCAGCTAGAAACTGTGGTAGCGAATGTCAATACCAGTCATGGACTGGGCTTTACCAATGCTGACTTAACAACTGAGGGACGTAACCACAACAAGGCTTTACACATCACTCTAGAATGCAAGGGTGCTGTTCTATCTCATGTACTGGTAGACACTAGGTCTTCACTCAATGTTCTACCAAAGAAAGCCTTAGTGAAGCTGGAGTACGATGGCTTGGCATTGCGTCCAAGTAATTTGGTGGTGAGAGCATTTGATGGCTCTAAAAGATCAGTGCTTGGGGAAATTGATCTGCCTGTGATGATTGGCCCGCAAACCTTCAAAATTACCTTCTATGTGATGGACTTTCAGCCGGCCTACAGCTGTTTGTTAGGTAGACCTTAGATCCATGCCGCTGGCGCTGTTACGTCTACCCTTCACCAGAAGCTGAAATTCGAGTGGGAAGGCCAGATCATCACCATCTGTGGTGAAGAAGACATCTTTGTTAGCCATCTGGCTACGTACAAGTACATTGAGATGGATGGGGAGATCCATGAAACTATGAGCCAGGGGTTTGAGGCCCTAAACATAAATGAAGCATCTGCTGTACTGGGAACCTCCATGACATCTTATCAGCAAGCCAGGAAGGTTGTTGAAGAGGGGACTGCCCAAGGCTGGGGCAAGCTGCTGCCCGTGGAGAAGAAGGAGGACAGATTTGGGTTGGGTTATAGACCAACTCAACAAGATCAATCAGAGGCTGCCAAGAAGCCCAGTTTTGTCAGCGGGGGAATGCTCACCCCGGATGCAGTGAACAACTTGGAAGACGAGGATGAAAGCGACCGCAATCTGGAGATCTGGATACGTCCAAGGATCCCGGGGAGCCAAGTCCTTAACTGGTCTTCCCAGGAAATTATAAGGGTTACTCCTGCAGAGTAATTATTATTTCCTGTATTTTTAAGCATGCATCAAGTCTTGCATCTTGCCCAAGATGACAAGACTCATTTTGTAATCGGGCCATCTTGTAATTTTGTGCAAACAGATCAATCAATGAATATCGGACATCTTTTGCAAATGAGTCTTTTCTTTTTTCGCTCATTGTTTTTCATTTTTCTTTTTGTACAAAAATAAAATGGCAATGTTTTCCAAAATGATAACTTCATTTCACCTTTTTCTAAACAAGATTAAAATTGATCACTAAAATGAACAATCTAAACCCTTGCAGAGAATGCCCTCCAGACTGCACCGACAACAACACCGCTGTGACTTCGTATGACTTTGACAATCCGATTAATCAAGCTGACGAAGGGGTTGAAGAAGATTATGAGCTTCCTGAAGAGCTAGCCAGGTTGTTAAGACAAGAGGAGAAAGTAATCACTCCTCACCAGGAGGAGATTGAAACGGTTAATCTTGGTACAGAAGAAGACGTGAAAGAGGTTAAGATCTGGGCCTGCTTACAAGATTCAGTGAAAGAACAACTGATTGATATGCTTCGGGAGTATGTGGATGTCTTTGCTTGGTCTTATCAGGATATGCCAGGGTTGGACACCGATATTGTCATGCACAAGCTGCCTTTAAAAGAAGACTTCCCGCCAGTAAAACAGAAGCTACGCCGTACTCGCCCAGATATGGCAATGAAGATAAAAGAAGAGGTACAAAAGCAGTGGGACGCCGGTTTCCTTGCTGTGACTAGCTATCCGCTGTGGGTTGCTAATATTGTACCTGTGCCTAAGAAAGACGGCAAGGTGA
Organism: Lathyrus aphaca; assembly: GCA_963966055.1. Lineage (NCBI taxonomy): Eukaryota > Viridiplantae > Streptophyta > Magnoliopsida > Fabales > Fabaceae > Lathyrus > Lathyrus aphaca. The sequence goes on from OZ014520.1 coordinate 89,099,984, forward strand.
GGATGTGTGTGGATTACCGGGATCTAAACAGAGCCAACCCGAAAGATGATTTCCCTTTACCTCACATCGATGTATTGGTGGATAATACAGCCCAGTTCTCAGTATTCTCCTTCATGGACGGATTTTCATGATACAATCAGATCAAAATGTCACCTGAAGACATGGAGAAGACAACTTTCATCACACCCTGGGGCACGTTCTGTTACAAGGTGATGCCATTCGGACTGAAGAATGCTGGTGCTACGTATCAACGAGCTATGGTAACATTATTCCATGACATGATCCATAAAGAAATTGAATGTTATGTGGATGATATGATTGCCAAGTCCCTCACAGAAGAAGACCACCTTGTAAATCTGTTGAAGTTATTCAAGCGTCTGAGGAAGTACCAACTGAAGTTAAACCCCAACAAGTGCACATTCGGGGTGCGATCTGGTAAGCTGCTGGGATTTATTGTGAGTGAGAAAGGGATTGAGGTTGACCCTGATAAAGTCAAAGCAATTTAAGAAATGCCTGCACTGAAGACTGAGAAAGAAGTTTGAGGTTTCCTAGGTAGATTGAACTACATTTCATGGTTCATATCTCACCTTACAACAACTTGCGAGCCTTTGTTCAAGCTGTTAAGAAAGGAACAAACAGTCAGGTGGAACAAAGACTGTCAGAGGGCATTTGACAAAATCAAGGAATACTTGCAAGAGCCTCCAATCCTTATGCCTCCAGTTGAAGGAAGACCTCTAATCATGTACTTAACAGTATTAGAAGAGTCAATGGGGTGTGTGTTGGGCCAGCATGACGAGTCTGGTCGAAAAGAGTATGCAATATACTACCTAAGCAAAAAGTTTACCGACTGTGAACAACGTTATTCATTGCTCGAGAAAACTTGATGTGCTTTAGCGTGGGCTGCTCGTCGACTAAGGCAGTACATGTTGACCCACACTACTTTGTTGATATCAAAGATGGATCCAGTTAAGTACATTTTTGAGAAGCCAGCACTCACTGGACGGGTTGCAAGATGGCAAATGATCCTCACAGAATATGACATTCAATACACATCTCAAAAAGCCATCAAAGGCAGTGTACTGTCTGATTATCTTGCTGAGCAACCTATTGATGATTACCAGCCTATGAGATTTGACTTCCCTGATGAAGACATCATGTTCATAAGAGCAAAAGATCATGAAGAGCCTGTTCACACTGAAGGGCCTGACCCGGAGGAAGAATGGACTATGATGTTTGATGGAGCTGTCAATATGAATGGTCGTGGTGTTGGTGCAGTACTCATTACACCCAAGGGAGTTCACATGCCTTTCTCGGCAAAGCTCACCTTTAACTGAACTAACAACGAAGCTGAATACGAAGCTTGCATTATGGGCCTTGAGGAAGCCATTGACCTCAGGATCAAGACTTTGACTGTATTTGGAGATTCAGCTCTGGTAGTTAATCAAACCAACGGCAAATGGTACACACACCAAGATCATCTGATACCTTACAGGGATTATACAAGGAGGTTATTGACTTTCTTCACAACAGTCAAACTTGAGTATATCCCTCGAGATGAGAATCAGTTTGCGGATGCTCTTGCTACCATTTCATCCATGATCAAAGTTCAAGCTGCCAACTTTGCACCTCGGATTTCAGTATCCAGACTTGACAGACCATCATATGTATTTGCAGCAGATGTTGCCAAAGATGATAAGCCTTGGTTCCATGACATTAAGTGCTTCTTGGAAGATCAAACATACCCACCTGGGGCATCTTCCAATGACAAGAAGACATTAAGAAGGCTAGCTGGTAGTTTCTTCCTGAATGCTGATGGTTCCCTGTACAAGAGAAACTTTGATATGGTACTCCTCAGATGCGTTGATAGGACAGAAGCAGACTTGTTGATGCACGAGGTGCACGAAGGATCCTTTGGTACCCATGCAGGAGGGCATGCTATGGCTAAAAAGCTGTTAAGATCAGGCTATTACTGGATCACAATGGATGCAGACTGTTGTGCTTATGCCAGAAAATGTCTTAAATGCCAGATTTATGCGGACAAAGTGCACGTGCCTCCCAATCCTCTGAATGTAATGTCTTCACCCTGGCCCTTTGCCATGTGGGGCATTGATATGATTGGCAAGATTGAACCGACTGCTTCAAATGGCCACAGATTCATCCTGGTAGCCATTGACTATTTTACCAAGTGGGTTGAAGCGGCTTCTTATGCCAATGTTACAAGGCAAGTGGTAGCCCGATTTCTGAAGAGAGATATCATCTGTCGGTACGGAGTTCCCGAGCGAATCATTACTGACAATGGTTCTAACTTAAACAACAAAATGATGGCAGAGCTATGCCGGGACTTCAAAATCCAACACCACAATTCTTCTCCTTACAGGCCAAAGATGAATGGCGCTGTTGAGGCAGCTAACAAGAATATCAAGAAGATTGTGCAAAAGATGGTAGTTACCTACAAAGACTGGCATGAAATGCTACCATTTGCCGTGCATGGGTACCGTACGTCAATCAGGACATCCACTGGGGCAACACCGTATCAGCTTGTTTACGGTATGGAGGCAGTCCTACCTGTTGAAGTTGAATTACCCTCATTGCGGGTATTAATGGATGTTAAACTGAACGAGGCAGAATGGGTCCGGTCCCGATACGAACAACTGAGTCTGATTGAAGAAAAGAGATTGGCTGCAATCTGTCATGGGAAGCTGTATCAGAAAAGAATGAATAAAGCCTTCGATCAGAAAGTCAGACTCCGAGAGTACCAAGTAGGAGATCTTGTGCTGAAAAGACTCCTCCCTCCTCATACAGACCACAGGGGCAAGTGGACTCCAAACTATGAAGGGCCATTTGTAGTAAAGAAGGTTTTCTCCGGTGGAGCACTGATGCTTAGCACTATGGATGGTGAAGACTTCCCGTCCCCTGTGAATTCAGATGCAGTTAAAAAATACTTCGCATAAATGACCCGCTGGACATAAAAAACAGAATGTAAATCCAGGCAAAAATAGGGCATCCCGGCGAGTCAAAAAACAGAATAAGAGACTCGGGCAAAAATAAGGGAAATAAATAATAAAAAATGTACACCCGCTGAGTTGAAAAGCCGCATTGGATAACTCAGGCAAAAATGGGTATCCCGATGGATCGAAAACCCGAAAGGGCGATTCATGCAAAACAAGGGAATAAGAGAACAACTGTATTCTGAATTCGCATGTATCATTTACAACTTGGTAAGCTTCGAAAGGGTCAAGCTTCTTTCAGAATCAACCTTCTTCAGAAAGCAAGACGAGAAGAACGTCAAATGTCATACGAGTCGTAGCAAAGAGAAGCTCCCCGAAGCGTCATCAACATTGCCAACATCTTTTGTTTCTCAATTTGTAACAATCTCCTCATTTTAGGGGATCTGTTTCTCTGACTGTATCTTGCCAATTCAGGGCGCATGAGTTAATAAAATCAGATTTTTCAGTCATGTTTTGTCTCGTACATTTTATTTTCATTTGCGAAAATGTCTGATGTCTTTAAGATACTGATTGCATAAATACAGATGCTTCTTTTAAATACGTGCTTGCAGGAAATATACTCACTCCCGGGAGTGTCTAAACTCTTAGGATGGAATCCGATAAGGGATACCTCGGGATTACTTGTGCGTTTCTCTGTCTTTTCAGGATTGCAGGTATTCAAAGCACAACATGGGACATGGAAGCTTCACCCCAGCAAGCTGGCAAACCAATATCTACTCAGTCTTAGCACCGGAAATGTTTTCTCCCCAGCTGAGTTACTATTTATTACTTCCTCCTCAGCCAAATGCCAAAGCCAGGGAACCATCTCCCCACAGAGTGTCAACCTCTACCCGGAAGGGCAACACGTGAAAAAGCCACAACAGAGTGGAGAAAGCTTCTACAAACCCCAGCTGGGTCCCCCATTACAAGGATAGGTCTATCAGTGACCTATTCCCCCAAGCAGAGTCATACATGACAGATCTACCAGTGATCCCGTCCCCAGCTGGGATATCCATTTCAAGCAGATCAGCCAGAGATCTTCACAACAACGGGATCAGATCCCGGATCGGTCTTTTGCATAATCATAGCATTCGCATCATATTCTCCCCACAAAGTGTAGCATTCCGTCTAATACGGAGCATTACGGAAAAAATCAAACATATTGCATAATCATAAGCCATGTTCTGAATCAAACACTTGTGAATACCAACAATTCATCAACGATATACAGAAAACTCCCCAGATTCCCCGGCGGAGAGCCAAGGCACTTTCCCTAAGGATACAGATATTTCCTGACACCCGTCCATGTCATATCCCCAGTAAAAAGCCAAAGCGTCCTCTTTGCACTCACCGATACATATATATACAACTCCTTTGACACTCGTCCGTGTCACCCCCAGCATAATTACCCAAACACTTGGTAAACCATATACTTGTTTATATTACACTTTTCTCTTTTGACACTCATCCGTGTCACTCTCACCAGCAAGTTAAACACTCATCGGTAAACCACTCATACTTATTACTCCTGTTTCACTCATACAGATACTCGTCCGTATCTTGTATACACCACTTATATCCCCTCAGATTCGACACTCATCCGTGTTCTTTGTTAACCTGTTGGTACTCGTCCGTATCATCATCTCTGAACATGCGTCAGCGTTTATTTCTACTGATACTCGTCCGTATCATGGTCCTAAGGATGCTCGTTCGCATCTTTAATCCATACACAATTTCAAACACTTATGTCTTCTTGAATTTAGGCACTCGTCTGTGTCTATTATTCCCCAGAAGAGTCCCCGCAGAATCAATACTCGTCCGTGTTCTTTGTTAACCAGTTGGTACTCGTCCGTACCATCATCTCTGAACATGTGTCAGCATTTGTTTCTACCTGATACCCATCCGTGTCACAGTCTTAAGGATGCTCGTTCACATCTTTAGTCCATACACAGTACCCAGACACTTATACCTCTCATTTCTTGGGTGTAGACACCCGTCCGTGTTTACTTTTCCCCTGCGAAGTCCCCAACAAAACGTGTTAAAATATTCTATCTGACATTCGTCCTATGTCATGATACCTTTTCGGCAGCCGTACCCTGCTAGGTGATCGTCCTTCACCTTTTTGATGATCGTCCTTCATCATCCCCCAGTGGAGTCTCTATTTCATTAGAACCCCTTCTTATCCGACATTCGTCCTATGTCGTGATATTTTCAGCAGCCGTCCCCTGCTAGGTGATCGTCCTTCACCTCTTGATGATCGTCCTTCATCACTTTATCCAATGGCCGTCCCCATCGTCGACCTTTTATCCGGCATTCGTCCTATGTCGCGATACTTTTGGCAACCGTACCTTGCCCGGTGATCGTCCTTCACCTTAGATGACCGTCCCTCATCTTATCCCCAACAGGGCAGCCGTCCCCTGCTAGGTGATCGTCCTTCACCTTTGATGACCGTACCTCATCATTTATTTCGTTTACCAATAATCCCCAGAGAGTCTTATATATTTACCTGATGGTCGTCCCCATCACAATCTCTCATATCCCCAGCTTGTCGGCCGTCCCCGTCATTTCTTTATTTCCCGCATCTTTCCCAGCATGTCGGTCGTCCCCGTCATTGCTCTTTCCCCAGCAGTCGTCCTCTGCTCGACGGTCGTCCTCCGTCGCCTGCACTTTATAAACATGCTTTATTTTCCTTTACAATCTATATCCCTTTTCTTCTTCATTCTGTGAGTGCAAATTTTGGACTGTCTTTGGTATTCAACCACAAGTTATCCTGTTTTCCTGTTAAGCCGTCGCTTACATCCTGCACAGCTAACTCATGTTTGAATAGGGGCAGCTGTAAACATCCCAAATTTGCCCTCACCCATTCACACCATGGCTTGTGATCTCTTCATATGCATAAATTCAATCATAGCATCTCATACCACATTTTTGATCCACTGCATTGGTTCTAAGTCATCTGCATCTAGGGTTTGTGATCTGAGCAATCCAAGAGCCATTTGAGCCACTCCAAAGGGCTTCAATCATTTCAAAAGGGTCCATGTATGTTTAAGCATCATATGATATCCTCACAAAGTCAAGAAAGTCAAAGAATCACAAGAACTGAGAATGGCATGGAAGCAGAGCCAGGTTTAACTACACAGATGACCTAGAACTCCAATTTTTTTGGTCATTCTTGTTTCTAGTGGTCTCTATATGTCATAAGGATAATGCATATCAATTTTCATGAAGAAATTCCATGGGGAAGGCATCTAATCAAGAGTTTACTTCTTGAGCAAGTCAGTGCAAAATCAGGGTATCTAAGGCCCCCAATGACCCAACCAAAGGGTGTTCTTCATCATTTTGAATGTGTATGATCTTTATTTTATCATAGAAGATGTTATAAGTTCACAAAATTGAAGAATTTCAAGCCATTTGCAAAGTTGCCTTTTTGGGAAAATGACTTGTAATGGAAACTTGCCATTTTGGGAAACTTTTTCAACCCTTTCTTTTTGATTCAAAAATGCTTCAAATGAGAAAACTTTGGTCATGAAAGTTGTAGAATGGATCATTCCCTTTTCAAAAAGTACAAGAACTCATTCTAATTCATTTTGGATCAAAAGTTATGGTTTGTCAAAGTTGGGAAAAATCACATAATTTCAAGTTATGTACCAAAGAGGCAAAGTTGCAAAATCCCTTGCCAAGGCAAAATGAGACCTCAAAGTGACTTCTAATCCTTGCACAAACATAAACCAATGCCTAAAAGTCAGAATGCATCAAAGGTTTGCCCATTTTCATGACTTATGGATCAAGAAACTTCAAAAGGGCCAAAGTTGAACATAGTTGCAAAACATCATACAAACCCTAATCCACTTGCTGCCTTGCCTCTAATCCATTTCCATGGCTCTCCCTAAACTCAGCTGAGCCCAACCATGCCCCTATCACAGCCTTACACTTGCCCATACCTCAAGTACACCTAACATTGACTTTTTGCATAAAGACCCATACCAATCAAGCTAGGCCAGACCAACTCCTCTGACCTATCCAAAAGTGATAAGTGGACCAAATGCAACACAACACACCACACACACAAGCCTGAAACACTCTCCAAGCCATAGCTCCAAGCTTTGCCCTCTTATGCATTTTCATTCGAAACACATTCCACAAGCATCAAACATAAAAACAAACTCCATAGAACATCTCAGCATGTCTCACTGATCATCCCTGACCTTTCACCTTGCCCTGAAACTCCCTGAAATCAAAACACGATTTCCTCCCCTCTCTGAACAGAACTCCATCAATCTCACAAATCAGCCCAAATAAACTCCAAACAAGCTTTGCAAACATCTGAGGGAGGTCATTAGAGTTGATTGGAAGCAAGGAAGCAGGCTGAAAGCTCCAAACTGAAAGCTTCACTTCAGGTAGCTTCAAAAAATTATTTTTTCCAGAAACCTTGTTTTAAGTTACTAAAATGATCTACATGTTCCCCTGATTGTTTTGCACTTTGTATTTTTGAAAATGATTGAGTATTGAGTATGTACTGCATCTCTGAAAGTTTGGTCGTTTTCATGTTTTTGATTCGAATCATGGATTTGAGTAAAAAGAAATGGATTTTGAGAGTAGATTCATGTTTAGGGAGGTTGAGAGGTTTGATCTGGAGCTTTACAGCTCTTAAAATGACCAGGAGAGTGAGTTTGAGATTTCTCAGGGAGGGTGTCACCGGAGAAGACGACCGGAGCTCTTCTCCGGTGACCTGAAAGTGATTAAGTGTCTTAATTAGGTTTAGGGTTCAGTTTGAATGTAGGCCGTAGATTCGGTTGACTGGCATTGACCCGCGCGCAAACAAATGGTCCAGATCTTTCACTTAAGCCCTAATCCACGTCATTAATCTAATTAATTAAGTTTATAAATTAATCTGGTCAGTTTGAATGTGAGCCGTTGGATGACGCGCCAGTCAATTCCCTCCTTTTCCATTTGAATGTCAGCCTTCAGATTTGCATACTTTCCATTATTTTCATTTTTAATTCATTTTCTTTTCATTTTATTTATACGAATTATTAAAAATAGCAAAAATAATTTAAAAATTATGAAAATTTTTGTCAAAGTTTTCATTAATTTTTAAGACCCAAAAATATTTTTATTTTTATTTTTTGCACTGAAAATTATTTTTAAATCATTTAAATGTTTATTTTTAATTAGTTAATGAAAATTAATTAATTAAAAATATATTTAGGTATTTAAAAAATCACCAAAAATTCACATAGCATTTAAAAACATTTAGAAACATTGTCCAACTCTCAAACCAAATTTCTTTTTTGTTCTTGATGTCATTTGATCATTTTCATTGAATTTCATTTCATTTCAAGGCAATATTTTGTTTCAATCTTCAAAAATTCCTTTCTGCCTAACCATTGAGAGTTGGATGATGATTCTTTTGGCATTTCATCTTGCATAGCATGTAGTTTATAGGATAAATTTGATTTGAATTGATCTTGCATTTTCAATTTGTTTAGCATTTTTCTTGGTGAGGTACCTTAAAACCCTAGCAATCTTAGGAAATTCATAACTTTCAATAGGTTGAGAGTTGGATCCTCTCCTTTGGGAAGTGATTTTGTATAGGTTTAGGGTATCCTTGATTGCATTTTCAAATTTTTATCACGTTGCTTGCTTCTGGTTTTGGATTTTTTCTTTGCATGATGCATGAAACCCTAATTTGTGCCTTCTTTTGCATCCATTTCTCATTTGCTTGCATCCATTGACTTGCCATGAAATTTTGTGCATTCTTTTGATTCATAATACATCTTAGGACATATTAGAACCATGTTTGATCATTGCATCTTTCATTTTCCATGTTGTATGTCCATTACATTTCATAATTTTTCATGTATGTTCATGGTTCAATGCATGCCTCATTTGCATTCTTATGCTTGTATGATCATTCCCATGCCTTGCCTCATGTTTGTATCATCTCTTAGCATCATTAACATCATGTTCTTGCTCCTGGTTTTGGTTTGCATCATCACATTTCATCTCATTTGCATTGCATTTCATTTCTTTGCTAACTTTTCAGGTGGTAAGTTGTTTTGAGAAGTGAATTTTCCTTCACTTCTCACAATCTCTTCTCATCTCTTTTATGTACCATTGCTGCATTTTATCTTGTGTATTAGAGTGAGCTTGATCATTCATGCTCTCTCCCACTTTCTTCCTTCAAGCAACTTGTCTTCTTAAGTGAAGCAAGTTGTCTTGCTTCTCTCTGCTTCTTTCTCCTTTCATTTGTTTCTTTCCTTGGTGGCTTCTCTCCTGAAGATCTTTTGCAAGCCTCATTAACCCTAGGAAAATCCAAGCATGATCACAATTAGGGTTTGATTAGTCCCCCATTAGTTTCACCTTTGTGTCATCTTTGAGTCTTTTCTTCTCATCTCATAATCAGGGACTAAACCCTAAAGGTTTTAAGGCTTTGTGATTAAGCTTATGCCTGCATCCTTCTATTAGGATGGAGTGTATAACTTTAATCCTAAGTGTTAAACCCTTAATGTGTTTAAATCCTTTAATCAATCCACTTAATAATCACTAAGACATCCAACTTGTAACTTGGGCCTTGCATTAGGGTTCTATTTCTTCCTTGATTGGTTAAGAAGGACTAACCCTAGTGTTAATGGACAAGTCCCCTTCAAGTTGTCTTACAAACCATAAAAATCACTTCTTCATCTTATCATTAACTAAAATCCATTTAATAAAGGCTTTGTTTTGTCATGAGGTTAATCCCTAATCATGGATTAAGTTGAGGTACCTTCCTCAGCTTAAATGTTCTCATCTATTATCCTTCTATTAGGATGGTGTAATGAGTCCATTAAATCCCTGATTATGGATTAAACTCATTACTTAACACTAAACGAAACTCCAAAAACATCTAAATAAATGCAAGTAGGTTAATGATCTTAATCCTACATCATGGTAATTAAGTGTGAGATGCTGACTTCACACTTAAGGTATTCTCATTACCCCTAATCAGAGGAAGGATGTGATGAGTTTACTAATCCTTTGGTTTAGGCTTAAGCTCATTTTCTTATGACAAATTTCCAAAAGCAATAAAAGATTGAAAACACCAAAAACAAACAATAATCGTCTCCTCCGGGATTCTTTTCTCATCATCTTCACTCATAAACGAGAACTTGCTTCTTCCGTCTAATGCAAGACAGTTTGCACCTGATCCAGACAGGTCATACACTTGAGCATAGGCAAGTAAGCAATTCACAAGTCAATTCATCTTCCAGTCTCTTTGGGTCGAACTTCGGTGTTCTGACTTCCTCATTGCACGAGAGGATACGTAGGTATAACTTAACAGTTATCGAACAAAAGTCTCTGTATATTCCCCCTCTTTCCAGCCTTATTCTTTAAGCCTCAGGGTCTTGAGCATTTCATTCTTATTCTTACACTGACACTTCCCTTATACACTTCACACTTCTTTTACACTGACACTTGCATTCTTTCCAGCTTTGATACACAAATAACACTGACACTACCCCTTTAAAACACAAATCTTTTAAGCGTGGATCCCGTCGAGTACGACGGACAATCTGGGTGCTAATACCTTCCCAGGTTGTAACCAACCCCCTTTCTCAGTCTCTCTGGTTCGCAACCGTCTTATCCATATCTTTCTAGGTCTATGCAGCATTACCTTTCCTCCGGGATAAAAATGCCTAGCTGGCGACTCTTTTCTTTTCTTTCTGAGTTCACCCTTGTGTGTCATCTCTCCTTTTCGCCGACCGTTCGCGTCTGTACCCCTTCTGACCTTAGGTGTCATTTTGGTGGGAGCGACAGGTGGCTACATTTAGTGTGACTTCTTGGTTGGTTCTTATGTTCCTTAAGTCAGTTGAGGATAACATGAGGCTGCCATATGTTGTCATTAACACTAACTTACTTTTAGAACCCTAATTGACCCATCTTGGCCATTAGAAAGTAGTGAGATAACCGGCTTTGGTGAAGTCTAAAGTTGATTGATACTCGATACTACGCTCATTGAGATTCTAATCTTGGGAGGTTTTGGTTGGCAAGTCAATTTCCATACTGAACAACAACCTTTGAAAAGGATCAGTGATATTGAGATCCCATAGAACCCGGTTACTATTACTAGGACAGGTTGAACCAACTAACTTCAGTGGGGAGGGTACTTACCTATGAACTTCATGCAAGCCTTTAAACCCAAGGCTATTGTGTGAATTTTTTGTGTGTGCCACTTGTTTGTGTTTGAACATAAAATCATAACATCATGACATCATAACATAACATTTTCACTAACCATTTCAAGGACCAAAGGATTTATCTTTGTTCCTTGTTGCAGGTTATGGCTTCCGCTCATGGAACACTATCCGAGTCAACTTTGTAAGGATACCTTCCAAGCTTAAGGAATTGGTCTCAAGAGTTTCTGAAAGCTCTCAGTTTATCAAAAAGCATGGTCATCTACTTGATTTGGTTACTTCAGGGTTCAATGAAGATATGATGAGTGTTTTATTCCAGTTCTTTGATCCTAAACATCATTGATTCACATTTCCCAATTATCAGCTGGTGCCCACAATGGAAGAATTATCCAAATTACTTGGTGTGCCTATACTTGATTAGAAACATTTCACATGGTTAGAGAAAGAACCTAAACCTGAAGTTATTGCAGCAGCCTTGCATATGAAGAAATCAGACATTGTAATGGAAACCAGATGTGGAACTAAGGGTATTCTTGTTAAGGTATTGAAAGAGAAGGCTCAGGTGTTCTTGGATGCTATGAGTTACGATGCTTTTGAAGAGATCTTAGCCTTGCTGATTTATGGTTTGGTATTGTTCCCTAATCCAGAGCAATTCATAGATGTACACGCCATCAACATATTTCTAACTCACCATCCGGTGCCTACCTATTTTTGAGATATCTTGCACTCTCTTCACACTCGTACTACGAAGGCACGAGGAACTCTGATGTGTTTCATACCTCTATTATCAAGGTGGTTTATTTCACACCTTCCTCGATCTGTGATGAAGAAAATGAACAAGGTTTAAGGTGGTCTAGAAGGATAATGTCACTATCTCATTCAGACATTCATTGGTGTTCCCGATCTATGGAGAATATTACTATCATTGAACGTTGTGGAGAGTTCCCTAATGTACCAGTCCTTGGCATAAGAGGGGGAATTACCTACAATCCTTCTTTAGCACTACGTCAGTTTGGTTATGCTCGGAGTAATGGTCCTCATGACATGATTATTCAAGGCTTTATGTTTGATTATGACAACGATCTTCAAGGTTACCGTCAAAGATTTATACGAGCTTGGACCAAGGTGAACAAGATCAACAACAATACTCTGGAACCAAAACACTCCATTCCTATGGAACCTTACCTCAGATGGGTGCGATCTCATGCTCAGACTCTTATGATGCCATATCTTGTTGTTCTACCAGTAACTATTGAGCCAATTGTTGAAGAAGATGTTCCTTATACCATTCTTCATCCTAACATGCCTACGGATCTGGAAGAGCTGCAAAAATCTTAGATTCAAATGAAGGAGGAACGGGATACTTTTGAGGCTCACTTCCATGATTATAAAGAGAAAGTGTTGGAGCTAACAAGGCAACTTTACGAAGAGTGGAACCTCAATACATATCTCAACCCAAAGAGAAAGCATCCATGGGAGCTTGAGTATCAGATGTTCGTATTTTCTTTGCAACTTTTTGTTTTCTTTCATTGTAAGCCATAGGGGAAATTAAATTTTAAACTTACAAATAAAAGTTTTATTTTTGTTTTCCTTTAACAAATTTAAATCCTACGTGGTCCTTGAAAACATTACATACGCATCTACATACCATAACATTTCATAACAAGTTTCCGCGACAGGTTTCTTATCTTCTCGTTGTTTATTTCAGTGGAAATGGCTCTCGAACAGACTGTCAAAGATCTCCAAATCCAGAATGCTCAATTTCAAGAAGTGATCCTAAATTTGTCCAAGGGGCAAGAAGAGTTGAAAGCCCTCCTCAATAAGGATAAGAAAAAGAAGAATCCTGAAGACATAAAGGGTGATCAGTTGGAGAAGCTACAAGTTGAGATGGAAGAGATGAGAATCCAGATGAATGGTTAGGTGCCTCTTATCCAAAACTTAGCCCATGGGCAAGAAGAGCTGAGAGTTTTCGTCAATAAACTTCAAGGTAACGAAGTAGGGAATCTAATCATCAGTCAACCTTCGATGAAACAAGCTGACTTGGTTAAAAAGAAGATAAGGATAAGAGAAGGAAAGAGACAGGCTACTACTGTAAGTTCTTCAATTAAAGGAAGAAGGTCTATTAAGGTTAATTCGCCTTAATACAAGGAATATAGAAGACAGTTGACCAAAATCAACACGCCAATGTCGCAAACTTTGCAATGCTTGTTGGAGATGAAGCTAATTACCTTGAAAAATTCTCCTCTGAATCCCAATACTTCCTCTCCCGGCTATAATCCTAATGCAAGGCATGCATATCACTCTAACTGTCCTGGACATGACACTAATAACTGTTGGGCATTGAGGAATAAGATTCAAGACCTGATTGACGAAGGAATCCTCGAGGTTTCGCCAGAAGATCAGATTGAATTCTCCTATCAAACATCAAAGTTACAAGACAAATTGCCCGAGGTAGCAAGAAAGAAAGCCCACATATCCCCGTTAAAGTTTGGGATACCTTAGGACAGCCAAGTGGCATATTTGATTTCATGGTAAAATATACCGCTCCTGAAAGTTCATAGATTGCAATCGAAGACATTCAATCAACTGGATGGGACATCATTTGATTTCTTCATTGTAATTTCTTTTATTTGCTCAAACACTTACTATTATGTCAAACATTGTTTTCACATTAATGCATTGCGTATGTTTGTCTTAAATTAATCCATTCGTTTCGCTATATTTAAATTATGCTTCTTACCTCTCTTTTGTGATATTCAACTCTTGATAAAGCTATAATTCTTTAGAGGGAGGATGACGAAAACAATACCATAATTTCATATAGTATGCTTTTGAACAGACTATGCTGATGATGTGCTGGCATTGTTTCGATCCCTAAACAATGGAGATATAAGGAAGTTAATCCCCAGTCAACCCTTTTGAGCCTATGAAGTAGGAGTTTTCATTCTCACGCAAATTAAAACCCTTAATTATAAACTAGGGCTGGGTAGTTCCTCGGTTAACTCAATTATGCCAGTTGTCATTCTTATACACAACTAATGATGGTTCCATGTAATCACTAAGTTCGACAGTCAATATCTAGCAAAAGAAAAGCTCACTAAGTCAAAAGTTATGAAGGAGACTTAGTAAAAATTGAGACATCCCGCTGACTGTAATCTTGAAATAAATATTTCAGGCAAAAGGAATGGATAACAAAGACAAAAGAAAAAGAGGTCACTAAAAATCCTCAACAAAAAAAAGACGACTGGCTTTTCAAATAAACTTCTGGTTTTTGAACCATCGTAAATGTTAGTGTTACAATTCCAAACTCTTTTGGAGCCTCAATGCATAAGTTAACCGAACATAAGACTGAAGAACATCACAAAGAATGGGTTGGGTACAAATAAATTTGAGCCTTTATCCTTTGTTTCTTAAACCGTGAACCATGCCACATTACAACCCTTAAAAGTCCTAACTGAAGCATGTTTAGTTCGAAAGCATAATGCTACAAAAAGGGATCCTGACTCCTTTAGGGCATATTATAAATCTTGAGTTAATATCACAATTTTGACAAACATTTTTTTGCTAAAATAATTCCTTTTCAAAACTTCAATACAGACATAAGCATTGCATTTTGAATATCATTGTTTGCATATAACTAAGTGTTTGATAGCAGAGAAGCTGACATGATGAATGTTCAATAAGCCAAAGTCCTCCCGACAGACAAAGTTGCTTCTTGAATCAAAGCCAATGTATACAAGGGGCATAGTCACTATCTTCCAATCAAGGGGGCATGCCATGTTATTGTCCAATTCATCTAGGGCAGCATGCCAAGATTCAACAATGCTTAAATAGCCAGAGGCATGTCTCCTCATCTGAATTACCAGAGGTAACATTACCGAGTTCACAATGCCAGGGGAATATTATTGTAGGTTATTTTGTTTATTTCTCTTGAGGTAGCCCTTTTCAAATACTTCCATTACGGGACAAATCATCCTCAGCTAGGGGCAACACTCTCTTTTCAAATCTAATCAGATCAAATTCATTTGCAAGCTCCTTAACCATTACCCAGGGTGTACACGACCCACCGCAGTTTGAAAGCACATTCCTCTCATTACATTGCCTTGATACTGGGTTTCAGCAAAAGCCATTATGGAAATTAATTGTTTGTGCCAATAGTATCAGATGGTGTCAGTATCATGTCTTCGAATTCTGTTATAATAATTCCTAGAAAATTACTCGGGGGAAGTCGAGAATATCAGAAATTTTGAATCAATTGATTACTTTGAATGAATATATGCTTTCGAATATGATTGATGTTAACCAAAATTACAATAATAACATTTACTAAAGACCCTTGGAGGTAGGAATCCCCATCAAAGTTCATATCCAACAGATCTTCGCAAACTCATCCCCATAGAGTAATATTTAAGGATTTATTTCAACAAAGTATTTCAATTAGCCTCTTGTACTTACAGCTCTACAAAGTCCCAGACAGATTTCTCTCAAACCTGATATTTTACGAAGAATTGACACTTGGTCAGATAAGTCTCTCAAGGGAATGTCCGTCTCTTTTATCCCCAGTAAGGGTATTTAGGAATCTAATCTTTCAATAAAAGTACGACGAACCAAAGTCAAAAGATCCTAAGTATAATATTCTGAAACCAGACGGGGACAATGTCTTCATACTCCTCAGCAACAAATCGGGATTTATTTTCCCCAGCCAGCAGTTATTACATGAAGATGCCAGTGTACTTCAATTACATAATTCATACATACACCATTTACATCATATAATGGCATACACATCCATAATGCATACGACATTCTCACTCACATTAAGAACATCGTGTCATACATGTATACATCAAATAATCTTGCATAAACTAACTTTTCCTTTTCAGGATAGTTCGCAGTCAGATAAACATTACCAACTCCTTGAGATAGTTCATAGACGATCTAAACAAAGATCTTGTGTTGATGCTTAGTGCAAGATGCTTTTCTTTCCAGAGACTGTACGGAGACGATCTATACGAAGATCTAGTCCTGGTACTTAGTATTGACATTTTCCTGAGACAGTTCAGAGACGATCTAAACGAAGATCTAGTGTTGATGCTTAGTGCATGATGCTTTTATTTCCAGAGACAATATGAAGACGATCTATACGAAGATCTAGTCCTGGTACTTAGTGCTGAAATGTTCCTGAGACAGTTCAGAGACGATCTAAACGAAGATCTAGTGCTGATACTTAGTGCAGGATATTTTCCAGAAGAAATTCAGAGATAATCGAAACGAAGATTTAGTTCTGATGCTTAATACAAGATCTTTTCCTAGAGACAGTTCAGAGACGATCTAAATGAAGATCTAGTGCTGATACTTAGTGCAGGATATTGTCCAGAAGCAATTCAGAGATAATCTAAACGAAGATTTAGTTCTGATGCTTAATTCAAGATATTGTCCTAGAGATAGTTTAGATACGATCTAAACGAAGATCTAGTGTTGATACTTAGTGCAGGATATTGTCCAGAAGTAATTTAGAGATAATCGAAATGAAGATTTAATTCTGATGCTTAATTCAAGAAATTTTCCTTGAGACAGTTCAGAGACGATCTAAACGAAGATCTAGTGCTGATACTTAGTGCAAGATACTTTCCAGAAGCAGTTCAGAGATAGTAAAAATGAAGATGTATTTCTGATACTTAACTCAAGATATTTTCCCAGAGACAATTCAGAGACGATCGAGACGAAGATCTAGTGCCGATACTTAGTTCAGAGTATCTTTTCCCCCCAAAGACAGTTCAAAGATGATCTAAACGAAGATCTAGTGCTGATACTTAGTTCAGATATGTTACAAAGACAGTTCAGAGATGGTCGAGACGAAGATCTAATTATGATACTTAGTGCAGTAACAACATTAAGATAAAGTCAAACATAGACACATTCTGACACTTCTACCCCTAGATACTTGGGATGGCATCCATAAGCCCATCTCCGAATACTCTGAATGGCATCTTTAAGCCCATTCAAGCAATTCAATCAACTAACATTATTACTTCGCGCACCGGAGAGTGCAAATTTTTGGGCTTTAATGTTCAATCATCTTCCACCTTCAGGTCACGAATGGCGTACATGCCAATCTAACTCCCCAGGTTTCAGAAAATTGAACAGGGGCAGCTGTTGTGCCCCAAAATTTTCCCTCACATCTTCAAGACAATATTCCTCAAGAGGTCTTCTAATGATCACAAGATTCTCAATTGTTCAAAGGAATTCCAGGTTTCATCAGACTAAGCCTCCTCCTAAGCAACATATCTTAAACTAGGGTTGTGAGTTCTCAATAAAAATTGGACTTCCAAAGCCTCAAGTGGACTTCATGGTATCCCACATACTTCAAAGGATCCTCATGTCAAGTTTCAAGGCTTTCCCTACAAGTTTGGTCAGTCATATGCTTAGATGATCCAAAATTCAGTTAACTTGGTCAAAGTCAATGTGGTCAACATAAAGTCAAACTTCAAGATTTTTGCTCAACATCAAGATTATGAGGTAAAAGTCATTATTTGAACAAGGGTTGATCATGATTCATCAAGGAAACCTCAGAATCATCAAGAATCAATAGTTATTAAATTAGGGTTTTGTGTTGGAAAATTCAATTGTACTTTGACCAACCATAACTTTCACATACTTCATCAAATATTTCCCATCCAAAGCTCATTTTGAAGGAAATTCAATTCTCTAAAACTTCGTGTCTCACAAGCCAAGGCCAAAAATGCTTCATTTGAGAGATATGAGCCAAGACATTACATGTCCTTTGAAAAGTAACAAAAAGTCAACTTTTTCAAAAGCTCATAACTTAAAAATGGAAGTTGAAATGGACATGGAACCAAAAGGATTAGTTAGAGAACACTCTAAGCTTTCTAAAAAGTCCTAGAACACATACAGGGGATAAAAATTGAGAGAGTTATGCATTGTTGAAGTTGAGCAATTTTGAGGAGGTGTATGAAGCAAAAATGGCCAAAACTCAAGTTTCTTCCAAATGGGCCCATATTTTTCCAACCCAAACTCAATTATAAGATCATGCACGACCCATAGATCATAATATCTTATTTTTTATATTTATTTTATATTATATCGGATTTATTTTATTTAAATTCAATTTTAATTAAGATAAATATTGAAAAATCAAATATTTGATCTTAGGTCTATTTTGGGATCAAATATTTGATGATTATGATGATTGTGAAGAATCAAATTCATGCAAAACCAAAAAGGCAGGATTTTATAATTTTTTTGGACCATATTAGAAATCACTTTTCTTCATCTTCAAGCAACCTCAAATCCATCCACAAAGGCCCAACTTTTTGACCTATTTCCATCACTTACAAGTACACAACACAACCAAATGACAAAGACAAAAATTATTACACCAAAAAACCCTAAAAAAATTTCAAAAAATACTTCATAGCAAGTTTTCAGCCTCTTTCTTTATCCAATCATCATCAATAAACTTCCAGGAGGCCAGCCTATGAACACATGTCGCCTCTTACTTTTTCTTGATCTTAAATATTTTGTTTCATAACATTTTAATACATTTTCTTTCCATTATATTTTTTATAATCATGTATTGATGCTTTTTTATCGTTTGTTTTTGAGTTATGATGCAGGTTTCGAACCACACCATTGTTAGGAAACCATGGAGAACTAAATTGTTGGTTAATCTATTGTAATCCGTTTTAGCCAATACTTTGAAGGCTGCAGTAGTGATAAGAATTCCAATCTGACAGGTAAGTCAGGTAAGTGCTACTGTTTCGATTTACTCCGAATTTTTTCCAGAAGTTCAGAAAAAAATCGAAGAACAATACTCTCTTAGAATAAAATTCTAAAAGATTTCGACCCTTAAAATGGCAAATTCCTCTTTTTTCTATTTTATTTGATTTATTTTCTATTTTCATATTTTCAAAAAAATCTGAAAACAATTGTGCGCTCTTTATTTGATTTTATTAGATTTTTAGCATCGTTTTAATATTTTTTAGATTTTATTTTAATCACTTTTCTTATTTTCCATTATTTTAAAATCTGCAGTGATTTTATCTGACTCTGTTTATTTATCTATTTATTTTTTATTCTTCTAATAGAATGATAAAGAAAAATATCCTCCTCCCATCTCAATGACTCAATATTCTTCCGATCTTTTCGTTTCGATTATTTTATGATTTCTAAATATAATGTAACTGCTAAAGCCTTGTAATAGTTTAGGTTTATTTCCCGTACTTTGTGTTTTTTGTCAGGTTTTATTTATGTATCTCTCCCAAAGCCATGTAATAGTTTATGGTTTTTATTTTCTGCTTTTAATTTCCGCAAAATAATTAAACTGCGTGATTAGTAAACCTAGGGTGTGAAAAGAATATTTGCTGAATTAATTGGACTTAGCCCATTGAAACAAATATTCACACACGTAAGTCGATCGTTTTACGATTGCCATCTGTACCTCCTAGGGTTTCCTCTCTTGGTTGCCTTATAATAAAAATGGTCAAGTTCCTCGAACGTGGGGGTATCTTAGTAAAGTTGCCTATGAACAATATCATCAAGTCCCATTCAAGATAAAATATCATATTCCTTTCGAGTTGCCTATGAATAAATGATATTGTCCCTCGATGACCCTACGAAAATGATGATAGTCCCTTCGAATTACTAAGATACCCCTACAGGTTGCCTTCTATAACCATACGATGGCCCTACGCTCGTCCCTAACATCCAAGGTAAAGACTACTTACTCACTAATAGTAAGGATAATCCTACCCTTAAAGGAAAGAAATAACAAGAAAGACCTTACAAACTTAGGGTAAGTAGTTCTTAAGTGCTTGCTCACTCCTTTTTCAAAATACTTTCCACACCTCACACATTCAAATATTTTTAAACTAAACACTTTGTATATATCCATACGAGGATCATTACAAAGTTAAAGACTTCTGAAATATTTTTCTAATCACACACTACACTATTTTTCAAACAAAAGTAAAGTGAGCTAAACAGTTAAGAGCCCGTGGATAACCATGGATACAAAGGGTGCTAACATCTTCCCTTTGTATAATTTACCCCCCGAACTCAAATCTTTTTCAAAGGTCTTTCCTGTTCTTTTATACCTTTCTTTATTGGATAAAATAAAAGTGAGTAGCGACTCTTGCTATCCGAAACATAGTTTTTGGAAACAAAAACACCCAAGTCAGTTCTCCCACCGTGTTACAATGCATGTTCCAAAGCTTAAAGAGAATCTATTCAGAATCTGTTAAGAGAACACATTTGAGAGAAGCTAAGTTCTTGGCTTTTGATGGTTAAGAACTAAAGGACATTTACAAGTAAAGTATGATGATATATGATTGCGTAGACTCTGAAGTAGAATGTATAAGCATCAAAAGAGCAATATGTTATCTCTACAATTATTGAATGTATTAGCTTCTGATGATCATTCAAAACCATAGACAAAAATAAGTAATTTGTACTTCATAAAGCAAGCTACAATGTTAAATTAGTTTGTCAACTAGAGTTTGTGTTCACATGGCTCAAGGAGATTCGACATGCTTTACGGGTATCCACTCTCAACGAATCTATAGTACAATTCACAAAAAAGACGCTATGGTTAAACGAGTTACATAATGGATAAAGATCTTTTTGTGTATCTATCTTCAGAAGGGTAGGAATAGTCTCCTCATCTTCTTCAGAATGTGAAGGCAAGAATGGAAAGTCTTGAAGACATGTTGGTCATAGCAGGAAGGAAACTCATGGGAATGTCGTGTACATTGCCATTAGGATAGTTTCTTTTCTCAATTTTATGGTAGCTACCTCTTTCTAGGTAGTTGCTTCCTGATGTAAAACTTTGCCTATTTAGAGGCCCATCAATAAATGAATATTCATTAAAGAGTTGTGTTGTGTTTCGTTTACTTTGTTTGCAAAAATGTCCTAAATTTTTAACAAAAAGAACATTGCATTTGAAACATGGTGATTTTGGTATAAAAAAATGACATTGCAGGGAAACATTTAAAATTATCTTTGAGTGTCGGGTGACAATGGATGAACAGATCATACCATGCAAGTCCCCGGGGCACATGTGTGTATACTGTTGTTGCAGGTTTTGCAGGAGGGTGTTATATTTCCCCAAGCAGAGAATGTTCCCCAACTGAGTTAGAGCAAGTGGAATCCCCAGCAGGACCCCAAAGCTAATTGAAGAGGTTTCGTCCCCAAGCGGATTATCTTTCCACAAGTGAAGTGTTACCAGCAGGCAGGTGAACGTCTGATTTCCCCACAGAGCTCATGATTGGGATTTACGCTCACCATTGAAATATTCCCCAGAAAAGTCGCCAATTTATTTTTGACTAATGTGATGACAGACAGTTATTCCTCCCCCAAACCAGAGTTAAGTATCAAAGCCTCTTGACCTGGTCCTCCCCTGCAGAGTTATAATTCTTTTTGCCAGTCAGGCACTTGTTGTTGCTCGTCTGCATGTCCCAGCACTCGTCTGTGTTTAATAGTTGTTGTTGCTCGCATGCATTTCCCAACACTCGACTGTTTTCAATATCTGTGCTCGTATGCATTCCCCAACACTCATCTGTGTTTGATCTTTACTTGTTGCTCGTATGCATCCCCCAACACTCGTCCATGTTTGATATTTACTTGTTGCTCGTATGCCTTCCCCAACACTCTTCTACATTTGATATCTGCTTGTTGCTCGTCTGCATTCCCTCACACTTGTCTGTGTTAGATTATATCCATATGTACTGACTTGATAATCATTCTGATACTCGTCTGTATTGATACTCCAAATGCTCGTATGTGTTGGATTTCTGGTACTCGTCTGTATTGCTACTCCAAATGCTCGTCTGTGTTGGATTTGTGGTATTCGTCTGTATCAGTAGTTTATATTCGTCTGTATCATTGCCTGAAGTGCTCGTCTGCGTTTCTTAGATCATCGTCTGATGTTCATTTGTATCATTGACTTACGGAACTCGTATGTGTTCTCTTGATGATCATCCAATGCTCGTCTGTGTTGAAGAGGTTTGAAGTCCTGATGGTGGGATTAAACGTCAAAATGGTTACCGGTCCTGGCGTAACGGGTTATCCGAAGGAGATTCGTCTGTCTCAGACACCACTTATCTACGCAAGATTCGTGAAGAGGGTTCGTCCAATCCTAATGTTGCACCTGGCGTAACAGGTTATCTGAAGAAGACTCATCTGTCTTAAACCATATATCTGCAAAGGATATATGAAGAGGGTTCATCTATCCTAATTATGCATGTCTATCCCACAGACTTATTTGCATCACCGGTCCTGGCGTAACGGGTTATCCAAAGGAGGTCCGTTTGTCTCAAATCATATATTTTTGTAAGATGTATGAGGAGGGCTCGTATGTCCAGTTCCTGGCGTAACAAGTTTACTGGAAGATGTCTCGTATGTCCAGTTCCTGGCGTAACAGGTTTACTTGAAGAAGACTCGTTTGTCTAAGTTTCTTATCCAGCGTAACAATTCAATTTAGAAGGAGCTCGTATGCTCTGTCTTCACTTCAGTTACCCAGAGAGTTATTTGGTTGAGTTTATTTCCCGTTTCTGCGTTTTCCAGCAGAGTGCAAATTTAAGGTTTTCTTGGTATTCAACCACAATTTATTTTGAACGGTCGATAGCCCGTGCTATCGTCCTTTTCAGATTAACAGTTGCTTGAATAAGGGTAGCTGTAACACCCCAAATTTTCCCTCTCATTTTTATCATCATAAGTATATCATCAACATATCATACTCTAGCATCTGGCATAGAAAAATGATGCATAATAACCACATGTTCTAGCATAGGGTATTTGATCAGTTTTCTAGGCAATTCAGGATGTTCAAAGTCAATCCAGTAGCCAGGTGGCATTTCAAGGAGCTAACAATGTGTTCTCTTATCCTGTGCAAGCCCAATGGCATCTTTAAAATTTCAGAAGAGAGAAATGTCATCAGAAGTTCAAAAGTGCAACATTCTCCTATGCAGAGGAAACCCTGATTAGGGTGTTGGCCCAGATCCTCATATTCTTGTAGCTTTGACCAATTCTTGTGGTCAAAGGATCTCATATAATCTGCAAGGCTTATATATGAAATTTGAAGCAAAAATTCACTGAGAAAGTCAAGTATTTGAGCAATTACTTGTTGGTGAAGCAAGAAAGTCAACTGTGCAGTCAAAAAAGTCAACTGAAGGATTTTTGATTTTTAATCAGGATCATCAATCTGTGGAGGTCATATCATGTCAAGGAGTAGTTTAGTTGAGCTTAAATGTCAAAAATCAGGAATATGCAAAAAGTTGCTAAATTTGGAAATTTAGAAGTTTCCATTTTTGGAAACATTTGCCCTAGATCTTCAAGTTATTATTTCATGTGTAAAAAAGTTCCGAATGATTTTTCCGTGAACATGAAAGTTGTAGATCTCGATTTTCCCTTTCCAAAAATTCCAAGAACATCTTCATAGCATTTTTAGAACTCAAGATGTGAATTTTGGAAATTTGGGTGCATTTTAAGGTGTTATGGGACACTTGTCAAGATACCTTTGGTTTCATTTATTTTTTTATGTCACGTTTTATTATGTCTCATGTCACTTTTTTTAATAGTACATAGCCACTATTCACGTGACCAAGAAGAAAGGATTTTATTTTGTTTTTTTTTTATAAGCATTTTTTTTTGTGTTTTTAAGAAATGAAAAATGGTACCATGAAGCATGCACATGGGTGGGTGGAACAATTAACATAAAATCCTTCCCTCCTTCATGTTAGTCACGCGCCTACACTCATCACACACCTCCCCTTATTTTTTCACAAGGTCACGTTTTGGTATCTTGTAAAGAAATAGTACAAAAGGGTGGTACAAGCAATGTGTGTATTATATGAGAAAGAGACATCAGCAGGATCACACGCCACACACCTTTTTCGTAAAGCAAAAGGTCATGATTTTTCTTCATTGTAGTCACATGCACATTGCACCATAGAGGAAAGAAAATCATGTGAACTTTGGTTATCATACAACCTCACCCCACACCACTACACCGCCATCTGATTATGTCGCTCCCAAAAGATGAGACTGGGCTCAAATGAGGTACAGACGCGAACGGTCGGCGAGAGGAGGGTGTGAGAACACACAGGAGTGAACTCACAGGGAAAGGAAAGAGTCGCCAGTTAGGCATTTTTATCCCGGAGGAAAGGCAATGCTGCATAGACCTAGAAAGATATGGACAAGACGGTTGCGAACCAGAGAGACTGACAAAGGGGGTTGGTTACAACCTGGGAAGGTATTAGCACCCAGATTGTCTGCCGTACTCGACGGGATCCACGCTTAAAAGATTTGTGTTTTAAAGGGGTAGTGTCAGTGCAATTTGTGTATAAAGAGCTGGAAAAGGATGTACAGGTGTCAGTGTAAGAGAAGTGAAGTGTATAAGAGAAGTGTCAGTGTAAGAGTATGAATGAAGTGCTCAAGACCATGAGGCTAAAAGAAGAATGCTGGAAAGAAGGGGAATATACAGAGACTTTTGTTCGATAACTGTTAAGTTATGCCTACGTATCCTCTCGTGCAATGAGGAAGTCAGAACACCGTAGTTCGACCCAAAGAGATTGAAAGATAAATTGACTTGTGAACTGCTTGCTTGTCTATGCTCAAGTGTATGACCTGTCTGGCTCAGGTGCAAACTGTCTTGCATTAGACGGAAGAAGCAAGTTCTCGTTTGTGAGTGAATGAGATGAGAAAAGAATCCCGGAGGAGACGATTATTGTTTTTTTTTTGTTTTTAGTCTTTTATTTCTTTTTGAAGTTTGTCATAAGTTAATGAGCTTAAGCCTAAACCAATGGATTTAGTAAACTCATCACATCTTCCCTCTGATTAGGGGTAATGAGAGTACTTTAAGTGTGAAGTCAGCATCTCACACTTAATCACCATGGTGTAGGATTAAGATCATCAACCTACTTGTGATTATTTAGATGTTTTTGTTGTTTTTGTTTAGTGTTAAGTAATGAGATTAAGCCATAATCAGGGATTAAACTGACTCATTACACCATCCTAATAGAAGGATAATAGATGAGAATGTTTAAGCTGAGGAAGACTCCTCAACTTAATCCATGATTAGGGATTAACCTCATGACAGAACAAAGCCTTTATTAAGTGGATTTTAGTTAATGATAAGATGATGAAGTGATTTTTAGGGTTTGTAAGACAACTTGAGGAGGACTTGTCCATTAACACTAGGGTTAGTCCTTCTTAACCAATTAAGGAAGAATTAGAACCCTAATGCAAGGCCCAAGTTACAAGCTTGATGTCTTGATGATTATTAGGTGAATTTATTAAAGGATTTAAACACATTAAGGGTTTAACACTTAGGATTAAAGTTATACACTCCATCCTAATAGAAGGATGCAGGCATAAGCTTAATCACAAAGCCTTAAAGCCTTTAGGGTTTAGTCCTTGATTATGAGGTGAGAAGAGAAGACTCAATGAGACACAAAGGTAAAATCTAAAAGGGGGGACTAATCAAAACCCTAATTATTGTCATGCTTGGTTGTTCCTAAGGTTTGTGAGGTTTACAAGAAAGATCTTCAGAGGAACCACCAGGAAGCAGATGAAAGGAGCAAAGGAAGCAAAGTAACTTGCTTCATTTAAGAAGGCAAGTCACTTGGAGAAAGAAAGTAAGAAGAAGAAGAAGAAAGAGCAAGCTTAATCTCAAACACAAGATAAAATTCAGCAATGGTGCATAAGAGAGATGAAAAGAAATTGTGAGAAGTGAAGGCAAATTCACTTCTCAAAGTAACTTACCACCTGAAAAGTTAGTGAAAGGAATGCAATGCAATGCAAAATGAGATGAGATGTGATGATGAAAACCAAAACCAGAAGCATGAGCATGATGATAATGATGCTATGAGGTGATGCAAACATGAAACAAGGCATGGGGATGATCATATAAACATATGGATGCAAGGGAAGCATGCCTAGAAACATGAACATACATGAAAAGTTATGAAATGCAAATGACATACAAAATGGCAAATGAAAGATGCAATGATCAAACATGCTTCTAATATGTCTTAAGATGTGTTATGAATCAAATGGATGCATAAAATATCATGGCAAGTCATTGTATGCAAGCAAATGGAAGATGGATGCAAATGAAAGCCCAAATTAGGGTTTATGATCAATGCACAAAACAAAAATCAAAACCAGAAGCAAACATCATGATAAAAAATTGAAAATGCATTCAAAGGAACCCTAAACCTATACAAACTCACTGCCCAAAGGAGGGGTTCTAACTCTTAACCTAATGAGGGTTATGAATTTCTCAAGATTGTTAGGGTTTTAAGGTAACTTGTCAAGAAAAATGCCAAACAAATAGGAAATGCAATATCAATTCATGCCAATTTAATCCTATAAACTACATGCTATACAAGATGCAATGCAAAAAGAATCAAAGTCCAACTCTTAAAGACTAGGCATAAATGAATTTTCAAAGATTGGATCAAAATAATGCCTTGAAATGAAATTAATTCCATGAAAAATTGTCAAAAGACATCAAGATAAAAAATAAATTTGCTTTGAGGGTTGGAAAATGTTTCTAAATGATTTTAAAGGTTTCATGAATTTTTTGGTGATTTTTAAATACCTAATAGTATTTTTAATTAATTAATTCTCATTAATTAATTAAAAATAAACTTTTAAATGATTTAAAAATAATTTTTAATGCAAAAAATAAAAATAAAAATGTTTTTGGTTTCTGAAAATTAATAAAAGGTTGCATAAAAATTTCCATAATTTTTAAATGATTTTTACTATTTCTAATAAAATGCACAAATTAAATAAGAAAAATGTGAAATAAAAATGTAATAAAATGAAAAGTATGAGCAATGGATGGATCAGATGCGTTCTGGGCAAGGGAAGGTTGACTTGGCGCCACATCCAATGGCCCAAGTTCAAACCTGGTTAAATCAAGTTTATGAATTAATTAAATTGGATTAATTAAGTTAATGAGGATTAGGGTTTCTGAGGACACATCCTAGCCATTCAAACGCGCGCCAGTCAGCCTAAGTCAACTCATCCAACGCACCAAATTCAAACCTCATTTAATGACACAGATTAGGGCTAATGGTTCTCAGGTGGCGGGAGAAGACTTCCGGTCGTCTTCTCCGGCGAACCAAAACCCTAGGTTTCACTACAAGCCACCCCACTTCAAATTAAACACAGGGAAATGATCCTCTAACATCATGGAACATAAATCAACCATCAAAAAACATTTAAACTTCATGAATCAAGCAAATCGAAGCAAACATTTTTCACGGGAGAAATTTCAGAACATCAATACATCCTCATTTTCCACTCATTTTCAATTTCAAACACATCATGATGATCAGGATAACATGTAGAATTAATTTATAACAAGTAAATGAAGTTCTGGAAAATTTGTTCTTGAGCTATACCTGAGATGGAACCTTCTGGTTCTGGGCTTTCTGGGCTGTTTCTTGGTGCAAACTCACTCCTCTTGAGCTCCTAATGAAGTCTTGATACTTGGAAGAAGTTTGTGATGGCTGGTTTGGAAGATCACAGAAGTTCTGTTCAAGGTGGGGTGGAAATCGTATTTTTGATTCAGGGAGTTTCAGGCAATGGTGATGGGTGGTTTTTGATCAGTGAAGTGTGCTGAGTTTGTTTGTGAAGTTTGTTTGTGTGTTTGCAGCTTGTGGAGGGTGTTTCGAAGGCTCTTGCAAAATGGGAGAGATTTTGATAACTATGGATATGGGCAAGATCAGAATGAGTTGTGTTATGTGTTAGGCTGGGTTTTGTCCATGTATCAAAAGGGGATAGGTCAGAAAGTTGTTGGTGGCCTATGGTGATTGGTATGGGTCTTTGGCCAAAATGTCAACTTGATGTGTACTTGAGGTATGGGCTATGGTACAACTTGCTTTTTGGCTTGCTTTTGCTCAGCTTGAATCAAGGAATGCTATGAAAAAGGTTTAGAGGCAATGCAGCAAGTGGTTTGTAACTTGTGTTAGGTTTTGCAAGTTGGTTCATGTTTGGTTCCTTTGGGATTTCTTGAGTTTCAAGGCATCAAAGTGCAAAGTTCCTTGGCCCATTCTGAGTTTTAGAGGTCATATGATCATGTTGTGAAGAAATGGTACACATTTGAGGCCTTTAGAACACTTGATCAAACCATTTTGCAAAATGTCTCTTTGGTGGAAAACTTCAAATTTTGTGATTTTTGCCAACTTTGACAAGCCATAACTTTTGATCCAAAATGAATTAGGTCAAGTTCTTGTACTTTTTGAAAAGGGAATGATCCATTATACAACTTTGATGACCAAAGTTTTTCCATTTGAAGCATTTTTGAATCAAAAAGTAAGGGTTGAAAAAGTTTCCTAAAATGGCAATTTTCATTAAAAGTCAACTTTCCCAAAAAGTCAACTTTGCAAATGACTTGAAATTCTTCAATTTTGTGAACTTCTAACATCTTCCATAATAAAATAAAGATCATACATAATCAAAATGATGAAGAACACCCTTTGGTTGGGTCATTGGGGGCCTCAGATGCCCTGATTTTACACTGGCTTGCTTAGAAAGTCAACCCTTGATCAGATGGCCTCCCCATTGAATTTCTTCATGAAAATTGATAGGCATGCTCCCTATACCATATAGAGACCAATAGAAACAAGAACGACCAAAAAAATTGGAGTTATGGCCTTTGAAACCAAAACCCTAATTCTAGGTCATCTGTGCAGTCAAACCTGGCTCTGCTTCCATGCCATTTTCAGTTCTTGTGATTCTTTGACATTCTTGACTTTGAGAGGATATAATATGATGCTTGAACATACATGGACCCCTTTGAATTGCTTGATGACCTTTGGAGAGGCTCAAGAAGCTCTTGGATTGCTCAGATCTCAAACCCTAGATGCAGATGACTTTGAATCTATGCAGTGAATCAAAAATGTGATATGAGATGGTATGATTGAGTTTATGCATATGAGAAGATCACAAGCCATGGTGTGAATGGGTGAGGGCAAATTTGGGGTGTTTACAGCTGCCCCTATTCAAACATGAGTTAGCTGTGCGGGATGTAAGCAGTGGCTTAACAGGCAAACAAGATAACTTGTGGTTGAATACCAAAGACAGTCCAAAATTTGCACTCACAGAATGAAGAAGAAAAGGGATATAGATTGTAAAAGGAAATAAAGTATATTATAAAGTGTGGGAGATGGAGGACGACTGTCGAGCAGAGGACGACTGCTGGGGAAAGAGCAATGACGGGGACGACCGACACGTTGGAAAAGTGCGGAAAATAAAGCAATGATGGGGACGGCCGACATGCTGGGGATAAAAGGGATTACGATGGGGACGGCCACCAATTAAAGCTATAAGATTCTCTGGGGATTAATGAAAAATGATGGGGACGGCCATCAAGTTCTTAAAGTAAGGTAACCAACGATGGGGACGGCCATCGGGCTAAACTGATGAAGGACGATCATCAGGAAAAGGAAAAGGGACCACGACGGGGACGGCCATCGGGTTAAAGAATAAATGAAATAATGATGAGGGACGGTCATCAAAGGTGAAGGACAATCACCTAGCAGGGGACGGCTGCTCTGAAAGGGGTAAGATGAGGGGCGGTCATCTAAGGTGAAGGACGATCACCTGGCAGGGTACGGCTTCCGAAAATATCGCGACATAGGACGAATGCCGGATAAAAGATCAACGATGGGGACGGCCATCGGACGAGCATGATGAAGGACGATCATCAAGAGGTGAAGGACGATCACCTAGCAGGGGACGACTGCTCTCAAGGTTAATCATGACGTAGGACGAACGCCAGATAACAAGATCAACGATGGGGACGGCCATCGGATAAAATGATGAAGGACGATCATCAAAAGTGAAGGACGATCACCTAGCAGGGGACGACTGCTAAAAATATCACGACATAGGACGAATGCCGGATAGAAAAGATCAACGATGGGGACGGCCATCGGATGAGCATGATGAAGGACGATCATCAAGAGGTGAAGGACGATCACCTAGCAGGGGACGACTGCTCTCAGGGTTTATCATGACACAGGACGAATGTCAGATAAAAAAGAAATTATGCTTTGCTGGCGATCTACTGGGGAATAGTAAACACGGACGAGTGTTCATATCCAAGAAATAAAGGTATAAGTGTTTTGACGTTGTGTATAGATTAAAGATGCGGACGAGCATCCCTAAGACTATGATACGGACGAGTATCGGGTAGAAACAAATACTGACACGTGTTCAGAGATGATGATACGAACGAGTATCAACTGGTTAACAAGGAACACGGACGAGTGTTGAATCTGAGGGGACTCTTCTGGGGAATAGTAGACACAGACGAGTGTCTATATTCACGAAGACAAAAGTGTTTGACACAGTGTATGGATTAAAGATGCGGACGAGCATCCTTATGACTATGATACGGACGAGTATCAGGTAGAAACAAACGCTTGACGCATGTTCTGAGATGATGGTACGGCGAGTACCAACTGGTTAACAAAGAACATGGACCAGTGTCGAATCTGAGAGGTAATAAGTATGAGTGGTGTATAGACAGGTATTTAAACTGTTGGGGAGAATGACACAGACGAGTGTCGAAAGGAGAAAAGTAATATACACAAGTATCTGATATACAAAGTGTTTATGTTACTATGCAGGGAAAATGACATGGACGGATGTCAAGGATTTGTATACATATGTTTCTGTGAGTGCCAAGAGGACGCTTTGGTCTTCTACTGGGGATATGACACGGACGAGTGCCACAAGGAGTATATACTGATGTTTGTGAATGTGAGGCAACTGTTTTAGCTTTAACTCTCCGCTGGGGAATCTGGGGGGCATTCTGTATATCTTTGACGGGTTGTCAATATTCACAAGTGTTTGATTCAGATCATGGCTTATGATTTATGCAATATGCTTGATTTTTGCCGTAATGCTCCGTATTAGACGGAATGCTACGCTTTGTGGGGTGAATATGATGCGAATGCTATGATTATGCAAAGATAACGATCCGGGATTAGGATCCCGATACCACGAAGTTCCCTGGTCGATCTGCTTGAAGTGAACATCCCAGCTGGGGATGAGATCATTGGTAGATATGACCAGATGTATCTGCTTGGGGGAATAGGTCACTGATAGACCCATCCTGGTGTCAAAGGACCCAGCTGGGGTTTGTAGAAGCTTTCGTCACTCTGTTGTGATTCCTTCATGCATTGCTCTTCTAGTTAGAGGCTGAAACTCTGTGGGGAAGTGGTTCCCTGGCTTTTATACTTGGATGAGGAGGAAGCAAATGGCAACTCGGTTGGGGAGAAACAATGAATGGCAACTCAGCTGGGGAGAAAGCACCTACGGTGCTAAGACTGAGTGGATAATGAATAGCCAGCTTGCTGGGATGAAGCCTTCATGCCCCATGTTGCGCTTTTGAATACCTGCAATCCTGCAAAGACAGAGGGATGCACAAGTAATCCCGAGGTATCCTTTATTGGATCCCATCATGAGAGTTCAGACACTCCTAGGAGTAAGTATATTTCCTGCAAGCACGTAGTTTCAGAAAGACGCATATGTATTTATGCAATTGATATATTAGTGACATCATACATTTTTGCAAATAAAAGAGTACGAGACAACGTGTGACTCAAAAATCTGATCTTATTAATTCACATGCCCTGAATTGGCAAGATACAGTCAAAGAAACATATCTCCTAAAATTAAGAGATTGTTACAAATTGAGAAACAAAATGCTGGCAATGTTGACGACGCTTCAAGGAGCTTCCCTTTACTATGACTCGTATGACATTTGACGTTCTTCTCGTCTTGCTTTCTGAAGAAGGCTGATTCTGATAGAAGCTTGATCCTTTCGAGGTTTACCGAGTTGTAAGTGATACATACGAATTCAAAATGCAGTTGTTCGCTTATTCCCTTATTTTGCATGGATCGCCCTTTCGGGTTTTCAATCCATCGGGATACCCATTTTTGCCTGAGTTGTCCGATGCGGCTTTTCAACTCAGCGGGTGTACATTTTTTATTTTCCCTTATTTTTGCCCGAGTCTTTTATTCTGTTTTTGACTCGCCGGGATGCCCTATTTTTGCCTGGACTTACATTCTGTTTTTATGTCCAGCGGGTCATTTTTATGCGAAGTATTTTTTTACTGCATCTGAATTCACAGGGGACGGGAAGTCTTCACCATCCATAGTGTTGAGCATGAGTGCTCCACCCGAGAAGACTTTCTTCACTACAAATGGTCCTTCATAGTTCGGGGTCCACTTGCCTCTGTGGTCTGTATGCGGAGGGAGGAGTCTTTTCAGCACAAGATCTCCTACTTGGTACTCTCGGTTCCTGACCTTCTGATCAAAAGCTTTCTTCATTCTTTTCTGATACAACTGCCCATGACAGATTGCAGCCAATCTTTTCTCTTCAATCATACTTAGTTGTTCGTATCGGGATCGGAACCACTCTGCTTCGTTCAGCTTAACATCCATCAGTACCCGTAGGGAGGGTAATTCAACTTCAACAGGTAGGACTGCTTCCATACCATACACAAGCTGATACGGTGTTGCCCCGGTGGATGTTCTGATTGACGTACGGTACCCATGCAAGGCAAATGGTAGCATCTCATGCCAGTCTTTATAGGTGACTACCATCTTCTGCACAATCTTCTTGATATTCTTATTAGCTGCCTCAACAGCGCCATTCATCTTTGGCATGTAAGGAGAAGAATTATGGTGTTGGATCTTGAAGTCCCGGCATAGCTCTGCCATCATTTTGTTGTTTAAGTTGGAACCATTGCCAGTAATGATTCGCTCGGGAACTCCGTATCGACAGATGATATCTCTCTTCAGAAATCTGGCTACTACTTGTCTTGTAACGTTTGCGTAGGAAGCTGCTTCGACCCACTTGGTCAAATAGTCAATGGAAACCAGGATGAATCTGTGGCCATTCGAAGCAGTCGGCTCAATCTTGCCAATCATGTAAATGCCCCACATAGCAAAGGGCCAAGGTGAAGACATCAAATTCAAAGGATTGGGAGGCACATGCACCTTATCCGCATAAATCTGGCATTTATGGCATTTTCTGGCGTAGGCACAACAATCGGCATCCATTGTGATCTAATAATAACCTGATCTTAGCAACTTTTTAGCCATGGCATGCCCTCCTGCATGGGTACCAAAGGATCCTTCGTGCACCTCGTGCATCAACAAGTCTGCTTCTGTTCTATCAACACATCTGAGGAGTACCATATCAAAGTTTCTCTTGTACAAGGAACCATCAGTGTTCAGAAAGAAACTACCAGCAAGCCTTCTCAAAGTCTTCTTATCATTGGAAGATGCCCCGGGTGGGTATGTTTGATCCTCCAAGAAGCACTTAATGTCATGGAACCAAGGCTTATCATCTTTGACAACATCTGCTGCGAACACATATGCTGGTCTGTCAAGTCTGGATACTGATATTTGAGGTACAAAGTTGGCAGCTTGCACTTTGATCATGGATGAAATGGTAGCCAGAGCATCTGCAAACTGATTTTCATCTCGAGGGATATACTCAAGCTTGACTGTTGTGAGGAAAGTCAATAACCTCCTTGTATAATCCCTGTAAGGTATCAGATGATCTTGGTGCGTGTACCATTTGCCGTTGGTTTGATTAACTACCAGAGCTGAATCTCTGAATACAGTCAATGTCTTGATCCTGAGGTCAATGGCTTCCTCAAGACCCATAATACAAGCTTCGTATTCAGCTTCGTTGTTAGTGCAGTTAAAGGTGAGTTTCGCCGAGAAAGGCATGTGAACTCCTTTAGGTGTAATGAGTACTGCACCAACACCACGACCATTCATATTAACAGCCCCGTCAAACATCATAGTCCATCCTTCCTCTGGGTCAGGCCCTTCAGTGTGGACAGGCTCTTCATGATCGTTTGCTTTTATGAACATGATGTCTTCATCAGGGAAGTCAAATCTCATAGGCTGGTAATCATCAATAGGTTGCTCAGCAAGATATTCAGACAATACACTGCCTTTGATGGCTTTCTGAGATGTGTACTGGATGTCATATTCTGTGAGGATCATTTGCCATCTTGCAACCCTTCCGGTAAGCGCTGGCTTCTCAAAAATATACTTGACTGGGTCCATCTTGGAGATCAATAAAGTAGTGTGGGTCAACATATACTGCCTTAGTCGGCGAGCAGCCCACGCTAAAGCACAACAAGTTTTCTCGAGCAGTGAATAACGTTGTTCACAGTCGGTAAACTTTTTGCTTAGGTAGTATATTGCATACTCTTTTCGACCAGACTCGTCATGCTGGCCCAGCACACACCCCATTGACTCTTCTAATACTGTCAAGTACATTTTTCAGAGGTCTTCCTTCAACTGGAGGCATAAGGATTGGAGGCTCTTGTAAGTACTCCTTGATCTTGTCAAAAGCCTTCTGGAAGTCTTCGTTCCACCTGACCGTTTGTTCTTTTCTTAACAGTTTGAACAAGGGTTCACAGGTTGCTGTAAGGTGAGATATGAACCGTGAAATGTAGTTCAATCGACCTAAGAACCCTCGAACTTCTTTTTTTGACTTCGGTGCAGGCATTTCTTGAATAGCTTTGAATTTATCAGGGTCAACTTCAATCCCTTTCTCACTTACAATAAATCCCAGCAACTTACCGGATCGCACCCCAAATGTGCATTTGTTGGGGTTTAACTTCAGTTGGTACTTCCTCAGACGCTTGAATAGCTTCAGCAGGTTTACCAGGTGGTCTTCTTCAGTGAGGGACTTGGCAATCATGTCATCCACATAACATTTGATTTCTTTATGGATCATGTCGTGGAATAATGTTACCATAGCCCGTTGATATGTAGCACCAGCATTCTTCAGTCTGAATGGCATCACCTTGTAACAGAACGTGCCCCAGGGTGTGATGAAGGTTGTCTTCTCCATGTCTTCAGGTGACATCTTAATCTGATTGTATCCTGAAAATCCGTCCATGAAGGAGAACACCGAGAACTGAGCCGTATTATCGACCAATACATCAATGTGAGGTAAAGGGAAGTCATCTTTCGGGCTAGCTCTGTTCAGATCCCGGTAGTCAACACACATTCTTACTTTGCCGTCTTTCTTAGGCACAGGTACTATATTAGCAACCCACGGTGGATAGCTAGTTACAGCAAGGAACCCGGCATCCCACTGCTTTTGTACCTCTTCTTTGATTTTCATTGCCATGTCCGGGCGAGTACGGCGTAGCTTCTGTTTAACCGGTGGGCAATCTTCTTTTAATGGCATCTTGTGCATAACAATGTCGGTGTCCAACCCTGGCATATCCTGATAAGACCAAGCAAACACATCCACATATTCCTGAAGCAGGTCAATCAGTTGTCTCTTCACTGAGTTTTGTAAGCAGGCCCCGATTTTAACTTCTTTCACATCTTCATTTGTACCAAGATTAATCGTTTCGACCTCCTCCTGATGAGGAGTGATAACCTTTTCCTCTTGTCTCAACAATCTGGCTAGCTCTTCAGGAAGCTCATACTCTTTTTCAACCCCTTCATCAACTTGACTGATTGGATTGTCAAAGTCATACGAAGTCATAGCCGTGTTGTTGTCGGTGCGGTCTGAAAGGCACTCTCTGCAAAGGTTTCAGATTTGTTCATTTTAGTGATTGATTTTAATCTTGTTTATAAAAGTGAAATGAAGTTGTTATTTTGAAAACATTGCCATTTATTTTTTGTACAAAAAGAAAAATGGAAAAACAGTGAGCGAAAAAGAAAAAAAGACTCATTTGCAAAAGATGTCTGATTATCATTGATTGATCTATTTGCACAAAATTACAGATGGCCCGATTACAAAATGAGTCTTGTCATCTTGGGCAAGATGCAAGACTTGATGTATGCTTAAAAATATAGGAAATAATAATTACTCTGCAGGAGTAACTCTTATAATTTCCTGGGAAGACCAGTTAAGGACTTGGCTCCCCGGGATCTTTGGACGTATCCAACTCTCCAGGTTGTGGTCGCTTTCATCCTCGTCTTCCAAGTTGTTCACGGCATATGGGGTGAGCATCCCCCACTGACAAAACTGGGATTTTTAGCAGCCTCTGCTTGATCTTGTTGAGTTGGTTTGTAACCCAACCCAAATATATCCTCCTTCTTCTCTACGGGCAGCAACTTGCCCCAGCCTTGGGCAGTCCCCTCTTCAACAACCTTTCGGGCTTGTTGATAAGATGTCATTGAGGTTCCAGGTACAGCGGATGCTTCATTTATGTTCAAGGCCTCAAACCCTTGACTCATAGTTTCGTGGATCTCCCCATCCATCTCAATGTATTTGTATGTAGCTAGATGGCTAACAAAAATATCTTCCTCTCCACAAATAGTAACGACTTGGCCCTCCCACTCGAATTTTAACTTCTGGTGAAGGGTTGATGTCACGGCACCAGCGGCGTGTATCCATGGTCTACCCAATAGATAGCTGTAGGCAGGCTGTATATCCATCACGAAGAAGGTCGTTTTGAAAGTCTGTGGGCCAATCATTATAGGCAACTCAATTTCTCCTAGAACTGATCTCTTAGAACCGTCAAAGGCTCTCACTACCAAGTTGCTGGGGCGTAATGCCAATCCTTCATACTCCAGCTTCACAAGGGCTTTCTTAGGTAGGACATTGAGGGATGACCCTGTGTCCACTAATACATGGGAAAGAACTGCACCCTTACACTCCAAGGTAATGTGCAAAGCCTTGTTGTGATTGCGGCCTTCCGTTGTCAAATCAGTGTTGGTAAATCCTAGTCCATGACTAGCGTTGACATTTCCAACCACGGCCTCTAGCTGATTGACGATAATCTCCTCTGGCACATAAGCTGCGTGCAAGACTTTTAATAGTGCGTTCCGATGAGCCTCGGAGCACATTAGCAATGATAAAATGGAGATCTTGGAAGGTGTCTGGTGAAGCTGGTCCACTATCTTGTAATCACTTTTCTTGATGATTCTCATGAATTCATCAACCTCTTGATCAAAAGGGGTCTTTAAAGCTTCTTTAGCAACTTGTTCTTCCTGTACCATACTCTTCCCTTTTGCCTTGGCAGCAGCTTCTGCCTCAGCAATGGGTCTTGGAATTTGCGGGGCAAAGAGACGTCCGCTCCGAGTGAAGCCTCCGCCTTCCCCCACATTGTCTATTTGTGGTGAAGAAGTTGATGATTCTAAGGTGATTTTCTGTCCTTCGCAGTATAGATCTGAGCCGTAATGCCAAGGGATGGCATTATTGCTTTCGTAAGGAACTGGCCTCGACACCGTGATAGTGACTGGACTGATAGCAGCTGCAGAAGAGACCACGATAGTATGTGGATCATAGTATATTGTAACTGGTGCTCTGACAGGGGAAGCATTTTGTGAGTTGTAGGCAGAATCATTTGCAGGATCATAATATATTGTAACCGTTGAGACACTTTCATTATTTGTTGTTGATGTTGTAGGAGGCACTGTTGATTGGATGGATGTTGAAGTTGTAGAAGAGATGGTTGTTGATATTTGGTCCGTTGAAGTAACAGATGAAGCATTTGTTGATGAGATTGAAGAGTTGTTTGGAACAATTGTTGTTGCAGTTGTAGAAGACTCGGGAATTGTTGTTAAGGAGATTGCTGGATTTGTAGGTATTGATGTTGTGATTTGAAGTAGGCCACTCTGGATGAGACCATTTATGCCTCTTCTCAGGTTATCACACCCATTTACCGAAATGTTGCAATAAGCACATCCTAGCTCACACCCGGGGAACATTTGACATTCAAGGAGTTGAGCTTTAATCTCTACCAGGGGTGTCCGAATCTGCCCCACACTGGTTATCAAGTAAGACGGCTTATATTCTTCAATAGCATTAATTCTGGGTCCTCCGTGGTTGGGCATAGGGTTTTTGCTGACATTTGGCGGGGGTGCAAAGTTTAGAGCTTTGGAATCCACTAGATCTTGTACTTTCATGTGCAAAGCTCTGCACTTCTCTGTACTGTGGCCAGGTGCATTTGAGTGAAAAGCACATCTGGCGTTGGCGTCGTAATTTCTGGGCAGACTGGCAGGATCTGGAGGTGCCAATGTCCTTAGCTCAACCAGGTTGAGTTTCAGGAGTTGTGGCAATAATGCGGCATAAGGCATAGGGATCGGATCAATCACCCTATTGGCCTGAGATGGTCTCTGTTGAAACGGTCTTTGCTGATTGTTGTTGCTGGTGTTGTTGTTGTTATAATTTCTCTGAGGTGGATACTGAGCTTGTTGCTGGTAGTGGGGTTGTTGCTGTGGTTGGTATGCCGGTTGTGGATGAATTAGAGCGGGAATAGTGACAGCTGCCACTGACCTATGAACATACTGGGGTCTGCCCCTGCTGGTATGGATAGCATTAGTCTCACCAGTTCTTCTTGTGCCCACAAAAGGCTTCCTGGGGTTGCTGGACGAGCTCGCACCATTGTCGGAAATCTTACCCATCTACATCTGCGAAGCTGGTGGAAGAAAAAGCAGCTAGCCTATCAATGTATGTCCCTTGGAGGGTGTTCATAAACATGTCGTCCATCTCCCTCTCCGACATGGGTGGCTGGACAGCAGCAGCAAGCTGTCTCCACCTCTGGGCGTACTCTCGGAAGCTTTCCCTGGATGACTGGGACATTCCCATCAGGAGGGTCCTGTTGGGAGCCATATCCAGGTTGTACTGGTATTGTCTAATGAAGGCCTCAGCCAGGTCCTTCCAACATCTGATGGTTTCTCTGGTCAAATGAGAGTACCATTCCCTTGAAGCTCCTGTTAAACTGTCTTCGAAATAAAACATCCACAATTTTCGTCCATGGTGTATGCCTTCAGCCTCCCCAAAAAGGATTGCAAATGGGTTCGTGGACAGGAGGTTCCGTTGTACTTCTCAAAGCACGGAGGTTTAAACTTGTGAGGTATCCTTACCCCGTCCACTAAGCCCATGTCCATGACATCAAAACCCAAGGAGTTTTGAGACTCCAGGGATCTTAATTTCTCAGCAATTTCATCTAGCCTTCTGTCATAGGCTTCATCCCCAGCTCCCATCACAGTGAACTGATCTTCTTGGGGGTCTTCTTGTAGTACTCTGCCTGTAGTAGCATTCCCTTGTACATTAGCAGGGATGTTGATCTCTGGATGAAGATGAGGGCCATACACAGGTGGGTTGACATGAGGCTGAACCCTCTCATTGTTTCTCGTTCCACCAGTCCCTAGATGGGGGTCTTCCTGAGTCTGCCTTTCTACCAATGCTCTTAGTCTTTCTTGGCTCTGTGCCAATCCATTCATCACCTCCATAAACTGGGTCATCTGATTTCTCATTTCCAGTCTCTCATTGGCCATTTGAGCCCTGACCTCTGTAAGATCCTGTTGTACTTGGTCCATCTGTATACCCGGAAGGTTGTTGCGGGTAG
This sequence comes from Lathyrus aphaca, assembly GCA_963966055.1. Classification (NCBI taxonomy): domain Eukaryota; kingdom Viridiplantae; phylum Streptophyta; class Magnoliopsida; order Fabales; family Fabaceae; genus Lathyrus; species Lathyrus aphaca. The sequence goes on from OZ014520.1 coordinate 89,139,539, forward strand.
GATATCTGTGCGGACGGTTGAGTGGGAACACCCGACGGCGAGCAATAGTTCCTGAATCACAACAGAGTTAGTAACAAAAACAAAACAAAACCTACAAAACAAAACAAAAGGTTAGAATGCAATGCAGTATGCTTATTTGTTTCCAAGGTATCCGGCTTGGCATTTGGTTTTGACCTTTCCAGACCCCGAGGAAGATGCTTTTGATGTTTCTTGAAAGAACTCAGATAAAACAAACTAATAAATATATTACAAAAAGTGAATGGTACATAGTTTGTTTTTTTTTTATTTTTACAATACATGCCCTCTGAGGGGTCAAAATACAACATAAAAAGGAAAAGTACAATGAAATGAAAGCAACAACAAGCAAAAGGTCAGACACCAAGACCAAACTCATCCTCCTGAACTTCCTTTAGAAGTGCTTCAGTTACCGGGTCAGCTGGACGCTCTGTGAGGTTCCTGATGAGAAGATTCCTGGTGGCAATAGCTGCAGTTAGCTTCTTGTGTCTGCTCTGGTCTTTTGACCTCTTCACACCCGCCCTAATCTTCAACTCTGAGATCTCTTTCTGGGCTGCTAGCAGGGCTTCCTGTTGCTCCTTTGCATTAGCCTCCAACTGCTCAATCTTGTCCTGAGTCTTTTTATCTTCCTGAGTACGAGCTTCGGTGATCCTGACCCACCTAGCTTGAATCTCTTTCAGATAAAAATCAGTCCTGGCCTTCTGGAACTGAGCCTCCTTACAGGCATTCTTCAAAATCTGCTCTCCAGCCCTTGACTTCTTGATGTAGTCCTCTGACTTCTCAATCCTGGCTAGATGCTCCACCTTAAGCTTTTCCAACCTTTCGATGTCCAGACGACCATCACTCCTCTCCCAGAGGGTCTTCTGTAGAGCCTGAGTCAGATTCTCATTCCTCTCTTTCAGTTTCTCAAATTCCTCTAAGCTGACAGTGGCTGGAAGTGGTATTGTGGATGGTCCAGGTGCATCCTCAATGGTAAAGGGCATCCCAGAAATTTGAGCCCTGGCATGAGACCACTCATAGTACTGAGCTGAGGCCACATTGTTGCATCTCCCGAGAATGGCCATCCCTTTGGTCTGGACATTGTCCCAAGCCCAGGATGCTTGCCTGACAATAGCTAGATTAGGCTTAATTTCACAATAAAGGGTTTCAGCCAAGTCTTGTGTTCTGGAAGGGTGGACCAATGCATAGCCCAATTGTCTTTTGAATAACAGAGGGTTGTAGTTAATGCAACCCTTCACTCCTATCAGAGGTACATTGGGGAACTGTCCACAACTAGTAATGATGTCCCTTCCTTTGGTGCTCTGAGTGCACCACCTGATGTCATCTGAGGTCAAAGCAATGAGTCTTCTAGCCCAATTCCTCTGTTGGTGAGGATTCAAGAATGCATCAGTCTTGGGCAAGTGTTTGAGCAGCCAGGTATGGAACAGGGGAGCACAACATCTCACCAATCTTCCTCTCTGCTTTTCATTCCTTTGATGAATAGAGTAGTAGAAATCTCCCAGTAAGGTGGGCACTGGGTTCCTCAGAATGAAAAGGTGAATGGCATTCTTGCTAATAAACTTAGGCTCATCTGCAAAAAGTATAACCCCATATATGTTGAGGGCTAACAAAGCACAGACTGCCTTCCATTCTCCCAAGGAGGCTTTCAGGATGGCCTGAGAAGTCAAGAAATCCAAATGTAGACCAGAGATTCCTGCCTTGGTTGTCATGTTCTGCTCAATCAGAAAAGGTTCCAGATACAGTGCCTTAGCTACTTCTTCATTGCTGGGAAAAACCATTTCTAGGTTGAAGGGGACACCACCCCTGACAGGTACCCCAATCAGTGATGAATACTCTTCCAACAAGGGTCCCAACTGAAAATTCTGGAAGGTGAAGCACCTTAGAGGAGGATCATAGAACTGTAGACAAGTGTGAATCAAGCTCCTCTGAGAAGGGTCCAAATCCATAACCACATCAAGGATGCCTCCAAAATGTTCTCTGAATAGTGGTATATGGTCTGGAGTAATAAGGGCCTGAATCTTCTTGATGCCAGTCAGCTCAGGCTCAAAGAAATGGTAAGAGATATTGCTCTTCTTGGGTGCCATGCTGCTGAAGAAGAGCTGAAACAGATGCTGATGATGATAGGTCTATGCAGATGAAGGGGTCAAAACCAAGCCAAAATATAGTATGGATACCCTGAAAAACAAATAGGCAAATGTTAAATGATGCAATGATGATGTATGCAAATGATATGCAAGGGTTTGTGATCAAGCTGGATCTGATTGCTGCTTTGATATAAGTCCATGTATGTTCAAGAAATCCAGATGGAGGTTCATAAGTCCAGTAACCAAGGTGGGGGACTCAAATAAAGAGTCACATGTCCAGGGTTAAAATCACAAGAACTGTCCCAAAATGGAGTACTCTTAATCAAAACAAAGTAACAGGGTATGCTGAGGTCAAGGGTACCTGCACACCTATAAACATCCCAACCCCCTCACAGGTGGTGTTCTAAAACAAGGATCCTCAGACTTGGATCAGTTATGAGAAGTGTAAACACTTCTAACCCGGAGGTACAGTGTTTACAATAACCATAAAAGATCCTCCTCTAATTTACCTTAGTTTCTGAAGGTCAATACTAAAGGTCATCCAGACTTAGCAGGCTTCCCAGATAGCCCTAGCACTACAGGAAATCTGTAGCACAGAGTTCTCAAGAAGAAACCCATATCTGAATCGTGTTTCATATTCCCGCACCAGACCGAAATGGAATGGGAAAGAACATGAACCACTCTAGCCTAGGTGTCACTCAGGTCCCAGGTATAGGACCTCAACTCTCAATAGAACCCCACCCACCAAAGCAACAAAACCAGATCTAGCCAAGGCAGTATGACAGTATGATATATGTAAAGCTGTAAAGAAAACAATAAACAAAACTGTACATAAAGCAATAACATAAATACATAAACACACATAACACCCCAGTAAACACAAATCAAACAAGCGCTAGGAAGAACCCACAAACAGAACCAGAAGCCCTGGTTACAGCATAAGGGTCCCCAGCAGAGTCGCTAAGTTGTCGCTCCCAAAAGATGAGACTGGGCTCAAATGAGGTACAGACGCGAACGGTCGGCGAGAGAAGGGTTTGAGAACACACAGGAGTGAACTCACAGGGAAAGGAAAGAGTCGCCAGCTAGGTATTTTTATCCCGGAGGAAAGGCAATGCTGCATAGACCTAGAAAGATATGGACAAGACGGTTGCGAACCAGAGAGACTGAGAAAGGGGGTTGGTTACAACCTGGGAAGGTATTAGCACCCAGATTGTCCGCCGTACTCGACGGGATCCACGCTTAAAAGATTTGTGTTTTAAAGGGGTAGTGTCAGTGCAATTTGTGTATAAAGAGCTGGAAAAGGATGTACAGGTGTCAGTGTAAGAGAAGTGAAGTGTATAAGAGAAGTGTCAGTGTAAGAGTATGAATGAAGTGCTCAAGACCATGAGGCTAAAAGAAGAATGCTGGAAAGAAGGGGAATATACAGAGACTTTTGTTCGATAACTGTTAAGTTATGACTACGTATCCTCTCGTGCAATGAGGAAGTCAGAACACCGTAGTTCGACCCAAAGAGACTGCAAGATAAATTGACTTGTGAACTGCTTGCTTGTCTATGCTCAAGTGTATGACCTGTCTGGCTCAGGTGCAAACTGTCTTGCATTAGACGGAAGAAGCAAGTTCTCGTTTGTGAGTGAATGAGATGAGAAAAGAATCCCGGAGGAGACGATTATTGTTTGTTTTTTTGTTTTTAGTCTTTTATTTCTTTTTGAAGTTTGTCAAAAGTTAATGAGCTTAAGCCTAAACCAATGGATTTAGTAAACTCATCACATCTTCCCTCTGATTAGGGGTAATGAGAGTACTTTAAGTGTGAAGTCAGCATCTCACACTTAATCACCATGGTGTAGGATTAAGATCATCAACCTACTTGTGATTATTTAGATGTTTTTGTTGTTTTTGTTTAGTGTTAAGTAATGAGATTAAGCTATAATCAGGGATTAAACTGACTCATTACACCATCCTAATAGAAGGATAATAGATGAGAATGTTTAAGCTGAGGAAGACTCCTCAACTTAATCCATGATTAGGGATTAACCTCATGACAGAACAAAGCCTTTATTAAGTGGATTTTAGTTAATGATAAGATGATGAAGTGATTTTTAGGGTTTGTAAGACAACTTGAGGAGGACTTGTCCATTAACACTAGGGTTAGTCCTTCTTAACCAATTAAGGAAGAATTAGAACCCTAATGCAAGGCCCAAGTTACAAGCTTGATGTCTTGATGATTATTAGGTGAATTTATTAAAGGATTTAAACACATTAAGGGTTTAACACTTAGGATTAAAGTTATACACTCCATCCTAATAGAAGGATGCAGGCATAAGCTTAATCACAAAGCCTTAAAGCCTTTAGGGTTTAGTCCTTGATTATGAGGTGAGAAGAGAAGACTCAATGAGACACAAAGGTAAAATCTAAAAGGGGGGACTAATCACAACCCTAATTATTGTCATGCTTGGTTGTTCCTAAGGTTTGTGAGGTTTACAAGAAAGATCTTCAGAGGAACCACCAGGAAGCAGATGAAAGGAGCAAAGGAAGCAAAGTAACTTGCTTAATTTAAGAAGGCAAGTCACTTGGAGAAAGAAAGTAAGAAGAAGAAGAAAGAGCAAGCTCAATCTCAAACACAAGATAAAATGCAGCAATGATGCATAAGAGAGATGAAAAGAAATTGTGAGAAGTGAAGGCAAATTCACTTCTCAAAGTAACTTACCACCTGAAAAGTTAGTGAAAGGAATGCAATGCAATGCAAAATGAGATGAGATGTGATGATGCAAACCAAAACCAGAAGCATGAGCATGATGATAATGATTCTATGAGGTGATGCAAACATGAAACAAGGCATGGGGATGATCATATAAACATATGGATGCAAGGGAAGCATGCCTAGAAACATGAACATACATGAAAAGTTATGAAATGCAAATGACATACAAAATGGCAAATTAAAGATGCAATGATCAAACATGCTTCTAATATGTCTTAAGATGTGTTATGAATCAAATGGATGCATAAAATATCATGGCAAGTCATGGTATGCAAGCAAATGGAAGATGGATGCAAATGAAAGCCCAAATTAGGGTTTATGATCAATGCACAAAACAAAAATCAAAACCAGAAGCAAACATCATGATAAAAAATTGAAAATGCATTCAAAGGAACCCTAAACCTATACAAACTCACTGCCCAAAGGAGGGGTTCTAACTCTTAACCTAATGAGGGTTATGAATTTCTCAAGATTGTTAGGGTTTTAAGGTACCTTGTCAAGAAAAATGCCAAACAAATAGGAAATGCAAGATCAATTCATGCCAATTTAATCCTATAAACTACATGCTATACAAGATGCAATGCAAAAAGAATCAAAGTCCAACTCTTAAAGACTAGGCAGAAATGAATTTTCAAAGATTGGATCAAAATAATGCCTTGAAATGAAATTACTTCCATGAAAAATTGTCAAAAGACATCAAGATCAAAAATAAAGTTGGTTTGAGGGTTGGACAATGTTTCTAAATGATTTTAAAGGTTTCATGAATTTTTCGGTGATTTTTAAATACCTAAAAGTATTTTTAATTAATTAATTCTCATTAATTAATTAAAAATAAACTTTTAAATGATTTAAAAATAATTTTTAATGCAAAAAATAAAAATAAAAATGTTTTTGGTTTCTGAAAATTAATAAAAGGTTGCATAAAAATTTCCAGAATTTTTAAATGATTTTTACTATTTCTAATAAAATGCACAAATTAAATAAGAAAAATGTGAAATAAAAATTTAATAAAATGAAAAGTATGAGCAATGGATGGATCAGATGCGTTCTGGGCAAGGGAAGGTTGACTTGGCGCCACATCCAATGGCCCAAGTTCAAACCTGGTTAAATCAAGTTTATGAATTAATTAAATTGGATTAATTAAGTTAATGAGGATTAGGGTTTCTGAGGACACATCCTAGCCATTCAAACGCGCGCCAGTCAGCCTAAGTCAACTCATCCAACGCACCAAATTCAAACCTCATTTAATGACACAGATTAGGGCTAATGGTTCTCAGGTGGCCGGAGAAGACTTCCGGTCGTCTTCTCCGGCGAACCAAAACCCTAGGTTTCACTACAAGCCACCCCACTTCAAATTAAACACAGGGAAATGATCCTCTAACATCATGGAACATAAATCAACCATCAAACAACATTTAAACTTCATGAATCAAGCAAATCGAAGCAAACATTTTTCACGGGAGAAATTTCAGAACATCAATACATCCTCATTTTCCACTCATTTTCAATTTCAAACACATCATGATGATCAGGATAACATGTAGAATTAATTTATAACAAGTAAATGAAGTTCTGGAAAATTTGTTCTTGAGCTATACCTGAGATGGAACCTACTGGTTCTGGGCTTTCTGGGCTGTTTCTTGGTGCAAACTCACTCCTCTTGAGCTCCTAATGAAGTCTTGATACTTGGAAGAAGTTTGTGATGGCTGGTTTGGAAGATCACAGAAGTTCTGTTCAAGGTAGGGTGGAAATCGTATTTTTTATTCAGGGAGTTTCAGGCAATGGTGATGGGTGGTTTTTGATCAGTGAAGTGTGCTGAGTTTGTTTGTGAAGTTTGTTTCTGTGTTTGCAGCTTGTGGAGGGTGTTTCGAAGGCTCTTGCAAAATGGGAGAGATTTTGATAACTATGGCTATGGGCAAGATCAGAATGAGTTGTGTTATGTGTTAGGCTGGGTTTTGTCCATGTATCAAAAGGGGATAGGTCAGAAAGTTGTTGGTGGCCTATGGTGATTGGTATGAGTCTTTGGCCAAAATGTCAACTTGATGTGTACTTGAGGTATGGGCTATGGTACAACTTGCTTTTTGGCTTGCTTTTGCTCATCTTGAATCAAGGAATGCTATGAAAAAGGTTTAGAGGCAATGCAGCAAGTGGTTTGTAACTTGTGCTAGGTTTTGCAAGTTGGTTCATGTTTGGTTCCTTTGGGATTTCTTGAGTTTCAAGGCATCAAAGTGCAAAGTTCCTTGGCCCATTCTGAGTTTTAGAGGTCATATGATCATGTTGTGAAGAAATGGTACACATTTTAGGCCTTTAGAACACTTGATCAAACCATTTTGCAAAATGTCTCTTTGGTGGAAAACTTCAAATTTTGTGATTTTTGCCAACTTTGACAAGCCATAACTTTTGATCCAAAATGAATTAGGTCAAGTTCTTGTACTTTTTGAAAAGGGAATGATCCATTATACAACTTTGATGACCAAAGTTTTTCCATTTGAAGCATTTTTGAATCAAAAAGTAAGGGTTGAAAAAGTTTCCTAAAATGGCAATTTTCATTAAAAGTCAACTTTCCCAAAAAGTCAACTTTGCAAATGACTTGAAATTCTTCAATTTTGTGAACTTCTAACATCTTACATGATCAAATAAAGATCATACATAATCAAAATGATGAAGAACACCCTTTGGTTGGGTCATTGGGGGCCTCAGATGCCCTGATTTTACACTGGCTTGCTTAGAAAGTCAACCCTTGATCAGATGGCCTCCCCATTGAATTTCTTCATTAAAATTGATAGGCATGCTCCCTATACCATATAGAGACCAATAGAAACAATAACTACCAAAAAAATTGGAGTTATGGCCTTTGAAACCAAAACCCTAATTCTAGGTCATCAGTGCAGTCAAACCTGGCTCTGCTTCCATGCCATTTTCAGTTCTTGTGATTCTTTGACATTATTTACTTTGAGAGGATATAATATGATGCTTGAACATACATGGACCCCTTTGAATTGCTTGATGACCTTTGGAGAGGCTCAAGAAGCTCTTGGATTGCTCAGATCTCAAACCCTAGATGCAGATGACTTTGAATCTATGCAGTGAATCAAAAATGTGATATGAGATGGTATGATTGAGTTTATGCATATGAGAAGATCACAAGCCATGGTGTGAATGAGTGAGGGAAAATTTTGGGTGTTTACAGATTACTATTACATACCATCACCCAATACCATGACAACATCATGTAGAGTGCACCATAACCCTCATGCGCCATCACCACATTAGATTCATTTTGAAAAAGAAGAAGAGGTTATGCACGATGCTCTGTTGGTTGGCAAAAACAAACTTGGACAAAACACCACAAATTTGATCACACACCCCTGCATCATACAAAAAGAGCATTTTGCAAAATCAAAGAGGCTCTCTCACTTTCTCACTCACGCATTCTATACTTCCTGATTGTTCTCACTCTTCATTCCAAAAAAACTCAGGTTCACAACATTCTCTCTTCATCAAACTTCATACAAATCACTCTTCTGAATTTCTTTTGAAGTCACCTTGTGCATTTTATCATCTTCATGGTTCACCATTTGCATTGAATCTCATAATTTGGAGCTCAATAATACATTTGGATTTCATCATTTCTACATCAACATCAAGTGAGTTAGCCTTTATTTGGCTCTAAAGCAAGTTGAAGAAGCACAAGGGGCTCCACATCCCTCTGGATTTATCAAAGTTGCAAGAAGAGTTCCGCACTAGGTTTGAATATCAATTTTCTTTTGCTTCTGTTTTGGTTCGTTCTTGTTCGTTTTATGATGTATGTGTTCATGTTAGTTTGTATGAAGTAAGTAGAAGCTATTAGAGCGTTTAGTTTTTGATTTGCAACTTTGAGGTTCAAGCTTGTTGGTTTTGTTTCTCCGTGAATGTTGAGTATTTGTGACAAATAATTATGTGATGTTGTTCCTCTCATTTCATAGATTGTTTTTGGTTTTAGAATTTTTTAATTTCGTTGAGAATTGAAGAAGTTATGTTGAGTTAGAGTTAGTGTTTCCATGGATCTTTGATGCGGTTTCCTTGTTCTTCTACTTGTTGTGTTCTGCGAAATCCTCATGCATGAGGTTGAAGACGACGAGGCGGCGACACCTGAGTGGTCCACTGTTAGCTTTTGTCCATTAGTGACTTATTTTGCTTTGGTCCGATTGACATCATGTCACATAACATTTTGTTCATTTTGTTTTTTTAAAATAAGAATAAGCTGATTATTATATAGATTTTCGAATTTGTACATGGGCCTAGCGCGGATTCTATTTTCACCCTACCCTGTTTCGGCCCATCCACATACGACCTTTGTTATGTTCATATTTGTTTTGCTGATACACCCCTGTATTATTCCTTTCTCATTTTATTTTCAATTTAGTTGTTTGTTTCATTCTTAATTTTAAAAATGGCTAAATACATTGAAAAATATTGAGAAAAATCATGTACGTTATTCTTAATTTTATTTAATTTTCAATAATTTTTAATTTTGCTTTTCTTTAATTTTCATGACTGAGTTAATTAATAACTTTTATTTCTTTATTTTAACTCCTTTTATGTACACCCTATCTTGTGGATTTTCTAACTAGAGTTTTAAAATAGTAATGAACATGGTTCGTTTTGCTATTGATCCCTAACATGTTGAAGGTCATTTAGGATTTATTTCATGATTTTTAGAATTTATTTGATTGTCGATTGCCATGTTGTTTTGTGTTGAAGTTTACTAAACCCTAGTTGGACTTTAGGCATTTATTTGACTAACTTTACTTCTGACTTTTGGATTGTGATTTTGGTATGTGGTTTGTAGGTGATTAAAGTGTTCTCATAATTAATTGTAGAATTTTTGGGGCCTTTCTCCATTTTTATTTGAATTCAATGTTTGCTTGCTTTGTTTTGAATATTTTCTGGATGTTTGATTGCTCATTAGTTTAGGAGGGCACTTGTGCCAACTCCTATTGGTTTTTTGACTGGATCTTAGTATGTAATAGGTGTGATTCACTTCTGGTGGTGTTAGATTGATAGGATTTGTTACTTGTTTATGCTTCATTTTTGTTCTTGTTTGTATTTCTAACCTCTTTCAGGTAGGTGCATATGGTAAGTAAGAAGTGTGGATGTTATCCATATTTCAAACCTTCATCTCTTTTCTTTATTGCTTTCTTACTTTTATTTTTGATGTGCCTTATGCCATCCTTTGTACAACGTCATCACTCCCGCTTTAGAAACAACTTATCTTCTTTAGAGAAGTAAGTTGTCTTCTATGTCCGCCTTCTTCTCCTTTTCTTCTTCTTTTATTTTCTTTCCTTCTTATTTATTAGGATATACTTCAAGCCACACTAACCTAGGTTTATCCATGCATGATAACATTAGGATTTGTTAGTCCCCCTTTAGTTTTTACCATTTTTCTCCTTTGGTTCTTTTCTCTTCTCATCTCAAAACAAAACCTAAAAAACACTTAATAAGGATTGAAGTGGTCTCCTATGCAATAGCCTTATTCCATGGGGTACTTGTAGTTTTCCCATCTTGGTATAGTACAAGTTTATCTAGCATGATGCACAAGTCTGATCATGAGACCATCTTCATGAAGAAATCATAAAAAAAGACTTCTTCACAAAAATTACAAAAACACTTAATAAATTCAACGAGTTAGTAAGCTTAGGCCCTAATCTATGGACCAAGTTTTGGGGATCTTCTCCTTACTTGAGTGTGCTTGTTCTATTATTCCATCTTGGAATGTAGTAGCAAGTACACATTCCATGGAAAAGAGCTTGAGTTCACTTCCTTGTGCAACACTCATAAAAAACACTGGACAAAGAATAAGCGTCTCTCCTTTAGGACTTCTTTTCTCATCACCTTCACTCTCATCGTACGAACTTGCTCCTACTCGTCATTTTTCAAGACGGTAACGCACTCGTCATCCGAGCCTGCAACACCTGAGCATTTACATAGGCAGTTCAATCCTTAAGACACAAGCAATCTTTTCCACCCCTAGTTAGGGGAACTACGACGACTCTGATCCTCATGTCCAGTGAGATACGTAGGCAGCGGGGTAGGGTCCGTTCAAGCACAATCTTTATTTTCCCTATATTTTTCCTCTTTATTTTCTTTCTCAGTTCCTTTTCCAGTTTCAGTCCTTTCTTTTTGCGGCATCTTTCATTTCTTCACCTTTTGAAACAGTTTCTTTGCAAGCGTGGATCCCGTCGGGTACGGCGGATGATATGGGGTGCTAATACCTTCCCAGGTTGTAACCGACTCTCGAGCCCAATCTCTTTGGTTCGCAGGACCAGTGTCCTTTCTTTTTTCTTTTCTTTGGTTTATGCAGCATTATCATTCTCGTTCCTTCGGGATAAAAATGTCTGGCTGGCGACTCTACCTCTTTTCGCGCCACTTTCGCGTTCGTACCAGGATGGAAATCCAGGGAGCGACAGAGGTCAAGTTGTA